>CM061065.1:227487706-228687706 GCA_030762895.1 Sophora flavescens
AAGGGGTCTCATGCCCGCACAGTCAGCTTTTATAAAAGCATGCATGACACTTCAATATTCAGGCTCTATCTTAATCTCGTGAGATATCATCACATTTTCAACGCTGAATAATAAGGAGTTGATCATGCTCAATTGCCACACGGGCACATCGTCTCGGACACCTCGTGCACCAAGGCATCCGGAATAAACATCGTCTCGAATGCCTCATTTATCAGGTCATTCGGAATAACAGGCACGTCTGCCAAAGGGAGTAATGCATGAGAAAACCTTTCATTTTACACAGCTTTTCTTTATGATCATTCTCTTTCGCTGTCGAAGCTTAAAAGCTAACGACTATTCATAAATTTCATTATTTGAAATTATCCAACATCAACACAAGACACGCAATCCGAGTGCTCAATCACAACGTCTTAGACCGATGCACCAGTCTTGGACTTGTGGTCATAGAAAACATCATTCATCTTTAACATCGTTGTCTCACCTTGTGAGTAGGACATCCAGTCCATAACATCGGGATACGGATCAAAGATCTACGTGTAATTATAAGACACTAGAAGCGACGTCTCATGAACTAGATCCACTTTTAACATGTCTCTTACTTTTCGTTCAGTGAAACACAAATACGAAATAAAAGGCTCAGTAACTTATCCGAGTTACCAAAATATTTTCGAAAACAGTTTTATATAAAATCTTTTCATTTGGAAAATCATTTGTAAAATATTATGAGAAATCCATTTTCTCTTGAAATTCATTTCTAAATAAATTCAAATATTTTTCAAAGGCTTTTTCCTCCATAAAACATGTATTTTCTAAATGGTTTTCTCTTATGCGAAAATCTTTATTCATAAGGAAATGATTTCCCTTTTATTTTGAAAATATTTTTAACAAGTGTTCTAAAAATTCTCATCTTTCAAAAATAATGACCTTACGTGAATTCTTTCTTTCCAAACCACATTCTTTCATCAAAGAGATCACCAACAGATCTTTTTTTTTTTTTTAAGATTTTCTTAAAGCTTATCAAGGCTTTTAATCTTATCATTATCTGAGCACCAACAAATGTCAGGCTTCTCAGGTATCAACCAAACATCAATATAATAACAATCGACAGTATAATAGTTAATAATTGTTCATGTCATACATGTTTCATAACACTTTGATTGTTTAATAGTGTAAAAAAACTTTACATTGTTGATCTATACCAATAAAACATTCTTAAAATGATTGATGTTTTAGCACCTGGCAAAACTCATCACCTAACTTTTTCCATGTTGGTAACTCTGTTGATTGAATGCATGGGTCACTACATAATCTTCCTCCATTCATATGGTTAATGTGTCTGATTATAGTATCACGACTGAAGATAGTGGCATGGTTCTTGTTTGTCCAAGAACTATATAGAATTAATATGATAGTAGGTTCAAATATATAAAAATGGAGGGGATAAAATATAAACACTCAAAATATTTACTTGAAATTTTATTAAAGTGAGGGGTGCATTTGTACATACTCATTAGCATATAGGTCCACCCCTTACTATCATGTGATATGCCAAGTAAAAAAGAGACAGTGATATGAGTGTAATTTTATCAACAATGCAGTAAAAGAAAAACATGAGGTAGTAAAAAAAATAAAAAAATACATGTGTATCCAGTCAGCATAACCTGCATCCGTCACTGCTTACATCATAAAAGAGGACACAAAAAGGTCGGTCTTCTTCATCACACAGTGTTTTGTGACATGCCATAATGCAACAATTCTTACTTTGAGCGATCGATGCTCTTTTCCAGATTTTTATCCGACAAATCTGCATTGCATACTTTAATGAGGTTAAATGGACGTGAAGCGAAGAAAAACAACTTTAGTTAGTCTTTGAATTTGTCTTTTGAAATATAAATGCAGTGCTTTTCTTAATCAAACATAAGAAAAATACAATTGTAAACTCTATCATATATGAGCCAATAATAAGTATTTTAAGAATTTATAGTCTTCACTAATAGGATGAATAGAAATACTAATCTTTCTCCATTTTTAAATGTTAATACTTCTTTACTTGAACTTCAATCAACAATGAAAACTCTTCTATCCATTTCCTTCCTCTTTATGCTTCTCTAACTTTGTTGGAAATTAGGAGACTTTCTTGCTAGGCAGAGATAGGGAAATGTTTTATTTCCTTCCTTTTATAATTGCTTCCATCAAACAATATATTCTTTTATGAAAAGACTCATTCCCAAGAGTCATAACAATTCATTCAAATATTAAAAACAATATGTCATTTCATTCAAATATTAAACCACCACTAATATTTGTCACACACATGAGACATTAATTCTTACATTCTCCGACTTGGCTCATGTGACAAAGTACAACCTCATGTGGTCCAATAAATTCTCAATTATAATATGCATAAATAAGGACAATTGTTTTATCGTAAGTCATATTTAAGAACAAGAAATAATAAGAGTCATGGAGGTCATATATTCCTACTTTGACATAGTTCCTTTCATGCACTACTATATTAGTCTTCTTCCTAATATGACACTTTCATGGGAAATACATAATATGTTTAACAATGATGTCATTTTAAAGACCATTCATGTTTTTCAACATCATCGTTCATAATTGTGCACGCATAAGCTTGAAAACAAAAAAATTCAGAAACTTATACATTAATAAGCTTAGAGTATCATGCATACATCATCGATGAATTAAAAACATAATTTAACTTTCGCTAGCAGACATAATGCACATTCTTTCAACATGACCAGTAAATGCTTTTGGCGGTAACCCTTTTGTTAAAGGGTCAGCAATCATAAGTTCAGTGCTAATATGATCAATCACTAGTGGAAATAATGTAATATACGGGAACGTTTTACGTCAGTTGACCATATGTTTGACGTTAAAAATGAGGCGGTGGCAGTTTTGTAAATATTAAATCAATATTTGCGTCAGTTGTATAAATAACTGACGTTAAAAGTGATTTTAACACTTTTAACGTCAGTTGTTTATACAACTGACGTTAAATGTGTGATTTTTACGGCAGTTAAATAAATAACTGACGTAAATAATTATGAAACTCATTTCTTTCGTTGTCATCTCCCTTTTGTCACTCTTAACGCAGATACTCCATATAGTGCAGTTTATTTCTAAACCTTTTTTTTAAACAAGTTTATTTTTAATGTTAATTAATTAGCTTGAATTAGTAAACAATGCAAATTCTTGTGCAAATTAAAATAAATAAACACTTAACATAAAACAAGTTATATATGTATAATCAAATCGTATCTCATTGAAGCGATTCATAAGTTACAATTACATGATTAAAAGATAAAAAATTTCTGCAACATAGCACTAAAATATAAAAAAGTTTCTGCTTCAACATCATTTTCTTCTCAGTCCTGTCCTCGATCAGAAACTCCAATGGATGCATCTCCTCCCTTACTTGAATTCCTTGATACTCCATCTGAATCCACTGTCACTTTGGAGCCAAAGCAGAGTGAAGGGATGGGATGAAATAAGGTGAGGGAATCACATTACGTGATTCACCCAACCTTACCATCCATGTTACGTGATTTACTCAACCTCAGAAGTTTTTTGACCATTAAGACAGAGACCTTTAAGTCTAGGTATAGGAAGAAATAACAAAAGTCTCAGAGCCATTTTGTGAAGGAATAGAAAACACACGAAATATAGAGGAAAAGAAGAGGCTGTATTACAGACTGATACAGAAGAATGGTACTTTATATAGAGAAGAGAGACTAGCTGATTTTCTAGAAAACTGATCTATAAACTTAATGCTCATTAAGAGGATTATAGGTTACAATGTGCATGGGTAAGTAGCACAACAGTCATGGGTAAGTAGCTCAGTGGTCAAAGGAATGAATGTTTTTGTAGAAACTTATACACTTTTAACGTCAGTTGTTTAATACAACTGACGTTAAAAGTGTTTTTAAAATAAAAAATATTTATTTTTAACGTCAGTTTTTATACAACTGACGTTAAAAGTATGATTTTTACTTGATTAAATAAATAGGCGACGTAAATAATCCTATATCCCTATCTGAAATGCCCTGTTGTCACCCTTAACGCAGGTCACTCCATATATATAGTGCAGTTTATTTCTAAACTTTTTTTTAAACAAGTTTATTTTTTATCTTAATTAATTAGCTTGAATTAGTAAACAAATTCTTGTGCAAATTAAAATAAATAAACACTTAACATAAAACAAGTTATATATGTATAATCAAATCGTATCTCATTGAAGCGATTCATAAGTTACAATTACATGATTAAAAGATAAAAAATTTCTGCAATATAGCCCTAAAATATAAAAAAGTTTTCGCTTCAACATCATTTTCTTCTCATCCTGTCCTCGGAAATTCCAATGGATGCAAAGTTTCAGCTTCAACATCATTTTCTTCTCGATCCTGTCCTCGTAAACTCCAATGGATGGATCGATGCATCTCCTCTCCTCACTTGAATTCCATGATGCATCGTGAATCCACAGTCACTAGCGGCGAAAGCAAAGTGAAAGGGATCTTTGCATCACCTCCTTCACTGGAATTCCTTGATGCATCGTCTTGAATCCACAGTCACTTGGGGCCAAAGCGGAGTGAAAGGGATGGCTGGGATGAAATAAAGTGAGTAAATCACATTACGTGATTTACACAACCTTACCATCCATGTTACGTGATTTACTCAACCTCAGAAGTTTAAGTCTAGGTATAGGAAGAAATAACAAAAGTCTCAGAGCCATTTTGTGAAGGAAGAGAAAACGCACGAAATATAGAGGAAAAGAAGAGGCTGTATTACAGACTGATATAAAAGAATGGTACTTTATATAGAGAAGAGAGACTAGCTGATTTTCTTGAAAACTGATTTATAAACTTAATGCTCATGGGTAAGTAGCACAGTAGTCAAAGGAATTAATATTTTTGTAGAAACTTATACACTTTTAACGTCAGTTGTCTTCATCAACTGACGTTAAAAGTGATTTTAAATAAAAAATATTTATTTTTAACGTCAGTTGTTTAACATAACCGACGTAAAATGTTGTTTTATTTTTGATTTTTGATTATAACGTAAACAATGACTTTTAACGTCTGTTGCTTAAGACAACTGACGTTAAATAGATTACCTTTAACGTCAGTTGCTACAAACAACTGACGTAAAATGTTGTTTTATTTTTGGTTTTTGATTATAACGTTTACACCCGCGCGCCTTCTGTACTTCTCTCTATACGTCTCTGTTCTTCTCTTTCACGCTCGCTCTCACTCTCAACTCTCACTCTGACTCTCAACTCTCACTCTCACTCTCACTCTGCCCTACTCGCGAGCTCATCTCCACCGCAACCACGGCGAGGGCTTCTTCCCCACCACCGTGAGGTACACTCTTAACCCTAACTCTGTTTTTCCCGCTCATTCTTTGAAATAACTTGACATCTCTCTTTCCCCTTCCCGCACACTAACTCTCCTTGTCCCTCTGCTCTCGGTAACCACATCGAACGTTGGCCACCACGCGAGCACCTATTTCCGGTGAGTCTTTAGGGCACATTTTTTTATGTTTGGTTTTGAGTGTATGTTGAAACTGTAGTCTCTTGTAGTTGAAACTTGAAACTGTGAGTTGGAGTTGTTTGGAATGTCTCTATTTCTAATTGTGGGTTTTGTGTTTTCTCTTGTTTTTCTTCTGCTATCATGACCTATTTCAAAATGGGAAGAAATTTAGAGCTGCTTGTAACATGTGACATCAACAATATATTGCTCATAATATTGGAATTCTGTTTTGTTAATTTATCTTCATCTGCTTATTTCTTTTGTATTAAGAATCTTGAAAATGGTGTAAATTTGAAATAATTTTTAAACGCCTTGGATATATGTTTTGTATATCTACAGAACCTATCTAGTTATGGATCGTAGTTGGATGGTTTGTAAGCGCACTCGTGCTGAGTATTTGAAGGGGGTGGGAGAATTTATAGAATTTTCTCAAAGTAATGTTCCTAATAGTAATGGAATGTTCTGTCGTCCTTGTGTCAAGTGTTTGAATACGAGGAAATGTACGATGAAGGATATATGTACTAATTTGATTTGTGAAGGGATTTGCTTGAGTTATACTTCTATATTTATTTTGAGTTATAACCTATGTTAATAAATATATATTGTTTCTGAACAGGTATACATATGGATCAGTCGGATAGCCCACATGCACGGGAGGACACTGTGGGGCCTACGCAGGACCCGATCGTGCCTACGCCTGATTCTAGTGTAAGTTTACATGTTATATACTATCTTTAGTCCTTCTTTTTAATGTAAGTTTATAATGTTACAACCCTCAATTTTATCATTTTTTTGTCCATACAGACATCACAGGCTCATAGGAAACGGGGTAGAGGAGCCACGTCGTTGAAGAAACTAGAGAAGGACAGGCAAAGCGGACAGAAGCTTGAGGTGTCCTTCGATGCTAATCTAAATGCCCAGGGACCCCGTGCTAAAGAATTTAATAAGTGGGTGTTTCTACAAGCGAAGCAGCACGTAAGCATCAACTACAACCACTGGAATGACGTTCCACAGAACGTTAAGGATCAGATTTGGGAGGCTATCACGGTATTTTACCTTTAAATTCGTTTGATTTACATTATTAGATAATTATCCGAGTTATAATCCATCCAGTTGTTAAGTATTTAATGTGTAGGTAGCTTGGACTATGCCAAATGACGAGGATCATCGTCATAAATGTATGAAAATGGCATCAAAGCGTTGTAATGGGTTCGAGCATGATCTTACCAGGTATTATGTATCTGGGAAGAAGCGGCTTGATAAAATGTTCTTGGATTATCCCTGGATTGATCAGGATACTTGGGATATGTTTGCTAGGAGTCGACAGGATGGAGAATTTCAGGTTGGTTGATTAAGTTAATTTTAATTGCTTCTTATAGATCATTTAACTGTATTTAATTATGTGTTTTTGTTTGAATAGGCTAAGGTAGATAAGGGTCGGCAGAATCAGGTGAAGAACGTCCATCGCCACACCATGTCTCAGGGTGGGTACTAGACTCGGATCAAGGAGATGATGGCGGATAGGCCGAGGGTGAAGCAGGAAGAGCACTCTGCTAGGATTGAAAGAGGAGAGGTGCCTGAGGGCACACCATCAAGTCCTCCGTCAGACATCGACCGCGAGGATGTCTGGTTAGCCGACCGCATTACAAAGACGGGATCTTTTAAAGTTGATGCCACTCGCGAAGTGGCATATAAGATTGTAAGTAAATAATTAACTTGATTTCAATTGATATTTGTATAGATGTTTTTAACACTTTTCACTTGCACGTTTTTTCATTTTTTCATTGTAGGTGGATCTTAAAGCACAATCCTCCCAGGGCTCATTCGTCAAGAATGATCAAGTTGAGATCGGAGATTAATGCTTTTGCACAGAGGGATGGCGAATCACTTTATGAAGCATGGGAGAGGTTCAAATCTTTTCTCACTGCTTGTCCAAATCATGAGCTGGAAACATGGCAGCAAGTTGCAACCTTTGTCAATGGTCTCAACCGAAATTCTAGAAGTATGATTGAAGCGGTTGCAGGTGGAACATTAAGTCAAAAGACACTCGAGGAAGCAAAGGCCTTGATTGAAACCATGGCTAACAATGATTATCAAATGCCTAGTTCACGATCATTGGTCAAGAGAGGCGTTTTGGAGCTTGATGAAGTTGGTTCTCTTAAGGCGCAAATGGCAATTCTTACCAAGCAATTGGGGGCCGTTCAGCTACAAAATTCTCAATTACAAGCGGTCCAAGTTCAAGCTACCTCAGTGTGTGATTTATGTGGAGGTAACCATGCCAACGGCAACTATGAAATTAGTGTGGTTGGAGGTTCTGGGCAAAAAGAAGTGAATTACATGGGAAACCAAGGGCCTAAGCATGATCCTTTCTCTAACACCTACAATCCGGGATGGCGTAGCCATCCTAACTTTGGTTGGAGACAAGGGCAAGGCTCAAGTTCTCAAGCAAAGCCTCCTCAAGAGAATTCAAGCAAATTGGAGAATATTCTAGCCCAATTCATGCAAGAAACTCAAGATAATATGAAGAATCAAAATGCCTCCATCAAGAATCTAGAACACCAAATAGGCCAATTGGCAAAGCAAATGACGGAGAGACCCCAAGGACAATTGTCGGGAGATACAGAGAAGAATCCAAAAGAGGATTGCAAGGCAATTACTACAAGAAGTGGGAGAGTGTTAGTTCCACATGAAAAAGAGAGAGAAGAAAAGAGAATTGGTGAGGGAGTTGATGAGGTGACCATTGAAGATGCAACCCATGAAGAACCAGAGACTCCGCAAGCCACTGCCTCTAGTCCTATTGTTGTTGAAGCTGAAAAACCACAGAGGGAAAAATTGGTGGATGAAGAGTTTGCAAGAAAGAAGACTAGAAGGCAAATTCTTGAAGAAGTTGACAAGCCTAAGGAGCTGCCACCGTATTTCAAGATACCTTATCCTCATAGGTTGAAGAAAGAGGTAAAAGATCAAGAATTCTCTAAGTTCTTGGATGTGTTCAAAAAGTTGCAAATCAACATCCCTTTTAGAAGCTCTTCAACAAATGCCTTCCTATGCCAAGTTTATGAAGGAGATTCTTACTAACAAGAGGAAGTGGAAGGAGGAGACGGTCATGCTCACGGAAGAATGTAGTGCCATACTCCAAAGGAAGTTACCGGTAAAGATGAAGGATTCGTGTAGCTTTACAATTCCATGTGCTATTGGTCATTTGAACATTGGAAGAGCCTTGTGTGATCTTGCTGCAAGTATCAACCTTATGCCTCTCTCCATTTTCAAGAGGTTGGGAATTGGTGAAGTCAAGCCAACCGGGATTTATCTCCAATTGGCGGATCGTTCCATTACTTATCCTTATGGTGTAGTGGAGGATTTACTGGTAAAAGTGGACAAGTTCATCTTCCCAGCAGACTTTGTGGTGTTGGATATTGCGGAAGATAGTGAGACTCAATTGATTCTCGGAAGGCCATTCCTAGCCACGGGTAGGGCTTTGATCGATGTAAATCAAGGGGAGTTGGTGCTTAGAGTCCAAGATGAAAAGGTCACCTTCAATGTTTTTGAAGCAATGAGACATCCAAGTGATAAAGATACATGTATGAGTGTGGACCTTGTTGAATCATTTTCTGACAAGAGGGTGCAACAAACTTTTGAAGATTCATTGGAAGCGGCTCTTAGATTTAGAATATAGAAGAGGAGCTATGTGAGGAAGAAGTTGAGTTCATGGTTAAATCCCTTGAGGCTTGTCTAGCTTTGAATAATGATGAAGACAAGGTTGTGGAGGATGTGCGGATTGAAGACAAGGGTGAGACACCTAAGCTAGATTTGAAGGAACTTCCATCCTATCTCCGTTATGCTTTCCTTGGAGTGAATTCTTCATTCCCGGTGATCATTAGTAGAGGATTGAACTCTTTAGAGGAAGAGAAGTTGTTAAGGGTGCTTAGGGAGCACTGATCAGCCTCTGGCTCATCTAGTTTTATGACTAGTATGACCGTGGTTTTGTGCCAATTATATCTCGTTTTCACCCAAATTAGGCTTGATTGTCCTCAAGCAAGGTTTTGAGTCCCTTAAGTAGTTTTAGGGTTATTTAGCCAGTTTTTGAGTCAAATAAAGCACTTATGGCTATTTCATGTTTTCAGGTTGACTTAGAGTCCAAGGAATGAAGGAAACAATGGAAATTGCAATCTGGAAACACTCGCCACGCGAGCAGATACTCGCCCCGCGAGAGTGAGGACCAGCCTGTGCCAGAAAAGTCATGTTCTCTGCCTCGCCCGGCGAGCTATAGCTCGCCTGGCGAGCTATAGCTCGCCTGGCGAGCTATAGCTCGCCTCGCGAGCCTGGAAGTCAGTAACCATCACGGTCATCCCGTGATACCCATCACGGGCGTGAAGAGAAACCCCTAGAAGACAGAGACCATCACGGCCTAGCCATGATGAAGATCACGGCCATGACAGATAAGCACCCAAAGTCAGAAGTAATCACGGCCTGGCCGTGATAGGCATCACGGCCTGGCCGTGATAGGCATCACGGCTGTGACAACCCAGATTTTGAAGACTCGCCTCGCGAGAATTCCACTCGCCTCGCGAGAACACAAATTCAAACTGGCGCCATTTTAATATTCGCCTCGCGAGAGGCCACTCGCCTCGCGAGAATGCGCAGTTTCTGAAAGTTATAAATAGCTGTTTAGGGCAGAACAGAAGGATCTTTTGGCTAATCCTTGTTTTCGAATTTCTCTGGTTGTTTTGCGTTTTTGATGGAGAACTAATCTCCCTAGGTTGATCTGCTGTAATCGGCTTCCACCAACACTTGAGGTCTTGTAATCCCCGATTTAATTTTCTTCTCTCTTTCAATGCTATTCGTTATTCTATGTTTTCTTAATTCAGTTTGTACCGAATTAGTGTTGATTTATTTTCGATGATTTTATGTTCCTAAACTCAATCGCGTTTGCTTAATTCGCGTGCGTTCAATTCGTGTTTGCTTAATTCACGAAGGGCTTCATCTGTTTGCTTAATTCGGAATTAGGAATATATGTCCCGTAGCATCGGTTTCGCTTGTTAATCGATGCTACAATCGAAAAGGGATTAGAATCCGCTTAGGGCATGGAATTACATGAACCGATGATAGTGGGAAACGAAACAGCAAATTGATCGTCTTAGTCTTATTTGATAATCACGTAATTTACTTTGTTTTTATGCTCTATTTTCATTCTGTTTTCCAATCAATTTCAAACCAAACACCCCCCCAAGAAAACTGATTTTCTGCGATAATAGCACTACAAGAGTCATTGTGATACGATACCCGAGTTGTCGCATTCTAAACTACATTTTTACTAACCGCTCATCTTTTGACGCGTGCGCGACAGCGCGTCAAATTGGCGCCGTTGCCGGGGACTCTTGTTGTTATTGACAGAAAATAAAATAAAAATAATAATAATAATAATTCATTGCTGAATTAGTTATGGCTGCTTTGTCTGGTTATGAATCTTAGTACTGCCATGGATAATTACATGCAAGGTTATATGCCTTATGTTGATTATGAGCCACCACCATGCATATATTATCCTAACTTTGCTGAAGGCTATGAGTCTAGTAGTGGTTTTGGCACGATTGGAGTAAATGAAGTCCAACCCAGCCTGGATGAGTTAGCTTCTCTGATGCAACAACATATGACAGAATTTCAAGCAAATCTTCAACGAATGACAGAACAAAGTCTTGAAAGCCATCGGAGAGGAGAAGCTGAGTCTCAAGTTGTCCATTCTAATTGATCAAATTGTCGCCAACTCTGCTGCACTGCTAACTCCACACCCCCTTGAAGAACATACAGATTCACAAGTTATTCTTGACAATACCTCTGAGGATGATTTTGATAATACTTCTGTTGATGAACTGTGTGTTGAATCCCCTGATTCTAATGCATGTGCTGATTGTACTGACATTGCTTTGTGTATAGAATGTTATGCAGGTTTATTCTTTTTCAGAAACGTAGAAAATGAGGATCGGGAGGATCGGAGGACATCTGCTTCACCATGCTTGAGGATGATGAAGAACCTTTGGAAGTAGATGATTCAATTAAATCAAATGCATGTGTTGAGAGTGATGGGGTGGATGAATTGAGTGCTGAATTTCCAGACATTCAGACCTTTACTGATTCAGTTTATTGTGATATATGTATTGACTCTACTAACACTAACCTTTGTGTGGTGTGTGCTGAAATTTCTGCATGTATAGCAGGTGATAAATTTGTTAGTGCAGTGAATGAAGAAAATGCAGAAGTTGAAGCAGCATCGGAGGCACCAGTGTCCTATTTGCCACCTCCCCCTGAGAAGCCACCAGTGATGGAGTTTGAGCCTTTGAATTTTGCACCATGGCCAGTTCAAGGGGTTGAACCCCAATTTTATTGGGGAGACTTTGTTGAGAAGAAGGTCATCTGTGACCCAAGAGGGAGTGAGAAGTTCGCCGCACTGGGCAGAGTTACCATAATTATCAAGCGCTCACTCCCATATCAAGGCTGCAAATTAGGAAAGCATGGAACAAGCTTCAGTCCTTTGGCTACCACGTGGGACTTATGCTACAGACAGTGGGATCCTGGTGGAACCGCCTCAATGAGTTTTCTTAACCCTTTCTCCTTGTTAATTTTCTTTTCCTTGCTTTATTTCTGTTTTGTTTTCAATAAAGCTCCTGGATAATTTGAGAAGCTCAGGAGTTGTGTTTGAGTTTTGTGTTGGCAAGTTTGCTGGAATTTGATTGATTTTGCATAGATGAATTGCATGTTTATTGTTGACTGATTCCCCCTAGTTTTGAAAATTTGAAAAATTGATCCCCATGTAATTGAAAACTGATCTTTGAGATTTTGTTGTGATGGCATGACTTATGATAAGTTTGGGGTGATAGGGTGCACACACTAGGGATAGAATCTCGGTCAAACAATTTGCATGAATGTCCAGGTGAGGATTTGAGCCTCCAACATGTTTTTGATTGTGTGAATCACTTTTAAGTTGCACTTTCCCGAATTTGCTTGAATCTCTTCATGGTTTGCATGTCTATGTGTTTGCATCAAATGATTTAGGCAATTTTCTTTGAATTAACTACTTGGCCTAAATTGAACCAGTCCCTAATGCATGTTCCCTAGTTAGCCCCTTTGAGCCTAATTAGCCTATTGTTTCATGATGACCTTATGTTATGAGCCTGAATCTGGAAAAACCATGTTAACCCGATCTTAGGATTAGGAGAGCATGGAAGCTTAGCAAGAGAATGGTTGCAAGAAACTAAGTTTGGGGTGGCTACAGGGATATGATGTGTTGTTGGAGATTGAGAAAAAGAAAAAAAAATAAAGGTTGGAGCCAAAGGGCAAAAATAAATCTTTCAAAAAAAAAACAAAAAAAAAAAGCAAAATGTCAAGAAGGGTATTAGAAGAAAAGGGTTGTAGCCACCCAAGGCAAAAAGAAGAATAAGAATAGGAACTTGAGTAGGAAATTCAATGTGTAAACAGCTTCATGCTCTCTTAGTTCCTAGGGATTTCAGTCCAGTACCTTTGTATATCCTTCCCTTAGCCAGGCCCCATTACAACCTTGAAAGACCTTTTGATGTTGCATGCATGTTTTCCGTGGGAACCATTTTGAGATGAAAATCAAATTCATGGGAAGTGCTCTTAAAAGTGAAACTAAGTGAAATGTTGTTAGCCTAGACAAACTGAGAGATTGAGTGAACACTAAACCCCTTTGTGAGGAAGGCGATTGTTTGAATTTGGTGATCTCCCTATTGTGTGTAACTTAGATCCCCTGTTTAGATTAATGATTGTTTGAATGATGAAATTCTCAGATGTTCAGAATAAATGATTGTGGGGATTACATTGTTGAAAAGGGGGGAACATTGAAGGAAAATTGTTTTGATGAATTGCTTGAAATTTGTGCGGAATTGGTTGAAATCCTTCTAGCTTGCCAAGTCTTGAGTCGTTTTGAGTTTTAGTTTGCTTGGGGACAAGCAAAGTTCAAGTTTGGGGTATTTTGATAAGCCTCTGGCTCATCTAGTTTTATGACTAGTATGACCGTGGTTTTGTGCCAATTATATCTCGTTTTCACCCAAATTAGGCTTGATTGTCCTCAAGCAAGGTTTTGAGTCCCTTAAGTAGTTTTAGGGTTATTTAGCCAGTTTTTGAGTCAAATAAAGCACTTATGGCTATTTCATGTTTTCAGGTTGACTTAGAGTCCAAGGAATGAAGGAAACAATGGAAATTGCAATCTGGAAACACTCGCCACGCGAGCAGATACTCGCCCCGCGAGAGTGAGGACCAGCCTGTTCCAGAAAAGTCATGTTCTCTGCCTCGCCTCGCGAGCCTGGAAGTAAGCAACCATCACGGTCATCCCGTGATACCCATCACGGGCGTGAAGAGAAACCCCTGGAAGACAGAGACCATCACGGCCTAGCCGTGATGAAGATCACGGCCATGACAGATAAGCACCCAAAGTCAGAAGTAATCACGGCCTGGCCGTGATAGGCATCACGGCTGTGACAACCCAGATTTTGAAGACTCGCCTCGCGAGAATTCCACTCGCCTCGCGAGAACACAAATTCAAACTGGCGCCATTTTAATATTCGCCTAGCGAGAGGCCACTCGCCTCGCGAGAATGCGCAGTTTCTGAAAGTTATAAATAGCTGTTTAGGGCAGAACAGAAGGATCTTTTGGCTAATCCTTGTTTTCGAATTTCTCTGGTTGTTTTGCGTTTTTGATGGAGAACTAATCTCCCTAGGTTGATCTGCTGTAATCGGCTTCCACCAACATTTGAGGTCTTGTAATCCCTGATTTAATTTTCTTCTCTCTTTCAATGCTATCCGTTATTCTGTTTGCTTAATTCAGTTTGTACCGAATTAGTGTTGATTTATTTTCGATGATTTTATGTTCCTAAACTCAATCGCGTTTGCTTAATTCGCGTGCGTTCAATTCGTGTTTGCTTAATTCACGAAGGGCTTCATCCGTTTGCTTAATTCGGAATTAGGAATATATGTCCCGTAGCGTCGGTTTCACTTGTTAATCGATGCTACAATCGAAAAGGGATTAGAATCCGCTTAGGGCATGGAATTACATGAACCGATGATAGTGGGAAACGAAACAGCAGATTGATCGTCTTAGTCTTATTTGATAATCACGTAATTTGCTCTGTTTTTATGCTCTGTTTTCATTCTGTTTTCCAATCAATTTCAAACCAAACACCCCCCCAAGAAAACTGATTTTCTGCGATAATAGCACTACAAGAGTCCTTGTGATACGATACCCAAGTTGTCGCATTCTAAACTACATTTTTACTAACCGCTCATCTTTTGACGCGTGCGCGACAGCGCGTCAAGCACAAATCTGCAATTGGGTGGTCTATGTCCGACTTGAAAGGGATAAGTCCCTCATTCTGTATGCACAAAATCCTTCTGGAGGAAAACTTCAAGCCGGTCAGACAACCCCAAAGAAGACTCAACCCAAACATGAAGGAAGTTGTAAGGAAGGAGATTGTAAAGCTTTTGGATGCGGGTATAATCTATCCAATCTCCGATAGTCCCTGGGTGAGTCCGGTCCAAGTTGTGCCTAAGAAAGGGGGGGTGACTGTTGTGGCAAATGATAAGAATGAACTCATCCCCTCGAGGACTGTTTCTGGATGGAGAGTGTGTATTGATTACAGAAGATTGAATTAGGCCACCAGAAAAGATCATTTTCCCTTGCCCTTCATTGATCAAATGCTAGAGAGG
The DNA here is from genome assembly GCA_030762895.1 of Sophora flavescens. Lineage (NCBI taxonomy): Eukaryota > Viridiplantae > Streptophyta > Magnoliopsida > Fabales > Fabaceae > Sophora > Sophora flavescens. The sequence goes on from CM061065.1 coordinate 227,502,969, forward strand.
TTGTTGGGCCATGCCTTTTATTGCTTCCTTGATGGATACTCGGGGTATAACCAGATTGTGGTTGACCCGAAGGACCAATAGAAGACTGCTTTTACTTGTCCTTATGGCGTCTACGCATACCGAAGGATGCCATTCGGGTTGTGTAATGCACCCGCCACTTTTCAAAGGTGCATGCTTTCCATATTCTCTGATATGACTGAAAAATTCATTGAGGTATTTATGGATGATTTTTCTGTGTTTGGTAATTCTTTTGATGATTGTCTGAAAAATCTTGCATGTGTTTTGAAAAGATGCTAAGAAACTAACCTTGTTCTAAATTGGGGAAAATGTCATTTCATGGTTAGGGAAGGTATAGTTCGTGGTCATAAGATTTCATCATGGGGGATAGAAGTTGATAAGGCAAAAATTGAAGTAATCGAAAAAATTCCCCCTCCCATGAATGTGAAAGGTGTTAGAAGCTTCCTAGGGCACGCGGGTTTCTATAGGAGATTTATAAAAGACTTTTCAAAGATTGTGAAACCCTTGTGCAAGCTTTTGGTAGTTGATACTCCTTTCGTGTTTGATGATGATTGCATGCATGCTTTCCAGCTTTTAAAAGAAAAACTCACCACTGCACCGGTCATTGCACCTCCAGATTGGAGTTTGCCATTTGAGTTAATGTGTGATGCAAGCGACTATGCGGTGGGAGCCATTTTGGGTCAAAGGAAAAATAAAGTGTTGCATGTTATTTACTATGCCGGTTGTGTGCTGAATGATGCTCAATTAAACTATACCATGACTGAAAAAGAATTTCTTGTTGTGGTTTTTGCATTTTATAAGTTTAGATCTTACTTGATTGGCTCTAAAACCACTGTCTACACTGATCATTCTGCTTTGAAGTATCTCATGACTAAACAGGATGCCAAGCCAAGGCTCATTAGGTGGGTGCTATTGCTCCAAGAATTTGATTTGGATATAAAGGACAAGAAAGGAGTGGAGAATGTGGTAGCCGACCATTTGTCTAGGCTTCCACAAGCAGATGTTCAAGCAAAAGCTGAGTTGCCAATTCAAGAAGAATTCCTGGATGAAAGGTTGTTTATGGTTCAAGCGATACCTTGGATTGCGGACATTGCAAATTATAAGGCCGCAAACAAGATTCTGAAGGACTTCAATGCATAGCAAAGGAAGAAGCTCATCCATGATTCTAAATACTATGTTTGGGATGAACCTTACCTTTTCAAAAGAGGTTCGGATGGAATTTTGAGAAGATGTATTCCGGAAGAAGAGGTTAACGAGGTTTTGACTCACTGTCACAATTCACCCTATGGAGGACACTTTGGTGGTGAAAGAACAGCCATGAAAATCTTGCAGAGTGGTTTATTTTGGCCCACCATTTTTAAAGACTCTAGAGCTTGGGTGATGAAGTGTGACAAGTGTCAAAGAACCGGAAGCATATCCAGGAGATATGAGATGCCCTTGAAGGGTATTTTAGAAGTGGAGCTCTTTGATGTGTGGGGGATCGACTTCATGGGTCCTTTGCCATCATCCTACAATAACAAGTATATTCTGGTTGCGGTTGACTATGTGAGCAAATGGGTAGAAGCGGTCCCAACTGTGAAAGATGATGCAAAAGCGGTGATTGATTTTGTGAGGAAGAACATCTTTACCCGATTTGGAACCCCTAGAGCCATTATTAGTGATGGAGGTACTCATTTCTGCAACAAAGAGTTCAATGCAGTGATTGCCAAGTTTGGGGTCAATCATAAAGTTGCCACACCATCCCACCCGTAAACCAGTGGGCAAATGGAGTTGTCTAATCGGGAATTGAAGAGGATCTTGGAGAAAACAGTTAACAATGCTAGGAAAGATTGGGCAAAGAAGCTGGATGATGCACTTTGGGCCTATCAGACTGCATATAAAACACCGATTGGTATGTCACCTTACCAATTAGTGTTTGGAAAATCATGCCACCTTCCGGTAGAGCTCCAACATCGTGTTTTTTAGGCAGTGAAGGCCTTGAACTTTGATACGAAGCTGGCCATGGACAAGAGACTGCTGCAATTGAATGAGTTGGATGAATTCTGACTCTTGGCATATGAGAGTGCAAGGATCTATAAGGAAAGAACAAAATTTTGGCATGATAAGTACATTCTTCCCAAGCATTTTGAAGAAGGCCAATGAGTTTTGCTCTTTAATTCACGTCTCAAGCTGTTTACAGGTAAGTTGAGATCAAGATGGTCGGGTCCATTCTATGTCAAGTCAGTTTCTCCATTTGGTGTGGTTGAATTGGTAGATCCATCGTCCGGAGACACTTTCACTGTTAATGGGCAAAGGCTCAAGCACTACCTTGGAGGAGACTTTGATCGTCAAGCAGTCTCCATCCCTCTTAAAACACCCTCTTAGAGGTCATCTGCCCGTCAAGCTAGTGACGTTAAAGAAGCACTTATTGGGAGGCAACCCAAGTTTCTTTTCCTTTTCCATTGTTTTTTATTTCAACTCTTGAATAATTTGAGAAGATCAAGAGATTTGTTAATAGGTTTGTTAAGTGTTTTCAGGGTAAGAAGGAAGGAGAAACAAAAAGGGCATGGAGAAACAAAGTCAGCAACCATCACGGCCGTGATGAGCTTAATGTGAAGACCAGAAAGGATCACGACCCAGCCGTGATACCCATCACGGGCATGATGGAAGGACCCAGAAGATCAGAGAGCATCACGGCCTAGCCGTGATGTAGGTCACGGCCTTCACAGGCCACCCCTGTGGACCAGAAAGCATCACGGCCTGCCCGTGAGGAGCATCACGGCCGTGACACAAATTGCAGCCTATCTTTGCCTAGGCGTGTGAGCCAACACCCACTACCGCCTCGGTGAGTTGTTCCAATTTTTTCTCCTCTCTCCGACTTGATTTTTTACATTGGGGACAATGTAAATTTTTAAGCTTGGGGTAGGGGTAATCTTTTTGCAAATTTTTGAATTTTTGCATTGTAAATATTGCATTCATATAGGCATAGTTTTGCATGATCACATAATTCGATTACCCCCTGCTTAGATTTTGCATTCGATTGTGAGAACTTAGTGCCAATTAAATTGAGATAGTGAATTTTTGAACCCAATTTTTTTATTCTTGTGATAAGGCTACAAATAAAAAAAATGCTTGAGATGATCTTTGATAGTTGATAATTAGCGTGCGGTTCCGAAGATTTGTGTTTCTCATTGATTTTTGAACTACTAAATGTGAGAATTTTGAGCCGAAAAGGGGTGCTCACTAAATTTACCCCATTCGTTGTGATAGAGTGTTATTGCTCTTGGATTGTTATTCTCTAGAACTTGACTTGAAACCATATTGAAGCTTAAAAAATTTTGAAAACATTTTTGAAAATGATTGAGGCACTAGGTATTTTTCCGGCCTTCTGAGCTTCGATTGACTAAATGCTACCCCTTAGTTGCCCAACTTTGAGCCTGAAAGAATAAATAGTTCTCTTGGTACCTTTAATTACTTTGATGAATATGATTGGTATGGCACCTTGTAAAGTATTACAAAAAGGGTAGTTGAAAAATTATGGGATGAGAAAGTTGGAAAATATTTTTCTTGAGCTAAAAAATCTCCCCTTCTCCAAACAAAAAAAAATTAGAAAAATAAAGAAAAAGAAATATATATTGAGAAGGGGATGACAAAAGAAAGTGAGAAACAAAAGAAAAAGAAAGAAAGAAAGAAAGAAAGGTGGGAAAATGAGTCAAAACCCAAAAAGGTATTTTGGAAGGTGTCATGCTTTGCAATACTTGATATTTTGCTAGCCTTTTGAAATTTCCTTTTCTTGATTTCCCCACCTGACAATAAATCCCATGGCCCCGTTACAACCAAAGTAAAAGACCTTTTGATTCTTAGATGTTTTCTTTAATAAAGTAGAGATTTGGTTGATAGTCAAGCTTATGGTAGAATTCATTCCTTGAGGAAATTGAGTGAATTATCATATATCCCTAATCACTTGAGTGAAGTGAGAAGGAGTGCCCGAATCGGTGAGAATGTGAGTCTAGGAACCTAAGCTTCTAATTGGGCTTGAAATTGATCGTCTCTTAGTGAATTATTTGAAAATGCCTGTTACTTGGATTAGTTGCTACTCGGGTTCTTGGTTCACTATCTTTGCTCTGTTTGATTCTTCTGGCCTTGGTTTTTGCTTGAGGACAAGCAAAGTCTTAAGCTTGGGGTGATTTGATGAGTGTGATTTCACCTCATTTTTCATGTACATTTCTGCATGCATTTTCATATAGTTAGGTCATTTTAGTTTGATTTTGGTTAGTTTTTCCTTTGGAACGGATAAGGTGGTTTTGTGTGTTGTTTTGCAGGAATTTATGATTAAATGCCCAATATTTAGCCATGATGAAGCTTGGATGAAGATAGAGCCTGAAAAGAGAAGAAAATGAGCCAAGCAGAGCCCATCACGGCCTAGCCGTGATGGCTATCACGGCCGTGACCTGTCAGCTGTACCAGACCCCCAAAAGTCAGAATTGGTCACGGCCTAGCCGTGATGCCCATCACGGCCGTGACCTGCTAGTTGAACCAGACAGAACCTATCATGGCCTAGCCGTGATGAGCATCACGGCCGTAATGAATCAAAAAGTGAAGAGGCGCCCAGGACAGAACCCATCACGGTCGTGACGCGCACCTAAGTTATAAATACTAATCTAGGCAGAACAGAAAAGGGATCCAAAACCCTAAAACCTACTCTCTGGTTGCTGTGGCTGCTGTGGATTCTTCCATGGAGTTCTTTCCTCCCTTCATCTCTGTATCTTTTGTTTTGTTTTTCTCTTTGATTATGTGTAGCTAAACCCCCTTTTGTTGGGGTTAGATGATGACTTTTCTGAACTTGTTTGTCTCATGATTTGATTGTAATATAAATTCCTATTTCTTTATGAGTGTTTGATTCCATGCTTAACGCTTTCCTTGGTTTGATCATCCTAGGAATGATTTGTTGCTTTGATAGACAATTGAAAGATTGATGTTAAGGCATGTTCATGAATCAAATGCCAAGTAGTTCATGAACCTAGACATAGGTCTTGCGTTGCTTGCAATCTTATGAATCTTGACTCTTAATGCAAATTCTTGTGTTAATCCACCTAAGACATTAGGGTTTAATTTGAGATTTTAGGCTCATTCCACCTAAGACATTAGAGTTTGAGTATTTGAGAAGATTTGATTGTCATAATTGAATTAGGAATTGTGTTATTTACCATTTCATTGCAATCAAGGGAGGATTAGTATAGTCTAACCCTAGCAATTTCATCCATTTGTTATCACATCTCTGTTGCTTGTTAAGTGTTTGTTAAAATTCCCAAAAGAACAAAAACATTTTATTCTTGTTTGTTTCGTTACATGTTAGAGCTACCTTCCATCTAAACGATCGTCTAGATAGTAGTCCAATTTGCGAAGTGGTACTTGTCCACGATCCCTGAGAACGATATCCGGTCTCACCACCGTATTACTTGTTAGCAACTAGGTATACTTGCCGAAGATTGAGCATTTACTTGCAAAAGATTAAAATTGAAAGAGGTTCATTTAATCACAAAGAAATCAAGAATGATTCAAACACCAAAGAAACCAATCTACCAAAGAAACCAATCTACCAAAGAAACCAATCTGCATGAATATATTGGCAACAAGTTCCAAGCCTGTAGGTGTTACATGGTAAAGTTTATATATCCTTGAGAGATCTTCCACCTACACATGAAACGTCAAGAAGATACATAACAATTAACCAAAATGCTCATGACCAAGAGCGAGATGATTAAGAGCTCATTAAGGTAAAATTGTAAAAAGATTTTTTTAAAAAAAATTTTAGAGCCACTTTTGGAATGTAATTGTAGGGATATTTTTTAAAACTTATCGGGTTCCTCCGGCTGAATCTTTTTTTTTTTTTAAGGATCATGCTAACGAGTGTCCTTAGTAAGGGTGGACAACGGACGGATTCGGCCCGTTTCGAGCCGGAAAAAACCAACCCGAGGAAAACTGAAACCCTAAATATCTAACCCATTTCTGACCGTTTGTAACATCGGTTTGGGCCGGTCGGTGAGCCGACAGGTCGGCATGTACACGGGCAGGTTTTCACGGTTTTGACAAAATAAAAAATATATATATGAAGAGGAGAAGACAGAATAGTAACACATCCAAAAAAAAATTGTTTCCAGATTTACAAATCAATAACAGCCCAATAAAAAGACATAAAACGTTCAACAAACACTCAAATATATTGAATTTAAACAAAAAGGTTGTAACTTTAACAGATATGCAAGTTGTCTTCTTCTTTGTTGCCCAGATGTGCACTGTTTTGTTCAAAGAAGACGCATGCAGAGGCGAGGGGCTAGAGGAGCGAGAGGCGACAACAAGGGTAGGGAGCCCGAGCTTTGCTGGCGATGGGATGGAGCTTCGATGGTGAGATGGGGGAGACGCGAGAGGTGAGGCGCGGCGAGGGTGGAGGCACGCGACATCTACTGGAGGCAGGCGGAGGGGACTGAGATGTGAGGACTAAGGATAAGATTGAAAAGAGAAGAAGGCCTAGGGAGAAAAGTTTTTTCTTTCTTGTGATAGGGAACGCGCGATGATGTGGTTGATGGCGGTGGCGTGATGGTGGTGTTGTGGTAGTTTCAAGGTGGCTGAGACTCCAAGATTTGAGAGAATGGAAGGGGTTTGATGAATAATGAATATTGATATTGATGAATATTGATGACTGAATGGGATGATAGAGAAGAAAGTCGGAGACACACGATAATTGAGGTACATTAATGACTGAGCTCAACAGCTGTAACCCAATAAGCCAAAAATTCATGTTGATTTTCGGGTGGGTTCGGGTACCGTTGGGTTTAATTTTTTAGAACCGATCCCGCCCGAATAAACCCACTCTTAACTCGTTTTCCCGACACCCGTACTGACCTGTCGAGAACATCAAATGGGCATTCGGATTTCTCGGGTTCCGGTCGGGTGTACTTTGGTTGTCCACCCTTAGCCCTTAGGACACTTTTCAATGAATCATAAAAAATAAGTTTCATGGGGAAACTAAGTATTTAACTTCTTCAAACATTAAATACATCAATTCCCAATATAAAGTTTCTATTTTTGGTTCCTTAACGAATGTTAACGAGTGCCCTTAGGGCTCGTTAGCATTTCCCTTTTAGGTAAACCGTAGAGATTTTATTGAGAGTATATTGGGGCTTACCATCCAGAATTGATTCTCAAAAGGGGGAGTGACTCCAATGTCACTTTTCAATTTTGCACCAACCATGATGGCACAATACTCAACGCGAAGAGAGGAGGTTGGATGCGGTTTAGCCTTGGAAAATATCAAAACAAACAAATGCCAAGACGATATCCCCTTGGGGCCTCATGTGTCCCGTCAGGGCCCACCACTGCCATCAACCCAACAAAAAAGGCCATAAAACAGAGAAGTAATTATCTCTAAGCAAGGCATGGAAGCCGGGGTTCTTCTTACCAATTACCAAGTAATTGCTCTGCAAGTCTCTCCAGCAACTCTTCTTGCTCTATCTAAAAAATAATAATAACACAAATTAAACAGATAGTCAAGATATAGGAAAAATAAGTTTAACAGAAAACTAGGGGAAAGGGGAACTTTCAAGGATGAATATTTTCAATATTGGATCAATTTGATCACTACTTTCCAATATAATGTTGTCATCCAAACTTATGCTCCAAATTTACTTGAGCATATGTAATAAAAAAACATGGAAATTGTTTCATTTATCACCGGATTTGGTTCAATCAATAGATATAACAAACAACAATGATCGGAAAAAATACAAGTCCATCTAATTTTCAAAGACGAACTGTCGACATGTTCGCCTTCACGTTCATTGTGAATCTATAACAGGAGCAATGGTTATTCCAACGACATTACCGGCAAAAGAGTATAACATCGCAATGTGAAGTGATAAACTTACAAGAGTGAGCATCGTTTCCTTAATTTTAACTCGTAGGTCCTTCTAAACCTGTTATTGTCAAAATGGTTGGAAGTACCATAAAGAAACTATTGGGATGTTGGGAAAGAAATGGCATTGACCTTCAGCAGCTCATAGTCGTTGATAAGAGGTAAAAGAGATTGAAATTGATAACTCACCATTTCGCGAAAACAAGTAACATAAGCACATCATCATTCTCGGCCCCACCCTCCAAGTTGAAACACATTTCCTCGACGATTTGCCATAGGTCAAGAGGTCGTTGTCTTCGTTCGCGTGGGCATGGTTCCAAGAGCTTAGTGCATGTTGCAGGAAGGTGGATCGGGTTTTCTGATTTTTTTTTATTCTGGTTCTAAATGTAAAACAATGTGATTATATAAAACATTCAGATTCTATCCAAAGTAAAAATACAACTTTGAACACCCAATTAACATCAGAATTGTGGGATTAATGGAAACATGGTGGTTTGTTATTATACTGAAGTCCTTTTTTAATTTTTGTTTAGGTCCTATTATTGTTTGGATATATTGGGATTTTCAAAGCATTTATCTTAACGAAACTGAAATTCATAGTGCGTTGCAATATTATTTTACTCTTGCACAATATACTGGGCGCTTCAAAGCCTTTATCTTCACAAAACAATGATAGGCGACAATGGAGGGAGAAGCACAGGAAACCTTCCGAGTAACCTGCTACGTCAGGTTTAGAATTGCTCCCTCATGGTTGAGAGGAACTTAGCTGCTCCCTTGTCCTAGATGTCACCATATTTGAATTGGAGGAAAAGAAAGGAACCTTGCACAAATGAGAGTGAACTAAATAGAATGAAAATTTCACTCCGTGTGGATTGGAATAACCGTTAGGAAAGTGGACCAAACAAAATGACCTACAAATTTTACATTACAAAATTCTCATTTTATCATTGGCACGCTTTCAAAGAGAGGAGTAATGTTTTTTAAACACAAAATTAGGACATCAGAAAGTGTCCCCATTATTTTTGGATGTATTTTCAAGTTGTGTAAATAAAGATAATAAAAAAATAATAGATAGAAAAAAATATATATAATATCAGATACTATATCAAATTAAACCCACTTTTAATAGCGTGTTTTATATACTACTTTTTCCATTTGAAATGTTATGAAACTTGACAAATTTTAAATTTTCCTAACTCTTCCTCAATCATTTCAATTAACATATTACAAGAGGAAAACTACAGTCAAAAGTTGATTTTGAGAACAAAAAATATTATCTTGAACTTTGATTTGATTTAAGCCATGCTTCTTGTCTCGGCTGCTGATAATCATTAATCAATACCATATTATCTTCATTATTTACAGAAACATATCTTTTTTCTTTGAAAACCTAAAGTTGTGTGCCAACTAGCAAGCACAGAGCAGCTGGAATTCAATGAATCTGCTTACACTTCTTCACTAACACGTGACTCCCGTCTTTGGGAAATCAGCAATAAAGAATTTTCCTGAAACCAATGATCAATCAACGTTAATTAAGCACAAGACGGGCAAATCAAGTTGGCAAACATTATCATGCACATTTGACTATTGCAAGCTTGAATTAGTACCGCTCAAGTAAGTTGGCAAACATTATCATGCAAACATGGGCAAATCAGAAAAATTCATGTTGGGCTTAAAAAATGACGTGATTACTTTAAAACGGTGGTGTACTGGCCGAGAATGTAAGACCGAGAACTCGTCTATACATCGGACCAACCGAGCTTACCCCCGCGTATGGGCCTTGACCCAGATTCCTACGAAGCCGAGGACATGTCAGCACACCTGACGCCCGAGAATAACTACTCGGCCCCAAGCTATAGCTATCCATCCGCTGACTAATCGGGTCGGATATCTCGGCTGGCCATAATGCCACTCAGGGCAATCGAGCTCAGGATATCTCTCCCCATGATCGCGATCGATCCTAATATTCCTCCGCTTATTTGGGCCCGATCCCTGAGAGAACAACTATAAATAGGGGACTTACCCCTCATTCTAGAACTACGTTTGCTTTGATTCCCTTTTGGATACGTGGGAGCAGAATCCACATTCTGTCAAGCACAATCCAAAAACACCCCACTAATCCTCGTTCTAGTAGAGTATTTCATACCCGAGATATTTGGCGGGAACATTTGGCGCCGTCTGTGGGAAATCGAAGCAAACATTTTCCCATACCACACAAAATGGTGAGGACGAGAAGCGGAAATTGCGGGAGGGAGGAGCCAAGGAATGCCAACCACGGAGTTAACGGAGATAATGGAGAACGATCGTAGGCCCAAGCAGAATGACCGACAACCCGGTGATTCAGGAGCTTCTCGCATGCAGTCGCAGCGCTAAGAAGGGAGAATGAAGAAATCCGGCGGAGAATGACCGTCGGGAGAGAAGGCCGAGTAGGGAGAGGTCGGTCTCCTCCTCACATGAAAGAAGAGCCTTGAGCCTCCCGAGGTTGGGGGTCCGAAACTTATATCGGGAAGGAGGTCCTCGCCTCAGGGCTTCCCACCACAACAACCGAAGCAGAGAGGAAGAGGGATTCCCTAGGCAGCCCCAGAATCTTCACTCCAAACGAAGCAGACTTAATGACGGGGCCGACTGCGGAAGCCAAGGCATCCTTTCACGAATGATATCATGGGGGTCCCCTTGCGCCCGACTACAAGCCCATCAACATTGACAAATATGATGGCACCTCGGACTCCGAGCGCCACTTGGACGCCTTCACCACGCAAATGTACCTTTTTACGGACGACGATCTTGTCTGTGCAAAGTTTTCCCAACCACCCTTGAAGGAGGCAGCGTTGACTTGGTACACCCAGCTACCCCGACCTCGGTGGACTCTTTTGACACATTCGCAGCGAGGTTCGATGCTCAATTTGCCACGAGCAGAGCCCACCGAGAAAACCTCGGCCTCCCTGGTGAACTTCAGGCGGGGAGAAGAATGAATCCTGCGCGCAACTTCATGGCCGATTTAGCAAGGAAGCGGTACTCATCCCCAATCTTAGTGCCGATGTTGCGCTACACACCATCCTCGACGGGTTGAGACACGGCCCTTTTGCCAGTACTTAGCTCGCAAACCGCCGCCGATATGGACGAACCGAGGAGAAAAAGCTGCGAGTTATATCAATATGGAGGAGGTAGAGGAGTCCAAGAAAAGGGATCGAACCGATGGAGAGGCCGACCTACGAGAAGCGAGAGATAAGAGGAGAGGCGGGGGTGATAAGCCGAGATTGAGAGGCCCAGTAGAGCATTTCGAGAGGGACCAAAGTATGATCATTATACTCCCCTCAACACAAATAGGGCTCGGGTGTTCGAAGAAGCGTGCGCGTGAGCTTCTGCAGACTCCCAAAGAGTGGCCGCACCCCAGAAATGCGGATCGCCAAAAGCATTGTCGGTTTCACCGCAACTATGGCCATACCACCAGGAATCTTTGGGTCTTACGGGATAAAATTGAAGAGCTGGTTCGAGCGGGTCACCTCGGCAACTTTGTCCGAAGAAACAACAAAGCAACAATGAGAGGCGTGGGGGAAACGAGAAGAAGAGAGGGTGACCGGCCCGAGGAGGGCGGCGATCGAAGAAATGAGGAGAGAGTAGAAACCGAGAGAAAGGCAAAGTGACGAGACGGGAAGAGGATAATGTCATTCGGGGGGTGATAAACACCATCTCGGGAGGGTTCGCGGGGAGGCACCACAAGTTCAACTCGGAGAAGACATCTGCGGGCCATCAAGGCGATTAACTCGGTATCGGCAAGCCTCCCGGAGTTCTCCCCCTATTATCTTTTTCGATGATGATTTCGTAGGAGTAGATCCCAACCAGGATGACCCCATGGTGATCACCGTACAGTTGGCCAACTTCTCGGTCAAAAGAACCCTCGTCGATCGGGGAGCTCCGCGGATATATTGTACTACTCAACTTTTGAAGCTAGGGATCCCGGAGAAATCGATTCACCATATGACGATAAACTCGTTGGTTTCGCGGGGAGCGGAGTTGATACTCGGGGATATATTGACCTCTTAACCACTTTTGGCGATGGCAGAGCTTCTAAAACCATCATGGTCGGTATGTGTTGGTAAACGCAGATTACATCGTATAATATCCTCGATCGGAAGGCCGTCCTTGAACGAGTTAGGGCCGTGGTCTCTACCCCCCACCTCACGATGAAGTTCCCCTCCGGCTCGGGAGATATAGTGGCCGTCCGAGCAGATCGGAGGATGGCGAGACACTTGCTACGCCGATAGTTTGAGGTGAGCAAACTTAAACCCGCTTTGATAGAAACCCCAGACAGGGGGAAAGGACAAGGCGGTGAGTTCGAGAAACTCCGTTGAAGCTGGATCCCGGGATGGACGTGCAGGAACAACGCCCGCAACCTATTGAGGAGCTAGAGAAGTTCCAACTCGGCGCGCGACTGAGCAGATGTACCAAGCTCGGTGGTCACCTTGAATCTACTCGAAAGAAGAAATAAAACAAGTAATGCGCAGTAAATGCCGATTTATTTGCCTGGACCACATCGGACATGCCGGAATTGATCCCAACTTTTTATGCCATAAATTGGCAATCTGTCCAGGCGAGGCTGATGGCCCCGAAGAAAGAGGAGATTAGGTGAAGAGAGGAGGAAAGTGGTCGAAGAGGAGACGGCGAAGTTGGTCAAGGCCAACTTTATCCGAGAAGTGGAATACACCACATGGTTGGCCAACGTCGTTCTCGTCAAGAAAGCAAACGGCAAGTGGCGCATGTGCACCGATTATACGGATCCGAACAAAGCATGCCAAAAGACTCTTATCCCTTGCCGAGCATTGACAGTCAAGTTGGTTGACGGGGCTTCCGGATATAGAATTTTAAGCTTCTTGGATGCGTACTCAGGGTACAACCAAATTAGAATGTACCCCCGGATGAGGAGAAACGAGCCTTCATTACCGGGAGGTCAAATTCTTGCTATAGAGTAATGCCGTTTGGATTGAAGAATGCGGGAGCTACGTACCGCAGGCTTATGGACCGAGTATTTGAGAAGCAAATTGGCGGGACCATGGAAGTATATGTGGATGAAATGGTAGTGAAATCGATGACCCCACTCGCCACCCTTTAGATCCGGAAGAAATATTTCAGTGATTGAGAAGGTTTAACATGAGGCTCAACCCTAGGAAAAGTGTGTCTTCGGTGTCCATGGGGGTAAATTCCTCGGCTTTATGCTTACCCACCGGGAATTGAAGCCAATCCCGATAAGTCTTGGCCGTAATTGAGATGAGAAGCCCGAGCGTTAAAGAAGTACAAAGGTTGGCGGGGCGGGTGGCGTCATTATCTCGGTTCCTACCTAAATCCAGAGAAAGCCTCGGCCTTTCTTCAAATTCTTTGAAGAAGCCCCAAACCTTCAAATGGACCGAGGAGCTGCGAAAAGGCTTTTGTCGACTTCAAGGACTTTCTGTCCTCCCCGCCGATATTAACAAGGCCCATCTCGGGAAAGAATTGTATCTCAGTATCTGTCGACCTCCGAGAATGCCATTAGCGCGATCATTGTGCGGGAGGTAGAGAAAGCCCAAATGCCAAGTATACTTCATCAGGAGGTGCTCCATGATGCCGAAACTTCGGTATCAAGTTATTGAGAAAGTTGGTCTTAGCCTTGGTGACTGCAGCTCGGCGGTTGCGCCCGTACTTCTGAGTCACCAAGTGGTTGTCAAGACGGATCACCCCATCGACGGATACTCAAAAACCCGATTGGCGGGCGTATGATTGCTTGGTCGATAGAGTTGTCCGAGTTTGGCTTGAAATACGAGATGAGAGGACCCCTAAGTCACAATGCCTGTCCGATTTCATAGCCGAGCTCCATCCACAAACTGAAGCGAGAGAATATATGGTGGAATCTATACGTGGATGGATCCTCAAATACCGGGGCGATGGAGCGGGGGTGATTCGGAAGGACCGGGAGATTTGATTTTGGAACAATCGTTGAAATTCGAGTTCAAAACCTCGAACAATCGGGCCGAGTATGAAGCTCGATAAGCGAGGACTAAGGTCGGCGGCGAAATGGGGGCGAAAGGTCATCCAAGTGCGTCAAGTGATTCACAACTAGTCACCAGGACAAATATCAGGGGCTATCGGACGAAGGAACCTCGCTCACCCGATATTTGTGTAAGGTTAACCAGTTAATCTCCGGCTTTGAAAAGTTCACCATTGAGCACATTCCCGAGAAGAAAACACTCGGGCGATTTCTTTGTCTAAGCTTACCAAAGACAAAGAAGCCGGGACACCACGTAGCGGTTATTCAAGAAACCCTCAATGAACCAAGCATTGGGACGAGGAAGAGGTGATGGCCAACGAGTTGGTTGGCCAGGAGAGTGGATGACACCTATCCGGGAATACTTATCCTCGAAGCTCTACCCTCGGATCAGGTGAGGCAAGGAAAGTCGGACTAAGGGCGAGTCATTTCACCATAATCGTAGGGAGCTTTATAAGCGGGGATTCTCGGCACCTTTGCTAAAATGTTTGACCAACGCTCAATCCGAGTATGTCATGGAAGAGGTTCACCGAGGAATCTGTGGGTTTTCACGGTGGTGGCGGATCAATGGCCTCCAAGATAGTCCGAGCAGGTATTATTGGCCTACCCTTAGAGCCGATTGCATGGAATGGACAAAGCGGTGTGATGAGTGCGAGAGATGTTCCCATATAAATCATACCCCCTACGAAGAACTTCACACATTGAACTCGTAGTGGCCGTTTGCAATGTGGGGAATGGACATCTTGGGGCCTTTCCCAAGAGCCAAAGGCCAAGTCAAATTCCTATCGGTAGCGTAGACTACTTCACCAAATGGATCGAAGCGAGCCTTTGGCTAAGATTACTGCTAGAAAAGGTGCGAGAAGTTTGTGTGGAAAAGCCTTATTTGTAGGCACGGAATTCCCTTCGCAATAGTTCGCGACAACGGAAGACAATTTGTGGATAAGAAGCTACGGGAATTCTATGACAACCTCGGTATCAAGCACCAGGTTACATCCGTTGAGCACCCCCAAACCAATGGGCGGTAAGGAAAGCGACTAACAAGATCATCCTCGGGGAGTGAAGAAAAGAGTAGGAAGATCTAAAGGAGCACGGGCGGAGGAGTTACCAAGTATTCTCCGGGCCTATCACTCGTACGCCTCAATCTACCACTCAAGAAACACCCTTCGGTGACGTGACGGCAACCGACGCCATGATCCCAAAGTAGAAGTTGGGGAACCGTCTTTCCGAGCGTGTGCAACACGAGCCAAACGACAATGGGAGCAATATGAGGGTCGAGCTTGACTTGGTAGAAGAGGTTAGGGAAGAAGCGAGAATCGAGAGAAGAAGCCCTGCAAGCAGAGAGCCACTAGAAGGTACAATTCAAAAGTAAGGCCGAGGAATTTTACGCGTGGGGACTTAGTCTTTGAGAATAAAAGGGGAAGCAAGGAAGGATCGCACGGAAGGCAAGTTAGCGGCAAATTGGGGAGGACCATTCCGAGTGGTTGAAAACCACGGGGAACGGGGCCTATAGGTTAGAAGAATTGTCGGGAATTCCTATTCCGAGGACTTGGAATGCCTCTCATTTGAAGTTTTATTACGGTGATGTATATAGTCGGGTCTTGTACTCTTTTTCCTACCTCGGTATTTTTTCCCAAAATGGGTTTTGACCAGGGAGGTTTTAACGAGGCACACCGCGGACTCCATTTAATAAAAAGCGAGAATTTATTATATGATTCTATTTTTCCTTGCCATGCCGGAGTCTTTATTTTGCGGACATCCTATTCTAATGGCCGAAGCACGAGCGATCGAGAGGGGCAAGTATGAGCCCGACGGCCGAGTGCGAGCCGTTGTCGAAGGGGGCCAAGTATGAGCCCGCGGCCGAGTGCGAGCCGTTGTCGAGGGGCAAGTATGAGCCTGGCGGCCGAGTGCGAGCCGTTGTCGAGGCCAAGTGATGAGCCCATGGGCTGAGTGCGAGCCGTTGTCGAGGGGCAAGTATGAGCTCCGGCCGAAAGTGAGCCGTTGTCGAGGGGCTAAGTATGAGCCCGGCTGGCCGAGTGCGAGCGTTGTCGAGAGGGCCAAGGGGCCAAGATGAGCCCTGGCACGAGTACGAGCCGTTGTCGAGGGGCCATGATGAGCCCGGCCACGAGTGCGAGCCGTTGTCGAGGGGCCAAGTATGAGCCCTGGCCACGAGTACGAGCCGTTGTCGAGGGCCAAGCATGAGCCCTGGCACGAGTACAAGCCGTTGTCGAGGGGCCAAGATGAGCCCTGGCCACGAGTACGAGCCGTTGTCGAGGGGCCATGATGAGCCCGGCGGCACGAGCACGAGCCGTTGTCGAGGGGCAAGTATGAGCCCGACGCCCGAGTGCGAGCAAGGCCGTAGGGGGCAAAGGGATGAGCCCTGGCCGAGTGCGAGCCGTTGTCGAAGGGCCAATTATGAGCCCCGGCCGAGTACGAGCCGTTCAATTCCAAAGGCCAAGTCGAGCCTCATGGCCGAGCACGAGCCGTAAAGTTAAGTATAAAGGTCGAATGACGATCTTATTAGCCGAATCCAGAGCTACTTTATAGTTATTTACGTTGAGTTCAAGCTACGAAAATAGTAAAGTGAATGTGCGCAAAAAACAAAATTCGTAAAGGCCAAGTATGAGCCATTGTTTTATTAAGGAAACCGAAGTACAATAATGCAAAAATAAAGCCGAGTGATACATTCAAGGAAACCGAAGTACAATGAGCAAAAATAAAGCTAAGTTTGACTCTTGAAAAGTACATTCACGGGGATCGAGTGCGGCCCGAGGTTGAAAGCCGAAATTGAAAACAAGGGCCACTCGGCCCCGGTCCCCCGGTTCAACGCCACCACGCTCCTCGAGGGAGGATGTAGTTCACACTCCCCTCCGAGAAAGGCTGGACGATGAGGTGTTCGGTGACTCACGGGAGTAGACGACCTCTACCCCCTTTCTCCACGCCCGAAGACCGCCATTCTCCCAGGTTAACATCCTTTTTGAAGGATTAAACCATAAAAGGAATTGCGGATCCCATCTCCCACTTACATCCTTTTTGCGGTGTGAAACCCAAAAAGGATGTTAACTGGGAGAGGGAACGTAAACCCACGATGTTAGCATAAAATTACTCGGGTAGAAAAGAAGTAAGAAACGAACTTGGGTGATAGAAAAGAATGAGGCATAAACAAGTGGGAAGGGTCCTATTTATAGGCACGAAAGGAAGTATAATGTGTGAGAATTTGTTGGGAAAACAAACCTCGAAACCAAGCGAAAGGCGGCGATTGCGTGAACCTTTTAGGTTTCCAAAAGCATTTAATACATGACGAGTGCGTTTCGAAGCATTTAATGCATGACAACGCAAAAGCGAAAAACACGTGCTTTTCGTGTAATGATCACCGATCCATTTTGGACGGTAGGGTATTCGGCCTTAGCAGAATATTCGATGAACAAGCCAAACACAAAGATCAAAGCAAAATGATAGTAATGTTCATTCAAGTAATTGGGTTACAAGGGCATGAGCCCATTACAAAAGAGGAACAAAAAATTATAACAAACTACTCCCCCCTATGGCTTTCCTCGGCCTCTACATGATCGTCAGGAGAACCCCCACTACGTCCACCTCTTCCTCTCCCTCGGCAATGATGGGAACAAGTTCCCCATTTACCACCTCCATATTCACATCGGCCCCAGAAAGGTCGATCTGGGAGCCGAGAACCTCGGCTTGGGCAATGCCTTTGTCGAAACCTTTCCGTGCTCGATGACAATGCGGCGGGTGGCCTCTGTACGTCCTCCTCAAGCGATATCTTGGCACGAGTCTCGGCCTCCAAGGCGACCTTGAGCCGATCAATCTCGGCTGAGCCTCCTTGATCTTTTCTTGACACGAGCCTTGTCTTCTTCCGCTCGAGCTCTGTTTTCCTCGGTGATTTCGCCCGAGAATCCGGCTCGGAGTTCCGAGTGTTGATATCGGCGATGGTGGTAGTCGGGCGTTCATTCTCGGAGGCAATCCGGGAGAGATCCCCTTCAACCTCTCCATAGCGACGAACTCGGACTCCAATTGCTTAGACTTCCTCTCGGTCTCCGTCACCTCTCGGCTACGTAAACGAGCCAAAGCCGCAAAGACGGCGATGAGAGCCGAGAGGGCCTCCATCTTGGATTGGGCCCCTGCTTGCTTGATAAGCCGAAGATCGGCGGCTTTTAAGAGGGTCGAGTCGAAAGAGGAGGAGGGGTTGAAGTCTTCACCCCGGAGAGATGAAGTCCCCGCCTTTGGGGGTGGTGTTGTACCATTTCGGCTCGAGGGGGTAGAAAGTGGTTGTTGTCGCCCCACGATCTGCGTTCCCGAGTAGTGGGGGCGAGGGAGCTTGGGCCGAGGAAGGGGAGAATCTTCGGCCACCACTTCAACCTCTGCCCTTTTCCTTTTTGAGGGCGGATGACGAAGCCCCCCTTCGCGAAACCTTGGTAGGAGGAGGTCTTTTCTGTTTCTTCGGTGAAGAGGGACCCCGACCCTCTTTACCAACACCACCTTGACAAGCTTGAAAAGTCGAACTTTCCCATGATAATCTGTCAAAAAGAAAGAGTTGTTAGTATAACACCACATGCGAGAAAATACTCAAGAAATAAAAAAGCCGAGCACTTACTTTTAAGGTCGGACCTCGGAGTGGAGGAGAAGGGGAGTTTCATAAGGCGTGCACAATGGAGGGCCGAGGAAGACCCTCTAGTACATCTATGTCCCGCCTATCCTCGCCTACAGAGAACGATACTCAAACCGAAGCGAATTTCGTGGGGAGAGGATTGCCGATATAAAGGAAACTTGGCATGATTATTTTCGTCAAAAAAGTGGGAGGTATGAGAACTTGAAGGGGCGAACACGGAAGAAGCCAACCTTGAAGTCTTTATAAGACGAAGCAAATAAACTAAGAAGACCTCTTCGGTTCGACCCATTAAGGGATACCCATCCCTTTTTCTCGCCAAATCTGGTTTGATAAAAATACAAAAACTTCGGAGTAGTAGGCTCTATCTTTATGTATTTACATAAAATCCGAAAGGCTTTCATAAAAGCCCATTTGTTAGGGTGAAGCTGAGTAGGTGCGGCGTTCATGGTTCTCGAGCGTCACACTCAAACTTCGGTGAAGGGAAGAGACACATGCGGTTTGTCAAAAAGTGTTTTATACATGTATGTAAAGGGGGCTCGGAGGGACGAGCCCTTAGAAAGACACACTCGGTGCTCGCGCGCACGGAGAGCGAGATAAACTTCGGACTCGTCCCCGAGGTAGAGATATTGATATGAGGCAGAAGTTCAACAATAGAATCGGAGTCCGGTAGTCGGAAAAAAAGGTTCCAACCTCCCCTTTAACCGGTATATCCAGGGAGGGTAATATCCGGGAATAGGGTCTTTAGGAACCACTAAGACGCCTTTGTTGCGGCGGCGGGTTTGGACACCCTAGGAGGAGGAGAACCAGGACCTAGGCGAATCGGACTCGGAGGAATCGAGTCGGTCGAAGATGACCGAGGAGGAGGACCGTTCCGCCTCCCCAACGCCTCGATTCCCGTGAAGGAACAGAGAAAAAGCAGGAGGATCCCCGATTGGGGAAACTTCGCTCAACCAGAGGCGAAGTATTTGACTCGGAAGACGCTGAAGAACTCATATCCGAAGGCGAGAAATAGAGAAGAAAGCGGAGCGTGCACGGAGGATGACAAGCGGAGAGACAATGGCGGAAACTTGGAAAACGAGGGTGAATGGCAAAAAGGGTAAGCAAGGTAGGAGGGAGTTGGTATTTGGAGGAGATATTTATAGCCTACGATTGGAAGCCCATTGTCCATCGGGCCCAAAAAAGGGCGCGACTTTTGATTGCCCCGATCGACCTTTGATTTTCCCTCCATTAAATGGGCGCGAGAAATCTAGGGTTTCTTGTCATGGCGTCTTGAAGAAGTAATAGGGGAATAATTGCTTTCTCGACATAGAAGACTTGATTAAAATGACATGACTAAGAATGTGGATAACCGCATAACCGAAGAATAAGCTCGGTTTTCATACGTATCGGCTCCTTCGCTTATTCAAGCTCGGAGCTCGGGGGGCTTGTGTCTTGGCCGAGAATGTAAGACCGAGAACTCGTCTATACATCGGACCAACCGAGCTTACCCCCGCGTATGGGCCTTGACCCGATTCCCTCTGGCCGAGGACATGTCAAGACACCCGACGCCCGAGAATAACTACTCGGCCCCAAGCTATAGCTATCCATCCCAGACTAACCGGGTCGGATATCTCCCGGCCATAATGCCACTCCAGGCAATCGAGCTCCGGATATCTCTCCCCATGATCGCGATCGATCCTAATATTCCTCCGCTTATTTTGGGCCCGATCTCGAGAGAACAACTATAAATAGGGGACTTACCCCTCATTCTAGAACTACGTTTGCTTTGATTCCCTTTTGGATACGTAGGAGCAGAATCCACATTCTGTCAAGCACAATCCAAAAACACCCCACTAATCCTCGTTCGGCCGAGTATTTCATACCCGAGATATTTGGCAGGAACAGGTGGTATTTAATTAAACTAGTTAGCATATATAATTTTAAAACATGTCAAATTAAAATACAAGTCGAAGATAACTGAATTTTCTAATCCATAGACCTGCTTTGTGTCTGCTTTCGAATAAATGTTATGGGCCCAATTATTAAGCCCAAGTACCATGATCTATCTTGAGTCGGGAAATATCTAGAATAATGATGGGTCACATCATTTAGGAAGAGTATAGAATAATGTTATATATGTAATGAATGAATGCAATGAAGAACAAGAAGAAAAAAAAAAATATTAAGAAAAACATTTGCTTTAGGAGGTGGCTCCCTCGTGTAGGAGTGTTTCTGTTTTATTTTATACTTTCTATTTGTTTCTGTTTGGTATAGTTACTTATACCTTACATTATGCTTTCATTGACTTACTCATGACTCCATTTTTTTTCCAACATTAATGCTCCATCATCCAACCTTCATTTCAACTACAAACCATTTTTTGATCCCCACCACCATTATGATATCAGCCAGATAAGACAAATAGGCTCGGTATTACCTATAATTTGATCTCGTTTCTCAGCGTGTTATCTGCATTACCGAAGCTTCCCATCTTGACTGCTTCATTTCCGGCCTCCGGGAAGACATCCGCCATGAGCTGATGATGTTGCGCCCCTACTACGTGTTTCAAGCCCTGCAGATGGCACTGAAAATTGAAGCCAAACTTCACAACCATCTACCACCAATCAACGAGTCTGCCATCCAGAGCCCTCTCAACCATTACCACCATTACCAGGAACCATATCATCAACCCGAGTTCCTCTCCCTCAACCATGGTTCTGCGTCACTGCCCATCGAGCCAACAGAGTCGGGAGAAGTATACACGGGAAAATTCCCGACTTCACAGCAGAGAATCACTCATCTATCACAACCAATTTTTCCAACCAAGTTCAAACCCGAGTCTCAGCCAAAACTCTACTCACCTCTGCGGATGACACAGAACACTCACACAATGAAGACACATCCACGCCTATTCCAGTTTCGACAAACTCAAAGGCCTTCAAGGATCTGGGTTCACCAAATCGGGTTGCGGCTCCTACAGATTTTGATTCCAAAAATCATCACGGCATCGCCTTACAACCATCGCCTTTGAACGCCATCATTCTGCCATCGCCTCCTCCTCCCATGGACACCATACCCACCGTCGGTCTCTCCGGTTCGCGGCTCTGCTTCACCGACTTCTTCCTCTTCGCTCCAGATCCACATCGCAGTGGTCGTTTCGAGTTCGCAATGTATGCGTCCACCACCTTCATGTTGTCGTCGGAGATAACAGCCATGAACATCTCTACCAAACCAATGTCGTCACCAACGAAGATGACTGTAGACGACATCTTCGCCACGCCGCCACGTCACTTCGTCTTCGTTTTCGATCCAGGAGGACCTCGCACCGACGCATCCCCCTCCGCCGTGCGTTGCCTTCTCAACGTTAGCAGTTGTAGGAGCTTCACGCGTCTCTACTCCAAGTCCTTCCTCCCCGCCTCCGCCACAAGAGCATCTCAGTCACAAGAAATTTCTTCTTCTTCGGTTCGATCTGGTACTTCTCTGGTGGCTATTCCATTTCCCGTGGTAGCGCCGTCGCTTGTACCAGCCTCAACCTGGCCATGGGTGCCATGGGAATTTCAAACACAGGGAACCATTAGGGTTTTGGTTCTCATGTGGTTGCTGTTGGGCTGGGCAGTAATTCTAATTTGGGCCCTTCTAATTCTGTTTCTTGGACCATACCATATTCTGAGTTGGCTACCACAATTTTTAGACACAAATTTCCTTTTTCCAGATCAGTTTTGTTTTGGGCCTACTACTGCGTGTTTTTTAATTCGACCCCTCCTATTTTAAGGTTGTCTGGAGAGTACAATTGGGCCACTATTAGTACAATTGGACCTTTCTATCTTCCTTGGGCCACTAAATTGTTGGACATCAATATTTTTCTCCCTGGATTCATTGTGGGCTGCAGCAAAATATTGTGGGTTTTTTCTTGGACTTTCATACACCTTGAGGACAAGGTGTTTTTGCAAGAATGGTAGGATGTTATGGCCCAAATATGTTATGACCCAAATATTAAGCCCAAGTACCACGATCCTATACATTACTCATTTGGTCCCTATACGAAACAAAAATTATTATATCAATCCTTAACATGGTGTACGACTGGGACCAAACGTATTGAGACCATTTTAAAAATTATTTATTTATAGGTACCAAATCAAAAATTCATATCAAGCATAAGGACCAAAATATTACTTTAACCTAATTTATGATTTGTTTATTAAAATTAAATTAATTTAAAAAATAAATAAAAATAAGAAAGACCAAATAATATTAACTTATTAACTTATAATAAATTACCTTAGCTCAACCTAAAAACTTGTTGCCTTAAAAACATAGTTGTTCTTAAGCTTGTGCAAGTATACACGAATGCCTCAAGTAATATAAAACTTTGGTTCAGATTTTGGTTACTTAATCCTAACTCCTAGAACATATAACCTGAACTGGAATTTTGTTGCATCATTTTAATCATGTGGGAACGATATCAAAACGAAAAGTTCTATATTACTTGAGGCATTTGTGTATAGTTGCACAAGCTTAAAAACAACTGTATTTTTAAGGCAACAAGTTTTTGGAAGGAAATCACAGTCATTGAGGTTGATTGATGTCTGCCATCACAAGAACAAAAATGACAAAGCCAGAGAAGAAAAATAAGTCATGAGCGGCGATTTTCCATCTAACAATACCCGCAATGATGATCCATGGATCTAATGAAGACAAGTCGGCACAACAATTTATAACAGGAGATAAGAGGTCAAAAAGGAAAATCATATGCAATCAGTGATAAAGAGTGAAGCTGCAACATATGTATTACTCTCAAGCATCATGTGAGTATTCAAAACATCTCCTATGTGAATGGTGGAGACTGGAGAGAGAACTCATGGAAGAGACTAGAATAGGGCAGTGTTGCGGGCTTGTGGTGTAACGCCCTTCGTTACATTAGTAACCCAGAATAAATTGTATAAAAATCCTTTAATACATTTATTTAAAATATGTTAACCATAAAAAAAATTCTCAATTATATAAGTCTGGAAAATGTCTCATATTAAATAAAGTAGTAATAATGTATCAAAGTAATAAATATAATATTAAATCCATACCTCTGAATACAACCAAATCAAAAGAAAAGCCTCGAAACCGGGCGTCTAACTACAATCCGAGAAGAAAAATAAAATAAAAATAATAGACGATATCTGCATGGCACTCGTAAGCCATGCTACAATACTAACGACTAAGCTAAAAAGAAAGCGAGTCCTTCAAGCCTCGGTGTCCGCAACAATGATGTCATCGGGCTCTGAAAACAACACTTTTTAATGAGATATAAAATCTCAGTGAACAACAATGCAGTTATAGAATATTTCGAAAATAGTGATATTCTTAGCAGGCACGATAACCGGAAAAATTGTCCATGGTACCCGCTAATTTTCCAAAATAATGTTCATTAAAAAAAACATTTAATTACAACAATCATACAACGACAACATAATCAAATATTATATATTAGTTAAACAAAGTAACCACACATCACACAATACACAATCATCTAGTGGCTCGGAAACCCCACTTCGTGTTGGTTTCTTGCCCAATTCGGTGACTCGAGTACCTCATTAAATTGGTTCCTTGCCCCTAGTCTGCGGTGACTCGGGAACCTCGTTCTAGAATTGATTCCTTGCCACCCTCTTTATGGTGACCCAAGAACCTCGTTCTAGAATTGATTCCTTGCCCCGATGGTGACTCGGGAATCTTGTTCTAGAATTGATTCCTTGCCACCCTCTTTATGGTGACCCGAGAACCTCGTTCTAGAATTGATTCCTTGCCCCGATGATGACTCGGGAATCCCATTTTAGAATTGACTCATTGCCCCTATGGTGACCCGAGAACCTCGTAATTAAATGGGTTCCTTGCCTCCCATTAACGGTGACCCGAGAGCCTCGTTCATAAAATGAATTCTTGTCCCAAGTCTTAATTCCGACATCCCATTAAATGACGATGTCAAAAGTCAATGCACCTATATTAGGAGGCATAACAACAAACTTCACTCACATACATATATCATTTATATCTCGAATAAAATATGACGAACATATTTTAAATGATAACAATCAAATATACTTATTCTCTTTTTAAACCATAAGCAAAATGGGATTTAATACATGCTATGACTAAGCTATTAAAGTTCAATTAAATAAAATTATATGCTCCCAGAAGGTAAAGCCATGCGTCAGTGGAACACCAATGTATATTGAGTTGAACTTGCATGGCATACAGGACTTCATGAAAGTAGTTAAAAATAAAAGGGAAAATCTACTCCTGTGAGGTTTTGGATGCACAGTACGAAACTTTAGTGATTTTACCATCTGGCTTGAACACAAGAATTTTGTACACAGAACGTTAAATTATCAATAAACAATTTCTTTTAGATTTAGGGGAACATAATTGCAAAATCAATTCATCAATCAATTAAAAAAAACTGTCAACACAAACAACCATTCATATCATGGAGAGGATTCGTAAAAAAAGTATTGTTACTCATCTCTCGAAGACTCCAATATGCTCTAAAAATTATTTATGATAAAACTAGTGCTTCCTTAAAAATTATTCTTTCCTTCACTGGCCCCCTTGGATCTACGTATTGTAGAATTTTGTCTTGCCAAAGAAAAGAAATGTCTTTCTCTTGCGGTCTCTTGTGCGGCGCCTCTTCAATCTCGTGCGCAGTGTGTGTGTGTCTATATATATATATATATATATATTGCATTTAGGCATGTAGGTTGTCTTAGGTTTTCTTTTTTCTTTTCTTCTCCTTTTTTTTTTTAATTAGGTGTACTTGGGCTTAACACCCAATACACCACTTACTTATATATATATATATTAATTCTTTTCTTTTTTTTTATTTATATATTTACTTTAGTTTAATATTTCTTTTGTATTTATTAACCAATTCTAATAAATTTTATACTAATAAACTCTCGCCACTAAACCTGTTAATTATATTTTATTTTTATTATACCATTATTATTATTATTTCTTTTTTTTTATATAACTCAATCTCTTTTTTTTTTTCAAATTAATTATATTAGAATTTTAGGATGCTACATTTTCTCCCCTCCTTAAAGAATTTCGTCCCCAAAATTCATCTCATACACACACACCTATTGTAACATATGTTATATTCAAAACATAAAGGTAATCATACATTAGATAATAAAATCTGGATATTGACGTACAATGTCCTCCTCCACCAAGACACATCCCAAGCTATTTTTAGATGCGTCGCAGTAAACCACAAAACTCACTAAGGGATCCGATATAGTTAAGACTGGTGATGACACCAATCTCCTCTTAAGCTCTTGGGACCCGTCCTCACATTCTTGGTCCCACACAAAAGGTTTCCATTTCCTAGTCAACTGGGTCAAAGGTAAGACTGATCTAGAGGACCCCTCAATGAACTTCCTATAGTAACCAGCCAAGCTTAAGAAACTTCTCACTTCGGTTACTATCTTAGGTTGTTCCCATCCCAACACCGCATCAACTTTAGAGGAATCAACTGCAACACCAACCTTAAGTGTTCTCCATGTTCTTCTGGTGTCCTAGAGTATATTAAAATATCATCTATGAACACCACCACAAACCTGTCCAAAAAGGTCCTAAAGATCCGATTCATGTAGTCCATGAAAACGGCTAGGGCGTTGGTCACACCAAAGGGCATCACTACATACTCATAATGCCCATACCTTGTCCTGAAGGCTGTGTTAGGGGTATCCTCGCTTCTAACTCTAATTTGATGGTATCCCGATCTTAGATCTATTTTGGAAAATACTGATGCTCCCCTTAAATGATCTAAGAGATCATCTATCCTAGGCAAGGGATATTTGTTCTTGATGGTCACCTTATTCAGTTGCCTATAATCAACACAACCCCATACTCCCATCTTTTTTCTTCACTAGAAGTATTGGTGCTCCCCAAGGTGACACACTAGGCCTAATGAACCCCGTTCGTAACATATCCTCTATCTGTTTCTTGAACTCGCTCAACTCTAGAGGTGCCATCCAATAGGGTGCTACTGATACAGGTCCACTCCCATGTACTAGATCTATGGTAAACTCAATCTCTCTATCTAGAGGTAAACTAGAGACATCCGTAGGAAACATATCTGGGAACTCACACACAATAGGCAACGCCGCTATACCACTCTCAGCCTCTATCTTAGCAGAAAAGAGGAGAATGTATCCCTGAGCTCCCTCGACTAAGCACTTATGACAAGAT
This sequence comes from Sophora flavescens, assembly GCA_030762895.1. NCBI lineage: Eukaryota > Viridiplantae > Streptophyta > Magnoliopsida > Fabales > Fabaceae > Sophora > Sophora flavescens. The sequence goes on from CM061065.1 coordinate 227,529,741, forward strand.
GCAACAGATATAAAGCAATTTGGTTTAGGGGAATCAACAAACATAGTTTGTGGAGCAAAAGATATGGTTCTACTAAAGCAATCAATAACAACATTATTATGAGATAACCAATCAATGCCAAAAGTAATATCTAGACCCGGCATAGGCAGACATATCAAATCAACACTATAAGTCAGGTCTTGAAACAACAAAGGACATTTCAGGCAAGCAGAAGAAGTAAAATCTATCCTTAGCAGGAGTAGAAACACACAAATCATATGACAATTTAGAAACAGTCAACTCTAAGCATCTAGCATATTTAAAAGACATGAATGAATATGTTGCTCTCGAATCGAACAATAGGATAACATCATGACCTTTAATAAAGCCCTTACCTTGGGTCAAACCGTCGGATTCCTTCACCTCCTCTCCTTGGATGGTAAAGACCCTTCCGTGGTTCTGTGTTCTGGTCTGAGATTGGCCTCCTGACTTGCACATCCTAGCAAAATGTCCAGTCTTTCCACAATTGTTGCAGGAGACTCGTGTCGCGGGGCACGTACGACCTTGGTGCTGCCATCCACATTTGTAGCATGTTGCTTCCTTATCACCCTGAGCCCCTTGAATCTGCTTACCCTTAGTGATAGTAGGCACAGGTCGTAGGCTCTTCTGAAAGTTTCCTCCCTTGCTCTGGAACCTCTTGTCGTCGCTGAAGCTATTGTCTTTCGACTTCTCAGCCAAAACAGCTTGTATATTTTGCTATGCCACTCTACACTTGTTTACCAAGATGGGGTAATCTCGAATCTCTAGGAACCCAACAAGGCTTCGTAGCTCTGACCTCAAGCCCTGATCGAACTTGATTGCCTTCCAGTCACCATCAGGATTGTCCCTCACATATGAAGAGAACCTTGACAGGCTCTCAAACTTGGCAACATAATCTGCCAAGGTCATGCTCCCTTGACGAAGCTGAAGAAACTCGGCCTCCTTCTGTATACGAACACTATACGGAAAGTATTTTTCCAGGAAAACGTCCTTGAACCTGTCCCATGTGATATGGGCCCCCGAAGCGAGTAATCCACCCCTAGCACAGTTCCACCAGTGCTCCGTGTCTGACTCCAGCATGTAGGTGGCAAAATCCACCTTTTGATCGTCACCACACCTCATGACTCGGAAAATCTTCTCTAGCTTCATTAACCACTCCTCTGCCTCAATCGGATCGGTAGTCCCTCGAAACGCTGGCGGATTATTATTTCTGAACTCTGACAAACCCCTGTATTGCGGATCTGGAGCGTCAATTGGTCCAACATTAGGCCCGTTCCCGTTATCCCTCATCTGACGGAGAGTCTCCGTCTGCTCCTGCAGAACTCTGGCCATCTGAACCAAAGTCGCCGCAAGTGCATCCTTTGTCCGTCGCCTGTTAGTGGCCATAATCTACACGCCACCAATCAAACACTGGGTTGATCAGGTCCAACATTTAAAAGAATAGCTTGCAGAAATTATAACCCTAACAAGCATCCTATGCGCCCAAGTTTTGTTTTTAGAAAAAGCCCCACTACCACAGCCCGATTTTAGAATCGAACTGCTCCGATACCATAAATGTAATGCCCTTCGTTACATTAGTAACCCAAAATAAATTGTATAAAAATCCTTTAATACATTTATTTAAAATATGTTAATCATAAAAAAAAAAGTTCTCAATTATATAAGTCTGGAAAATGTCTCATATTAAATAATGTAATAATAATTGATCAAAGTAATAAATATAATATTAAATCCATACCTCTGAATACAACCAAATCAAAAGAAAAGCCTCAAAATCGGGTGTCTAACTACAATCCGAGAAGAAAAATAAAATAAAAATAATAGACGATATCTGCATGGCACTCGTAAGCCATGCTACAATACTAAACAGCTAAGCTAAAAAGAAAGTAGTCCTTCAAGCCTCGGTGTCCGCAACAATGATGTCATCGGGCTCTGAAAACAACACTTTTTAATGAGATATAAAATCTCAGTGAACAACAATGCAGTTATAGAATATTTTGAAAATAGTGATGTTCTCAGTCGGCACGGTAACCGAAAAAACTGTCCATGGTACCCACTAATTTTTCAAAATAATGTTCATTAAAAAAACATTTAATTACAACAATCATGCAACGACAACATAATCAAATATTATATATTAGTTAAACAAAGTAACCACACATCACACAATACACAATCATCCAGTGGCTCGGAAACCCCACTTCGTGTTGGTTTCTTGCCCAACTCGGTGACTCGAGAACCTCATTAAATTGGTTCCTTGCCCCTAGTCTGCGGTGACTCGGGAACCTCGTTCTAGAATTCATTCCTTGCCACCCTCTTTATGGTGACCCGAGAACCTCGTTCTAGAATTGATTCCTTGCCCCGATGATGACTCGGGAATCTCGTTCTAGAATTGATTCCTTGCCACCCTCTTTATGGTGACCCGAGAACCTCGTTCTAGAATTGATTCCTTGCCCCGATGGTGACTCGGGAATCCCATTTTAGAATTGACTCCTTGCCCCTATGGTGACCCGAGAACCTCGTAATTAAATGGGTTCCTTGCCTCCCATTAACGGTGACCCGAGAGCCTCATTCACAAAATGGATTCCTTGTCCCATGTCTTAATTCCGACATCCCATTAAATGACAATGTCAAAAGTCAATGCACCTATATTAGGAGGCATAACAACAAACTTCACTCACATACATATATCATTTATATCTCGAATAAAATATGACGAACATATTTTAAATTATAACAATCAAATATACTTATTCTCTTTTTAAACCATAAGCAAAATGGGATTTAATACATGCTATGACTAAGCTATTAAAGTTCAATTAAATAAAATTATATGCTCCCAGAAGGTAAAGCCATGCGTCAGTGGAACACCAATATATATTGAGTTGAACTTGGCATACAGGACTTCATGAAAGTAGTTAAAAATAAAAGGGAAAATCTACTCCTGTGAGGTTTTGGATGCACAGTACGAAACTTTAGTGATTTTACCATCTGGCTTGAACACAAGAATTTTGTACACAGAACATTAAATTATCAATAAACAATTTCTTTTAGATTTAGGGGAACATACTTGCTAAATCAATTCATCAATCAATTAAAAAAAAACTGTCAACACAAAGAACCATTCATACCATGGAGAGGGTTCATAAAAATAGTATTGTTACTCACCTCTCGAAGACTCCAATATGCTCTAAAAATTATTTATGATAAAACTAGTGCTTCCTTAAAAATTATTCTTCCCTTCACTGGCCTCCTTGTATCTACGTATTGTAACAACTGTACTGCCAAAGAAAAGAAATGTCTTTCTCTTGTGGTCTCCTGTGCGGCGCCTCTCCAATCCCGTGCACAGTGTATATATATATAGTGCATTTAGGCATGTAGGTTGTCTTAGGTTTTCTTTTTTCTTTTCTTCTCCTTTTTTTTTTTTTTAATTAGGTGTACTTGGGCTTAACGCCCAGTACACAACTTTTATATATATATATATATATATATATATATATATATATATATATATATATATATATATATATATATATATTAATTATTTTCTTTTTTTTTTATATATTTACTTCAGTTTAATATTTCTTTTGTATTTACTGATCAATTCTAATAAATTTTATACTAATAAACTCTCGCCACTAAACCTCTTAATTATATTTTATTTTTATTATATCATTATTATTATTATTTATTTATTTTTTATAACTCAATCTCTCTTTTTTTCAAATTAATTATATTAGAATTTTAGGATGTTACATGCGGCGGCAGTGGAAGTGAAGCTGTGAAAGGATTAGTGTTAGACGTTGAGTGAAGCTTGCTTGCGGGCGAGCAGGCATGAACCGAACGGGTCCTTAACTCAAACATAGAAGTGCAGAAGAAAAAAAAAAACGGGACGAGGGGGGAGTATTACAAGGATAAGCGAGCTTGATGAGGAAAAGAAAATGAGCGACGGAGAAAGGAAGTTTCCGGTAGTGATGTTAGCGGTGAAACAGAGAGATGAAGAGACGGCGTTTGTAACATCCTAAAAATTCAAATATAATTATTTTAATAAAAAAATGGTAGTAAAAGAGTTTATTATAATTGTTTTCTTTATAATAAAAAACTAGTGGGTTCCACAATAATGTAAAATTGATTTTAAAAAATAAAATAAAAAATAATTAATTAATTAAGAAACCTACGTGAATAACACGTAGGATTCTTTGTTAGCAATATAAAAAAGTTGGCTTTAGCCAAATTGCATGTTTTCTTTTTTAAAAAAAAAGAAGGATAAGAACCTACCCTGGACTAAATTATTGCGGTAATAATGATAGGAAACATAAGCATATCAAGACCCATGCTGTGTTACCCATTATAAATAGATAGTTTGAGTGTTTTAAGCTCAATTTCGCATAATATGACTAGATACCTAACTTCAGATAGATATTTCGTAACCAAAGAGAACTTGTTTGAATTCGAGATCTGCATAATAAATATAGACCTGTCTATTAGCTTTCCATAGACACCAAATTCGTCCAAATTGGATTCTTGTAGCTCAAGTTATGACCAAATTCGTACACACTATTCATGTTCCTGTGCCAGAACCGTTTTTTAAAATTCTATCCATGTTTTGACTATCTAAACGTCGGTTTCAGATTTTGTGGTCTTCATAACAGTTGTATCAAATTCTTTTATCTTTACAACGATATAAAATTTATAATTTTTTAATGTCTATGACTCAAGATATGTGCGAAATACAGTACCACATGCAGAGTAAGCGGACTTAACACGTTTTTATACGTTTTGGGCTATTGGGGGCTCTATAAATAGAATCTTAACACTCTTAGTGTGCGTTTTTGAACCCTAATTACACCTAGAAACTCAGAAACGGCTAAGAAGAGAAGAAATCCTAGGATTAAGAAGAAATAGTTGTGGAAAAGGGAGTCTAGGAAGAGGAAGATGATGATAACTCTTGGCAAACGTTAGGATTCGCAATAGGAAACGCTTAGAGCTATTTGGAGGTATTCAAGATGTGAGTAACAATACTTTTATGAACTCTTTCCATGGTATATATGATTGTTTTTGTTGATAAGGGATTACCATGTGGTTTTGGGAGTCTTTAATTGACTTGATGCATATTGTTAGTAACCTAAATTCTAAAATTGGGGTTTTGTTTAAAAGGGGAATTAATTGATTAATTGATGTTGTAACGTGCTTATTCATGTATGATATGCTGTGATATTCATGATTGTTTGTTATTGGTGGAAGTTTATATGTTTAAAATTGAGGGAAATAGTTTGTTACATGCATGAGACATGACATATTTGAGTTATAACATGTTGTATGATGTTTGCCGCAATACCACCTATGATAGGGGTATCGAAAAGTAATACCACCGTAATGGGGTATCGAAAGTAACATCCCCATATAATTGGGATGTCGAAAAAGAGCAATACCGCCAAAAAAGGGGTATCGAAAGTAACACCGCCACACGTTGGGGTGTCGAAAAGGGAGAAATACTGCCATGTGCACATGGGAGGTATCGAAGTAGAAATGTCCCCGACAGGAGGGTGACATCGAAACATTCCTCATGAGTAGGGGTGGGCAATGGGACGCCATTGTCATGTGATGTGTGAGATTTATGGCATGCCGGCAAGAGACCAATTTAGTTATGAGGCCTTCGAGCCACTTGGATTAATTTAGAATTTACTTGGTATGTGGAATGTGATGCCTTGAGACGAGTTGATCTTATGCTATATGCATTTGACTCGATGAAATTTTTGTTGTTATTAAAAGTATTTTTTATATATTATTTTGGGAAATTAGCGAATACCATGGACAGTTTTTTAGGAGTTTATACCAGTGAGAACAACACTATTTTTCGAAACATTTTATAAATGTATCGTTGTGCACTGGGATTTTATATCTCATTATAAGTGTTGTTTTCAGAGCCCGATGACATCGCTGTTGAGGATCCAGAGATCTGAAGAGTTAACTTTGATTAGCTAGTTGGTTAGTAATGTAGTATGGTTTAGAGTATTATGCGAACGACGTTCTTTGGTTTACATACTATTTTTCTCAGATTGTAATTAGACGCCCGGTTTTGAGGCTTTTAGTTTTTATTCAAATGATTGGATTTAATAATATTTTTCAATACTTTATAAATACTATTATTTTATTTAATACGAGGTATTTTCATACCTAGTTATTTGATAAAAAAATTATGACTTGTGTTTTTTAATTAAATGTTTTGAAGGATTTTTATTGAAATTAATTTGGGTTAGTAATGTAACGAAGGGCGTTACATTTTTGGTATCAGAGCAGTTCGATTCTAAATCGGACTGTGGTAGTGGGGCTTTTTCTAAAACAAAACTTGAGTGCATAGGATGCTTGTTAGAGTTATAAATACTGCATGTTATTCTTTGGGATATTGGACATGATCAACCCAATATTTCATAGGTAGTGAGCAGATTTATAGGACTAATAGGCGAGGGACGAACATTGCACTTGCAACAGCTTTGGTTTGTATGATCAGAGCTACGCAAGGGCAGACGGAGACTCTCTGTCAACTGTAGGGGAATGGAGGCCAATCACTGATGGAGTGGTAGCTACCTAGGACCCTTAGCACGTGAGACTTTTCGAATTCAAGAAGAATGATCCGCTATTATTCCGATGCAGCTTAGAATCCGATGGAGACTTGATTTCTTTAACTCGTATAAGGGAAGAAGTTACTATATTGTTTGATTCAGGAGCAGCACTTTCTTTGATATATCCTTCAAGTGTGAAATTTGAGTTGCCTATCTTTTGTTTGTCCTTTGAGTCATGTATTTCTACTTCTATGGGGATAATCTTATTGCTTCTAGTGCTTGTTTAAATCGTCTTCCTATGCACTGGGATGTTCCTTATGCCATCGATCTTATTTGTTATCTATGTCTGGGTTGGATGCTATTATTGGTAAGGAATGATTGTCGTCTAGACTTGTTGTCATAAAGCACTCTGATAGAACTTTTTTTTTTTTGGCTTCTTCACAACCAACGTCTATTGATCCTTTGGTGTCGACCCATATTGCATTTGTTGTTACTTGTAATAAATGCTTAGTTGAGAGAGCTCAATGATCGATACATACTCTTGTTTTTGGTAAGGTAGAGATTTATAGTGATGTGGCAGTAATACGTGGAGTCTGAGAGTAAAAATAAAATTTGCTTACCCTTCCTTGGTACGTTTAATTTTGGATTTTTACATGTAGCTTAGTCTACTATAAAAAATTTAAAAAAAATTGTAATTTAGGGTACTTGATTCTTTATATGAGATTTTTGAATGTTGATGATGAATTGATTTTAATAAATTTATTTTCCTTGAATCTATAAGGAATTATTACTAATGGTAGTTTTGTAAGTACGTTCATGCTGGTCTTTTCTTGTTTACATTATTCTCATCATCTATACTTCTGCCAACACTGTCAAAACCCATTCCCATATCTAATTGAAATATCCTGTTAAGTTTTTTTAATTCCTTCTGTGCTGAAGTTCACCTCCATCGCATCGAGGCCAATTTATTGAATTGTAATTATATTTCTAGCTTCCTCTGACTCATGGATTTAATTGTGGCATGAATTCTATTTTTTGTTAGTTTGAATCAAATTATATATTTAATATTTAAATTAGATTATGGTTCATATAAATTTTAAAAATATGTTTGATTTGGTATTAATATTTGAGTGCTTTTAGTGGGAATAGATGATGGGAGTATGAGGTTATATGTGGGCAATATGCAATTGAACAAAGTAACTATTATGGATAGGTATCTTTTACCTAGGATAGATGAGCTTAGACCAATGGAGTAGAGTAGTGGTTGATTCTAGTAAAGTAGATGCAGGGATAGGGTGAGAGAAGCCTAAGACAATGACAAGTGTGAGAAGTTTCCTAGAATTGGAGAAGTATTATAGGAATTTATAAACGAGTTCTCTAGACTAGTCTTACCTCTCACCAAGCTGATTAGGAAAGGAAAATCTCCTGTATAGGATACAACTTGAAGTTTTTAATGAGCAGTAGAGCCTTAAACAGTTGTTAAGAGATAGAGACAGAGACATAGACGAAGAGTTAAATATAAGGCAAAGAAAGTGAATGAATTTTCTTAGGAACTATAATTTTGAGTCGAAGTATAGTCCGAGAAAGGCTAATGCAGTGGTCGATACTCGGAGTAGGAAATTTCCGCACAAGTCTAACTTGAAGTTGCAAGAGATGAACCTAATAGAAGAGTCTAGAGACATGAATTTGGATATCTTTTTAAGGCTTAAAACTTGGAGTTGAATAGGTTGAAAATTTGTAGTGACCTTAGAAAATAGATTAAGCGAGTGTAGTTTTTAAACTAGGATTTGAAATCTCTTTTGGATCAAGAGAATTATGTGTTATATAATAATGGTGTAGTGTTGTTTAAGAATAGGATCATTGTCTCTAAGGAGGGGAGCCTTAGAGGAAAAAAAATGTTAGAAGAGACACATAAAAGAAGTTAACCATGTGTCTAGGAATAACCAAGAAGCATCAAGATTTAAAGAAGTATTAGTGGACGGGAATAAAAATGGAAGTGAGATTAAAGAATTTTATATATATGTTCAAATTTTATTATAATGTTGCAATTTTGTTATATAATTTTTATAGGATCACTTTCCTTGAAATTTCAAATTGTTTCTCAAGTGACAAAGTATTAATCACGATTGATATTCCCCTATGATTTGTTTTCCATATAGATTAATGGCATGTCTAATCCTAACAAACTTATATTTCTTAACAAAAAGTGAAAAATGTTATTTCTTATTTGTATGTGCCTACTCAAAGATCGAGATTGAATTGGTTTCTTATACTATTGTGGTGTTAATTTTTACAGTTGTTTTTGCATAATGTCTGCACACTTTAATTGTAATTTTGTTAAACATTATTCTCCATTTTGTTATCACATATATTTTTTTTTAGTAAGATCCTCTTATCAACATAAAGTGAAACTATTTCTTCCTCTTTTGAAATTATCATTTTGGGATAGCTAAAAATTAGTATGTGAACGTGCTACTGCTTCACATTTCTTTATTTATAAAATTTATAAAATTCCTCAATTCTGTGTAGAATATAAGAAATTTGGTATAGAGTTCGTAAGAGATATTATATCTACGTGTGGATGATATAAAATATTACATCAATTTCTTTTATGGATTGTTTGTTAAATTTAATTTGTGAGAATGCTTATAAAGATGAAATGCAAGTGAAGATGTTCTAATTATAGGCGGATGGATAGAAACAAATGCTTAAGTGCATGGTTTTATTATATAAATGTTATTATTGACTTCATTTTAAAATAAATTTTTTTCTTTAAAAATATTAAAAAAAATTTAAGTTAAGGGGCCATGAATTGTACACTTATTATCTGGTGGAATATTTAATGACTATACATACATACATACATACATATATATATATATATATATATATATATATATATATATATATATATATTAAAGATGTGATTAGGAATGTAGATCCCCTTTTATGATAGTGCGAAGTAAGTGAGAAGATATTGTTAAGATCAGATTTAATCAAAGAGATCGTAATTAGGATTAATAATTGAGGAAAAGATGCGCATTGCGCAGAATAGATAAAAAGTGTTATGTCGACAAGAAAAGAAAGCATTTAGAATTTTAGGAAGAGGAACATGTAATCTTGAGAGGCACTCTTAAGTTTTGGATGGGGAGGTCAATGCCATTCAGAAAACTGACTCTTTGTTTCATGGGACCTTTCCTAATTCTCAAAAGAGTCGTGCCCGTTGCTTACCAATTGGCTCTTCTGCGACAATTGGCAAATCTTCATGATATTTTCCATGTGTCGCAACTTAGAAAATTTGTACCTGATGAGTCTCATGTGATAGCTCCTGAGTCTTTATAATTGAAAGATAATTTGATCTATAAGCCTTGGCCTAGTCAAATATTGGACAAGGGCACAAAGACTCTAAGGAACAAGACATTTCCATTGGTGAAAGTGTTATGGGAAAGGATTAACTCCGAAGGAAACTACTTGAAAGATGGAAGAGGACATCGTATATCAATACCCAGATCTTGTTGTTTAAGGTAAGGTAACCTTTATGTTTGGTTTTCAGCATATGTTACAATATGTGTGTGAGTATGTGATGAATTTCGGGGACGAAATTCTCTAAGGAGGGGAGAAATGTAACATCCTAAAAATTCAAATATAATTATTTTAATAAAAAAAAGGGTAGTATAAGAGTTTATTATAATTGTTTTATTTATAATAAAAATCCAGTGGGGTCCACAATAATGTAAAATTGATTTAAAAAAATAAAATAAAAATAAATTAATTAATTAAGAAACCTACGTGAATAGCACGTAGGATTCTTTGTTAGCAATATAAAAAATTTGACTTTAGCCAAATTGCATGTTTTCTTTAAAAAAAAAAGAAGGATAAGAACCTACCCTGGACTAAATTATTCCGGCAATAATGATAGGAAACATAAGCATATCAAGGCCCATGCTGTGTTACCCATTATAAATAGATAGTTTGAGTGTTTTAAGCTCAATTTCGCATAATATGACTAGATACCTAACTTCAGATGGATATTTCGTAATCAAAGAGAACTTGTTTGAATTCGATATCTACATAAGAAATATAGCCCTGTCTCTTAACTTTCCATAGACACCAAATTCGTCCAAATTGGATTCTTGTAGCTCAAGTTATGACCAAATTCGTACACACTATTCATGTTCCAAAGACTGGAACCGTTTTTTTAAATTCTATCCATGTTTTGACTATCTAAACGTCGGTTTCAGATTTTGTGGTATTCATAACAGTTGTAGACAACTCTTTTATATTTGCAACGATATAAAATTTATAATTCTTGAATGTCTATAACTCAAAATATGTGCGAAATATAGGACCATATGCAGAGTAAGCGGGCTTAGCGCGTTTTTACACGTTTTGGGCTATTGGGGGCTCTATAAATAAAATCTTAACACTCTTAGGATGCGTTTTTGAACCCTAGTTACACCTAGAAACTTAGAAACGACTAATAAGAGAAGAAATTCAAGGATTAAGAAGAGATAGTTGTGGAAGAGGGAGTCTAGGAAGAGGAAGATGATGATAACTCTTGGCAAACGTTAGGATTCGCAGTAGGAAATGCTCAGAGCTATTTGGAGGTCTTCAAGAGGTGAGTAACAATACTTTTTATGAATCATTTACATGGTATATATGATTGTTTTTGTTGATAAGGGATTACCATGTGGTTTTGGGAGTCTTTAATTGACTTGATGCATATTGTTAGTAACCTAAATTCTAAAATTGGGGTTTTGTTTAAAAGGTTAATTAATTGATTAATTGATGTTGTAACATGCTTATTCATCTTTGATATGTTGTGATATTTATGATTGTTTGTTATTGGTGGAAGTTTATATGTTTAAAATTGAGGGAAATAGTATGTTACATGCATGAGACATGACATATTTGAGTTATAACATGTTGTATGATGTTTGCCGCAATACCACCTATGATAGTGGTATCGAAAAGTAATACCACTGTAATGGGGTATCGAAAGTAACATCCCCATATAATTGGGATGTCGAAAAAGAGCAATACCGTCTAAAAGGTGTATCGAAAGTAACACCGCCACACGTTGGGGTGTCGAAAAGGGAGAAATACCGTCATGTGCACATGGGAGGTATCAAAATAGAAATGTCCCCGACAGAAGGGTGACATCGAAACATTCCTCGTGAGTAGGGGTGGGCAATGGGACGCCATTGTCATGTGATGTGTGAGATTTATGGCATGCCGGCAAGATACCAGTTTAGTTATGAGGCCTTCGAGCCACTTGGATTAATTTAGAATTTACTTGGTATGTGAAATGTGATGCCTTGAGACGAGTTGATCTTATGCTATATGCATTTGACTCGATGAAATTTTTGTTGTTATTAAAAGTATTTTTTTATATATTATTTTGGGAAATTAGCGGATACCATGGACAGTTTTTAGGTTACACGACCTATTTGAGAACAACACTATTTTTGAAACATTTTATAAATGTATCGTTGTGTGCTTTGGGATTTTATATCTCATTATAAGTGTTGTTTTCAGAGCCCGAGGACATCGCTGTTGAGGATCCAGAGATCTGAAGAGTTAACTTTGATTAGCTAGTTGGTTAGTAATGTAGTATGGTTTAGAGTATTATGCGGACGACGTTCTTTGGTTTACATACTATTTTTCTCAGATTGTAATTAGACGCCCGGTTTTGAGGCTTTTAGTTTTTATTCAAATGATTGGATTTAATAATATTTTTCAATACTTTGTAAATACTATTATTTTATTTAATACGAGGTATTTTCATACCTAGTTATTTGAGAAAAAATTTATGACTTGTGTTTTTTAATTAAATGTTTTGAAGTATTTTTATTGAAATTAATTTGGGTTACTAATGTAACGAAGGGCGTTACAGCGTCTAGAAAGATGAACGAATCATTGATGAAGAAGCTGAAGCCAGAAAGATGAAGTGTGTGTTTGGATGAGCTTTTGACAAACGTGATTTTGGAAAGAATTGATTCTGTAGAATTGATTATTGTTAAAAGTGAGTTATAAGTGAAGTGATTTATGTTTGAATGCCTACGTAGAAAAAGTGATTTTTGTCTATTCTTGTTGTTTGGATAGTTTGGATCAAAATTGCTTTTGAGTGTGAAATTAACAAATTGGATTTTTAATGTGTATATGTATACTTCAACTAGATTTCATTGCCATTTTTTAAATTAGACAAAAGATTTCATTGCTATTTTAATTATATATATATATATATATATAAAAGTAGGAGAAATATATTAAGATAATTATTAATTTATGTGAAAGGTCTATTTTCAGTTTTAATCCTTTTGCCCATATTTTTTTTAAAAAACCTTAACCCCAAAAAGATGAATAAACCAGTGAACTAGAGACTCTCTAACATTACTATTTTACAAGCCCAAAACCCATGTAGCCCAACGTGCAGCATCTTCACAAAATGAAACGAGAAACCAATTAATAACAAGGGGAAAAACAAGACAGGGGCAAGCACACAAGCATACGAACAGGGGCAAGCACGGTTGCAGTAGGGCTCGGTGGGAGCGACGGAGGACAGCTTAACAAGGGCGGTGCGCGCGACTGGGTTCGCGACTGTCATGGCCAGATCCGGTGGTTCAAGGGCGTCTTGACGTGGTGGTGAACAGTGGTGCAGGGACGCGATGATGGCAGAGCATGGCGGGGGACAGATCTCTGTGCCATTGATGCTTCTGGTTTGTTTTTTGTTCTTTTTCTTGTGCATTTGGTGAAAGGTCTAGGGATGTATTGATACAAAGAAGAAGGAGGAAAATGGAAGGGTAAAGAGGATAATTTATGATAGCTCAAAATGGGAATCGATTCTGCCTAAATGAGAAGCTACTCATCACAACATCATCTGAAACGTGAGTATGGGCTAGAGAATCACTTTTCACCATTTCAACCAAACATGCAAGTCAACTCATTTTTCACGTTTGACCTTCTCAAACACACGTTTGAGTGAAAATTAAGTTGAACCAAACACATACGAAGTCTGAATGGTGAATGCCCCTCTTGCTGCGCCGTTTCTGGTGTTGGAGAAAGAAAGGAACTCTATAGTTTATACTTACTTTTTAGGGTTGCAATGTATTGGACCTTTTGGGCTTTTTGGAGCATGCACGGTTATCAGCACTCCTCTCAAATGAAGCCAACAATGATGGAACAAAGGCGACAAACTGCAAATAATTTTTTTTTTGATTTAGACAAACTGCAAATAATTGAGAGAAATGCTTTTGGACTTGGGCATTTCCCTAATTCTACAAATAGCTATTTTTTTTTAAAAAAAAGGTAATTTATAAATAATAAAAATACATAAGTTTTATTATTTTGAGCATATCTTAAACTAATGCAAAAATTAATAGTGTAGAGATTTATTTATTTATGTTAGCTTATCTTATGAATTTATTGAAATTTTTTAATACATGTCGTGTTAACCGATTCAGTCAGTAACTCATTGGTTCGAACAATGATCCATTAACCCAATGCCCCGATCGTGTCAATGATCGGTCCGATTTTTATAACACCGAGATACACAAGGCGGATAATAAAATACCTAATGGGCCATGCCTTCTTAAATGGAGGGCATGGAAGTCTTGAAGATGTTTTTTATAGTTTATCTATTGAGCTGGTTCTAGAATTATTTGGGAATTTTCAATTAAGTTCGTAAACTAAAAAAAAATTAATTTGGTGCCTGAACTTATATAAAATTTTCAATTAGATCCTTAAAGTAAAAAGGTGAATATATAAAATAAAAAATGATAAAAATGATATATGATGAAATTTAAAAAAAAATTATTGTATGACATAATAATAAAATGACAAAAGATAAATATAATAGAAAAAACACACTATTTAAAATAATAATAATAATTGCCTAAAAAAACTTACTGAGAAAAATTATTGTTTATCATAATAATTAAATAAAAATAAATGAATTTGAGAGACAACTTTAGTTTTTGAAATGATAATAACAAAATAATGAAGTGTGAAATTGTGTTAGAAAATTCATGTTCATAACAAAATATCAAGTTATTAAACTGAGTCAAATATTTAATATTTGAAATAACGTTGTTTTAGACTAGACAAATTTGAAATAACAATAAAATAATAACAATAGACACAGCAAGCAAAAATATTATTTAAGAAAAATATTAAAATAGTTTAAGAAAAACCTCAATTAAAATATAAAATAACATAATAAATAATAAAATAAATTAAATAACTCAAAATAAATTTGACAATCAAACTAAGATGTGATATTTACTTAACTAGATTCTTTATTTTATTTATTATTTCAAACAATAACTTTGTTGTTAGTTAAGGTTTATTTTATTTTATTTTATTTATATTTTTAATTGAGGTTTATTAGATTAATCTCTTAATAATTTGTTATAAAACATGGATTTTGTAGAACAATTTCATATTTCATTATTTTGTTATTATCATTTCAAGAATTAAATTTTGTCTCTCAAATTTATCTATTTTATTTAATTATTATGCTAAACAATAATTATTCTCACTAAGTTTTATTTTTCATTTTATTATTATTATTATTTTGAATAGTGGTTTTTTTCCTCTCATATTCACCTTTTGTCATTTTATTATTCTGTCAAACAATTTTTTTTTCTAAATTCAAACATCTATTATTTTATTACTTTTTATTTTATATAGTCACATTTTTACTTTAGGGATCTAATTGAAAATTTTATATTAATTCAGGAACCTAATTAGAATTTTTTTTAGTTTAGGGACTCAATTGAAAATTTTATATAAGTTCAGAGACCTAATTAAAAAAAAATTTGTTCCGAGACCTAGCTAATTGAAAATTCCTAAAAGCTGCAACATATATTGATTTGACAATCTGTAATTGCCTGCACTGTCATTTTAATTAATCACGTATAATACAACAACAACAACCAAGCCTTATCCCACTAGGTGGGGTCGGCTACATGGATTATACGACGTCATAATGTTCTATCATAAATCATGTTAATAGTTAAATCATTGGCCTCTAAATCTTTCTTAATAGTTTCTCCTATAGTTTTTCTTGGCCTACCTCTGCCTCTAGCTATTGGATTCCCCTCCACTTGGTCCACTCTCCTTACTACAGAATCTAAAGGTCTCCTCCATACATGCCCAAACCACCTAAGTCAAGATTCAACCATCTTTTCTACAATAGGTGCTACCCCAACTCTCTCTCTAATGTTATCATTCCTAATTCTATCACGTCTAGTTTTTCCGCTCATCCAGCGCAACATTCTCATCTCTGCAACATTGGTTTTACTCTCGTATTGATTTTTTATCGCCCAACACTCCGTCCCATACAATATCGCGGGTCTAATAGCTGTACGGTAAAATTTTCCCTTTAGCTTAAGAGGTACCTTTTTATCACACAAAAAACCCGAAGCGTTCCTCCATTTCGACCACCCTGATTGAATCCGATGGTTTACATCGCCCTCAATTTCTCCGTCATTTTGTATAATAGACCCAAGATATTTAAACCGTGTGACTTGTGGTATGTTGTGGTCTCCAACTTTCACCTCTAAGCTAGAGGTGTTTCACCTTTTACTAAACTTACATTCCATATACTCCGTCTTGCTTCTACTCAAGCGGAAGCCATGTGCTTCTAAAGCTTGTCTCCAAGTCTCCAACCTTCCATTTATATCATCTCTCGACTCTCCAACTAGAACTATATCATCTGCGAAAAGCATGCATCGCGGTGCTGGCTCTTGAATGTGCTCCTTAAGTACATCCAAGACCAAGGTAAAAAGATAGGGGCTTAAAGCTGACCCTTGGTGCAGACCTATGGTTATTGGGAAATCTTCTGTAGCTCCACCCTGCGTTCTCACACTAGTCGTGTCCCCCTCATACATATCCTTGATAGCTCGAATATAGGCAATCCGAACACCTTTCTTTTCTAGGGCTTTCCACAAAACCTCTCTTGGCACCCTATCATACACTTTCTCCAAATCAATGAAGGCCATGTGTAAATCTTTTTGATCCCTTCGATATTGTTCCATCACTCGTCGTAGTAAGTAAATTGCTTCCATGGTCCACCTCCCGGGCATAAAACCAAATTGGTTATCGGTGATTTTGGTTTCTTTTCTTAGTCTCCGTTCAAGCACCCTTTCCCATAGTTTCATAGTATGACTCATAAGCTTAATCCCCCTATAATTTGCGCAATTTTGTATATCTCCCTTGTTCTTGTAAATCGGAACTAAAGTGCTTCTCCTCCATTCGTCCGGCATTTTCTTTGACCTCATAGTCTCATTAAAAAACTTCGTGAGCCAACTAATGCCTCTATTTCCTAGACTCTTCCATACCTCCACAGGTATATTGTCCGGTCCAACTGCCTTGCCATTATCCATCCTTCTCAAAGCTTCTTTTACCTCATGCTCTTGGATTCTACGATAAAAAATGTAATTTTGGTCCTAGTCTCTAATGTCAAGCACCCGTGAGCATGATAAAACTTCAAATCCTTCATTAAATAACTTGTGGAAATAATTCTTCCATCTATCTTTAATATCTTATTCCTTAACCAAAGCTCTACATTCTTCATCCTTAATACACTTCACTTGGTCCAAGTCTCTTGTCTTTCTTTCCCTATTTTTAGCAAGCCTATAAATATATTTCTCACCATATTTGGTGCCTAAGGATCGGTACAACTTGTTAAAAGCTTTAGTTCTAGCTTCGCTCACTGCCTTCTTGGTCTCTTTTTTGGTCACCTTATAATTTTCCCAATTTTTAGCATTTCTACATAAAGACCAAGCTTTAAAACATTCCCTTTTAACCCGAACCTTAGCTTGCACACTTTCATCCCTCCACCAGGATTCTTTACCCCTAGGTCAGAATCCTCTTGATTCACCAAGTGTCTCTATAGCTACCTTCCTAATCCCCTTGGCCATCTTGTCCCACATATCATTTGCACTTCCGTTTGCCTCCCAAAACCCTCCCTCCAAAACCTTGTGTTGGAAGATCCTTTGTTTTTCACCCTTCAGTTGCCACCACTTGATCCTTGAAACCTTTTCGTGGCCTCTTCTCTTCACACTCCTCTTAACTCTTACATCCATGACCAAGACTCTATATATGTTGGGTAGTCAAGTTCTCTCCAGGTATGACTTTACAGTCCAAGCAAATCTTTCTATCCGATCTTCTAATAAGAAAGAAATCTATTTGAGAGCTTGTCACCCCACTTTTGTACGTGATAAGATGCTCCTCACGTTTCCTAAAACACGTATTGGCTATAGTAAGATCGAAAGCAAATGAAAAGTCCAAAATAGACTTACCCTCACCATTTACCTCCCCTAGGCCATATCCCCCATGCAAACCGTCGTAACCTCTAGGTGCCCTCCCTACATGCCCATTTAGATCACCTCCTAAGAAAATCTTTTCACCTAGCGGTATTTCCTGAATTAGGCCTTCTAAATCCTCCCAAAATTTTACCTTGAAGTGTTCTTCTAACCCTACCTGAGGTGCATAAGCACTAATCACATTAAAGGTGTCTTGTTCCACTACAAATTTTAGGGCAATGATCCTATCTCCAACCCTTTTTACATCCACAATATCATTCTTCCAATATTTATCCATAATTATGCCCACCCCATTTCTCGATTTTACTTTGCCAGTGTACCAAAGCTTAAAACCCGAAGAGTCTAATTCCTTTGCCTTTTCTCCCACCCACTTAGTTTCTTGTAGGCACATGAAATTGATCCTCCTCCTAATCATAGTGTCAACTATTTCCATTGATTTACCTGTAAGTGTGCCTATATTCCAAGTTCCAATGCGAATCCTACTCTCGTGAGCTAGCTTCTTTACCCACACTCGTTCACAAAAATGTGGGATCCCTTGCTTATTTTTCACTACATCCAGGCGGCGATGTAGCCGCCCTTGCTCATTTGACACTGTACTCGAGCTATACAGCGCGTTGCTTCTGGGCAACGACCTAGCATTAACATTATTACGTCGTTGATCCATGTCATAGCGATTCGACTAAGTTTTACGTTGGCTGTCGATGGCCTAACACAACCCTCTCCTTTTATCCGGGCTTGGGACCGGCTATGTTTAGCCTTGTCACAAAGCACAACATAGGTAGGATTAATTAATCACGTATAATAATGCAACAATTTTTGAAGATATCAACTAAGGGAGTGTATTGGATTGGGAATTCAAAGGATTTTAATGGACTTTTTATGATAAAATAATTTTGAGATATTCAATCAAAACTTTTCTATTAAGATTTTTTTTAAAGATTCAAAATTCACTGGTATTCAATCGAGACTTTTTATAAGCTACTAAAAATCTTCTGGTATTCAAAAGTTTGCTAATTTCGATGGATTCTTTTATGTAATGGATTTTGAGTGACTTTTTAGTGAAATATATAAATAGAAAACCTATTCCAAAATCACACCAAAACCCCTCAGACTTTTTATGCCCTGATTCAGAGGGTGTTTGGGAAAGCTGAAAAAAATAGATTATGCTGATAATCGATTTTTGTATAATCGATTATTGTAATAATCGATTATAATCAGAATCTATTTTTGTTTAGGTATGTTTACTAAAAAGTGATTTTAAAATAATCTATTTCATTTGGGTGGTGAAAAAAATCAATTTTACATAATAAATTAAAAAAAAGATACGAAAGTTATTTGTTTATAATATATTTTATGCTTTTTTTAATATTACAACTTGTTGAAGGCTAGCTCCATTTAGCTTTATTGCCTTTGCCTCCACTACGTACGTCGTACATTGCAATGAAAAGCATATTGAAGGAGAACCGGTGGGGGCAATACAGTAAGAGAATTTTGACATACACAAATAATAAAATGCAACCATCTAAAGATTCCTTCACATGAGATGGGATGAAAACAACTTTTTTCCACACAAAAAAGCTTTTTTGAAAATTTAAGTCAATTGCAAAATACAATGGAGGCTAAAATATTTTTTTGGTCCTTTATCTTTTGGCTAAAATTCATTTTGGTCATTTATCTTTAAAAGGAGTCATTTTAGTCCTTTATGTTTCAAAAGTGACCCAAAATGGTCATTTTCGTCACCTCTATCCAAACTCCGTTAGAAATGGTGACGTGACACTCTTCTTCTTCTTCTTCTTTCCCCAACTGATTCTTCTTCCCCAAAATGAAACCCTAGCCTTCTGCAACCAATTGCTTTGAGAAGCAGATCTGGAAACTTCTCCCTTCTCTCCAAGACACCCTCTCTCTCCACTATGTTCACAGAGCTGGCTGGAACGGAGAGGGGCACTGCTCGCGGTGGCCAACCAGTGGAGCGACGGATCTTAGGCGGAAAGACGTGGAGCGTGGGTGGTGGAGCATCTGGAATCTGGATCGTGTCCGACATCCTCAGCCCGTCGCCGTTCATCAAGCAGAAATAGGGGCGACGAGAAGTGGATCGTTACGGAGCTAGACAACCTCAGGCCGTCGCTGCCTCCGCCTCGGACCAGAACGGAGTCATCTCTGTGCAGTAGCAGTCAGTGGAGAGTGGTGGAGCTATGGATCTATCGATGGTGGTAGAGCTAGCAGTTGTGGTCGGTGGAGCCGCCTCGGACCAGAACAGAGCCATCCTGAGAGAGAAAGGGCGGAGCTATAGGTCTGCCGGCGCATGGTGGATGATGCGGCGGTGGAGGGTGGCCAGACTTCTCTGGTTTGCGATGGTGAAGTACACATTGTTCCATGTCATCATTTCTAACGGAGTTTGGATGAGAGATGGCGGAAAGGACCATTTTGGATCACTTTTGAAACATAAATGACTAAAGTGGAACTTTTTAAAGATAAATGATCAAAATGAATTTTATCCAAAAGATAAAGGACCAAAAAGATATTTTAGCCCATAATAGATTATGCATGAAATAGCTTTCAGCACAAAAAACAGCTGAAAAGGGAAAAATCCATCTTTCCCAAACACACACTTATTCTCTCGCAGACTTTCTCCTCACGGTGTTTCACTCTTCTTTGAAGGTGTAGGTGCATTCAGTCGTTCCAGATTTTCTTTGCATTGATGCTTGTGTATCAATATATCATTCAAAAACTATGCAAAATTCAAAAACTCTATATCAATTTTTTGCTTTGCTTTGCTTTGCTTTACGCAAAAACTGTGCAACTCTTTTATGCTTGTATATTAATATATTAATATATCAGTCAAAAACTTTGCTTTGATGATAAAACCTACACGGTATATGCCATGTTATACTTTGCTTTGCTTTGCTTTAAAAAAAGTATTCTTTTGAATGGGTTGAAGGCTGTACTGGCGCTTTAATTTGTAATTTTATTTTTTTTCACATTCATTTCAATGTGTAATTTTATTGATTGGTATGATAAATATTCTTGTCAAATAATTAATAAGTATTTTATATATGTAGTAGCAATTCAAATGGGGATTCACAAAAAGGAAATGATAAAGGAAATGACAAAGGAAAATTTTAAGTCAGCACCTCCATTTCTATTTAAGACACAAGTAGAGCTTGTGCTAGAATGTGTAGCACTACATAACTTCTTTCGCAAAGAATGTCGTTCTGATGAATTTCCAATTGAACCAAAGGACCAAATCTTCATCTTCAGTATTACTAGCAAACGAAGACAATAATTTTGAACCTATTGTTCAAACCCAAAAGCAGGAACGAAAAGATGCTAACACGTGGAGGGATAACATAGCTTTAGATATATGGAGAAATACTACTTAGGAAAACATGAAGCAATATCAAATTGGCTTTTAAAAGATTAAAAATTTTGTGTTGGATTTTTATTATTTATTTTTAATTAAAAATTATTCATTTCTTTGTGTTATATATATATATATATATATATATATATATATATATATATATATATATATTTGTTACAATTCTTTGTTATCTTTTCCATTGACTTTTGTAACTTTGAATCTTTGCTAAAAAATCATGTATTCCTTTCAATCATAAATTGATATGTTTTCTTAAAATGGTTGATTCTTATCTCATCATCTTAAAAGACACTTATGTCATAACTTTTAATTAATTAACAATGTAATTAAAGTCTATCTTTTATTACTAATATAATATAATATTTTAATGAAATGGATAAAACTATCTCACCATGCGACCATACCTCACTAAATAAAATAAAAAAGGAATTTTTTTAGAGTAAATAGCCAATTTAGTCCCTGAAATTGCGACTTAGTATCAAGTTGGTCCCTGGATTAAGAAAATTACCAACTTAGTCCCTGAAATTGCAAACCGTGATTCAAAATGGTCCCTCTGTTAACTGCCATCCCCTAATGCTGTGAAGGGTGCTTATGTGGCACGTTAAGTGCCTTGCTGGACCCCCCATCTTATCATCCACCTTGCCTCCACGTCAGAAACACAATTTCAGGGACTTAGTTGAAATTTCAGGGACTAAATTGAATCTGGCTAGGGTTTTGATTTGGGTTTCATCTTCTTCCCCCACCCTTCTCCAATGGCTCTTTCTGGTTCTCCCATTTGCTCTGCTCCATCCTCCTTTGTTCCGCTTCATTCTCTTCATCCCACCATCCCATTTTTTGCTGCAACCGAAGACGAAAAAGAGGAAAGGGGGTAATGGGTCTTCCCTAGGAAGTAGAAGAGGTCTTACCCAACTTTCACATGTTCAAGATGTGGAATTGAGGGTCACAATAGCAAAGGATGCATGAACATAGGAGTTGCCTAATGACCTAAGTCCAGGAGATCAGCTCAACAGCAAGAGGAACCAGTAACTGAGATACCTCTCCCCCAATCTGCACTAGCAAATGAAGCACCAAATGAGGAAGATGCAACAAGGGTAAGTTCTTTGTGGCTGTTTAGAACTTCTGCCCTTACTGGTGCTGATTGAATGTACTTTGAATAAATTAAAAACTTGTGGACTTTTTCCTTTGGAGTTATAGGAAGTTCAACAAGCAGGGGATGATGTAGGACAAGTTCCAGTTCAGCCTACACAGGAAGTGCCAGTGCAAGTGCCCCAACAGCAAGTGAATGCACCACAGAGGGTATGTGCGCATGGACTATTTTGAATTTAAGTTACACATGTCAGGGACTAATTTGATATTAAGTATGTAATTACAGGGACCAACTTGATACTCACTTTTCGATCTCAATTGTACAGGCTAGGAGGTATGGAGTCAAAGGTCCAGTTATTCCATCCAGGGAGAAGGTTACACCAGTGAGGCCACCTACAGCATCTCAAGCACCATCACTTGTACCTACGCCACCACCATATACAAGGCCTGTTATGGTTCGCATACCAGCACCACCAGGGGATTCAACATCCAGGGGAGGAGTACCTCAAATCATGTCTTTCATCCCAACCCCTAGGCTGCCACAAATTTGTCCACCCCAACCTTGAATCTGCTAGCATTTGAAGTTGTGATGGTACTTTGATTTAAATTGCACCCCTTTCCTCATTTTCGTCTTCGGTTACAGTAAAAAAAGGGATAGATGGATGAAGAGAATGAAGCATAACAGAGGAGGAGGGAGCAGAGCAAAGGGGAGAACCAGAAAAAACCATTGGAGAAGGATGCGGGAAGAAGATGAAACCCAAATTAAAACCCTAGCCAGATTCAATTTAGTCCCTAAAATTTCAACTAAGTCCCTGAAATTGTGTTTCTGACGTGGAGGCAAGGTGGATGATGGGATGGGGGTCCAGCAAGGATTTAACGTGCCACATAAGCACCCTTCACAACATTTGGGGACAACAGTTAACAGAGGGACCATTTTGAATCACGGTTTGCAATTTCAGGGACTAAGTTGGTAATTTTCTTAATTAAGGGACCAACTTGATATTAAGTCGCAATTTCAGGGACTAAATTGGCTATTTACTCTCTTTTTTTTTAACATAAATAAGCCTACATCATACGTATGTTTTAGTCTCTTCTATCGAGTCTTATATAGCTAGAGGTGAGAATAGGTTAAGTTGACTAGTCCTTGACATAAATATATTTGACCTATGTTTCAATCTTATAGCCTGAGTCTAGCCTATCAGTATGATATATAGGTCAACTTTCAAAGTTTGGGATAGTTTGGAAGCCTATTTGAAATATCTATTTTTAAACAAAGTCATTGAATATACCTCCACCTATAAATAGGTCATAATAACGTACCCGGATTCTCTCATGCATAGCCCCTTCAACGCCTCTCCTGTCATGCGATCTGGACCATCTGTCCAGACCCGACGGTCCAGATTAAATGATGATTTATAAATTAAAATTAAAAAAATAAAAACCCAATTTTTTTAGAAAGCCCCTCTCATGTCTTCCGCCATACGTGTCGCACACCCACCCCTGTTCTGAGTGAAGACCCGTCTCCACCGTCTCCCACTACGTCGTCGCTCGCCAACTACCATCGCGCTGTGCCTATTGTTTTGTGGCGCTGTGCATAGTAAAACATTTGTAGAAGAGGTTGTCAAGTTTTTGACTTCTTATTTTTTCTTCCAACAGAGATAAGCTGAAGGTACTCCATGTCTCCTTAAGTGAATAGAGCAGACAATGGTGGTCACTTTGGTAGAGAAATATCTAGAATTAATTCATCCTCTCCAGAACCTAAAAGTCTAAAAAATTCCAGATTTTTATCAACATCAGAGCATAGTTACATTGGTATGCAGATATCTAGTTGTAGGAGTTCTTTTGAAAATTCAACCAAAAAATCCAGAAAATTGTGGAGATGAATAAATATGCTTATAAGACTGTAATGATAAAAAGGCGGAAAGACTTGTACTGATAAATAATTAACCAAACTTTCATAAATAAATATGAAGTAGTTTTTACATTTATTAAATATCCTTGTTCTTGTCAAACAAGTTTATAAACTAATCAAATAAGATATAAATTAATTTATTGAGGATAAATAGCAATTAACTCCACTAGACTTGAGGTATGCAGATTCTTCAATGACGGCACTTATTATTTTAAAATTTTGTAGAGATATTTTCATATAAAAAAAATTATAGTGACTTCTCTCGAAATTTTGATTATCACGCTTTTTTCTACCGATGCTTTTTTAGAAGTTATTTATCATATCTTTTCAAAATAATCTTAAATTTGATGTTTTTTAGATTCTATTTTTTTCCAAAAATAGTTACAAATATTGCAAAATGTTTTTTAGAAAAAAAGTTAAACAAATTAGTCTAAAGTTAATTATGTGAAAGTAGAGGAACTGAAAAGAAGACTTATTATATATATATTTTAAGATAAATAGAAAGAAGGATAGACATTTTGTTTGGGTTGAAATTCTCTCCATTTCTTTTTGAAATGGAATCATTTTATTTAGGAGAGAGATAAATATAAAAAAAAGATTTGTGTTTCAAAATAAAAATTATTTAAAAAAATAAATTATTAAAAATCATTTGTTTCTATGTCTCTCATAAATTCTCCTAAATTGAGTCTCGATTTCTTTTGAGATCTTTAGGCTTTAGCCCTTAATTTACAAAATATTTGATAATAACTGAGAAGTTGACAATTTCTCGAGCAGGACAAGCGGAATGTCTTAATCGTGGGTCGAAAATCAAATCACCTAACTCAATTCACAGAGACTCCGATACAGATAAATAAATCTAAACCGAGATATATGATTTAAGAAATAAACTCTCCTATTAGCTTAACTGAAGCTGAAAGTGCTCATTTGACAAGTCTCATGATAACATGCTTACGGCTTTTGCTTTTCAATTTCCTTTCCACTTTTATATTAATTTTACTTTGGCAATTGGCACCAGCCCTATGGCCATGCGATTTTTATGAAAAATGTTATTTTGTACATTATTTTTATTATATTAAACTAATCATTTAGTTTCTATATTTTCATTCAGTTTTAAATAAGTTCTTAAAATTTAAAACCTTTTAATTAAATCCTAAGATTTCTTAAAAACAAATAGTTAGATCTTTATATTTAGATAATTTTTTACTTGAATATCTATCATTTATGGAGTTTTTATAATTAAGTTTCTAAACCTTTACTAGTAGAACTTATTTAGTTTTTGTAAATATATTTTAAAAGTTGAGTAAAATTATAAAAAATAAAAAAGTGTAACTTAACCTATTATTCTCACGTTACTTCCCTTTTAGATACTAAAATTAAGAATATACTTTTTTTAATTTTTGGATTCGATTCCTCTGTCTGAGAAAGAGTTCCATGTATCCTTCTATGTGAATGAAGATGGCTGGGTAGGTTAATCACTGATAATGCATTGATAGCTATGGAGTGCTTTCACTGGTTGAAGAAGAAGACTAAGGGGAAGAAGGGTATGATGGCACTCAAGCTGGACATGGCTAAGGCATATGATAGAATGGAGTGACCCTTCATCAAAGCTGTTTTGTGGCTTGTTAGCCACAGGTTTCCCAGAAAAGTTGACAAGCAACTATTATGTCCTGCATTTCCACTGTATCTTATCAAGTTCTCATCAATGGGCAACCTAGTAGCAGGTTTTATCCAGAGAGGGGCTTAAGGCAGGGTGATCCACTATCACCGTACATCTTCATTTTGTGGGCTAATGGCCTTTCGGGTTTGATGCATAAGGAAGTGCAAAGGAAGAGGATTCATGGGATCAAAGTAGCAAGGAATGCCCCTAAAATTACACATTTGCTCTTTGCTGATGATAGCCTTCTCTTCGCCAGAGCAAATTTGCAAGAAGCCGATTCCATCATACGGATTCTCAAATCTTATCAGTTAGCTTCAGGTCAACTGGTGAGTCTGGACAAGTCTGAGGTGTCTTTTAGTCGAAACGTGCCTGATAATGAGAAGCAAACGATCTGTGAAAAGATGGGAGTAAAGACTGTGTCATCTCATACAAGATATCTTGGTCTTCCAGACATCTTTGGGAGGTCCAAAAAAGATGTCTTTTCTTTTGTCTAGGATCGTGTGTGGAAAAAGATTAAGGGCTGGAAACAGAAATGCTTGTCTAGAGCTGGGAAGGAGACCCTTATTAAGGCTGTATCCCAAGCTATACCAAACTATATTATGAGTTGCTATAAAATTCCAAAAGGGAGCTGCAAAGAAATTGAAGGAATGCTGGCCAAGTTTTGGTGGGGTTCCTCAGTTTCAAACAGGAAGGTTCATTGGCTTAGTTGGGAAAGAATGGGGAAAGCAAAGAGTGGAGGAGGACTAGGCTTCTGAGGTTTCTCTGATTTCAACACTGCTCTTTTGGGTAAGCAATGCTAGAGGCTTATTATGGGAGAGAATGCCCTCATGATAAGTGTTCAGGAGTAGATATCACCCCAGAAGCAATTTTTTGGAGGAAAATTCAGGTCTCCAACCAAGCTATGCTTGGAGGAGCTTAACTAGTGCAAAAAAAGTGATGGAACTTGGCACCAGGTGGACAATTGGAAATGGGCAAAAGGTGGGCATTTGGACTAATAGGTGGCTACCTGAACAGTCAAATTTCAAGGTGTGGAGTCCAGACTCTACTTTGAATCAAAGTGCAAAAGTGTGTAATCTTATCGACCAAGACACTAAGAGGTGGAAAAGAGACTTGGTTTTCAATGTTTTCAATCATTTTGAGGCCCAACAGATCATGAACATTCCTATCTCAATCAAACTTCCAGAGGACAAAATCATTTGGCATTGGGAGAGAGATGGAGAATATTCTGTCAGGTCAGCCGACCACCTGATGCATGAATACAGAAATAGAGACAAGGCAGAGTCCTCCAATGAGAGCAATCAGAAGCTGTGGAGAGCTATTTGGAAGGCTCCAGTTCCTAACTGTGTGAGGAATTTCTTATGGAGAGTAGCAAGGGACATTCTACCCACAAGGAGCAATCTCAGAAGAAAAGGAATAGAGCTAGATACCATTTGCCCTGTCTGCAATGCTGAGGAGGAGAAACAAGAGCACCTCTTCATGACCTGTCATGTAACAAGGGCACTGTGGTTCACATCTCCTCTCGGTTTGCATGTTCCCCATCAGATATATCTCACTGATTGGATGCTGCATTGGTTGTCCTGTTCGGATACCTTGGCTCAACAATATTTCAGTGTCACCCTTTGGAAGATCTGGAAGGCAAGAAATCAAGTAGTGTTCAACAACACCAGTTTCAAGCCTATTGAGATAGCAGCTGTAATTTCTGATTTTGTGCAGGTATACAACGGAGCTAACAGAGGAGGGATCAGGCATGCTAGTGCACAACAACATCTCAGGTGCAACCTCCGAATCCTGGAATAACTAAGATTAACATTGATGCAGGGTGTTTTGAAAAAGGAATTACTGGTTGGGGAATGATAGTCAGGGACCATTGTGGAGCTGTCAGTTTTCCTGCAACAAGAATGGAAAGAATGAGCATTAGTCCCATGTGGCAGAAGCATTTTGCCTTAGATGGAGCTTGCAATGGGTGAAGGAGCAGGATTTAGGGAGACTGATCATTGAGACAGATGCTGAAGTTGTGGTCAAGTGTATCCAAGGAAATATCAAGTTAGCTGCAATTGATCCTATTATCCTTGATTGCAAAGAATTGCTGTCCCAAATCCCAAATTTGCAGATTGCTCACATTAGAAGGGATAGGAATAAAGCTGCTCATAGTTTGGTTGGTGTAGCTAGGCAAAGTGGTTCTAGAACTTGGGAGGGAAATGTCCCTGACCCTGTGCTTTCTATTGTTTGTAATGACTCAAATTTCATCCTTTAAAGTTTCATTGCTTTTTCTGTCAAAAAAAAAAAAAAGAAGAAGATGGCCGGGACTGCAATGTCATTCAACATGTTCATAAGTGCCTTTATGAGAAGATTGCTTCTGTTAGAGCTCCTCTGCATGGCCATGATGATTTCCTCAGCTGGAAGGTCGAGTTAGATGGTATCTTTTTCCATCAAATCAGCCAATTTAGCTCTAAATTCAATTTCTCATGATGAAACATTATGAAATCCATTATTTAAAAAAGTTTTATCTTGGAAAGAATGTCCTGCTAGAATCAGATCTCACCTCTGGAAATTAGTTCATAGCTGCCTATTAACTAATGAAGAAAGATTCAGAAGAGGGATGACACAAGACAATTTATGTCCCAGATGCATCTCTACTCCTAAAAGTTTAATGCATATGATGAGAGATTGTGATGTGATTCAAAACTTCTGAAAGCAGTGCATTGATCCAGGCATGTGGAGTAAATTTTTCAGTATTGGCCATCATCAGTGACTACCTTGGAATACGTCCTCTAAGAAATAGGGCCATCTCCTTGGAATTGGGAAACTTTTTTTGGTGTGGCAGTAAGGATGATTTGGAAAGATAGAAACTCTTTGATCTTTTCCTCCTCAACGAGCATGAATTCATCCTTTTGGGCATAATTTTCTTCACAGGTTCATATAATTGAAAAGGGACTTCAAATTCCTAGCCTCATGGTGAAAAATCAGTATTCTGACCGGCAATCTAATTGGAAGAAACCAACAACATGCTAGTACAAATGCAATTCTCCGATAGGTCCTTTAGGCAGAATTCTTAAAGTTCTTTTTTCTCTTTATCTCTCTGTTTGATAAGACTAATATGCTAACTTATAGCGGATATATAACTTATAATAGATAAAAAAGTAGCTTTATTTGATAACTGTTTTTCTAACAAACTCTTATAGAATTTTTTCACAAGCTTAGAGCGCTTTTTACGAACGTTAATTGAAGTAACGTTTGAGTTTATAGTTTATAATTTATCATTTTTTTCTTCATTTTATTCATATTATTTTAATTAAAATCCATGTTTGTCCAAAGCTAAATAAAATAGAAACTATTGATATAATATTTCCTAATTCCTGATAAAAAATAATATTTTAATTTTTAAAATGATAAATAAATTGAATTATTAAATAAATAAATAAAATATATATATACATAAATAGAATTTATGTAAAAAAATATATCAAAATGTCCTTTTATATCATTTATTTATAAATTAGTTTACCTGCTAATTTTATTAAATACTTGAAATCCAATCTTCTAGTTTATCGGCCATCAGCTCTAACTCATTTACGATTCGCTATAACCTCATACAATATGAGTTTATCCAGTATCACTAGTTTTAACGAACAAAGCCTAACAGGATCGGTAAGATAAGTGATGTGCGAGAATCCCATCTCCCAAAATTATTCACACTGATGGAATTAAAGCGTTCTATCCTAGCCTAGAGTCATATCAGCTAGTTTGTTCACCTTTCCTATTTTTTAGAAGTTTGTTATAACTGTTTTAGTTATTGTAGTTATATCAGGAAAGTTAGCTTAAGATAGAGGCTGATATGACTCTATATAAACTGTCATCTGTATCCATTATTAATTAAAACTCAATAATATACAAAAGTAAAGCACATTCGGATACTTGATCTCTCGTTTTCTACATGGTATCTAGAGCAGGTTTCCTGGAAACTTGATCTCTCAAAATGACGAAGACTGATTTCGGATCTCCTTCAGGCAATGATGATAATGATGAACAGCCAAAATCATCGCCAAAGAAAACTCAAGAAGAAGAAGCCAAAGTGAAAGAAACCATCAAGAATGAAGACTTTCAGATCAATCCAATGTCACCATTCTTCCTTCATGCCTCGGATCATCCAGGCCAAGTGTTTGTTAGTGAAGCCTTGCACGATGGAAACTATGGTGAATGGGTCCTTGACATGAGCAATGCTCTGCGCGCCAAAAATAAGATGGGGTTTGTCGATGGATCCATCACGATCCCTGACGTCAATAATCCAAACCTTGCTCACTGGATTCGCTGCAGTGCCATGGTGAAAGGGTGGCTCAAGAGTGGCATGGACAAGGAGACTCAGAACAGTGTGAGATATGTGGTCGCGCTGTCGCGCACGCGCCAAAAAGAACGAGCGGTTTATAAAAATGTAGTTTAGGGCGACAACTCGAGTATCGTCTCACAAGGACTCTTTGGTTGTTGTTATTAACACAAAAAATCAGTTCTGGGGGGTTTGGATTGAAATAAAATAAAGAAAACAAACAAAAGCAGAGCAATAAAGACAAAGCAGTTAAAGAGATTATCAAATAAACTAAAGCGATTAACCTACTGTTCTCGGTTTCCCACTATCATTGGTTCATATAAATCCAAGCCCTAAGCAGATTCTAATCCCCTTTCGGTTGTAGCAATAATTAACAACGAAATCGCTACTACGGATATATGTTCCTATTCCCTAATTAACAACCGGGGTTAAGCCCTCATGAACTAAACGAACATGAACAAACACACGCGAAATAACAAACGCGATTAAGTATAGGAACATAACATCACTGAAATGAATCAACACAACACTACACACTCCTGAAATAACAAACAGAAATGTATAATATCGTATTGAAAAGAGAAAAGCAAATAAAACAGGAATTACAGAATCTCAAGTGTAAATGGAAACCAATTGCAGTAGACTAATCTAGGAGACTAGCTATCCATTACAAAAGGAAAACAAAACATATCTAAGAAAAGAAGATAAACTACTACTACTGCCTACTAAAGATAACTCCTTCAGTTCTGCCTAAAACAGGCTTATATACAACTTCTGGATTCCGCGGACTCGCGAGGCGAACACTGTCTCGCGAGGCGAATCTTGCAGCGTTTGGTCTTCTCGCGAGGCGAGGTATGGCTCGCGTGGCGAGGAATGGAAAAGTCATGGCTTCTGGTCTTCACTCTCGCGAGGCGAGTCATCTATTCACGGGGCGACACAGAAAGGATTGCAAATTTTCTGGCACAGTCACCTTCAGGTTCGCGAGGCGAATGCCTTCTCGCGGGGCGAAAGCTCCAGATTTATTTCTTTTTATTAACCTGAAAACAGAAAATAGCATAAGTGCTTTATTTAACTCTAAATCAACTAAATTAACCTAAAAATACTTTACAGACTCAAAATGCTTCTTAAAGACAATCAAGTCTAATTTGGGCAAAAATGATATAAAATTAGCACAAAACCACGGTTATACTAGCTATAAAACTAGATGAGCCAGCGGCTGATCAAAATACCATAAACTTAAACTTTGCTTGTCCCCAAGCAAACTAAAACTCCAAACTCAAAAAGACTCAAGACATGGCAAGCTTAAGGATTCAATCAACTTTGCACAAATTTCAAGCAATTTCATCAAAACAGTTTTCTTCAATGTCCCCCTTTCAAACAAATCAATCCCCACAATCATTTATTCTAAACAATTGAGAAATTCATCATTCAAACAATCATTAATCTAAGCAGGGGATCTAAGTTACACACAAGAGAGAGATCACCAAATTCAAACAACTGCCTTCCTCACAAGGGTATTTAGTGTTTCACTCATTCGCTCAGTTTGTGTCAGGCAATCAACATTTCACTCAATTTCACTTTTAAGAGCACTTCCCATAAATTTGATTTTCATCTCAAAATGATTCCCACAGAAAACATGCATGCAACATCAAAAGGTCTTTTATGGGTTGTAATGGGGCCTGGCTAAGGGTAGGATATACAAAGGAACTGGGCTGAAGACCCTAGGAACTAAGAGAGCATGAAGCAGTTTTATACATTGAAATTCCACACAAGTTCCTTTTCTCATTTTTTTTTTGCTTTTTGCCTTGGGTGACTACAGCCATTTCTTCTAATACTTTTATTTTTATCATTTTTTTTTATTTTTTTTTACACTTTTTTTTTCTTGGCTCCAACCTTTTTATTATTTTTTTCTTTTTCTCAATCCCAAACAGCACATTACACCCTGTAGCCACCCCAAACTTAGTTTCTTGCAACCATTCTCTTGCTAAGGATCCATGCTCTCCTAATCCTAAGATCGGGTTAACATGTTTTTCCAGATTTTTGCTCATAACATAAGGTTAACAAGAATTAACAATAGGCTAATCAGGCTCAATGGGGCAAACTAGGGAACATGCATTAGGGATGGTTTATTTTAGGCTAAGTAGTTATTTACAAAGAAAATGCCTAAATCATCTGAAGCAAACACATAAACATGCAAACCATAAAGAGAGTCAAGCAAATTCAGGAAAGTGCAACTTGAAAGTGATTTCACACAATCAAAAACATGTTGGAGGCTCAAATCCTCGCCTGGACATTATTTGCAAATTGTTTGACAGAGATTCTATCCCTAGTGTGTGCTTCCTATCACCCCAAACTTATCATAAATCATGCCATCACAACAAAATATCTCAAAATTCAGTTTTCAATTTTTCAAGTGGGGATCAAATTTTCAAATCCTAGGGGGAAAACAGTCAAAACATATCATGCAATCAATCTATGCAAAATTAATCAAAACCCAGCAACTTGCCAACAAAAGACTCAACACAACTCCTGAGCTTCTCAAATTATTCAGGAGCTTTATTAAAAACAAAACAGAAATAAAGCAAGGAAAAGAAAATTAAAAGAGCAAGGTTCAGAAAAACTCATTGGAGGTGGTTCCACCGGGATCCCAATGTCTGTGACATAAGGCCCAAGTGATAGCCAAAGGGTGGGAGTTCATTCCACGCTTCCATAACTTGTAGCCTTGATATGGGAGTGAGTGCTTGACAGTTACGGTGACTCCTTCCAGTGCGGCGGACTTCTCACTCCCTCTTGGGTCAACGATGACCCCTTTCTCAACAAAATCCTCCCAATAAAATTGGGGTTCAACCCCTTGGACTGGCAATGGTGCAAGATCCAGTGGCTTGAACTCCATTACCGGTTGTTCCACAGTGGGAGGTGGTGAACAAGTAGCTGGGGTTACTGGTGCTGCTTCAACTTCTGCACGTTCTTCATTCACTGTACTATCAAATCCATCACCTGCTAAACCTGCAGAAATTTCAGCACACACCATACAAAGGTTAGTGTTAGTAGAGTCAGTACATATAGTACAATAAACTGAATCAGTAAAGTTCTGAATGTCTGGAAATTCAGTACACAATTCATCCATCCCATCACTCTCAACACATGCATTTGATTTAATTGAATCATCTACTTCCAAAGGTTCTTCATCATCCTCAAGCACGGTGAAGCAGACGTCCTCCTGATCCTCATTTTCTATGTGCACAGAGTCCTCATACCTTTCAAAACATGCTATACATAAAGCAGTGTCAGTACAATCAGCACATGAATTATAATAGATAGAATCAGGGGATTCAACACACAGTTCATCAACAGAAACATTATCAAAATTATCATCAGAAGTATTGTCAGGAATAACCACTTGTGAATCTGTATGTTCTTCAAGGAGATGTGGAGTTAGCAGTGCAGCCGAGGTGGAGACAATGTGATCAAATTGAATGGCTAACTTCTGTTGGAATTCAAGATTTTGTTCTGCCATCCGTTGATTGTTCTCTGTCGTCCGTTGCACCAATTCTACCAAACTGAGCTGGGCTAGTGTAGGGTCAGGTCGATATTGCTGGCTTATTGCCATTTGATGCACCAAAGAGGCAATCTCATCCAAGCTGCTGCGTTCTCCTCCATGTTGGCTATGAGAAAAAGGTTGCTCTTCATTCACTCCAATCATGTCAAAACCACTGCTCAACTCATAACTTCCAGCAAAATTAGGATAATTTATGCATGGTGGGGGTTCACTAAAATCAGGATAATATATGCATGGTGGTGGTTCATAATAAACATTAGGCAAATACCCATACATGTAATTATCCATGGCAAGCAAACAACCAGACAAAGCAGACAAAACTAATTCAGCAAAGCAAAAGTTTTTTTTTTATAATTGTTAATAACAACAAGAGTCCCCGGCAACGGCACCAATTTTTGGTCGCGCTGTCGCGCACGCGCCAAAAAGAATGAGCGGTTTATAAAAATGTAGTTTAGGGCGACAACTCGAGTATCGTCTCACAAGGACTCTTTGGTTGTTGTTATTAACACAAAAAATCAGTTCTGGGGGGTTTTGATTGAAATAAAATAAAGAAAACAAACAAAAGCAGAGCAATAAAGACAAAGCAGTTAAAGAGATTATCAAATAAACTAAAGCGATTAACATATTGTTCTCGGTTTCCCACTATCATTGGTTCATATAAATCCAAGCCCTAAGCAGATTCTAATCCCCTTTCGGTTGTAGCAACAATTAACAACGAAATCGCTACTACGGATATATGTTCCTATTCCCGAATTAACAACCGGGGTTAAGCCCTCATGAACTAAACGAACATGAACGAACACACGCGAAATAACAAACGCGATTAAGTATAGGAACATAATATCACCGAAATGAATCAACACAACACTACACACTCCTGAAATAACAAACAGAAATGTATAATATCGTATTGAAAAGAGAAAAGTAAATAAAACAGGAATTACAGAATCTCAAGTGTAAATGGAAACCAATTGCAGTAGACTAATCTAGGAGACTAGCTCTCCATTACAAAAGGAAAACAAAACATATCTAAGAAAAGAAGATAAACTACTACTACTGCCTACTAAAGCTAACTCCTTCAGTTCTGCCTAAAATAGGCTTATATACAACTTCTGGATTCCGCGGACTCGCGAGGCGAACACTGTCTCGCGAGGCGAATCTTGCAGTGTTTGGTCTTCTCGCGAGGCGAAGTATGGCTCGCGTGGCGAGGAATGGAAAAGTCATGGCTTCTGGTCTTCAGTCTCGCGAGGCGAGTCATCTATTCGCGGGGCGACACAAAGGATTGCAAATTTTACGCAGATCACCTTCAGGTTCGCGAGGCGAATGCCTTCTCGCGGGGCGAAAGCTCCAGATTTATTTCTTTTTATTAACCTGAAAACAGAAAATAGCATAAGTGCTTTATTTAACTCTAAATCAACTAAATTAACCTAAAAATACTTCAGACTCAAAATGCTGCTTAAAGACAATCAAGTCTAATTTGGGCGAAAATGATATAAAATTAGCACAAAACCACGGTCATACTAGCTATAAAACTAGATGAGCCAGCGTCTGATCAATATGCCAACACTGCCCAAGAGATTCGGACAGAACTTGCACAAAGATTTGCAAAAGGTAGTGCTCCTCGAGTCTATGAGTTGAGGCGTGCCATAGCTCTTCTAAAACAAGAAAAGCTTTTTGTGCCTGCCTATTACACAAAATTGAAGGGATTGTGGGATGAAACTCTTTCAATTTCTCCTTGGCCTAAATGTGTATGTGCTGGATGCATATGTGACCTTCAAAAGAATCTCTCTCAGATGCGTGAGAGGGAACAATTATATGATTTTATGATGGGTCTTGATGATGTGTTTAATACTGTCAAGACTCAAATTCTGAGTATGGCACCAACCTTTACTCTTGGACATGCCTACCACCTGGTTGCTGAAGATGAGCAATAGAGACTTATATCAGCAATGCACAAGCCAGTTATTGAGACAACTGCATTCCAAACTCAAAATTCTAAGTATGGGAATGATGATCGAAAAGGTAACAAGAAAGAAAGGCCTAAATGTGAGCATTGTCAGAAAATAGGACACACTCAAGATGAGTGTTGGGAGATTAATTGTTGGCTATCCTCAGGATTGGAGGAAGCCAAACAAGAAAGACAAGGCTCCTTGGAACAACAAAATATCAAGCATCAAGGTGGCTCAAGTCACTACAGACAGCAGCCCGATACCTGGTCTCACAATGCAGCAGTATGAAATACTGATACAGCAACTAAACAATGATCATGAAGTTGGATCAGGCATCATGCAGGCTAAGCCAAGTGTCAATATGGCAGGTAACTTTGTTTTTAATAAACCTTGGGTTATAGATCCTGGTTCAACAGAACATATCACATGTGACTCTAGCATCCTTAAGGAAGTTTCTTTAAATCATCATGATTCTGTTCATATTCCTAATGGTGCTAATGTTCCTATAAAAGGCTTAGGGAAAACAGTTTTGCCTAATGGTGGAATGCATCTTGACACTGTCCTACATATCCCTGATTTCAAATGTAATTTGCTTTCAGTAAGTAAACTAACAAAAGAACACAATTGTGCTATGATATTTGTTGCTAATTCTTGCTTTATACAGGACTTGCATTCCAAGATCCTGATTGGGAAGGGTAGCCACAAAGGTGGATTGTATCTTCTTGAGCCTATCCAAGATAAAAGCACAGCTTTAAAGGCTAGCATCATCGATGACCAACTTTGGCATGCTAGGCTTGGACATTCCTCAGGAGCCAAGATCACACCCTTAGGTTTAGATTTAGCTAATAGGACTGACACAACTTACTGTGATGCTTGTATAAGGGCCAAACAATCTAGATTGCCTTTCTTTTCAAGCTCTATAAAAACCAAGTGTTGCTTTGATCTAATTCATTGTGATATATGGGGTCCCTATAGGACCTCTTCTTTAACTGGTGCTCATTATTTCCTGTCTATCGTTGATGATTATAGTAGAGAAATTTGGATTTATCTTATGAGATATAAGTTTGAAGTAGAACAACTTCTACCTATGTTTATCAATGTGATTAAAACACAATTTGGAAAACAAATCAAGAATATTAGATCTGACAATGGCTTGGAGTTCACCTCTAGGCATATGAAAGACTTTTATGCAGGAAAATGCATCATCATGGAACTAAGCTGCACCTACACACCCCAACAAAATGGGGTTGTGGAAAGAAAGCATAGGCATATCTTGGAGACAGCCGGAGCTTTAAGGTTTCATGCAGGGCTTCCTGTCAAGTTTTGGGGAGAATGTGTTCTCACTGCAGCACGTATCATCAACAGATTACCTTCAAAGGTCATCAATGGTAAATCCCCTTTTGAAGTCTTGTATGGTAAGAAGCCTAATTACACTTATTTAAAGGTTTTTGGATGCTTAGTTTATGCTCTAAAACATAGGGGAGGAGGGAAATTTGATGAAAGGGGGAGTGCTTGCATCTTCATCGGGTATCCTCTAGGCCAAAAAGGTTATAAGGTTTACAACATTGATACTAAGGAATCCTATGTAACTAGAGATGTTGTGTTTCTTTAAAGGAATTTTCCCTTCAAGACCAATCCACGAAACTGTCCAACGGTCTCACACTCGATTGTTTGGAAGATGTGGTACAAGAAATACAACAGCAACCAGATATCACGAATAATAATAAAGACCTTACTGAAACTGTAAGTGCTATAGACATCCCTAAAACTGAAATAACTGATCAAATTGACATAGGACAAGACAACACAGATAGAGGTGGAACAAATAGCAGAGAGGAGGTAGTCTTGAGGCACTCTAGTGGAAGAGCAAGACAATTACTTGCATACTTAAAAGACTATGTAATTGATCTTCCTCCATCTTTTTCCAATTCTGCTGCATATAACTCTATTCCTTATCCTTTGTTCAACTATGTCTCTTATGATAAGTTTTCATCCACTCACATTGCCTTTCTAACTGCCATCTCCTCTCAAGATGAGCCAAGAACTTTTTCACAAGCTGCTAAACATGATCATTGGAGAAAAGCTATGAAAAAGGAGATTGAGGCCTTGGAGAAAAATGAAACCTGGATTTTGACAGATCTTCCACCAAGGAAGCATGCTGTAGATTCAAAATGGATCTACAAGATAAAGTATCAACCTAATGGCAAAATAGAAAGATATAAAGCTAGACTAGTTGCTAGAGGGTTTGTTGAGTCACCGCAAGTGTGTGTACGGGTCATCGCAAGTAATAAAAGAAACACGGTAAGTTATTACCGAGGTCGAACTCGAGGATTGGGCTACCAATTCAACTAATCCATGGGAAATCAGATACGTTTGGTCAAGTGAGGAAAGTGGTTGAGGGAGAGAGATTATTATCGCAGTTCAATAACAAATCAATTAAAGCTAAGGTTTTAAAATCAGAAATTAAAATATCCAAGGTCTCAAATCCACCTACCCAATCATGTATAGTACCCAAGTGATGATGAATTCCTCCCTAAGTTCAATTACAATGTCAACCGGGACCCCCAATTTCTCCTATATCCACTGTCGTGCTCAATAGGACGTATTCGACGATTGGATTAATTACTTACTAGGTCTCATAATCCTAATCTCGAATTCTATTAATTCTTGTTCCCTATAAGGTTGCACTAATCTCCTAAATCCACTGTCGTGCTCATTATTCAATTAGTGATTCCAATCCAAGTTCTAAAACGCGAATCGCCGATCGGCCTCAACACGTTTAACTAGTCAATCACGCAACACATATGATCAACGCATTCAAATCAGAATTGGAAAACACATTGAGAGAAGGGGAGAAAAACATACATCACGTGAACACTATACCGTCATGGGCGGCTTCATTGATCCCTCGGACGAGGGGATTAGTTCCTCATGCCCGTGACGACGCACAAACAATCCGACATAATCTCCATAATAAAATAAAATAAGAAAAAGGGAGACGCAGCTCCAGAATAACAAGGATTCGCCCAAAATCTGATCTAAAACAGTGGCTAAAACTTTGATCTTTAAATCTGATCTGAAACAACCTATAAATAGGGATTCTGGTTCTCGGCCGATCGCGGGGCGAACCATCTTTCGCGAGGCGAACATTAGTTTTGGCGCGCTTTCAATTTTGGATTCTCGCAAGGCGAGAGTGTATTCGCAGGGCGAGTCTTCCAACTTCAATCTGTCACAGCCGTGACCTTCATCACGGCTAGGCCGTGATGGTCTCTGTCTTCCAGGGTCTTCAAACTCTCGCGGGGCGAGATTCTTTTCGCGGGGCGAGACTTCAATTCTAGGCTATGACCTTCATCACGGCTAAGCCGTGATGGTCTCTGACTTCCAAGTCTTCATGATTCGCGAGGCGATCAGACTGTTCGCGGGGCGAACCAGAGTGATGACTGTTGTTGCTTTATCTGATGTTCAGGCTCACGGGGCGAGCATCCACTCGCACGGCGAGTATCTCCAGAAGTGCTTTTTCCACTGCTTCTTGACTTTCCTTGACTCCCGGAGCTTCACTTCTAACCTGAAACAATAAAAGGACACAAAAAGCGTAATTCTATTCAAAATAGACTAAAAACTACTAAAAATGCCTAGAACGAGTAAAAGTCTACTTAGGAATAAAACAAGGCCAAATTTGGGCGAAAACGAGATTGAACTCGAATAATTTGCACAAAAACCACAGTCAATCTAGTTATAAAACTAGATAAGCCGAAGGCTTATCAGGGTTCACTCAAATATAAGGGGAAGACTTTCATGAGACTTTTGCCCCAGTGGCCAAGTTGGTAATTGTCAGAACCTTACTCACCATTGCTGCTGCAAAGGGATGGATTGTTCATCAATTAGATGTAAACAATGCCTTCCTCCATGGAGACTTATCAGAGAAAATTTACATGAAGGTGCCTCAAGGCTTTGCAAAAGAAGGAGATCATAGAGTGTGCAAGCTTAAATAGTCTCTCTATGGATTAAAACAAGCCTCTAGAAACTGGTATCAAAAGTTTACTAAGGCTCTTGGACAGATTGGCTTTCAACAATCCAAAGCTGATCACTCTTTATTCATCTACAACAAAGAGGGAGTTTTTCATACTGCTCTCATATATGTGGATGATGTTATACTGGCCGAGAATAACTTGTGTCTTATGCAACAGGTAAAACAATTTCTGGATGAGAGGTTCAGCATCAAGGATTTAGGAACATTGAAGTATTTCTTAGGAATAGAGGTGGCTCGATCGGAAAAGGGAATCATGCTCAATCAAAGAAAGTATGCAATTGACATCTTAAAGGAGACCAAGATGCAAAACTGCAGACCAAGCAAGATTCCTATGGAGCAAAACTGCAAGCTAAAGCCAAACAGTGATGATCCAAAAGCTGATGCAACAAGATACAGAAGAATTCTGGGCAGGCTCCTCTACCTCACTATAACAAGACCAGACCTTACTTACTCAGTCAATACTCTCTGCCGGTTCATGGCATCCCCGAAACAACTTCACAAAGATGCTGTTGACAGAGTTCTAAGGTACATCAAAACCACAGCAGGCCAAGGAATCCTTCTTCCAAGCAACAACAGCCTGCAACTTGAAGCCTACTGTGATGCTGATTGGGGAGGATTCCCCATCACTAGAAGATCCTGCACAGGCTATGTGATTACCCTTGGTGGCTCTCCTATTTCCTGGAAGACAAAGAGACAATCAGTTGTTGCCAAGTCTTCAACAGAAGCTGAATATAGATCAATGGCAAAGACTGTCAGTGAGATTGTTTGGCTGAGATGGTTACTGCAGGAACTGACAGTAACTCAGCAAGGACCAACAAGGATGTGTTGTGACAACCAAGCAGCCTTGCACATAGCTGCAAACCCTGTCTTTCATGAAAGGACAAAACACGTGGAAATGGACTGCTATTTTGTGAGGGAATGGATTCAATCCAAGGAAGTTGAAGCTCTCAAAATTTGCAGCAAAGATCATATTGCAGATATGTTAACAAAACCTTTGGGAAAGGACAGATTGACTTACCTTCTCAACAAGTTGGACATTGTGAATCTCCATGCTCCAACTTGAGGGGGGGTGATGGAATTAAAGGGTCCTATCCTAGCCTAGAGTCATATTAGCTAGTTTGTTCACCTTTCCTATTTTTTAGAAATTTGTTATAACTGTTTCAATTATTGTAGTTATATCAGGAAATGTAGCTTAAGATAGAGGCTGATATGACTCTATATAAACTGTCATCTGTATCCATTATAATTAAAACTCAATAATATACAAAAGTAAAGTACATTCAGATATTTGATCTCTCGTTTTCTACACACACATATGCAGACGATCGGGGCGTAAAGTTCACACCGAACACAACACCAGCAATAATAATGTAATAACATGCAATGCAAAACAAGTTTGACTGTTTGACCCTCTTTTGGACAACTAGGGAATGTTTATCCAGTTCAAATTTTATAGACCCTCTGATCAAATGTAAATAATTTTGTGGTTAACAAAGTTTAATTTTGGATCCACTGATAGTAACTTCTTCCCCTATGCTTGTTGTTACTTGTTTGTATCCTATGAACCACAATGTTATTTGTTTCTATGCTTAAATATCACTGTCCAAAATGCCTTTGTCAGAGTTACTCACAAAAAATTTCTCATAGCATGCATGTTAGAAGTTAGGAATTTAGTGTCCAGATTGAGGAAGTTTCTTTCCCATGTAACAATGAATAATGAGCAACAAAAGTCCTCAATCCCATGCAAAAGCAAAACCACAAGGAATAAAATACAATCCATGAGCTAAATTTTCAAAGTAAGGATCAGATTCCATAGTTGCCCACTTCTAGCTAAGAAAGTAGTTGGACGAAATGTGTCATGATCTGTAGCGTTGATTTAGAACCCTGGCTGTCATTGCATTGTTTGATTTCCGGTCGTTCTTTCTATTTACCTTTTACTTCCTTGTTTGTTTGTTCTATGGATGTTGTTTATAGTTGTTAACACAAGGTACTTGTGCTATTAGGGATATCACAAATCATTTTGGTATGTCTTGTCTATAGACTGACTTCGATTGTAGGTTGATACAACATTTATACAATAACATTTTTTATACCGTCAACCAAACAAATGCGTGATTGAAAAAGGATGCGATAATTACATTTTTACAGTAACTTTTCTCTAGATATAAAGTTATATAAAAAAGAAGTCTTCACAAATTAATCTATATCAAATACTTAGCTTAGCTCCCTCGGATGTTGTTTTGGCCTGTGTTATGATCTGCAATATCCGTGACAAACAATACCTAAATGATAGAGAAAACAAGGAGCCAATACAAGCTAAGTGAAAAGATGAAATCATTTAAACGTATGGTCACAGTAATAATGGACCACAGATGATTGGCTCTATATATAATTGAAATTCTGCTCTGGATGTATATACAATGGTAGAAGCTATGATATATACTAGCCAGTTGACCAATTAGTATGTGGGCACAACTTTACAACAACAAAGTACAAAGGATAGTTGTTGGGGAAGAAAGAAGCGAGATGAAAAATTTTGATGAATTTTTTTGGTTGCAAACTTAACGGGTATCTCCTTTTGTAGTTTTGCACTTATCGAGTTGCTAAGAGCAAGAATAGGGAACAGTGCTTCCCTCAAGTGTGTCCAACGAACAAGTCCAACCTAATAAAAACAACACCTTATGACACACTCTCTAAATTGCAGAGTGGGGTCTATTCCCTCTGCAAAGAAGCCTCAATAATAAATCAAATGTCAATTTCAAGCCCCGCAACTAAATTAATT
Organism: Sophora flavescens; assembly: GCA_030762895.1. Lineage (NCBI taxonomy): Eukaryota > Viridiplantae > Streptophyta > Magnoliopsida > Fabales > Fabaceae > Sophora > Sophora flavescens. The sequence goes on from CM061065.1 coordinate 227,572,327, forward strand.
ATATTTTATGCTTTCTGTCCCAGAGGAATTTGGGGTTTTCCTTTGTGGGAGAAAATCCAACCCCATGAGACATTTCAATAGTGATTGCCTCGCCATGATCTTAAAGCTCCTTCTTTTTTCTTTGTTGGTATTCAAATTCACATCAATTTTTTCAAGTGGAAACATAAAATGCTGTGGTGTGCCTTTTCTTTTGGTTTGCCTAGCTAGAGAAGGAAAAAGTTCCGGGACTACTTTGGTGCAGCATTATTCATCTTCCTTTCTTTGCTATCCATTGAAAGGATTCATAAGCAAAATTTCATTGTAATTCTGGTTGCCTCTGTGCATTCTCTTTTTGTTTCTTGAAATACATTGTTGGTGCTCGGTTGCCAACCGGATTGGAAGGGGAAATAAAAACTCATCTTATTGTCTTTAAGCAAACAGAGCATCTTTCTTTCTTTCTTTCTCAGGAAACTCTTAGCATCACCACCATATGTATTTGTTGCAATATTCTATGTACATTATTAGATGTGCAATTCACAACGCCAAGTAGAAAATATCTGGTTTGCGTGTAAACTTCACATATTTGAGATTGGGATTTCTATAGGTTCAATGGAAAAAATATAATTAGATATAATTTAAATGAACATGATTTGGCAGAATCAGTGCAAGGTATAAGACAAATTAAAAATATAATTTAACCAAATTTTGGAAACTGTTGGAATCCAAAGTTTTGCTTGGAGTATTGGAAGAGGAAACAAAATTTTAAAAAATATACAGATGCCTGATACTGTGATCAAAGGGGCTCAACTCTCTTGCCTGGTATTCACTTTAGAAATATAATCTGTTCAATCATTTTTTTTTTATCATGTTTACATTTTACTTGTTTAGGAAATAAAAGGTAGATGTAGAAAATGTAAAAATGTATGTTTTATTTTATTACCTATTTTTCATTTTATTACCTAGAAAGAAAGTGGTGTAAGACTAATATAGAGAAAATAATATGCAGATATTATTATTAGTTGAAATTAGCTATGCATCGAGGGTGAAATGTGGGTTTCCTAACCTTCTCAGCTTACTCTCTAAAATTTACTTGCAAAGTATAAGAGAGTCTATCCAAATGATTATTTTTCATGATAAAAATAATTTCTTTAGTAAAAATTTATATGTCTTAATAAACTGATTAAATTATAAAATAATTGTTTTTACGAGAAAAAAATATATTTTTGAAAAATCAGAAGTTTGAAGCTTATCAAGAATTGTTAGATTATTTTAAAATTAACAACATTTTTTTCATTTCACTCATGCAAGATAAACTACCAGCCAAATATGAAATATTTAATATTTATAGGTTTAATGTAATAACTTATATGTGACAAACAAGGTTTACTTACTTCTTGTCAAAAAACAAGGTTTACTTAATTGCCCCAATTTTAGACTTTTTCAGTGCCTACTATTACAGATTTTGGTCATCAGATCAAACACGCATGTCCACGCAGTAAGTGGGAAGGTCTCAAATTTCACACTTGAGGACTTCATCTTTAACCTTTTGTCCTTTATCAAATGGTCCAAACTCTCCACAAAAAACCATACAACTCTGCATAGACTCTGTGACTATTCATGCAAGAGCGCGATCATCCATGTACTAGATCTTCAAAGTTATATGAAGTCTTTCTTACTCTATCTCTCTCTTTTCCTGATCTAATAATCTCTCATGTCTTACAAGTCACAACGGTCTTCATCCAAGGTAAAGAATGCATGCAAACAACAACAAAAACACCAAACCTGTTTACCCTGAAACCTATATAGAAAGAAGCCGTTTACATCTATGCACAAATGGGCTGCAACAGTGGTTCATATATTATATATATACAGCTTGGTGACCACCGGATCTATAGAAAATTTTATGTATGGTTACTTGAGATTAAATACTTGATACCTTCAAATAGGCTATGAGTAAATAGTTTCTTATCTCTATTATCCATCCATATATATCCAATGAAATATTCCAATGAGTTGGGTTTTTAACATCATAAAAATTTCAGTTAAAGAGAAGAGAGAGGGAGTAAAACGAAAACAGGAAGAATTAAAGGTTTAAAAATAAATAATATAGAGGCTTCCTAATAAATAAATAACAGTTTTCAAAACCTACCGGTTAAAACTTATTATAACAGAATATCATTTTGGGTCCATATTGTTGCATCCCAGACTTAAGGGAGCACCGTAAAAGGCTTCATATAGAAAAGGAACAAGAGGAAAAAAGCATAGCATTGGTTCCAGTTCTTTGCTTTGGACCTTTCTTTTGGCACCTTCTCTCCCATCGATACCCACAAATATCACAGACACACGCTTTCTCTCTCCATGCAAAAGTCCAACTATAACAAGAAGTAATCTCTAAGGATGTAAATGCAATGTAGTAGTAACAAACAAATGAAAAATCTCGTTTTATTATACGGTCTTACGTACCTTGAGAAGTTCCCCTTCCATCGTTTTCCCAAAGTCAATATTTGCTCACAGAATATTTTTATCTTTTAAATTATCATTTCAATTTTTACACAATTAGACTCAATTCTATCACATAAGCAGCTATATATAAAAGAGATGTATACATATAATTCATGTGTATAGTTAGTATTTTTCTTTTCTCACAGCCTTAAAACCTAGAATTTATACATCACTTTTTTATTCGCATTTCCCATATATACCTAGGCGGTAAAATTAGAATGAGAAAACAAAATGGGTATATAAGCATTATAACTAGATGATAAAAAACACGTACAAATACTGAAATACATGAATATAATTGTAATTAAGTATCTAGTATTACAGTAAAATTTAAAAATAAATGCTAATTGGTCCTTAAAAAATTATTAAAAAGTTTTGCCCTCCTGATAGTCTGAGGCTTAGTGTCCACATTTGTACGCGAGATATACAGGAAACAATAAAATATATAAGATAATTTTATAATAAAAACTTACTGTTTTTATTTTTTTAACTGTGCACTAGGTTAGGATTCAAAACTTAAAACCCCACCGAGGCTATGTTAGTTCACCTTTCACATGCCATTTCTTCTTCATAAACACACCACTTCCGCTTCAACTAGCTACAGAATCTCTCTCTCTTTCTCTCTCGGTTACTCTGTGAGAGTAGTCCTAGCTAGCTGTTCAACGATGGTGCACCTACACCAGCACAACCATGAAAACATGCAGGAGGAGAGAAGAATAAGAAGAAATATCGCTGCAGAAGAGAAAGAGAAAAGACCCAAGTTCTTCATAAACGACAACATCGACATTCTCATGGAAATCCTTAAACGACTCGACGGTCCCTCGCTGGGTGTTGCGGCCTGCGTGTGCCGCCTATGGTGCACCCTTACGCGCAACGACGACTCCCTATGGGAGCACCTTTGCTTCCGCCATGTCTCCGCTCCGCCGCCGCCGTCAGTTCGGGGGGTGGTGGTGGCCCTCGGAGGGTACAAAAGGCTGTACATGCTGTGCGTGAGGCCGGTTCTGAGTCGACTCGGAGACTCGGAACGAGTCGGGAAGCGAGTGTGGACTCGGCACGATGAGGTGCAGCTATCACTTTCTTTGTTTTGCATTGACAGCTACGAGAGGTTGGGGGGAGGGAGTGGAAGGCTTAGCAGTGACGCGTCCGCATCGTCCCTCATGTTCCTCTGCAACCCAGTCAACGTTTGATTTAGCGAGTTTGACTTTTGCATTTGTGATTGGCTTCAGAACTCGGATACAAAATCTGATGATGACTACGACGAAGGCCACCTCTTATTAGTGATTATTAGTACCAAAATAAATAAGAACCACTGGCACGGTAATTAGTCTAGTATCATATACCCCCATTACTCGTTATTTTTTTAATCCTTCTTTGTTTCCTCATATTGTTGTTATAGTTATTTTACATATGAATAGAAGCTTAAAATATGCATGACTGTATATTTCATTTATATGCGACAACATTGAGCTCTTTTGAGTTGAATCATTCATTTTGAAATCACATATAATATAATCTTCTAATCCAACACCAATATCATTCCCAGCTCTCTTCTTTACATTATTAATTTTTCTCTTTTTCCGAACTAGTTAATAACCCCACGGCATTTATATATATGAGATTTTCTAAAAGTTTAATTTTTATTCAAAGTTTAATTTTATTTATAAAAATAAGGTTTAAATAATTTTTTACTCCCCGCAAAGTTCATTAATTTTGGTTTTATTCCCTATAAAAAAATTTCTTAGAATTTCATCGTTGCAATTTTAAAATTTTTGTAAATAGTCCCTATTATTATCCCTGAGTACTAGAAATCATATCAGATGAAAATTTTAATTTGTCAATTTAACCATGTCACCCTAATATATGAATTTTCCCCCTATTTTCTAGCCAAATTTTGGAGCAAGTTGGGCATGAACAAGAAATTACATCGGAACCTCTAAGTAGTAGATATTATACAAAATGAAAGAATTTAGCAATTTTAACATGTGGTCCCTGATGTATGATTTTGTATCTATTTTCTGGCCAAATTTCATAATAAATTGGACAGTAAGATAAAATTACTTCGATATCCCTGAGTACTAGATAACGGAAAAAGATGACGGTATTGACTATTTACAAAAAATTTGAGATTACAGGGACGAAATCCTAAGGAAAAATTTTACAGGGACTAAAACCAAAATTGGTGAACTTTGCATGGAATAAAAACTTATTTAAACCTAAAAATATTTTTTTTTTATGTCCAATGTTAACTCGTCTATTATCCAAGGCATCACTAACTAATTGGACTGAGATACTATCAACTAACTTTTCAATGGGTGATGCTTTTTACACCACAAATCATTCTAATACACCACAAGTTTTGTTTTATTTTTAAAAAAAATTAATATACCCAAAATACCCATTCTTCATACACCACGTAAACGAATGATGGATCAACGTTGAACAATGATCATAATTGTAACATCAATGCTACTGCTACTATTGCTAACAATAATAATGATAATAATTGTAACAGTGTGCATAGCATGCTCAGTTTGATTGAAGAGACTGTAAGGAGTTGTTTGTCGCCGTTGTTGAAGGAGTTGGTGGGTGGTGCCGTGGGAGGGAGAGGGTTTGGAGGGTTCTCGTTGAATCCGATTGCGAAGTGGTGGATGATAAGTGGAGGAAGCAACTGATTTTGGAGTTGGCACTGTATTCCAACCCTACTAGAAAAAAGTAATTTAGCGATCGAAATTTAGCGACTGAGATAATTCGGTCGTTATAGCGACGGATTTTGCGACTGACTCCCACGCAATTATAATTGGTCACTCATTTTTTATTTAGAGACCGAGTAATTCAGTCGTTAATTTAAACTTTTTGAAAGTCAAAAAATATTGACCAGTTAGCGACCAACTTAGCGACCGTCCAACGGTTGTTTAGCGACCGAATTTAGCGACCAAACCGAATTTAGCGACCGAAATAATTCGGTCGCTAAACTTAAATCCCTAAATCAGCCGCGTGAGCCCTTCCCTATGCACTTTCTATTTCCCCCTCTTCTGGAACCTCTCTCTCCTCCTTTACTCTCCCTCTCCGATCGTCCGCCGCCACCACCACCACCACCATGCCGTCCTTCTCCGGTCATCTATCTCTTTCCATCTCCGGTCATCTTTCTCTCCCCCTCTCGTCCTCCTCCGCAAGTTCTGTCGTGCTCAACCACTTCGAAGGGCGGCCACCACCAACTGAACGTCACCACCGAGCCGGAGACCACCACCCAACCACTCTCCATCTCCTCTCTGTGCCCATAAGTAAGTCCTAAATCATCCTCTCTAAATCCTCATTTCTTCTAAATCCCTAAACCCTCATTCTCACTATCTATGTTTGTTGTTCCTCTCAATTCTGGAACGTTGACTTATTGTTCTAATTTATAATGGCAAAGCTTTTATATCTGTTATTGATGCTTTATCTGTTACCATTCATTCATTGATATATATATATATATATATGTTCATTGTTCTGTCTTTGTCAGTGAAGTTACTATGTACAAGCTTCCACTACTAGAAAACTTGAATTTTCGGACGGACATGATTCCGTCCGAAATTTTCCGAAAGTTTCGGACGGATTTCAGACGGAATGTGTTATTTTTTATATTTTCCTTGATCCGTCTGAAATCCGTCCGAAATTTCGGACGGATTTCAGACGGAATGTGTTTTTTTTATATTTTCCTTGATCCTTCTGAAATCCGTCCGAAATTTCGGACGGATTTCAGATGGATTGTGTTATTTTTTTTATATTTCTTACATAAATTGAAATCCGTCAGAAAATTTCGGACGGATTTGACATGGATTGTGTTATTTTTTTATATTTCTTACATCGTCGAAAATTTTTTTGCAGTTTGACTGATTGTGTTATTTTTTTATATTTCTTACATCAAATTCAAATCAGTCAAATTTCAGGCGGATTGTGTTATTTTTATATTTTCCTTGATCCATCGAAATCCGTCCGAAAATTTGGACGGATTTGATGCAGATTGTGTTATTTTTATATTTTTCTCGATCCATTGAAATCCGTCCAAATTTGGAGCGATTTGACTTGATTATGTTATTTTTATATTTTCCTTGATTTCGTCGTAAATCCGTCCGAAATTTTCGGAAGGATTTCACCACAGTTGTGTTATTTTTTATATTTTCGTTGATTTATTTTACGGCCGTCTGAAATCCGTCCGAAAATTTCGGACGGATTTCACATGGATTTGTTATTTTTTTTATATTTTCCTTGATTTATCTTACATCCGTCTGAAATCCGTCGGAAAATTTCGGACGGATTTGTTATTTTTTATATTTCTTACATCCGTCTGAAATCCGTTCGAAAATTTCGGACGAAATTTGTTATTTTTTATATTTTCCTTGGGCGCGCTTTCAAATTTTGGTATGTCACGGCCGTGACACTCATCACGGCTAGGCCGTGATCGGTTCTGTCTGGATCAGCTAACATGTCACGGTCGTGACGGGCATCACACTGGCCGTGATAGCTCCGACTTTTGCCTTACGCTCTCAGCTTGATCATGGCCGTGATGGTCATCACGGCTAGCCGTGATGATGGGCTCTGTTTGGCTCATTTTCTTCACTTTTCAAGCCCTATCTTCGTCCAAGCTCCATCATGGTCAATCTTGAGCATTTTACCTTAATTTCTGCAAAACAACACCACAAAACCGCCTTACCCATTCCAAGGTAAAAACTACTAAAAATCAATTTAAATATGCCTAAACTATATGAAAATGCATGCAAAAATGTACATGAAATGTGATGTGAAATCACACTATCAGATAGATCCGAAAATTTATATGATCCTTTTTTTTGGATCATATCACCTAACTAGGCCAATTTGTACATTTTCGGGCATAATGGAGCCCCAATGGACTTGTTTGATCCTAATAGAGCCCAAATCGACTTGTTAAGTCCTAATTGGGTCAATTGCCTCGTACGGCCTAATTGTACTTTTTTTGTCCTAATGGAGCCCAAATGGACTTGTTTGATCCAAATAGAGCCCAAATGGACTTTTTAGGTCATATAGGACCTAACTGGGTCAATTTGTACTTATTTGGTCCTAAAGCAGCCCAAATGGACTTGTTTGATCCTAATAGAACCCAAATGGACTGTTTAGGTCATATACAACCTAACTAGGCCAATTTGTACTTTTTCAGGCATAAAGGAGCCCCAATGGACTTGTTCGATCCTAATAGAGCCCAAATCGACTTGGTAGGACCTAATTGAGCCAATTGCCCCGTACGACCCAATTGTACTTCTTTGGTCCTAATGGATCCCAAATGGACTTGTTTGATCCTAATAGTGCCCAAATGGACTTTTTAGGTCATATACGACCTAACTGGGCCAATTTGTACTTCTTTCGTCCTAATGGAGCCCAAATGGACTTGTTTGATCCTAACAGAGCCCAAATAGACTGTTTAGGTCATATAGGATCTAACTAGGCCAATTTTTACTTTTTCGGGCATAATGGATCCCAAACGGACTTGTTTGATCCTAATAGAGCCCAAATCGACTTGTTAGGACCTAATTGGGACAATTGCCCCGATCGGCCCAATTGTACTTCTTTGGTCCTAATGGAGCCTAAAGGGACTCAAGTCGATCCTAATAGAGCCCAAATAGACTTTTTAGATCATTTAGTACCTAACTAGGTCAATTTTTACTTTTTCGGGCATAATGGAGCCCAAATGGACTGGTTTGATCCTAATAAAGCCCAAATTGAATTGACTTGTTAGGACCTAATTGGGACAATTGCCCCGATCGACCCAATTGTACTTCTTTAGTCCTAATGGAGCCTAAATGGACTTGTCTGATCCTAATAGAGCCCAAATGGACTTTTTAGATCATTTAGTACCTAACTAGGCCAATTTGTACTTCTTTGGTCCTAATGGAGCCCAAATGGACTGGTTTGATCCTAATAGAGCCCAAATTGACTTGTTAGGACCTAATTGGGCCAATTGCCCCAATCGACCCAATTGAACTTCTATGGTCCTAATGAAGCCTAAATGGACTTGTTTGATCCTAATAGAGCCCAAATCGACTTGTTAGGACCTAAGCGTAAGCTCCAAACATGATTTTCTTTGAAAATAACCTTGTTTGGTAATAAGATTAAGTGTTTAGATCAAATTAGAATGGATGTTTAAGTTTATTTTGTTACGTGGTTTAGTTTGAGTAATTAAATTACTCTCTTCAAATTATTTTATTGGGTGCGTTAGTGACTTATTTCGATGAATGCACCCTTACTAGACAATAATTTATGTTATTGTCACTATTATTACCGGTACAGAAAAATATTTTAAATAATGTGATTAAGAGAAAAGCATTTATGTTATTATCTCATGCGTAATTGATATCTTGATTTCTGATTGTTGCGCGTTGTTTGATTCCCTCTCTGAGACGTTTGACACGGCTATGCTTGCTTGATGGAGTAGATAATTACACTCTTGGAGCTAACGTGAGCATTAAGACGAGGATCCTTTACTTGTCTGTCTTCAAAGTTAAGGGGAGCTTGCCTAGGGATATTCAATAACTATATGCATGTGTGTATGTGTGTAATTGAGTGTTGTGAATATTATTGTGATATTGAGCCAATACTTAATAAAAATCTTAATTCTTCTTTGTTTATTTTCAATTACATGTAACGAGTGTTGCAATAACTCATGGACCGATGCAAGATCTAGGAAAATATATGTCCTGTGTAACACCCTAGTTTTTACACATATGATTAATTATTTTATTTGGATGTTTATGTTCATTTTGTTTTGTGGTTTAGTTTGAGTAATTGAATTACTCTATTCAAATTATTTTATTGGGTGCGTTAGCACTGACTTATTTCAGTGAATGCACGCTTACTAGACAATAATTTACGTTATTGTCACTATTATTATCAGTACAGAAAAATATTTTAAATAATATGATTAAGAGAAAAGCATTTTCATATTTTCATTCAATTTAATTTTAGAGTTGAAAATAAACTGGTTTGACCTTAATCGGAGATTAAATTTTGGACCGAGTATTTTCTTAGTTGATCAGTTCAACTATTAATCTTTACTCTAATTTGAATTTCGAAATCATATATTTATCAATCTTTATTTTTAGATTCCAAAAAGTCAAAACATGTTTATTTTAGACTTAACATTTATCACTTATTTTATACCCACCAGTACAAAAATCGAAAAATTTATCTTCCCTCCCCTTTATTTCATGTGTCCCTCCCTTCCTTTTTACGTTTCTCCTTCCTCCTTCAACAGAACCCACTTCTTTCTTTTTCTTTTTCTTTCTTTCTTCTTCTTCCTCCTGACTCCATCTCTCTCTTCCTCCCCACTTCATCTTCCTCCTCCTTCCCCTAACTCAGCCACGCCTCCAACCACCATGGAGCGTCGTCGGGCCGTCACCTAGAGCGAGGGGATGACGCACGTTCAGCTTCACGTCACGCCAGTCACTGTGAGTGCCGCCTGCAACCCACCGTCCGTCGCTGTCCGACCACCGCACTGTAGGAGGAAGACGACCACGCACGCCGCCCTGCACATACTGGACTGCTTCGCTTCGTTTGGTTGTTGTCTCTGTCACAGGGAGTGCTTATGTCTTGTCCTTGCCGGAGCCGTCGTGACGCCGCCGCTGCTGTACCTCCAAGGCAGCCACCATGTTTTCTTCCTCTTCCACCTTGGGTGAGTCAAAACCCTCTCTTGTGTCTCAGATTCAAAACCCCCAAATTGGTTTTGAAACCCTAACCCTAACCCTTTGATTTCAGATTTTAATCTTGAAATTTAACCTTGTTTTATGAAATTGGGACTGTGAATTGGTGTTTCCCTAAACCAATTTCATTATTCTTTAGTTAAAATGAGTTTTCCCCAAATTGTATTTAGGAGCCCTAAACCCCAATTTGATTTTATTTGAATTTGATTCTGTTTTTGTGAAATTATTTATGATTTAGTGCAATTAGGACTCTTAATTGATGATTCCCAAGTTCTCTTTCATGATCCTTTAATCAAAACAAAGTTTACTTAAAGGTTATTGTGAAGAGTAAGCTCCAAACATGATTTTCTTTGAAAATAACCTTGTTTGGTAATAAGATTAAGTGTTTAGATCAAATTAGAATGTGTGTTTCGTCATGTGTAATTGATTTCTTGATTTTTGGTTGTTGCACGTTGTGGGATTCCCTCTTTGAGACGTTTGACACGACTATGCTTGCTTGATGGAGTAGATATGAGCTAACGTGAGCATTAAGACGAGGATCCTTTACTTGTCTTCAAAGGTAAGGGGAGCTTACTTGAGGGATTTTTCTCAATAACTATTTGTCTTTAGTGTGATTTATATGATTTATCTGTGGTTGTGTTGTTTATCCGTGTATCGGTGATTGCTCTGTTTTTAATTTATTTAATTATCTGCAATTGTATTTTATATTGCTATGATGCATAATCTGTCTGAGGATATAATTCTGATAATTGTTGTGAATGTTGTCTGTGAGTGTTGTTTGAGAAGCCTGACATTGGTCAGTGCACAACCGATTAATCAGATAAAAGCTTTAATAAGTTGTGAAAAGATTATATTCTATGTTTTATGAGAAATGTTGGAGGATAATAGTGGTGGAAAATATTATTTTGGAAAAATAATGAGTTTTGAGAAATATTATTATTTTTGATGATTTATTAGTGTAAAAGTAATTTATGAGTCACAGTGAGAGCGAAACCGTGAAAATGTTTCTGTACTACTAATTTTTCCAAGTTTCTTCTTTCATTTCGTTTGCTAATTGCTATTGTATGCAGAGAGAGAAAGTGAGAATGAGTTAGAGAGACAGATATGAATAAAAAAACAAATGAGGGTTATTGAAGTTTGAAGATAGGTGCTGCAAAAAAAATAAAATAAAATAAAACAAAAGGAAAGGGATATAAATGAAATGAAAATGGGATGATGTTGTTTCTTTGCTAATGTTGTACATGTAGCAGTTTTTGGCTGGTTGCAACCTCCTTATTTTTAGGCTTTGCCGTTTCACTTTATTTTGCTTTTAGTTTTTGGCATCTAGCTTTTAGTTCTTTATTTTGCTTTTAGCTTTTAGTTCTTGATATCTCGATTTACATTGAATGTTCATTTGCGCAGATTGAAAAGCCCTTGCAAAGACATGGAGGCAGGCTTGAGCACAATAAGACTTATTGTGGTTCCTGTTTGCACCTGAAAAGTTAAAGGACCATATAGATGTTTAAATACAGTTTGAGATTTCATCCTTCTTTGATCAATTGTGTTTCTAAACCCCAATTTTTTACTTCCATTAAGTGTTTAAATACAGTTTTTGAGATGTTGTTCCTGATCCTCTTTTATATATAGGTCCGCATTGGGCAATACTTAAATGGGATTTATATACTATTGTTTGTACTTGTTAGTCGTCCATTGTCTGTAGCTTGTTCTAAGGCTAAGTTGATGTTTGATGCTAAATCATAATAGTAGTATGTTTTTCAAAAATAATCCATAGAATGCACGTTACGGCCGTGATGGGCATCACAGCCTGGCCGTGACAGCTTCTGCCTTGAACGTTGCTTCACTAAATGGTCTGTCACAGCCGTGATGGGTATCACGGCCTGGCCGTGACAGATTCTGCCTAGAAGGGTCTGGCTCAATTGACATGTCACGGTCGTGATGGGCATCATGACCTGGCCGTGACAGATTCTGACTTTTCATTCTTCCGTGGGAAATCCGTCCCAAATCCGTTGGAAAACAATAATAAATCTGCTTGAAATCCGTCCGAACAATAACCAACAAAATCACAACATCCGTCCCAAATCCGTTGGAAAACAAAAATAAATCTGTCCGAAATCCGTCCGAACAATAACCAACAAAATCACAACATCCGTCCCAAATCTGTTGGAAAACAAAAATAAATCTGTCCAAAATCCGTCCGAACAATAACCAAAATCCGGATTTCCACGTTGTCCATATTCCGTCCGAAATCCGTCTGTAAATATTTTTGGACAGAATTTGGGACGGATTTTATAATTTCCCACGAGGCTTTTTCAGACGGGTGCCATTCCGTCCGAAATCCGTCCGAAATGAATTATCCTTCCGAAATTTGTCCAATTTTCGTCCGAAATCCATCTGAAATTCTGTCCGAAAAAGATGGATTTCTAGTATTGTTCATACTAGTGCAATACTTTATCTAATTACTCATGCTATTAGACTTAGCACATATACTTTGGGTTATTGCTTTGTGATAATTGGAAGGGTAGTAAATCCAACCTAATGGGTTAATGCTTTGTGATAATTGGAAAGGTACATCCAATGCTAGCACTTCGGCATATATACTTTGGAGCTGCTGTGATTAAAGCAAACAAATCCTTTCTTTATTGCTTTGTTTTAGATTGCAGGCCTCAATGTGTGTACAAAAATTGTTTAGTTTTCAATTTTAGTTGGAAGCTATCATTGCTTATGTTTATAACATGGTGCGAAGTAGGCTTTCTGAATGTTTTGGTCCTATTATGTTAAATGTCTTTTTAGATTCTTTTTCTCTCTTGACATTTGAATATTTTACGTTAGAACATTATGATGTGTGAAAGTTCATGGTATTCTTTCGATTACCACCTGCTATATGATTAATTTCTCCTTGTTTAATTTGTTGCAGTCAAGGTTTTTCTTCCTCTCACTCTTCATCTCTGGCACTACGTGGGTACATAGATTATAAATCCTCCATTGTTGTGGTAGTTAGTATATCGGCTTTGCTATTTGTGATGTGTTCTTAAAGTGAGATTATGTATATAACTGAGTTAATTATATATATTATGTACAAATGAAACCCCGGCAGAGCCACTCTCAGAGTTAATTATATATAACTGAGTTAATTGTATATATATAAATTTACACGGTTTGAAAGTACTTGAAACTTAGCATGAAGGGAAACTTAGCTGAATTTGATTGTATTGGATTTGGATTTTGTTTCCATACATCATTTTAGTGATTTTTTCAACATTTTGAACTGTTAGGTCTCCCTTTAGCAATTATGACTTGCATCTTCAAGGGTGAAGGTATTTGCGTCTTTAGGTCTCCCTTTAACAATCAATTTGAACTGTTAGGTCTCCCTTTAGCAATTATGGATTTATATTGGTAATGTATGTGACAATTTTGGTAATTTGTATTGGTGAAGGTACAAAAGCTGAGCATGTTTTATTTGGACTTGGTTTCTTATTTGTCTTGGTTAATTGTCTTTTTTTGGACTTGGATTCTTAATTGTCTTGGTTATGGCAACATTGTTAATATATAGAAACCTTGCATGTGTTTGACATATTCCTTGTTGTTTGTAATTAGATAGCGGAGCTCAATAGTGACTGGTTGTGTGCTGATAGTTTAGGAATTGTGCATGCATGTCTTTGGTAAATTGATATGTTGTCTGTTAATAGAGAGCGGAGCTCAATAGGTTCTAATTGCTAAGTCCATGTGCGCTTTATGTTTCTAAATTTCAAGTTAGTGGATTTCGATATTTACATTTTCCCTATGAACTTTAGTTTCAAGTACTTTGGGTTAAGGTTTTGTTTTTTAATCGGAAGCCATAGAATCCCGTTTGAGATGCAATATCAATGAGCACGTGTACTTTTTCAAGGTACACGTGCTCATATTGAATCTTGAATTGTCCAAGTTGGACAGTTTGGGAAAAACATTTTCTTGACAAAGTTAACGATTATTCTTTGGATTCTCATGTCTTACACTATATTGAATTTTGGTATGTTACATTTCTTGTTGTTCTCCGGGTGCATATTTGATCGTGGTGGAATAACTACGTTTAATTCGTGTATATCGGAGACCAATGAGAAATGCTGCCGAAATTTCATCTGGTATAAGGCATGAGAATTAAGGAATAATTATTAACGGAGTGTTGAAAAGGTTTGTTCTCGAATGGGTTAGGGTCATACCTTGTAATAATAATTGGAGAACGATGGAGCCATGGGACTGAGAATTCTTGTGGTAGTTAGCGGTGATGGAAGCACCTGAGAATCGAAAGTGGATGGATAGAAGGAAGGATCGTGGACGACTGACGTGCGAGTTCATAGAGGGAGTGAACGAGTTTGTTGTTTATGCGAGCCAGCAAGAGGAATATCTAAGTCAAAAGGATCCAAAAATTAGGTGTCCTTGTAAGAAGTGCAAGTGTCTAAAATTCCGACACGGGGATGATGTGATGGCATATCTCTACGAGAGGGGGTTTATGGCGAATTATTACTATGAACTAAACCATGGTGAAAACTTGCCATTGGTCCCCCCGTTTGTGATGGAAGATGCATATTATGGTCCTGGTGAGGGGAGGGAACAATTCGCACCTTTTGAGCAGATGATTTTCGATCATGTCGGCCTCGCTGTTGGTATAGGAATTCAACAAGACGATGATCATGTTGAGGACCATTACATAGAGGAGGATCCGAATCCGGATGCACGTAGATTTTATGACATGTTGGCGGCTGCACAAGCTCCGTTGTGGGGTGGATGTCAGACCTATTCGGAATTGTCGGCTTCCTTGGTTGCTCTTAGCATCAAGTCCGACTACAATAAGACTGAGGGTGAGTTCGATCGATGGGTTGGCTTCATGGGTGTTGCAATGCCGACCGATAACCGTATGCCTAGGAATCTATATCAAGCGAAGAAATCTGTGTCAAATTTAGGCTTGAGGGCTAAGAGAATTGAATGTTACCAGAATGGATGCATGTTGTATCGTAACTAAGACGTGGACCTGACGACTTGTAGATTTTGTCATGCTAACCGGTATAAGATCAGAATTGATAGAAGGGGTGTTGAAATAAAAACCCATTTGATGAGAATGTGATATTTCCCGATTACCCCTAGGCTCCAAAGGATGTACTCCTCAATGGCCACCGCTCCTCACATGCGATGGCACGACAACAATCGGAGGGATCCAAGTGTCATGTGCCATCCGTTGGATGGAGAGGCTTGGAAGCATTTTGACAGGATGTACCCAGAGTTCTCTCAAGAGCCTCGGAATGTAAGATTGGGCTTATGTACTGATGGATTTAATCCTTTTGGTCAATACGGTAAAGCTTACTCTTGTTGGCCGGTTATTCTGACCCCATAAAATCTCCCGCCAGGCATGTGCATGTAGAGGGAGTTTATGTTTCTGACGGTCATAATTCCTAAACCATCGAATCTGAAAAGCAAGATTGATGTGTACTTGTAGTCTTTCATTGAAGAGTTGAACCATTTGTGGAATTCCAATGTAATGACATACAATGTATCATTGAGGCAAAATTTCATGCTTAAGGCAGCTTTGATGTGGACAATCAATGATTTTCCGATGTATGGGATGTTGTCGGGATGGATGACTGCTTTGTTGCATGGGGAGGTCGAAGGGTTTCACGCTCAACCATAGTCGGAAGACTTCTTATTTTGATTGTCACCACCAGTTCCTTCCACAAGATCATCCTTATAGGAGGAATAGAAATGCATTCAAGAAGGGTCGTGTTGAGACAGCCGTACCTCCCCAACTGTATACACGAGAACATGTTTGGCATATGGTTAGTATGATCCCGTTGATTCATGAGCCTGGAGGTGGCCAGATACCTGGATATGGTATTGAACATAACTAGACCAAAAAAAGTATATTTTGGAGCTTGCCGTATTGGAAGATGCATTTGATACGCCATAACATTGATGTCATGCACACTGAACGAAATGTGTTTATGAATGTGTTTGACACGGTGATGGATGTCAACGGCAAGACGAAGGATACATATAATGCATGATTAGATATAGCAGAAATTTGTAGACGACGGGATCTAGAATTAGTGGACATCGGGGGTGGCAAGTTACGAAAACCGGCGAAGTATGCACTGAGCAAACCCCAGCAGATAGCTGTTTGTGAATGGGTTAAACAACTTAAGTTACCAGATGGTTATGCTTCTAACCTGTCCAGATGTGTTAATGCTAGGGAGGGAAAATGCATGGAATGAAAAGTCATGACTGTCATGTATTCCTTCAACGGTTTCATCCCATTGCATTTGCCTCTTTACCTTTGGAGATTTGGAAGCCGATTGTTGAGTTGAGTCAGTTCTTCAGAGTATTAACTTCCACAACATTGAAGGTTGAGCAACTGAAGGATATGGAGCGGGACATTCTGGTCTTGCTATGTAAGTTGGAACAGATATTCCCTCCGAGCTTCTTTGATTCGATGGAACATCTTCCCATCCACTTACCGTACAAAGCACGAGTGGGTGGTCCGGTTCAATATTGTTGGATGTACCCATTTGAGAGGTATTAAACTTATTTTGCACCTACAATCAATTATGATATCAAAATTGGTATGTAAGAAGTTAATAATCATTAACTTAGGGTTGTAATATGTAGGTTTTTGCATTCGTTAAAATTAAAAGTAAAGAACAAGGCTAGGATTGAAGGTTCTATATGTGAAGCATATCTAGTGGAGGAGACTTCTATTTTTGCCTCTTTTTACTATCCAGACAACATAGAGACAAGGAGAACTAGATTGCCGCGTAATGTTGATGTTGGTGAAGGATCTTCTTCTAGTCCTCAAATATCAATTTTTAATCATCCGGGCAGAGAATGTGGTGCAAAAAAGAAATCTTGGTTGTCTGCCCGTGAAATGATAGCTATTGAGTTGTACGTGCTTCATAATTGCGAGGAGGTGGATCCATTACTAGAGTAAGTTGTTATTAATTCATTAGTAAAGTCTTAAATTATGTTAGGATTTCTTATTTAATAGATTTTGTATTGTCTAATGATAGAATATATGCCAATGAGCTGAAAGAGCTTGATCCCGACATCTCGGAGTCTCAAATTCCTCAAGAGGTTGCCAAGCATTTTCCTAAGTGGTTCAAAAATTATGTAAGCCATCTAACTTATATTGCTATTAACTACTACCTTACGATTGTTTTGACAACTAATACTATTCAGAATCATTAACCCTAGGTTAAGGAAATCGAAATTCAAAACTCGGTATTGTACGCTTTAGCATGGGGACCAGACAAGATGATTCGAAAATTTGAGACTTACATTATAAATGGATATAAGTTTCACACAAGTCGACGGGGTCAGGGCATGAAAACTTCAAATTGCGGCGTTTGTGTTAGAGGGACCAACGGTCAATTAGAAGATTGTTTTTTTGGAATCTTAATTGATATTTATGAATTAACGTATTCAGGTAATCCCATTAAAAAAGTTAGTCTTATTCAAGTGTGAATGGTTTGATAACACTCCCAATAAGGGCACAAAAGTTGACAATAAACATGGGACTGTAGAAGTTAGGAAGTTGCGAAGATATCAGGTGTACGACCCGTTTATATTTGCGCAACAAGCAGAGCATGTATATTTTACCTCGTTTCCAGAGGGACATCAAGACTGGTTGGGTGTTATTCGAGTGAAGGCACGCAGTGCTATTGCCGATAATGACATAATTCAACCTGAGACATAATCTCCATACCAAGATGTTCATCAGATTAACGCGATTCAAATAATGTTGCAAATTGACCAGGACGAGTACCAGGGCATTCTTGCTGATCCCGGGCCTGGCGACGAGGTAATTGTCACGCAGTTGGAGACTCGGTATGACTTGACCACAGATAGCGAGGAAACATATGTCTCAACCGATGAGGACGAGAGTGAGGGTGAAGTCAGTGATAGAGATTCCAGCTAGGTAATCTGTAAATTGGTTATCATGCATATTTGTTATGATATATTGTTATGATACTTAGTCTATTTTGGTTATGATATATTGTTATGTTATATGTGACTTGTGCTTTAATTATAGACAGATGGTTGACGATGCCGGACGTGGGGGACGTTATTCTCGTGGGCGTGGGTCTCGTGGTCGTGGACGTGAGAGAGCAGCACCCACCCCCACTGCCACCACCACCACCCCTTCTTATCATGTCGATGGCACATGTGACGGTTCAGGAGTCACACCATCCAGACATGGTGTAGGCTCCCCCTCCGTGGCTCCATCAGCCACTGTTGTGCGGACCCCTCTCCCTACATCATCCTCGGTACAGCAGCCTGCGGGGGGGCAGGCATTGGGTTCGAGGGTGACTACACCCACGAACACGCGCACATGGGTTCGCCATATGCAAAACTGGAGTGAGTTAAACATTTATCTTTAATTTTTACTTTTTATTATTTGAATATTTATATTGTGATTAATATATACATTTTATTTGCCCACAGTTTCTGGCCGGTAGATGGGGTCCACACGAGGATCACCGAGCTTGTTAAGGGGAACTACACCGGATCTTGGCCCACATGGACTAAGATCCCTATGACGGTCTGGGATCATTGGTTCGAGCACCTCTTTGGTGTAAGTATTACTTATTTAAATGGTACATTAATTACTTGGTGCTTGATTTAATTTTTATTGTTTTTACCATTACACTGTTCGCTGATGTCTTGTATGTCATGAAGTCCACTTACAGGTGGGTACCAGAGGATGAGGCTGCTATTCGGGCCGCTTTTGAGCATTGCGGATCCTTGGTTGTGAAGAATTTCACGGGAAAGATCTGCGATGGTTCATCTCAGGGGGACTTCTTGACTCTCGAGGTTCTGGACGACATGCGTCGGTATTGGGCCACCGATGAGGAGTTCCCGAGGAGGAGTGCGACTGGGAAGCAGAATCGAGCCGCAGATACCGGTGCTCCTCTATACACCGGTGGGTCTGTGCCCATCACGAAGCATCATGATAAACTGGTAATTAAATAATGTATTTCAATTAATTAAAATTAATTATTAAATATCTTAACAATTATTTATGAATTAATATGCAGAAGAACGAGCTAGCGAGGGATCCCACTGCATTTGAGGTGCTGAAGGTGACGAAAAAGACCAAGAAAGGGGAGTGGGTTGGGAACGCGTACAAGATTGCTGTAAGTTAAATTCTATCATTACATTAATTAATTATACTTAATTATATATTCCTCTGGATGCTAACTTATTTTGCCTTATAATGCAGGGCGAGTTCAACCACCGACGAGATGACTCCATTAATTAGGGGCAAGAGCCTTCTGCTGCCTCTGACAATGCCCTTTTCTTGGAGGTGGTTGGTGGCAGGAACAAGAAGGGCCATGTATATGGTTTAGAAGCCCTGGGAGATGAGTATGTGGTCTTTGCCACACCATCTTCTCGGTCATGCCATGGCCCTACATCGGACGTCAGAGGGGTCGTGATCGACCTCAACGCTGGGCTCGTTAGTCAGCTTACGAAGAGGGTGGCTGCACTGGAGAGGGAGAATCATCTACTGTACCAGCACTTGGGCTTCAGACCCTGCGGATCTGGTTCTGCCCCTGAGGACGCTGCTGCTTCGGGTACCCATGCTCATGGACCTTCCCGATGACCCATCCGTTCCCCCGACCTCTGGCCAGCAACATGATGCAGATGATCATGAGGCTGATGGTCATTGGTCCCCCCACCTCCACGGGTCCCCCGACCATCCCCATTCACACCCCCACCCACACCCAGATGACATGTATTATTTACTTACATTGACACATTTTGTAATTATTTAAATTTCGACAGCATTTACTATTATATTTTATTTAATTTCTTTTCTGTATTTTTATTTATTTGTATTTACAGGTTTTTAAAAAAAAAATAAATTAACAAAAATAAAATAAAATAAAATTATATATAGCGACCGAACTATATCGATCGCTGTTCGATCGCAAATAGGACCAAATAAAAAAAAATTGGTACCAAATATTAGCGACCTATTTTTTTTTTTAATTTAGCGACCGATAAATTCGATCGCTAAACAGTTAGCTACCACGGTTTTAGTAACCGGTTATGTTCGGTCACTAATTCGGCCGCTATTGAATTGTATAAAAAGATGTGCAAGTGTACACAGTCAAACAAGTAATAAAGAGTGAGTAAAGATCGTTCCCATGAGGATTTAAATGATTTGAATATAAATTCTAGTTTTAATATTTTCTACTTAGCTTAATAAAATAAAAAGTAATTTTAAGCATGTAAAGTAAATGGAGTAATTGGGTGTCAGAACAGTAAGTAAAAAATGTAAGGAATTAATAAA
The DNA here is from genome assembly GCA_030762895.1 of Sophora flavescens. Lineage (NCBI taxonomy): Eukaryota > Viridiplantae > Streptophyta > Magnoliopsida > Fabales > Fabaceae > Sophora > Sophora flavescens. Next base: position 227,592,838 of record CM061065.1, read on the forward strand.
AGCAATAAATGGGTGTTTTAGAATAGAGATGGAAACAGCTAGGATTCTAATCCTTTGTAATCTTCACTTCATAGTAATTTGTGCTTCAGGATGCTACAACATTTAGTCCAGGAAATGAAATTTGCTTTCCAGCATTCAACTGAGTTCATTAAAAGCTTCTTATTCCTAAGCTCAAATTAATTTCCTTCATTTGTCAGATAAATACGTCCAGCTACTTAAAGACTTGAAGGCTATTCCTAGCTCATTCAACACAATTAATTTTTCAATTAATTGTTCTATCTTTATCTTCTAATCAAGTCCACTAACTTAGTTTTTCAAAACTAAGTTAGTTGATATTCCAGATCAGTTGATCAGGCTAAACCGAAATTAAACGTTAAAGTCGAGAAGAAGAAAATGAATAACATCCATAGCATTGAATTACCCTTAAGTGCAATTACAAATTCATAGAATCCTAACTAAGAGAATTTAGCTCAAAAATGAGCTTGAAGACAAAACAAGCAAAAGAAATGGAAAATAAAGGCAGAATGCGTAAAATGAAATTACAGAGAGGACAAGGAAGGCGATTTTGCCTGCACACCCAGTGATCGACTCCCAAAAGGAGGCTAACCTATCACTATATGTACTAGTGCTCCCCAAGTAAGGTTTGTACATTCTCTCTCATGCCTCCTTTTTGGGCTTTACACAAATTCAAATATTAAAATACTCATTGGCCCAATTCCCAAGTACACTCAGTTGAGGGTTGCAGTTCTCTTTCCTAGTTGTGGGACGTGCTGCAGGTTCTTTGTCCTTTAGTGAAGGTGCGCTGAGCGGGCAACTCTTTTGTCTTGTAGTGATTCTGTCTTGTAAGCCGCAGCATTCCATAACATTATTTGGAGCAGCTCCACTCAACTTCAATATCAGATTTTCCTGCTCAACACTTCAAACATCTTTTCAGTTATATAATTCCAAAATTTATCATTCTTTTCAGCAATTAAACACTTTCAACTCAAAGACTCAATTTCTTGTTAAAATTCTACTTTATTTTACCAATTACTCAGAACAAGAATAATGATTTAGTTAAAAAGATAATAATAATAATAATAATAACTCTTATTTCTAGGAGTTATCACACCCTCAAACTTGAACCATTGCTTGTCCTCAAGCAATGACACTCAACAAGTATTAGCAAAAGATGAACAAAATCAGAACAACAAATACAAATTCCATGGCAATCTTCAGATGCATTTTTTAAAGACATGTTCCACACAAAACACCCTTTCTTAATCACCTTCCAAAGTGTGTGTGTGATTTCCCTTTGTTCTCAATTCAGCTTTATCAAAAAGACTCCAGCCAAACCACCTCTCAACAGAGTCTTAGGTGCATTTTCCAACTATCCTTTGGGCATAGGGATGAGAGTTCACCAGATTATCTTCCTAAGAAAATGGGCTTAAACATACTTTTGGATTTGTCACATCATTCTTTTCACTCTACTTTATGATCTTGTTGGTGTTTCACTCAATCATCATTCACATGCAACTCTATCATAGGCTTGACAGATTTCTAACAATAAAAAACACAAACAAGCCTAGTTCGGCCATCGTTTCCGGTGATGAGGAACGGTGTGCAAGGAAGATGGTTATGTTGGTAGTAGGAGAGAGGGAGGGGAGGGTGTGGGTAGAATTGGTATTGGAATTTTTAAAAAAAAATAATAACTTTTTATTAACCTAAAAACTGGTGCTTCATGGGAACACTTAATTAGATGCTTCGCATGTTGAAAACTCAAAAGCTGTCACACTAACTCACATGGCAAAATAATTGAACACCAAAATATCATGTGGATGGTGTACCACTGTACCACTTTAATGGGTGGTACACCTTAGACAAAACCTCTTATTGTACCAAAAGAAAAATGAAAATAAAAATGATATGAGAGAATTAAGGATGGGGAGTCAAATTTTAGTATACAACATTAGATATTTAAACTATCCCTTGACTTTAATTTCCTTTCATCTATATCCATAATTATTTAAAATATCTTAAATTTCTCTAATCTTTCACTTACTCTTCTGGTTACTCAATATTTTTTCTTAGACACCTGTCTTAAAGTTACTTTTATATTATTTTCATGTGTATCCAATATCTAATAAAATACTTTTATTGTGAGGAATATTAGTAATATGCTTTTTAACTCATTCTTTCAAATATATTTTTTATGATTTGTTGAAATTGACGTAAATCTCACCAAATTATGTAAACCCCACTCTCTATGTGTGTTTAACCAATTATTTATTATTATTATTATTATTCTATTATGTAAAAGGAAGGTGGTGATTGAGACAATTTTGTAAAATCACTTGGAAGGTTGATTGGCTTCAGCATCTACCAAGGGCAAAACAGTAAATCCACATTTGTTAAAAAAATGGTCCTTCATTTTAGCACGGCTTCCAACCTCGCTTTTGGAATTCCTTGGCTTTATTCCATAACTCTTACGAACAAGAGAGAGTCAGAACAGTAGCAGAAACGACACCCTTGATAATGTCTGCAGACATAGAATTGTTTTCTCTAGCAATCCTCATAAGGTTATGGAAAAGGTGGTCGTTGATGAACTTGGAAGCTTCTGCTTCTAGTGGTGCTCCGTCGTGGTGTGAAGGCAGTGGTTGTTTGGCTTTGGGGCTGCTTGGGTATTTTGTGATTTTCTATTGTTTTTGTTTTTTGGATGGTTGAGGAACTGATAAAGAGAAATTGATGGAAAATGGTGGATTTAGGATGGAGATTCAGGAACAAAGTAAATCGCATTGTATTGTATGGAGGAGCTTCTGTCTTGGGCTCTTTCACTCCTTCGCTTCGGCACTCAACTTCTTTCCTCTTTAATTTTGTAATCGGTATGTTTAGTCTACTCTGTTTTTGTTTGGGTTCCATATTGGTTTACTTTTTCTCGACCTGTGTCTCATAAGATGTTTACTCTATTTTTGTTTAGGGTTCCCTATTGGGTATTCTACTCTTCTTATCCTGCTACCCTTTACCAGGTAATCTCTCTAATTACTTTGGTTAATGATTGATTTCTTCGTTGTCTGCAAAGTGTTTTTCTTTTTGTTTGTATATTAATGTTGGCAATGTGAATTCTCTATTTTTGCATAAAGTTGGGAACTTTTCTGATGTAATCATTGGGTATCAACTTTTGTGTATCTCAACCTATATGAATGTTAGGTTTTGTGTTCTGATGAATATAAATTGGGGAAAAGTGGGTTTGGCCCTATTTATGAGTGCTTTTGTGGGGTTTTGTTTTTTGATGAATATAAATTGGGTTTTCTTTATGTGTGGTTATTTTTTTTATGCAAGTGCAGGTGATTTTGTTGTGAAGGAGATGCACTTGTTGGAGGATTTCCACAATTAGCTTACGAGGGAAAGAAGCAAAAGTAATGAAACCAAACAAAAACCACCGAAAAGCAATCCCCCTCTTTCTCCATGTCTCTGATCTTAATCATTTTAAAAGATCCAATAGCATACAGAACAACAACAATATAATTGTTTTTTTTTTCCAGAGATTGTGGGTGGGTGGGTAATGTTAGTTTATTTGGATTTTTAGGTAGATGATATGTTGTTATATAAATCTTCTGGGTATGTTTGGTTTATAATTAAGGGTATCTTCCTATCTTTCTTCTTTTAATTCTTTTTTAACTTTTTTTTTTTATGAAAAGGAGGCAAACAGTCAAAAGGATGGTATACCAAGTGATCCTGACTGAGAACAAGGACGTAGGAACAGGCCAGAATTGCACTTAACATCCATTAACCATTTCGGTTTCAGTAGGGGTAACAAAATTATTCTCTGGTTCTATGAATGAACAATAAGCTATTATAATGAGTTGTTGTGGTCCTTGATTACCGAGTCATCCATTTATTTTGATGTACGGCAATGAGTCTGAAGGTGTATCAGTTTCACCATACCATTTTACTTACGAGTGCATACTGTTTGATAAGAGGTATATGTGAGATTGATAACACATGAGATGCTTGACTAACTAACTGCTACTTTGCTCAATGAATGATGAGTCACAGGCCTTTCCTATTAAATGGTAAAACTCCCAATGGATCCTATTCCTTGATGTTCTATTTTGGATGCCAATATTACTATTATTGGTCCTTTATTCTTTGTTGATCTATATATGTCTAGCATTGGTTCCATGCATAGTTCGTTGCTTGGTTTGGATTTGTAAACTGCAAATAATTCCTTATAACGAAGGATTGTGATTAATATAATTTCGTTATGCTTGATGGCTCACTTTGTAGAGTAGATATGGGGATTGTGTTAGTATTTTGAGCTAGCAAAGATCTTGGGGTGGCTCTTTAGGATATTCCAATGCTAACCATTGGTTCTAAACTTTCTTTATTAAGTAGGATCGTATGAACATTGGGAAGACATTTAATTGGAGCCACAACTTTAGCTTCAGAGATGCTTATGTGACAGATCCAGAGGGCAATGTAATGTGCCTCCAAGTTGTTGAACCTCTTTTTGGTGCAAATGAACCTAATATGAATACTTTAATTTCTGTGATTTATTTTGATTAAAGGACAAATTATGTTTTCAATACTTGGATATGTGGAGACTTTAAGCTGAATCACGGGATTTTTTTCCCTTCTAAATGCATGTTCTCTCATATCTAAATTCATTTTATGTTTGGGTGGGTTCTATAAGAAATGCAGCAAAGTTAAGTTTCTATTTTGATTTAGTTCTCATGAGACCCGGGCATATAAAACATAACTGAAACTTTAGCTAATTGAAAGAGAACAACATTTTTTTCCCTTATTATCAAATTTATTTCCCGGAAGCTAAACTCTTGATTGGAACTCTATTTTCAACCAGTAGCTCGTGGCATCCTAACTAGAGTTTGGATTTGGGTTGCCTATTGGAATGATACGGGCTGCATGTTGCTTATTGTCCGCCGCATCATACATAAATCAAGTTCTTCTGCTGTCTACCCCTAACCCTGGTGCTGTCCATTAATAATTAGCTTGCGTGTTAGTCTTTTTCATTGTTGAAATGGGACCACATCTTTTTATTGGTTTATTTTTTTGTTGTTAAGCCACATATGTTGATGGCTTTTTGTTAAATTTTAATTTGGTTTTGAGTTTTCTTCTGGGGTCGTGAATCTGTATTCTTCGTTTTAATATGACATTGCTGGTTCATATGAAGTACTATTTTAATGAAGTACTTCGTTTTAATATGGCATGGATTTAGCTTGTTGAGATGTATGGAAACTGATGCAATTTGAGTGGAACCAGATTCTTACTTGATTGATCACTTACTTCGGTTCACTTGATGCCATTATTTAGCATGAGTAATGTCAGCATCAAACACTCAAAGCCTGAGTCGAAAGGAAGACTTGGTTCAATCAGGTTGTAGATAAGATACTGTTATTGCAAGTATATAACTGTATGTATATCATGTAAGCTTTGTTTCACTATTTTCCTATTCCCAATGTGATGTGACAATGACTTTGTTTGGTTTGAATTCCCACTATAATATAAGGATCTGCACTCTCTAGCCCTGTTTGTCACTGATTTAAATGTGAGATCGTCAAGCTTTAAAATAAATAATGCATTTAATAGTTTATACTGTTGCAGCAGTTTATGCTAAAGTTCGTTTGACATTTTCTATATTTAAAAGCTTGAATGGTAGTCACAATAAAATTTAAATATTTTAATTATGTCAATGTTTCCAAATTTAAAAGTCCCAAACACAAAACATCCATGTGATGATTTTTCATCTCAAATACTATGGGGTGATTATGTAAAATCACTTGGATTAATGAAATTTTTTATTTTATTGTTTAAGATTGAAGATTTTGAACCGTTTAGTGTTAAACCTGCCTCTGTCTCTTCATTTTCTTTAGTTGGGAACTCACGGCCGAAGAACTCATCCACGACTTGGATAGGACGAAATAATGTCGTCGGGATAAAAGGAGGAATTGCAGTCAATGTCAAGGCCGAGGAAAGAGCTATCTTATTACCTTCTGATAGATTGTCGTCAGAGTTGCCTCCCGTGGGGATGGAAGACACATCCTGATTGTAGGAGTAGCAAGGTCAATTTGCACATCATTTTTGAACTCTTTTGGGCCTTTATTTCTCTCCTTTCAAATTTCAAATTGCATTATTTGGGTTTTTTTTTATTATTATGGGGTTTAGGTTTCTCTATGTAGCTTCATTTTTCTCTTCCATTTTTTTGCTTCGTTTGTTTCTTCATGATTGATTTGGTGTTGGACTTTTAACAAGCACTCTACCATTTTTTTTCTATGACTGCTTTCTAACATTGTTGTCATTAAATGATATTGTGGCCTTAGCAGATATGCTTGGAATCCTATTTTCAAAGTGAAGAAGTTCAAGATGCTGATGGTGATAATCTGCTGGATTATGTGATTTTTATATGCTTTTTGAATGAATTTTTGCTTCCAATTATACTAATTAATTGAGTTTTGTCCCTAAGTTTAGTTAATTGAATTTTTAATGGTGCCTTACATATTTTAGTTTTTTTTATGTTTTTAGAAATTAATCTAATAATATTTTTACTAGTTTACTTTTATAGGAAATAATAAATGACATGAAACCCGTAACAAAAGGAAAATTGAATTCACACAATTGGCTTGCTGCAGCAAGTAGAAAAAGAAGAAAAATGGATTAGCAATTGGATATGGATGAAGCCCACGTGAAATGATTTTGGGTAATTTGGACCAATCCAAATTAGTTTGACAAGTACAACTGGCACAAGCCCATGGCAAATTGCCAATACGTGAAGCGTAGAAGAATGCTTGCTGCCTTTGGACAATAAAAAAGGGAATATTTAGCTTGAGATTGAAATGGTAGCAAAGAGAACTTAAAGAGGGTTGCTGACGTTAAGTGGCCTTGAAGGTGCATGAATTTCCAAGCAATAAAAGCCAAACGGGCCAGCCAGAATTGAAGGGAGAATGAAATCATATCCTATCCTAATTAAAAAGAAGGTAACGTAAGAAAAGAAAAAGAGGAAGGTGGCAGCATGAATCAAAGAGGGGCGTGAAACGAAGCCAAAGGGTAGCGGAGGAGACAGCTAAAAATAAGGAAAGAAAAATTTCCTGGAGGGTGAACCAGAGACGCACTGCGGCAGTGCAAAGAGGAATCCAGCAGTATTGTTGTGTTCTCTTATTATCACTATTATGGAGTTTTTTTTTCTTATCTCTTTTTCTCTATTTTATCTTATTTTAGGATTTAGCATGTTTAGCTAATTCTCTTTTGTTAGAGGTAGATGAAACTGCCTAGATAACTTGTTTTGATTCCGGATGATTACTTGTTCTAGTTTGTTTAATTTCAAGAGTTTATTCATTGTTTTCATGTTTATCTACTATATGAATTTTGCAATTGGGAAATTCGGATTCATAATTGTTGTTTGTGAATAAACAATTTGCAGTGTTGCTTAGGAATAAGAACACAATCAAATTAGTATTTTTGAGTTGAAATTATTCTTAATTCTTCTGCTAATTATCTAATACTCAAGGACTTGAATTAGTAATCTAGACAGAAAGTTTTTTCCACCTAAGGAATTAGGGAATAAATTATAAAACTCAGTTTCTTGAAATTGGATAAATTGTTCAACTTGATTTTCAGGATTGAACAAGTAAGAAAGACAGGGAAATCGATCCTCTAACAATTTCTTCTTGATTGTTAAAACCCAATTCTTCTGTTGCTTAATTTTCTCATTTGAAAAATACCAAATTTTTTTTTTCTTTGTTAAGTTGTTGTTCTTACTTATTGATGAAAGTCAATATCAAATCATTCGATCGCTCAAACGAAATTGAGTTGGCACGTTAGTAGTTAACAGTTCAATCCCCGAGAATGATATTTTTATTACTACAAAGCGATTTGGTACAGTTGGCAATTTTGCTCAACAAGTTTTTGGCACCGTTGCTGGGGATTGATTTTTGTTAATATTAGTTGTGCCAATGAAATCTTGATTTGAGCATTTTATTTTGTATATATTTGATTTTTTCTTTTGAATTTTGTTTGTGTTAGGTGGATGCAACACATGGACCATGACTACTATTCAAATCAGGAATATCAAATTGATTGGGTCATGCTTGATTGTAACGTTGATAAGCATGTAAAGACATACTCCAAGGAGAAATGGAGATCATATTTGTCATCTTTACCACCACCACACTTTAAGTTTGGATCCCGAGGTACTATAATTTCTTTGGGAGATAGATGCTCAACTTGTGATCCAGAGCATAGAGCGTAACAAGGGCGTAAATAAGTACCATGATTCAGGTGTTTGGAATGCAAGCTGAGAAATATTCTAAAGAGCTAGTAGCACAACTAAGTGTCATGATTCGAAGTTGAAGTGGAAGCTAGGGAACATTTAAAAAAGCTAGGTGATGAGCCATAAGAACCCCTAATTCAAGAGAATGTGGTTGCAGAGGTTGATCAAAATGAAGATGAAGTGGTGGTGGTAGATGAGTCACAAGAGGAAATATCTTTCATCATGCTTGCCAAGAAAACTGAAATTGTTGCATTTGATAAATATGTTGGGTTACATGCATGTGTGGATGTTGCAAAGTTGGCCCCTTCCACTTGCCTGTCATATTCCTATGTGAAAATTCCATTTGAACGGGGAGGAAGTGAATTTGTTATAGTACTTAAGGAGGTCAATGAAGGCTCCACACACATGTCAGGAGGTATCGAGGGTAGAGTCATATTGCTTCTACAATTGCCATTCTTCAAGCCATGGGATCCAGGAGGACCTTATATATTGAGCATCTCTTGGCCTTTATGCTACAAGCAATGGGATCCGGGTGGAAGCTTCTCAATGAGTTTTTATTAACCTTTCTCTTTAGTTTATTTTCATTTTATTGTTAGTTTTGTGTTTCACATGTTTTAGTTTATTTGTGTTAGAATAAAAATAGGCCAAGCACTTAAAGGTTTAGGATGCTGTTTTGATATGTCATTTTTGGCATTGTCATTATTTTGTGCATTTTACGAGGCTATTTTTCTTTCTTTAGAAGTTCTTCTTGTAGTCTAGTCTTCATTTTTCAAATTTTCTCATAGCATTTTTCATAACTTCTTTGCATGTTTTTGTTTCTTTTTCATTAAATTCATGGCAATGAGGTTTTGAATGAAATTTTGGAATCTTGGGTCATGTTTGATTGTGTTTTTGTTTTTTTGTTTTTGAAAACTATTTTTAAAAGTAATTTTTAAAAACTATTTTTTAGAATAGAAGAAGGAAAAAAATTGTTTGAAAACATCATTTTTAAAATAGTTTTAGAATTTAAAAAACAAAAACTCTTGTTTGAAAACATCATTTTAAACCGAAAACATTCTTGATTTATAATTTTTTTTCATTTATTTATTTTATGATTTTTTATTATTACGTGCAACAACTCCTCTCCATCCATGACCACCATGGATTCGCTCACTACTGTTGCGGTGCTACGCTTTGGTGAACAACGGAGGATATGGACGAATTTCTGCGACTGAGAAGGACGATGACTGGTTCGTGAGGCACGGCGGCAGTGCCGCTGTGGCTTGGGTGCTTGACTGGCGCGGTTCTGATGGTGGCGGAGGCACTGTGACATGCGGCGGCGGCGCGTAGTGGCTTGGGTGCGTGACTGGTGCGGTTCTAATTGTGACACACGGCTGTTCCATGGTTGCTACTGCGAAAAGGAATGGAGGAGCGGAGGGGAGAGTTGATTCATCATCGTGGCGGCGGGAGGAGGTGATCTCGGCGACATAAAGATCTGCTCAAGAAACCACCATTGGAACCACTTGAAGAGGAGCTTGGGTATCGGTGGGGTGGAGTTGGGAACTGCACACATTCTTGTCATGGCAGGATGCACATAAAGAAGAAGAAGAAAAACTGAAAAGGATGGAGGAAAAATAATGAGGGAGAGGAAGATAGATCTCTACGGGTCACATACTCTTGTTTGTTACTTATTACATAATTGCCATTAATGAGTGTTGTTCTTCGTGTTTCATTGATCTGGGAACAAAAAAGTGAAAAAACGAAACATCCTAAACATGTTCTCTATTTCTTGTTTTTAAAACTAAAAAACAGAAACTGTTTTGAAAATTATTTTTTACAGAACAATTATATCAAACATATTTTTTTGATTTTTTGTTTTTAAAAACAAAGAACAGTTTTTAAAAACAGAAATCAAACAAGCCCTTGGTTATAACCTTGGTGAGATATTGGGCTTGATTATTAAATCTTTGAGTGTGCACCATTGAGTTGATGTACTGAGATTTGCTTGTTTCTTTTATCTAAATTTCATGAATTACATGTGTCGCATAAAAATGATTTGGATAATTTTTGTTCATAAGCCACTCTAGCCAACAAAAAAAAAAACTAACCTTGCATGAAAAATTCACTTGCTTACCCCCTTGAGCTTATTTGTTAATTTTATTCTCACCCATGCTTCTTGAATTATAGTGATCACGTTTATTCCAACTTGAGGATATGAGAGCATTGGTGAATTGTTTGTGGACAATCAAAGATTTTAGTTTGGGTGAGAGGGTGATGAAATAATGGTAGAAGGTTTTAAAAAAAAAGGTGTGAAAACATATGAAGAAAAAAAAACAGCAGATACCAAAAAAAATTGTGTAAATAAGGTTGATGAATTTAGTTGAGAGAAACTCCAAGGAAGGGAGATGAGAAATGAAAAAAAAAAAAAAGAGAGAATAAATCAATTATAGTAATTGGGAATTTTGTGTTTTACATTGAAACAATTGAGATGTTGTAATTGCTCTCCTATTCTCTTGATCACCTTTTGTTTGTTTTTCTCCTAACTTGTTTTCCACTTTAACCAAGTCACAATCCAAAATAAAGTCCCTTTGATTTAGGCATGCATGTGATTTGAGATCTTTTTAGAATTAGATGAAGGGTTGGGCCAAGGTACACCACCCATATTTTGCACCACCTACTACACCACCCATATGTGGCAAATTTTGGGCCAATCAAATTATCACATGGGTTGGTCAAAGTTTCAAACTTTCTAGTTGTATTTCTACTGTAGTCAAATATATGAATACAATATATTGTAGTATAGTATATACTCTTTGTATTTGCAAATATAACCCATATTAAAATAATATTTTTTGATTAAAAAAACTGATTATATTGCAAATTAATATTTTAATATGAATTAAAATAATGTTCGTTGTCAAAAATATTTTGCAATATAATCAATATTTTTTAATAAAAAATATTATTTTAATATGAGTTAAATTTGCAAATACAAAGAGTACATATATTATACTACAATATATTGTATTCATATAGTTTGACTACAGTATAATACAATTAGAAAGTTTGAAATTTTGACCAACCTATGTGACAATTTGATTGGCCCAAAATTTGTCACATGGGTGGTGTAAAATGTGGGTGGTGCACCATAGCCCAATCCTTAGACGAAAAGCAAATCTATAGTTCCATGAGTATGATGTGTGCTTTGAGGGAAACACTTCACTACCATATACTTGAGTGATTATTTGATGAGTGTGCATCTTGTGAGGACTAAGGTTCTATTTTTTTTGTTCCCTTGCCAAACTGACATGATTTTTAATTTTTAAGAATATAAAGATTGTATAGTTGTTACGCTTTTACTTCCCGACATATCCGGATGTGAGCTTCCTACTAGTTGATGCTTCTTCCATTTTAGGAATTAGTCTTGTGCAATTTTGCCCTATAGTGATTTTGTCTAATTGTGCTCTCTTTCAGTTTTCCTAAATCATATAAGAGTTTGGTATGTTGTCCTGAGTGTTTTATGTGTTAGTTTGAGTTACTTTTGCTTGGGGACAAGCAAAGTCTCAGGTTTGAGATGTGATAATCTGCTAGATTATGTTATTTTTATGTGTTTTTTGAGTGGATTTTTGCTTCCAATTATGCTAATTGATTGAGTTTTGTCCCTAAGTTTAGTTAATTGAGTTTTTAATGACACTTTACATATTTTAGTTCAATTTTATATTTTTAGAAATTAATCTAATAATATTTTTACTTGTTTACGTTTATTGGAAATAATAAACGCATGAGACCCATAAAAAAAGGAAAATTGAATTCACACAATTGGGTTGCTGCAGCAAGCAGAAAAAGAAGAAAAATGAATTAGCAATTGGATATGGATGAAGCCCACGTGAAATGATTTTGGCCAATTTGGACCAATCCAAATTAATTTGACAAGTACAACTGGCACAAGCCCATGGCAAACTGTCAATACGTGAAGCATAGAAGAATGCTTGTTGCCTTTGGACGATAAAAAAAAAAAAGGAATATTTAGCTTGAGATTGAAATGGCAGCAAAGAGAATTTAAAGAGGGTTGCTGACGTTAAGTGGCCTTGAAGGTGCATGAATTTCCAAACAATAAAAGCCAAACGGGCAGCGAGAATTGAAGGGAGAATGAAATCCTATCCTATCCTAATTAAAAAGAAGGTAACGTAAGAAAAGAAAAAGAGGAAGGTGGCAGCGTGAATAAAAGAGCGACGTGAAACGAAGCCAAAGGGTAGCGGAGGAGACAGCTAAAAACAAGGAAAGAAAAAGTTCCTGGAGGGTGAACCAGAGACACACAACGGCAGTGCAAGGAGGAATCCGGCAGTAGTGTTGTGTTCTCTTGTTATCACTGTCATGGAGTTTTTTTTTTTTCGAACTCTTTTTCTCCATTTTATTTTATTTTAGGATTTAGCATGTTTAGATGGAACTGCCTAAATAACTTGTTTTGATTCTGGATAATTAATTGTTCTAGTCTGTTTAATTTCAAGAGTTTATTCACCGTTTTCATGTTTATGTATTGTATGAATTTTGCAATTGGGAAATTCGGATTCATAATTGTTGTTTGTGAATAAACGATTTGCGCGTGTAGCTTAGGAATAAGAACACAATCAAATTAGAATTTTTGAGTTGAACTTATTCTTAATGCTTATGCTAATTATCTAATACTCAATGAATTGAATTAGTAATCTAAACAGAAAGGTTTTTCCACCTAAGGAATTGTGGGATAAATTACAAAACTCGGTTTCTTGAAATTTGATAAACTGTTAAGTTAATTTTCAGGATTGAACAAGTAGGAAAGACAGGGAAATCGATCTCTAACAATTTCTTCTTGATTGTTAAAACCCAATTCATCTGTTGCTTAATTTTCTCATTTGAAAAATACCAAAAATATTTTCTTTTTTGTTAAGTTGTTGTTCTTACTTATTGGCGAAAGCCAATTTCAAATCATTCGATCGCTTGAACGAAATTGAGTTGACACTTTAGTAGTTAACAGATCAATCCCTGATAACAATATTTTTATTACTACAAAGCGATTTGGTGCATTTGCTAATTTTGCTCAACAAGTTTTTGTCCTCTACATATAGAAAAAGCACTCTTTTTTTTTTGTGTGTGTGTAATCTAACCAATCAGTTTTAACTATGAATTTTTTATGAAGTTCTTGAAGGCCAATCCACCTCTTCTATCTAAAATGCATATTATTCTTCTTTTCAATTGTCAAACCTCTGAATATAACTTTCTGGTTATAGCAATGCTCGGAAGAAAGTGCTGTTTATGGCTTGCTCAAATGATATATTAATATTACATTGCTTTTGATATGTTTTATTTCTCAATTCCTGTTGGTCTAGCCCAAATAATGGCATAGCATTGAAATTTTATAATTTCATAAGTCTATAATTTCAACTGTGATTCATGATATCTGAAAAATATACAGGGACGCATAAAGAGTAAAGTACCCATAATTGATTGGTTACCTGTGCTATATGTTTCTTTCACCTGAACACTTTAGTATATGGTAATTTACAGGATGATTTAGCTCTTGAAGGGGAAAGATGTGGAATATGCATGGATATTGTTATTGACAGGGGAGTTCTGGATTGTTGTCTGCACTGTTATGTATTTTCTTCCTTTCTTCTTCATCGCTTGAAATATAGATGTATTGTCGTCTATTTTCATTTTGTCACCTTGCAGTTTGGGAATTGTCATTTCACTTAATGTGTTTACTTCTTCTCTGCAAAAATAACATACTTGACTTTCCCTATCATTTGTTTCCCATGACTTTTTACCTAGGAAAATAAATCCCTAAAAAATTTTAATATTTCCCATGATTAAAGCTTTCGGAAACCTATCTCTCGGTTTCCCACGGACTATACCGAGGTGTCAAATATTCCTGCTTGCTTTTCCACGGGTTGGGCTGCAACTACCAGATTGCGCTGTTTCCATGGACTAGACCCTGAGAAAAGGTTTGTGTTTCCCACAGATTGGGCCGTAGCCGTCCCAAAATGCGCGTGTTTCCCACGGCCGGGAAAGTGGTGTTTAACCCACGCCACCTCCCCCATTCACTCACTCACAGCTTCCTTCACGCCTCCCATACCCAAACAGCACCGCCCCCACACTCCTTCGCGCCTCCGAGCCCCTTTCCGGTCCGGCCCGCACTCAACCGATCGCGCCTCCGTCCTTTGTCCGGTAAGCTGGTTCTCTCTTTCCTTCTGCTAGTTTTTCTTCCCTACTGTCATTACACCCTTCCCATTACTTTCTCCTTTCTTAGTTACGGCTTAGGGCGTTGCAGCAATTAAGTTCTGATTTATGAAATTGTGAATATTGTTTTCCCTAACTTTCTGTGTCCGTACTTCACTTGTCAATTGCTTCGTTCCCTTTTTTCTATCTGCAATATTATGAAGAGATTAACTAGAATATGCACTTCAATTGATTCTTGAATATGCTTTATTAAAATTCAAGGCAAACTTTATGAATTTGATGTCAATCTCCCTGAACGTGATTTGTGCTTTAACCTTTATGAATTTGCAGGAGACACAATGGGTAAGTTCATGACCTATGATTTCCATGCAAACTTTGAATTTTACAGTTTTTGTTTTTAAAGGGTGTGTTCAGATTTATTGGAAACTGAGATAATCTTAATGGTCAAAACCTAGGTTCCTTTAGTATCTAGGAATTGCATATGTTGTTCTCTTGCTAACACCTATCCCAAGCTTAGATGGTTGGAAAAATAAATTTGGTTAAAATGCTTGAGCTTTGGTGCTCTCTCCTTGGACCCAAAATAAAGATTTCTTATCCTGTTTCATGCAGGAACAAGAATGAATATTTAATGTCTCTTATACGATGGATTTTGCTGAATGCCAGTTTCCATTTTCGTTTCTGTAATTGATTCTTAATTTATGCTTTGCACTGCAAAATGGTGTTGGTTTAAGCTGCGATTTTTGAAATCACTGATGAGGCTCTTTTAGTTTGGCATTGTACTGACCGAAAATATAAGGCCGATGACTTGTTAATAAACTGGACCAATCGAGCTTACTCTTATAAATGGGCCTTGACTCGAACTCCTCCAAAGCCGAGGACTCGTTAATACACTTATCAGCCGAGAATAAATACTCGGATCTATCCCGTAATAAACCACCGGTGAAGGAACCTCGGTCCCGTGCAATCCAGTCACAACTGACTCGGACAAATATCTCGCTGGTCCAAATATCCCTCCGCATAACTCGGAGCCTTATCCTTATCTTTATCTGGTTACGATAACAATCCGATCCTAACAAATAGGATCTTAATAACAGTCCAACTCAAATTGTTACACCAAAACATCTCTATAAATAGGGGTCCAACCCCCTCACTTAGAACTACGTTTGCTTTGATTCCCATTTGGATACGTAGGAGCAGAATTCCGATTCTGTCAAGTTATTCCAAAACACTCCCACAAGAGCTTCTCCAGACGAGTATCTCTCACTTGAGATATTTGGACGGAACATTTGGTGTCGTCTGTGGGAATCGAAGCAAAATTTTCCCATACCACAAACAATGGTGAGGACAAGGAGCGGGAACTGCAGGAGAGAGGGGCCAGAGAATGCCAACAATGGGGATAATGGAGAACGATCCATAAACCCCGGCGATGGCGACCGACAATCCCATTATTCAAGAACTCCTCGCACAAGTGGCAATGCTTGAGAAGGGAGAATGAGGAGATTCGTCGGTAGAGAACGTACCCGTCGTGAACGAGAACAAAGCGAGAGAAAGGTCCGCCTCTCCTCCTCATGAGAGGGAGCACCGGGACAGTGAGAATGAAGGATCCGAAACACACGGAGAGAAGAAGGAATCCCACAACCCCGTGTTTCTCACCATGTTGGACAGAAGAGGCGAGGAGGAATTTCCTAGGCGAGGCCCCGAACTTTCACTTGAGGCAAATAGGCCTAATGAAAGAGGCGCGCGGAGGCCAAGACATCCCTTCACCGACGCCATCATGGAGGTTCCTCTACCAGCCAACTACAAACCAATAAATTTTGACAGGTATGATGGCACATCGGACCCGGAACGTCATTTAGATGCTTTCACTACTCAAATATATCTCTTTACCGACGATGATGCTGTCATATGTAAAGTCTTCCCTACTACTCTGAAAGATCTTTGCATTAAAGCGGTATACTCACTACCGACAAAGATCAGTTGACTCCTTTGACACGTTTATGACTAAATTCAATGCTCAGTTTGCCACGAGCCGAGCTCATCAAAAAACCTCGTCCTCGTTGGTGAATTTTAAGCAAGAAAAAAACGAGTCTCTGCATGATTTTATGGCCAGGTTCAGCAAAGAGACTGTCCTGATCCGGAACCTCAGTGTCGATGTCGCACTACATACTATCTTGACCGGATTATAGCCTGGCCCTTTCGCCAGACACCTAGCTCGGAAGCCTCCATCCAGTATGGATGAGTTGAGGAGAAAAGCTGCCGGATTCATTAATATGGAGGAGATAGATGAGTCTAAGAAAAGAGAAAGAACCGATGATTCAGATAGGCGAGAAGGGAGAGAGAAGAGGAGGGCTGGAGGTGACAAGCAGAAATTTAAAAACACATCTGAGCATTTACATAGGGGACCAAAGTATGAGCACTATACCCCCCTCAACACCAATCGAGCTCGGGTATTTGAGGAAGCTTACAACGCAGAACTTTTGCATCTCCCCAACCGTGGTCACACGCCCCAGAATGTTGATCGACAGAAGCATTGTCGGTACCATCGTAACTACGGGTATACCACCGAGGAGTGTTGGGTCCTGCGTGACAAGATTGAGGAGTTAGTACAAGCTGGTCATCTGAATAATTTCGTTCGGAGAAATCACAACAATGGTGAAGGACGTGGCAGAGGTAGAAGAAGAGGAGGTGGCCAAAGCCCTGGAAGGGGCGGCGGTCGGCAAAATAATGAAAGAGCGGAAAATAGGAAAGATCAGAATGAAAGGAGGGAGGAGGATAACACTGTCCGAGGTGTAATAAACACTATTTCAGGTGGATTCGCGGGAGGAGGCACAACCAGTTCGGCTCGGAGAAAACACTTGCGGGCTATTCGGGCTGTAAACTCGGTAGCTGGCAAACCCCCGAGGATTTACCCACCGATTATTTTCTCCGATGAAGACTTCTTGGGTGTGGATCCTAATCAGGACGACCCAATGGTAATCACAGTGCAATTGGCCAACTTCTCGGTCAAGAGAACTCTCGTCGACCAGGGGAGCTCGGCAGATATCCTATATTATTCAACATTTCAGAAGCTCGGGATCCCAGAAAAATCTACTCAGCCATACGACAGTAAGCTAGTCGGCTTTGCTGGGGAACAGGTGGATACCCGAGGATACATAGACCTCCTAACTACTTTTGGAGATGGCAAAACGTCCAAAACTATTCTGGTCAGGTACGTGTTGGTTAATGCAGTAACATCGTACAATATCTTAATCGGAAGACCATCCTTGAACGAGTTGGGAGCTGTGGTCTCTACTCCCCACCTCACAATGAAGTTCCATTCCAACTCGGGAGACATAGTTGTTATCCGGACTAATCAGAAAATGGCCAGACAGTGTTATGCCGATAGTTTGCGTGTGAGCAAACTCAAACCTGCACCTGCAGAAATACTAGACAGAGGAAGAGACAAGTCAGTAAATTCAGTTAGTTCTGTCGAACTAGACCCGAGGACTGACATGCAAGAACAACAGCCACAACCCATTGAGGAGTTGGAGAAATTCCAGCTTGGATCACAGCCCAATCAGTGCACCAAGCTAGGCGGTCAACTCGAGCCGACTTTAAAATAAAAAATAAAGGGAGTACTCCGTAGCAACGCCGATTTGTTCACCTGCACAACATCAGACATGCCGGGGATTGACCCCGACTTCTTATGCCACAAACTGGCAATCTGTCCTGAGGCAAAATCGGTAGCTCAGAGGAAAAGGAGACTTGGTGAGGAGAGGAGAAAAGTGGTGGAAGAAGAAACAGCAAAGTTGGTTAAAGGCAACTTTATTCGAGAAATAGAACACACTACTTGACTGGCCAACGTGGTTCTGGTTAAAAAAGCAAATGGCAAGTGGCGCATGTGCACCGATTATACAGATTTGAACAAGGCTTGCCCAAAAGACTCTTATCCTTTACCAAGTATTGACAGGTTGGTGGATGGTGCTTCCGGGTACAGAATTTTGAGCTTCTTGGATGCATACTCGGGGTACAATCAGATCCGAATGTATCCCCCAGACGAGGAGAAAACAACTTTTATAACTGAAGGCTCGAACTATTGTTATCGGGTAATGCCATTCGGATTGAAAAATGCTGGAGCAACCTACCAAAAGCTCATGGACAAGGTGTTTGAAAAATAGATCGGAAGGAATATGGAGGTTTATGTGGATGATATGGTCGTAAAATCCGATGACCACAACAATCACCCGAAGGATTTGGAGGAAATTTTTCAGCAGTTGAGAAAGTACAATATGAGGTTGAATCCAGAAAAGTGTGTATTTGGTGTCCAAGGTGGAAAATTCCTCGGTTTTATGTTGACACACCGGGGAATCGAGGCCAATCCTGACAAATGCCGAGCTGTGATTGAGATGCGAAGCCCACAAAATGTTAAAGAAGTGCAGCGACTTGCAGGGCGACTGGCATCATTATCTTGGTTTCTTCCCAGATCTGCAGAGAAAGCTCGACCTTTCTTTAGATTATTGAAGAGGCCTTAAACCTTCGCGTGGACTGAGGAATGTGAGAAGGCCTTTGTCGACTTCAAGGCCTTTTTGTCTTCACCGCCAATATTAACTCGACCTATCCCAGGGAAGGAGTTATATTTATACCTGTCAGCCACCGAATACGCCATCAGTGCGGTCATTGTGCAAGAAGTAGAGAAAACGCAAATGCCGGTGTATTTCATCAGCAGAGTCCTTCATGACGCCGAAACCCGGTATCAAGTCATAGAAAAGCTAGTTTTGGCTCTGGTAACTGCAGCTCGGTGATTGCGTCCATATTTCCAGAGTCACCAGGTGATTGTCAAAACTGATCACCCTATTAAGCAAATTCTCAAAAAGCCCGAGTTGGCAGGCCGCATGATTGCTTGGTCGGTGGAGTTATCCGATTTCGGTCTCAAGTACGAGTTGAGAGGTCCTATGAAAACTCAATGTATCTCCGACTTCGTAGCCGAGCTCAATCCACTGCCAATAACCGAAGATTTATGGTGGAATTTATATGTGGATGGATCCTCGAATGTCAGAGGCAGTGGAGCTGGGGTAATACTGGAAGGTCCGGGAGAGCTAATCCTAGAGCAATCATTGAAGTTTGAGTTCAAAACTTCAAACAACCAAGCCGAATACGAAGCCTTGATAGCAGGGTTAATGTTGGCTAGGGAAATGGGGGCAAAAGCTGTTAGATGCAGAAGTGATTCACAGCTAGTCACAGGATAAATCTCTGGAGAATACCAAACAAAAGAGCCTCAACTTACCAGGTATTTATGTAAAGTCAATCAGTTAATTTCCAACTTTGAGAAATTTGCTATTGAACACATTCCCAGAGAAGAAAATACTCGGGCCGATCTGCTGTCCAAATTGGCCAGCACGAAGAGGCCAGGCCAGCATAAAACATTTATCCAGGAAACTCTCAATGAACCGAGTATTACACTAGGAGAAGTGATGGACAATGAATCAGCTGACCAAGAATGGATGACCCTCATATGGGAATATTTATCCTCAGATATTACGCCCTTTGAGATCACGCCGAGGCCGAAAGATCGGGGCTCGAGCAAGTCAATTTGCTATTATTTCCAGGAGAGTTGTATAAAAGGTGATTCTCGTTACCGATGTTAAAGTGTCCGACCAAAGCCCCGGTCAAAATATGTAATGGAAGAGGTTTACGAGAGGAATCTGTGGTTTTCACTGCGGGGGCAGATCAATGGCCTCCAAGGTAGTCCGAGCAGGGTACTATTGGCCTACCATCCGAGCAGATTGCATCGAGTGGACGAGACAATGTGACGAATGTCAAAGATTTGCCAATGTAAGTCATACCCCGCCCGAAGAACTTCACACATTAAACTCGCCTTGGCCCTTTGCTATGTGGGGGATGGATATACTTGGACCATTCCCCATAGCCAAAGGTCAAGTCAAATTTCTCTTGGTAGTGGTGGACTACTTTACAAAATGGATTGAAGCAGAACCTTTGGCGAAAATTACTGCCGAGAAGGTACAAAAGTTTGTGTGGAAAAACCTCATCTGCAGGAACGGAATTCCCTTCGCAATTGTCACTGATAACGGAAGGCAGTTTATAGATAAGACATTGCGAGAATTCTATGTCAATCTCGGTGTTAAACACCACGTCACATCGGTGGAACATCCCCAAACCAATGGGCAAGCCGAGGCGGCCAACAAAGTTATTCTCGGAGAGCTGAATAAGAGAGTGGGAAAAGCCAAAGGAGCTTGGGCAGAAGAGTTGCCGAGTATTCTTTGGGCCTACCACTGCACGCCACAATCCACTACTCAAGAAACACCCTTCAGGCTGACATACGGAACAGACGCCATGATCCCAGTTGAGGTTGGTGAGCCGTCTTTTTGGTGAATGCAACATGAGCATAATGAGAATGAAAGCAACCTAAGGGTCGAACTTGACTTGGTGGAGGAGATCAAAGAGGAGGCTAAAATCAGAGAGGAAGCCTGCAAACGAAGAGCTACTCGGAGGTATAATTCAAAGCTGAAACCGAGGAGTTTCGTGCGCGGAGACTTGGTGCTAAGAATGAAAGGAGAAGCAAGAAGAGATCATACGGAGGGCAAGCTAGCAGCAAATTGTGGAGGACCACTCCGAGTGGTAGAAAACTTGGGAAACGGAGCATATAGGTCAGAAGAATTGTCAGGGAAGCCTATCCCGAGAACTTGGAATGCTTCTCATTTGAAATTTTATTACAGTTGATGTATTTAGTCAGGTGATCTACTCTTTTTCCTACCTCGGTATTTTATCCCAAAAAAGGGTTTTGACCGAGAAGGTTTTAACGAGGCACACCGCAGACTTTCTTTTCTATCCAATAAAAGAAGTTATTATGAACATTGGTCTATTTTCTTATTTTGCCGATGTATTTATTCTGCGAATATTTTAGATTGTTAAGGTCAAGTTTGATCCTAAAGGCCGAGTTCGAGCCATTAAATTGTCAAGGCCAAGTTTGAGCCTGAAGACCGAGTTCGAGCCATTAAATTGTTAAGGCCAGGCCGAGTTTGAGCCATTAAATTGTTAAGGCCAAGTTTGAGCCTGAAGGTCGAGTTTGAGCCATTAAATTGTTAAGGTCGAGTTTGAGCCATTAAATTGTTAAGGCCAAGTTTGAGCCTGAAGGCCGAGTTCGAGCCTGAAGGCCGAGTTCGAGCCATTAAATTTTTAAGGCCAAGTTTGAGCCTGAAGGCCGAGTTCGAGCCAATCAAATTTTTAAGGCCAAGTTTCAGCTTGAAGGCTGAGTTCGAGCCAATCAAATTTTTAAAGCCAAGTTTGAGCCTGAAGGCCGAGTTCGAGCCATTCAAATTTTTAAGGCCAAGTTTGAGCCTGAAGACCGAGTTCGAGCCAATTAAATTGTTTAAGGCCGAGTTCGAGCCAATTGAATTATTAAGGCCGAGTTCGAGCTTGAAAATTGTTAAGAGAAATCGAATACGAGCAATTAAGAAGAACCAAGTTTAAATCTAAAGGTCGAGTTCGAGCCATTAAAATTTTTTAAGGAAACCGAGTACAATGCTGAAAATAAAAAACAAGGTACGGGTCGAGTATTAGAAAGTACTACGACTTAGTTACGGTCTTTGAAATTGAAAATAAGGCCTGCATTGTCGATAGTCCCCCAATTGGAACTGGAGCAAGACCAGTTGGCCAGTAGTCCCCCCAATCGGACACCACAACTTTCCTTCGGAGGAGGAAGTAATCACTTCCCCCTGAGAAAGCTGGACGATGAGGTATGATGCGTGTATTTTTAAGAAATATAATTAAAGGCAAGTGCACCTCGTCGCAATCAAGTAATACGGTGGTGAGACCGGTTATCGTATCCACAGGGATTGGTTGTCAATTACCAATTCACAAACTTAACAACTATCTAGACTAAACTATAATATGAGAGATTAAACAGAAAATAAAGAAATAAAGTATTTTTGTCTTTTTGGAATTTTGTCAAACACTTGGTATGCAAACAGGAATGTGGCTAGAATTGTCAGGGTTAGACTACACTAATTCTCCCTTAGTTGCAATGAAATGGCTTCTAACACAAGTCCTAATTCAATTATGCCAATCAAGCCTTTTCTAAAGTACTCAAGCCTAATGTCTTAGGTGCATTGAGCCTAAAACCCCAAATTAAACCCTAATGTCTTAGGTGGAATAACCTGAGATTTTGCATTAAGTTAAGACTTATAAGATTGCAAGCGACCAACACCTATGTCTAGATTCTTGACCTACTTGGCATATGATTCATGAGCATGCCTTAATACCAACCTTCCAGTCATCTATCAAAGCAACAAATCATTCCTATGGGTAGCTAATCCAAGAAAGCATTAAACACAGAATCACATACTCATAACGAAATAGAAACTTGTATTAAAATACCAAATCAATTACAACAAGTTCAGAAAAGTTACATCTAACCCCAACAATGGGGATTTAACTACTCATGATAAGGAAATACAAAAAGGAAAAAGAGAAGGGATGAAGAACACTCATAGACAAGCTTCCTCCAATCTTCTCTCCATCCAAGAGAAGAGAAAACGCCCCCTTTTTGGGTAGAAACCCTCTCCGACCACCAGCCTCTTTGCCTCCAAGTGCAGATTATTTTAGGTTAGAAGTTAGTCCCCTTTTTGTCATCTGCTTGTCTTTGTTATTTATAGGTCCGTCGCCTCCGTCACGGCCGTGATGGCCATCACGGCCGGCCGTGACGCTTCTCGGCCCAAGGCGTGTCTTCAAGTTTTTAACTCTCGCGAGGCGAGAGAAGTGTTCGCGACGCGAGCCCTCATTTTCCGGTTGGTCACGGCGTGATGTCATCACATCACGGCTAGGCGTGATGATCTCGACTTTTGCCTTCTTCTCTCGCTTGATCACGGTAGTGATGGTCATCACGGCCGGCCGTGATAGGCTCTGTTTGGCTATATTCTTCACTTTTCTAGCTCTTTTTCATCCAAGCTCCACCAAGGCTGATTTCTCGGGCATTTTTCCATTAAATCCTGCAAAACAACACACGAAACCACCTCATCCGTTCCAAAGGAAAAACTATACAAAATCAACACTAAATTGGCCTAACTATATGCAAATGCATGCAGAAATGTACATGAAAAATGAGGTAAAATCACACTCATCAAATCACCCCTGCTTAAGACTTTGCTTGTCCTCAAGCAAAAACTAAGGCCGAGAAGAGATAAACAGTCAAAGCATGGATAGTGAACCAAGAACCCGAGTAAAATGATCCAAGCAACAGCAATTCAAACAATTCAGACAAGAGACAATCAATTCAAGTCCAATTAGGGGCTTAAGTTTCCTAGACTCACATTCTCACTGATTCGGGCACTCTTGCTCACTTGAAGCTCACCCCAAGCTTGTTTACTTGCTTGGCTCTCTTTCTTGCCTCACTCACTCAAGTGTTCAAGTATATATAACAATTCGCTCCATTTTCCTCAAGGAATGATTCCTACCATATGCTTGACTATCAACCAAATCTCCACTATATTTATGAAAACACCTAAGAATCAAGATGTCTTTATTTGGTTGTAACGTGGCCATGGGATTAATCTTTAGGTGGGGATAACAAGAAAGGGATATTTCAAAAGGCTAAACCAAGTATCAAACATTTCAACACAAGAAACCTTCTAAAATACCTTCTTGGGTTTTCAATACATTTTTCCACCCTTCTTTTCTTTCTTTTTCTTTTTATTATTTTTTGTCATCCCCTTCTCTATTTATTTTTCTTTTCTTTTTTTTTTCTTTTTCTTTTATTTGGAGAAGGGGAAATTTTTCAAATCAAGATTTTTTTTTTTTTTCTGATTCTTTTCCCAAACTTTCAACTACCTTTTTACCCTTTTGTGATACTTTAGAAGGTCCCTTATCAAGTATATGTATCAAAATTTTTCAGGGTACCAAGAAAAGCATTTTATTCATTTTGGCTCAAAATTGGGCAACTAAGGGTAGCATTTACACATTCAAAGCTCAGAAGGCCAGAAAAATACCTATTGCCTCAATCATTTTCAAAAATGTTTCCAAAAATTTTCTAAGCTTCAAAATGGTTTTAAGTCAAGTTCTAGAGAAAACAAACCAAGAGGAATAACACTCTACACAAAGAATGGGGGCAGATTTAGTGAGTACCCCCTAATGGCTCAAAAGCTCACATTTATCAGTTCAAGAACCAGTGAGAAACACAAGTCTAAAGAAACATATGCTAATCATCAACTATCCGAAATCATCTCAAGCATATTCATTTGCAGCCATATCACAAGAATAAACAGAATTGGGTTCAAAAATCCACTATCACAATTTAATTGGCACTTAGTTCTCACAATCATAAGCTCAATCTAAGCAGGGGTAACCGAATCATATGATCATGCAAATTTAAGCCTATATGAATGCAATATTCACAATGCAAGCAAAAAGATTACCCCTACCCCAAGCTTAAAGATTTACATTGTCCCCAATGTAAACAATCAAGTTGGAGAGGGTAGGAGAAAAATAAAATAAAGCAAAAATTGGAACGGCTTACCGAGGCGGTAGCGGGTGTTGGCACACATGCTTTTTGGCTCTGTTTCTCCCTGCTCTTTTTCTCCTTCCTTTATTCAAAATCTGAAGACACTTAACAAAATTATTAACAAACTCTTGAGCTTCTCAGATTATTCAAGAGGTTAAAGCAAAAACAAAATTAACTAAAGAGAAGGGTTAAGAAAAGTTGGGTTGCCTCCCAATAAGCGCTTCTTTAACGTCACTAGCTTGACTCATCAAGAAGCATCCACCTGGATCCCATAACCTGTGGTATAAGGACCAAGGAATGCTAACCATGTGAGATCCTTCACCTGGATCCCACGATTTGCAGCAAAAATGTGGAAGTGAGCACTCGAAATTCATGCCGACTTCTTCAAATGGGAAGCGCTTTTCAATTCCACTCGGGTCAAAGATGACCCCTTTATCCATAAAATCTTCCCAATAAAAATAGGGTTCAACCTCAGGCAGAGGCATGAACTCCATTGTTGACTGCTTTAAAATGTGAGGTGGCAAACAATTCGAGAGGATCATTGGTGCTTTGTTAAGCTTCTGTACAATCTCCACTCTCAGCATTGCCAAATTCATCACCTTCCAAATATGCAGAAATCTCCGCACAAACCACACAAGTGTTTCTCCCATCACATTCCACACATGCATAGGGGCCAATAGCATCATTTAATTTCACAAGTTCTTCATCATCCCCGAGCATGGTGACATAGCTATCCTCCAAATGCCTCTTCCTTTCAGGCTCCTTAGTCAAGGTTTCAATGGGGAATGGTGCAACTATGTTCTCCAAAACAGGGTCTTCACTTCTTGACTCGGTTGCTCCCACTTCTTCTTCTTCCTCCTCATCCATCATTGCATCATCTTCATCATCATCCATCAAGTCCTCATTTGGTATTTTGGATAGTAGGTTAGAGAGTTCCTCAATACGTACCCCGAGACTTCGAATGGCATCTTCTTGATTCTTTAATTCTTCCATTGTTGTTGCCATGAAGTTCTCCAAAACAGCCTCTAAGTGAGGTTGACTATCCGGGATAGGTTGCTCAACCTCGACTGGGAATGCGGATTTGAAGTTCTCCCAAGCAACTTCCAATGGGGATGGCTCATCATACCAAGGTGTGGAAGATTCCCAATGTTCCCCTTCATCCATCAAAGTATTGTTTGGAGGGTTCCCCCACCATGGAGTAGAAGTGTTGGGAAATTGATTTCCCATTCGTGAACAACCTACCATTGGTGGAGGAGAGATTTGTGCCCTTGATGACTCATTACTCACTTGTTGGATTTTTACGGCTAATTGCAGCATATCTACCCGCAGCTGCAACTCAGATATCTCCAATTCTGCATCAGGTGGTTGATACCAATTGTAGTCCATGATCCTATCTAATCAATTTTTTCACCCACAAACAATTAAGCCCAAGATCAAAGAAACACAAAAACAAATATATACAAAACTAACAAAAGAAAGATATCAAATATATACATAAAAATAAAATAAAAAATGTCTAAACTAGTTGTCTCATTTGTTACTACTGATATTGACAAAACCAATCCCCGGCAACGGCGCCAAAAACTTGATGCGTGTATTTTTAAGAAATATAATTAAAGGCAAGTGCACCTCGTCGCAATCAAGTAATACGGTGGTGAGACCGGTTATCGTATCCACAGGGATTGGTTGTCAATTACCAATTCACAAACTTAACAACTATCTAGACTAAACTATAATATGAGAGATTAAACAGAAAATAAAGAAATAAAGTATTTTTGTCTTTTTGGAATTTTGTCAAACACTTGGTATGCAAACAGGAATGTGGCTAGAATTGTCAGGGTTAGACTACACTAATTCTCCCTTAGTTGCAATGAAATGGCTTCTAACACAAGCCCTAATTCAATTATGCCAATCAAGCCTTTTCTAAAGTACTCAAGCCTAATGTCTTAGGTGCATTGAGCCTAAAACCCCAAATTAAACCCTAATGTCTTAGGTGGAATAACCTGAGATTTTGCATTAAGTTAAGACTTATAAGATTGCAAGCAGCCAACACCTATGTCTAGATTCTTGACCTACTTGGCATATGATTCATGAGCATGCCTTAATACCAACCTTCCAGTCATCTATCAAAGCAACAAATCATTCCTATGGGTAGCTAATCCAAGGAAAGCATTAAACACAGAATCACATACTCATAACGAAATAGAAACTTGTATTAAAATACCAAATCAATTACAACAAGTTCAGAAAAGTTACATCTAACCCCAACAATGGGGATTTAACTACTCATGATAAGGAAATACAAAAAGGAAAAAGAGAAGGGATGAAGAACACTCATAGACAAGCTTCCTCCAATCTTCTCTCCATCCAAGAGAGCAGAAAACGCCCCCCTTTTTGGGTAGAAACCCTCTCCGACCACCAGCCTCACCTGCCTCCAAGTGCAGATTATTTTAGGTTAGAAGTTAGTCCCCTTTTTCTGTCTGCTTTGTCTTGTTATTTATAGGTCCGTCGCCCGTCACGGCCGTGATGGCCATCACGGCCAGGCCGTGACGCTTTTCGGCCCAAGGCGTGTCTTCAAGTTTTTAACTCTCGCGAGGCGAGAGAAGTGTTCGCGACGCGAGCCCTCATTTTCTCGGTTGGTCACGGCCGTGATGTGCATCACGGCTAGGCCGTGACGATCTCGACTTTTGCCTTCTTCTCTGCTTGATCACGGCCGTGATGGTCATCACGGCCAGGCCGTGATAGGCTCTGTTTGGCTATATTCTTCACTTTTCTAGCTCTTTTTCATCCAAGCTCCACCAAGGCTGATTTCTGGGCATTTTTCCATTAAATCCTGCAAAACAACACACAGAAACCACCTCATCCGTTCCAAAGGAAAAACTATACAAAATCAACACTAAATTGGCCTAACTATATGCAAATGCATGCAGAAATGTACATGAAAAATGAGGTAAAATCACACTCATCAAGGTACTCGGCCTGCTTCGGGAGGAGACGGTTACTACCCCTTTCACCACTCCCGGAAACTGCTATTCTCCCAGCTAACATCCTTTTTAAAAGGGATTACATCATGAAAGAGATTCTTGATCCCATCTCCCAATTACACCTTTTCTGGCAACTTTAAAGCTCGAAAAAGGATGTTAACCGGGAGAGAGGAACGTAAACCCCTAGCAATATTATCGAACTACTCGGGTCGAAGGAGGACGAATTTTACTGGTGGAAAAAATGAAGAATGAATAAGTGAAGCAAAGAAACAGCCCTATTTATAAGGGGGGAAGGCGTTGGAAAGGAGGAATATGCGCTGGGAAAATGTTTATTGAAAAAATAAATCTCGAAACTCAGCAAAAAGCAGTAATTGCATGAACCCACTGGGGTTTCCGAGGCACATAACGTGTGACCACATATACAAAATGTGAATCACGCATTTCACATGTGACAACAACTATCCGTTTTTTATACGGATGACAAAATATCTCGGCCTTAGTCGAGGTCTTGTTTAAACAGCCGAGCACACAATACAAACAACGTCGGAGTATAAAAATATTTCGAACAATATCTCGGCCAAACAAATGTTGTAAAAGTAAGAGGAAGTCATAAAATGCTGGAAGAGTTTTTCATTAGATTAACAAGGATTACAAGGGGAAAACCCCATTACAGAGGTATGAAAAATAAAAATACAGTTATTCGTCCCAAGGGCTCTCTTCGGTGTCGATGTGATCCTCGAGAGAATCTTCCCCCCCTTCTACCTCCTCTTCCTCTTCGGGAATGATGGGAACAAGTTCCCCATTCTGTACCTCCTTATGCACACCGGCACCCGAGATGTCAATCCCCGGGGCAAGAACTTGAACTTGAGCGATGGCCTTGGCAAAACCTGCCCGATGCTCCTCAAGGATGCAGTTGGTGGCCTCTTTCAAATCCTACTGAATCTCCAGCTTGGCCTTAGTCTCGGCACTCAAGTCGGTTTTAAGTTGTTCAATTACAACTCGAGCCTCCTTGAGCTCCTCCTCAGCATGAGCTTTCACCTCCTCAGCTAACTTTGCTTGAGAGTTCAACTCGGAGTTCTTACCATTATGCTCGGCAATGGTAGTACTCAGGAGATTATTGGCTTTGGCCAGCTCATGACGCTCCGCGGAGATCCGGGCAAAATCCTCTTTCAGCTTCTCAATAGAAGCAAGTTCAGCTTCCAGGTGCTGGGATTTCCTCTCAGTCTCCATCAAATCTCGGCTACAAAAGCGGGCCAGAGCAGCAGCTCGGATGCAGTAGGCCGAGAGGGCCTCCATACTAGACTGAGCCCCTTGTTGCTTGATTAAGCGGAGATCAGCAGGCTTCAGGAAATTCGAGTCAAAAGAAGGGAAGGGATTGAAGTCTTCGCCCCAGAGAGACGAGGTTCCTACTTTCAGATAAGTGTTATACCACTTCACCTCGGTAGAAGGAGGAAGTTGTTACTCTCGCCCCGTAGTTCCCGTCTCATGAGTGGTAGGATGTGGAGGACTTGAGCGAGGAGGGGAAGAATCTTCGGCGTCAACTACTATCTCTACCCTTTTTCTTTTGTGAGGGGCGGATGATGAAGCCCCCTTGGCAGTGGCCGGAGGAATTCTTTTCTTTTTCTTCTCGGTCGCTGAGGGACCCTGACCCTCTTTCGGGGCATATTTCAAAATCTTGGAGAAGTCGAATTTCCCCATGATAACTGCCGAAAAGAAAAGTTGTTAGTACAGGAACACATACAGAAAAGATTTAAAAACTAAAAAGCCGAACACTTCCTTTTAAAGTCGGCTCTCGGAGTGGATGAAAAGGGGAGTTTTAGAAGACGCCCGCAATGGAGAGGCCGAGGAAGTTTTTCTAATATATCTATATCCCGTCTATCCTCGGCAGGAAGGGATTTGTATTCAAAACCAACGAATTTGGTAGGAGATGATTGCCAGTACAAAGGAAACCTGGCGCATCCATTTTCATCCAAAAAGTAGGAAAGGTGAGAGCCCGAGGGGCGAACTCGGAAGAAGCCGACTTTGAAGTCTTTATACGATGATGTGTATAAACTAATCAGTCCTCTTCGATTCAGCCCATTGAGGGAAATCCATCCCGTTTTCTCACCAAACCTTGTTTGGTAAAAGTACAAAAATTTGGGAGTAGTGGGCTCCATCCCGATGTATTTACACAGAATTTTAAAGGCTTTTAGAAAAGTCCAACTGTTGGGATGAAGTTGAGTAGGTGCGACATTCATAGGTCTCAGAACGTCACACTTAAACTTAGTGAAAGGGAGAGACACGTGCAGCTGAGAAAATAGTGTTCTATACATATATGTAAAAGGGGGCTCGGAAGGATGAGCCCTGAGGAAAACATACTCAGTACCCGAGCATGGAGAACAAATAAACTCGGATTCATCTCCGGATGCCGAGATAATAATTTGGGACCGAAGACGAGCAATTGAATTTGAAGACTGATAATCAGAAAAATAAACCCCAACTTCGCCCTTAACCCAGGTATACCCAGGTAGGGTAATATCGGGAACAGGGTTTTTTGGAACCCTTTGACGTTGTTTGCGAGCGGCGGGTTTGGAAATTTGGGGGGAGGGAGAACCAGACCTAGAAGGGTCGGACCCAGAAGAATCAGACTTAGAGGAAGACGACCCAGAGGAGGACGGTCTCACCTGACCGATGTTTAGTTCCTGTGAAGGAACAGAAGAAGTGGAAGGAGAGCCCCCAATGGGGGAAACCTCGTGCTCCACCGGGGGTGAAGTGTTTGACTCGGTGGACTCAGATGAACTCATGACCGGAATCCAGAAATAAACTTAGAAATTTGAAAGAAGGAAGAAGGCTGGGCGTACCTGGAGAGCGAAAGGCAGGAAGACGATTGCAGAAACTTGAAAGACAGAGATGAAGAACGGAGAAAGGTAGTGGGCAAGGGGGAATAAGGTGGAGTTAGAGGAGATATTTATAGCTGCTGCGGTTGATGATGAGATATATCAACGGTCCACATTCCTTCAAATAAAAAAGGAAAAGGGGCGCGACTTTTAATTTTTCCCCTCATTAAATGAGCGCGGAACTCTAGGGTTACTCACCAATAACGTGCAGCAGAAGATTGAAGGGAAATGATAACCTTCTCTGACAGGAGGAAAAGTCAGTTGAAATGACGGTTTGAAACACGGAAGGAAGAAAGTCCAGCAGCCGAAGCATAAGCTCGGTTTGATACTTGTCAGCTCTTTCGCTTATTTAAGCTCGGAGCTCGGGGGGCTTGTGTACTGACCGAAAATATAAGGCCGAGGACTTGTTGAGGACTTGTTAATAAACTGGACCAACCGAGCTTACTCTTATAAATGGGCCTTGACTCGAACTCCTCGAAAGCCGAGGACTCGTTAATACACTTATCAGCCGAGAATAAATACTCGGATCTATCCCGTAATAAACCACCAATGAAGGAACCTCGGTCCCGTGCAATCCAGTCACAACTGACTGGGACGAATATCTCGCTGGTCCAAATATCCCTCCGCATAACTCGGAGCCTTATCCTTATCTTTATCTAGTTACGATAGCAATCCAATCCTAACAAATAGGATCTCAATAACAGTCCAACTCAAACTGTTACACCAAAACATCTCTATAAATAGGGGTCCAACCCCCTCACTTAGAACTACGTTTGCTTTGATTCCCATTTGGATACGTAGGAGCAGAATTCCGATTCTGTCAAGCTATTCCAAAACACTCCCACAAGAGCTTCTCCGGACGAGTATCTCTCACTTGAGATATTTGGACGGAACAGGCATATTGTTTCTCCTTTTAGTATTGAGGTTCTTGTTCTTCTAGTATTATGACTAATGTTAAGTATTGAATGTTCTGTTATTTTCTCGGTTATTGAATTTGTAGACACAAGCAGATGTGAACTCACTTCTTTATGTTGATTTTACAATTCATCCAATTGATTTTGTTTTGTTTCTATTTGACTTGTTGGGTCTTTAGGTGGAAAAGCTAAGCCCTTGAAGAAACCCAAGTCTAATAAGAAAGAATACGACGAGGTATATCATTGAAATCCTCTTGGAGTTTTGTTTTCAGTTTTTTTTGTTATATTTAAGTTTGTGTGGTGAAAGAACATGATTTTCAAGGTTAATTCTCCTTGGTTTGAAAATTAGTAATAACTAATTAGCTTAAGAGAGAGGGAGCAGGGAGGTGTGAGTAATTGTGCTTCTTTATAATATAAAATAGATTAAAAGAAAAAAAAATTAGGAAAGCATGCAACAACATACAGACTAGCTTTTATCTTTCAATATATATATAAAAAAAAGACTATGCATTTATCTTTAGCTAATGATAAACCCAAAACATGATGGAGGCCACATAGTATTTATTATTATTACTCTTTGTAAAATGTGGCATTCAGCCAAATGCAACTCTTGAGTTGCAACGTGAATTCCATGAGAATTCTTAGGATAAATAAAAAGAAAAAGAAAACATATATACACAGGGTCACACTAGTTTAGTAATGGTTGTGAATGAATGAAACAATTTTCATTTACATGATTGACGCACAGGATGAAACAACAATTATATTGTTTTTCTAATTGTCAAAATAAAGCTGGCCTACACATTGACAAGGGATGATTTTTAGTCCAAAAATAAAACCTACTTGCCTTGTATAAAAAGAGGAGTTCAGGAACGGAGCGCCGTACAACAAACTTTAAAAAAATAGAGATAATGGTTTTACATAATTTTGGGTGCCAATTACGCATAGTGTGTTAAAATTTGTTGCTCCGAGAAATACTTTGAAGAGTTGGCAGCACCCTAATGTGAAGGAAGAAAGATGGAAACCATCAAGCTTTAGCGCAACAAGAAGAAAATAAAATAAAAGAAGAGTCATTGACGAGTCTTGGTCAAATTTTAGAGCTTCATGGATGTCTACGAGAGGTAAGTAAACACATTTTTTTCTTAAACTTCCATGGTATGGATTTTAAAGGGATTGAGTATGAAATTAAAGAGTAATTATTTGGGGTTTTGTCTTCAAAATAAAATTGATTGAATTGACTATTGGATATGAAACACATTCTTGGTATTTGTATTGGTTGATTGATATGCTTGTTGATGTATATTATTCCTTGTGTTTATGGTTGTTATAATGTACTCGTAAATTTACGTGATAATATGATATTTGTTCAATTGATATTTATGAGTTGTTTATATGATGATATGGAATTGTAGTGGTTATATGCTTTTAAAAGTTTGTCAATTGTGATTTATGGTTTTATGCTTCAGAATATGGATGAATGAGTATATGCATGATGTGTGGAATTTGTTGATATGCCGCGTAAGAATGGGGCATTGGCTTGTAACATCGCCATTTAATGGGATGTCGAAAAATAAGATATGGGGCAAGGAATCCATTTTATGAACGAGGCTCTCGAGTCACCGTTAATGTGAGGCAATGAACCAATTTAATTACGAAGTTCTTGGGTCACCATAGGTGTCAATTCTAAAATGGGATTCCCAAGTCACCATGGGGGCAAGGAATCAATTTTAAAACGAGGTTCTCGGGTCACCATAAAGAGGGTTGCAAGGAATCAATTCTAGAACAAGGTTCCCAAGTCACCGCAGACAAGGGGCAAGGAACCAATTTAATGAGGTTCTCAAGTCACCGAATTGAGCAAGAAACCAATACAGTGTGGGGTTTCCGAGCCACTTGAGGATTGTGTTATTGTGTGATGTGTGATTACTTTGTTTAATTAATATATGATGTTTGATTATGTTGTCGTTATATGATTGTTGTAATTAAATGTATTTTTTATAATGAACATTATTTTGGAAAATTAGCGGTACCATGGTTGTTTTTTCGATTACCGTACCGGCTGAAAGCAACATCTTTTCGAAAACCTTTTAGAACTGTGTTTACTTACCGGGATTACAAATCTCATTAGTGGTGTTGTCTTTCAGAGTTTACAGGTGTTGAGATAGATGATGCAGCGTCTTGAGAAAGTCTTGAAGATATTAGCTCAAGTTTATTTTTATTTATTTATTTATTTATTTATTTTGGGTTTATTAGACGTCCGTGTTTTGAGACAAAACTATTGTAAAAGAATTATGTAGATTCTATTAATTAATTTTTATGAGGCTTTATTTTGAATATACGAGATACTTTCGGATTTAAATATATCGTGAAAAAATTTATGACCGACCTTTTTAAATTTAATGTTTTAAAAGGTTTTTATTGAAAACTTAATTTGGGTTACTAATGTAACGAGTGACGTTACCTTAATGACCAGTAACCTTAAGGAAGCAATTAGTAATAAATTTAATTAATGAAATCAGTTTTTGTTGTGTGGGAAAATTCAAAATTACAATAATAAAGTAAACAAGTTTAGAAAGTATAAACACCAAAAATATGTTGAATCAATTTCGAATTTCAGAATAGTAATAATATTAATAACTTGAATTTAGACTCAATTTCGAATTTCAAAATAAAAATAATAATTTATCTAAAAAAAATTGTGGAACAATTATTGCCTAATTATAAATCACCCTAGATGCATTCTCTCTATGTATATTTTAAACTCTTTCTTTTTCCTTCTCCTCAATACTTTTCACTTCCCATGTACACTACTCTATCGAGGAACACTGTCTGTATCTCTCTCTCTCCACTCGAGGCCACCATCAATCGGAGAACAAGGAAAAAGGTAAGACTCCATTATGTTCTTCATTTCCATCCTCTTTGTACATACTCTTGATTTTTTCCTCTCAGATTCTTCGAAGACCATCTCTAATTCCTACTCATTTGATAAACTATATCTTTTTATCTCTCCGCATCTCTCTCTCCACTAGAGGTCACCACTCGCGAGGCCACCACCTGTTACCAACCGGAGAACAGGGAAAAAGGTAAAGCGTCTCCTACTCTTCTTCAATTCCACCTTCTTTGCTGATTCTCTTAATTTTTTTCCTCTCAGGTTCTTTGAAGACCATCTCTATTCATTGTTCATTCGATTATCTCTCATTTCAGGTAATGACTCTCATCTTCTCGAAGGCTATCTTTGCTTCATTCTTTATCACTACAAAATTCTAAAATTTGAACCTTCTAATTCTCTTGCTCTTTTTGATTTTTCGAGAGCACGGTTCCAAATTCATTGTTTCTTGCTATTAATATCTGCAAAACTAAATAAAGCAACATATGATAAACCCCGTCCCCTGACCATCATACCCAATCACGAAATCATGAAATGCATCGGAGAGGAGTTTCGTTAACAGGTACAATCAGATTGTTCTCATATATATCAAATCTCGATTAATTCAATTTAATATAAATCCAAAAACAAGATGATTATCATATTCTTATATATTTTTATTTGGTGAAAACATATTCTCATATATAAATAATCCACCGTGGTTATAAGCTTTCTAAAAAACAATGCCCCAAGCTATTTTCGATTTTTATCTATAGTGTTGAATATTTTGTCTTGATTTTAGAATCAATATCTAAAATAAATGCATTATTAGTATTAATATCACTCTAACTATGAATGTACATGAACAAATATACACCTTTGAACAATTAGACATCTTACAATGAGCTAATATAGCCTGAATTCAAATATGAAAATAGGAATTCAAGAATTAATAGCATTGCTTTAAAACAATTTGAGAGTGTTTTTAATATATTATATTGTATATCTTGAATTTATGAAAATATATATTTACTATTAAATATTGAGAGAAGTACAATACTAAGTTAGTGACAGAAGATATGGTTAGTGCTAACTTATAATTTTGCTTTGAAAAAAAAATTCACAATAAAACTTTAATGACTATTTTCAAATTTTTTAT
The DNA here is from genome assembly GCA_030762895.1 of Sophora flavescens. NCBI lineage: Eukaryota > Viridiplantae > Streptophyta > Magnoliopsida > Fabales > Fabaceae > Sophora > Sophora flavescens. The sequence continues at coordinate 227,628,584 of CM061065.1, forward strand.
ATTATTCATACAAGTCTTATTTTTATAATTATATTCTTAATACCAAAAATGTGTAGGAGACAATATGTACTTACTATTTACACTTAAATGTCATTATCAGTATTATAATATTTGTAATATTTATTAAGTTAATATTTGTTATAATTTATGATTGACGATTCGAAAAAAAACATTTTTTGGTATATAATTCCCCACAAAAAAATTTAAACCACAAAACATGAATTCAACAATTATATATACAAAAATAAAATCCAAAAAAAAAATTATATTCCCGGTGCATGGCACGGGTCCATTAATCTAGTTAATTATAAATACAAATCTTTTATTTCAACTAATCGTTCAAATTAGGCTATATTGTACTTTTGGCCGCCTCTATTAATCATATACGATTTTGGTCTTTATGATTTTTTTAACATTTGTGAAAGTGAAAGAGGGAAACACAAGAATGTGGGTTGAATTGTGTTTCTTAAACTTTTTGAAAAATCTTTTCGCAAGCAGCTTATAAAGCAGACACACAAAAACAAGTTTTTTCAGAGATTAAGTAAAAACCTTCAAAGAACAATCCCCAAGTTAGCAAAAAAAAAAAAAAACTTGGCAGATGTAAGTGAAAGAGAGATTCACACAGAGATATATCATGGTTTGTATAAATAGTCAGTGTATGTCAGTCCCTCTAATTGAGTAAGTTAGCTATTAGCAAGCTTCTGTTAGTTTCTGTTGTAACAGAGGCATTTAAGTTAGTTTGTTTAGCTAAAGTCAGTTAGGCTTTACAACAAATAGATAAGAAGCATATCAGGGAAGCTATGACTGAGAATATATATAAACAGCATAGCATGGCTATTGGAATGTACAATTCATAAACACAATTGATGCATATTCAGCATATTGTGTGTGACTTTTTACATGGTATCTAGAGCCGAAAACCTGAGTGTGTGAGTCTCTTGCAAACCTTTCAAGAATCATGGTGAATGATGGTGATTCCTCCAAAGATGAGCAACCAGAATCACCAAAGAAAGAATCATCACCACGCAAAGGAAAGAAAGTTTTGACAAGCAGCAACAACGAAACAGGCATTGATGCTATGTCACCATACTACCTACATGCTTTAGACAACCCCGGGCAAATTTTTGTAAGCGAACTCCTCAATGATATTAATTACAGAGAGTGGGTTGCTGACATGAGTAATGCCCTATATGCAAAGAATAAAATTGGGTTTGTGGACGAATCGATCCCCATGCCAAAAGTGGATTCTTGCAATCTTGCATATTGGATGAGGTGCAATGTAATGGTAAAGGGATGGCTAAAGACAGGGATGGAGAAACATGTAAGGAGCACGGTTCGATATGCTAGCACAACTCGTGAAATACGGGAAGAACTTGCTGAAATATTCTCGACAGGAAGTACACCAAGAATGTAACACCCTACTTTTTATTTTCCGATTTTTATTTTTTCAGTAAAAATATTTTCGCTGTATTAACCGGTATAAATGTATTTATTTATTTTTTTATCCGAGTTCATGGAGATTGATTTTTATGAAATAAAAATCATATTCATACTCTATCTTAGGGTAGAAGCTTACGGTAAAAATTTGGGTTGAAAATTCAGACGGAACCCGGTCTGCGTTTTCACTGACAGTATAATTTTACTGGGCAGAAAACCAAATTTTGACTCGTGAACGAAATGGTTTATATTTAAATCATATTTCTAACGAGTTTGGTTGTTTTGAAAATTTTCAACCGAAAATAAAATATTACGCTTTTTACGGGCGTAAAACCCTAATCGGGAAACCGACGGAGTCGAGAAGGGAAGTGCAGAGACCCGTCAAGAGATCGGGACAATGAGTCATACATGATGACTCATGGAGGATGAGTCACTAAGCATTTATGAGCATTAAATGCAAGTAATCATGACATTTAGGTAAAAAGACCAAAATACCCCCAAGCTTTCGCGGGTATTAACAAGACGCATCTACGCACTCTTATCCACTCATTTTACGTGGTTGAAAACCTCCCAAATCTCTCCAATTTCGTGCCTCCACCTCCAATAAATCTTACCTATTTTATTTTGCTTTCGTTTCATATTTTCCTCTCAAAAACCGAAATCGGGTAAACGACGGAGCTGTGTACGGAATTTCCGGGAACCGCTAATGGATAAGATCGATGACTCATTGGTGAGTCATTTTGTGTGGCCCAAAATCAGCCATACCTCCATCAAATGTGAGCCACATATTATTAACCATGATTAGCCAAAATAACCTTAGTTAAGTTAATTATAACCTTAGTTAAGTTAATTATAACCTTAGTTAAGCTTATATTAATTTAATAATCACAAAACCCATTAAACCAATTCCTTTTAACCAAACAAGGCATAAGATTACTCCTATAAATACCCCAAAACCGTGACCTCCCTCACCATTTCACTCATCTTCTTCATTCTCTTCATCTTCCCCACCAACTAAGTTACAAAACCCTAAGAACACCGAATTCCCACCAAACATATGACCCTCTTACTTTCTGAAACTCGAAAAACACTCAACATAAAAGTTGTTCCTCTTTCTCTCTTCTTTCCAACAAGCTAAAGATCATCAAAAACGGATAAGTGGATTGGGATAAAGGCTCAAAATACAGAAACTGCCCAGAATTCCCAGCAACCCACGAAACAGCATAAAGAAGGCCCTTTTCACCCCTGTTATGATCCGAACCAAATGAAACCTTAAACACCAAAGTTGTTCCTTTTCTTCTTATCTTTCTATCAAGCCAAAGTTCGTAATTTTTGGATGAGTATATTGTGAGATACACTCACAATACCATCACACCCTCAAGCTGTCCAGTTTTCAACATAGTGAAGGTTGATCATTTTCTTCATTTCTTCAATCTTCAAGAGGTAAAAGCTCATCTCCTTGATCATATAAGCTTTCATATTCATGTTTTTATCATGTTTATGCCATGAATCATATTTTTCCATTCCTAGATCTAGAACTTCAAATAATTCTAGAAAATTGTAGAAAATCCTTTTAATGTGAAACCAATTTCTATGATCTTGTGATGTCTTCCACTTTCATTATCCAAGAGCTTGAATCCAACTAAATTTCCTAGCCTATTTTCCTAATATGGGCCGAAACCCTAACCCTAAAGGTTAGAGGATTTTGTTTCAAATTTTAGTCTTGTAATAAGTAATCTATGTTAGTTAAGACTCTAGTAACTAGGATCCAAAAGATGGCATTAAGAAGATAATCCTAAACCTATTTTCTAAGTCTTGGCCGAACCTAGCCCTAAAGTGTCATAGATGGTTGTTAGTTGATTATAGTTATGTTGTTTGAATGAAGGTGGTTGTGTTAACTCGTGGCGGGATAACGAGGATCGTCGTGTACGTGTTTTCGGTGAAAACTCAGGTGGGGAAAAGAATCAACCTATCGTCGGAATCGATAAGTAGTAGATTATATGATAATTGTGTAGGGCGACCTAAACCCTACTAGTAGTTGAGTAATCGACAAGACCAAAATCTCATTGGAAACATTTTCTGTAAAACCAATGGTGATTCGGGGATTGTAGGTTTATCGACATTAAGGTTGATTTTATGATGTTGAGGATGTTTGGATTTATTTATTATTTGATTTGATTGTGATATGCTGGCTGTGATAATTTGTTTTAAGTGATATTTTATGGTGTTTGATTATTTTATTGATATTATGTTGATATTTATTAACCGTTGATGGATGATTTGCTTTTATTATTTATATCGAATTGATACTTTATGATATGGATGTTAATATGCTGTTTTGAGGTTGGAATGGTATATGTCTGAGTAATTTCTGGCTAAGGAAAAACTTGGTATTTAAGCGTGTTTATCACCACCTCTTTTTCCTGGGAAGTTATCCGGTATACTATTCGTAGTTCTTAAATTTGGTGATTTTTATTCTGTTGAATGATATTTTATGATGATTAATATGTTTATGTGAGAATGTATTATAGCTTGATGATAATTGAATTGCTTGGTTCAACAATATTCTGATATATGGTTAGAGATGATCTGCCTGGTTTTTAATATTGTGCTTAGCTGATTTTTAAGTAAGGATATGTGTTGTTCGGGAGATAATTGTTTGGGTGAGAGAATAAAGGTGATTTAGAGGTGCCTAGCCTAATTAAGTGGTTTTATCTAAGAGGAAAAAGGTGTTGAGACTTTGATGGAAGGTTGAGGCACTAGGTTGTTATTGATTTAAATTAGGGAGATTCATTTATCGAGGTATTGTTAGTCACAGCCGTGTGAGTGGAACACACGAGGTCAGGATATCCTATTTTGGGGATATCGGATATTACGGGTGAGCGCCCTACGGATGTGGATGCCGAGGTAGACTATCGTAATACTCTTTAGTTCTTGACGAGTTCGCATGTTCTTGGCACTGGACCGTTATGGAATGATATTCCTTGACGAGTTCGTATGTTCTTGGCACTGGACCGTTTTGGATTGATATTCCTTGACGAGTTCGTATGTTCTTGGCACTGGACCGTTATGGAAGGATGTTCCTTGACGAGTTCGTATGTTCTTGGCATTGGACCGTTATGGAATGATATTCCTTGACGAGTTCGTATGATCTTGGCACTGGACCATTTTAGACTAATAAGTGTTTAGTCTTTGATGCGTTCGAAAGTTATTGGTACTGGACCGTTCTGGACTACTGACTAATGTGACAGGAGTGAAGATGGCCACATCAAGTATTAAGTTTTAGTTGCATGGGTGAGGGTAGAGGATGATATAGTGAATTGAGGATGATTGCTGATTTTGATTGATGTGTGTACGTGACAATTCTTGTATAATTTACTATTACTCTTTTCCGCTTTTTGATGATAGAACTATTTCTTATTCCCTATATCTTTCTCGTGTGTTGTGTTTTATTTCGATGTGATCGTGCGAGAAGACCCGATGGAGGAACCAATTCTTTGAGGGGTTAGATGGAACTCCTTACGAACCGGATGCTTGAGGTCGAGTTGTGATTCAAGGCGATTAGAGTATAGACAGTATGGCCAGTGTGTCTAAAAAGTATTTATATTTCCATTGAGTATGTCTCAGTAGTGAAGTTTATGCCTGTGAGGGATCCCCTCGAGAGGGTACCCTTAACAGTGCTTTTGGAATGTAATAAATAACAGGTGTGTATTTATGTAATATAGTTTTGGTATGTTTTATATATATGCATAAGTTATATAATTATTAATTAAGTTTTAATTTTTACGTATTTTCAATGATAAGCGAGCGATTAAGTAAATAAATATTAAGGTTTTAATGTAATAATACGATGGGGCACAACGGGGTGTCTCAAAGAACATATGAATTGAGGCGTGCAGTTACTCATCTCAGGCAAGATAAGATGTCAATCCCTGAATACTACACAAAGCTAAAAGGTTTAAGGGATGAGGTTCAATCTATCTCTCCCTGGCCTGAATGTACATGTGGAGGATGTAACCATGGTGTACAAAAGCAGCTGAAACAAATGGGGGAAAGAGAGCAGATGTATGATTTCTTGATGGGTTTAGATGAGATCTTTAGCACTGTAAAGACACATATATTGAGCATGGCACCAAAATTAACTCTTGTGCATGCCTATCATCCAGTAGCTGAAGATGAACAGCAGGGGCTGACCTCTGCCACTCACAAAAACACCACTGAAGTCACAGTATTCCAGACTCAGGGCAGCCGATATAAGGACAATGAAGATCGAACGACTGTAAAGAAAGAAAGGTCAAAGTACAGCCATTGTCAAAAGATTGGTCATGTTCAAGAAGAATGTTGGGAGATAATTGGTTACCCTCAAGATTGGAGGAAACCGAATAGAGAAAGGAAAGAACAGGACCTTGGACCAACAAAAGAGGAGGAACCAAGGCAGCTCAGATAACAACAGAAGAAAGCCTCATTCCAGGACTGACCATAAAGCAGTATGATCGTTTAATGCAACATCTTAAGGAAGATAATAAGCCTGTGATGACAAATCAGCAAGCAAGGCCAACAGTTAACATGGCAGGTAACATACTAAACAATAGGCCCTGGATAATTGATTCTGTGGTCACTGAGCACATAACTTGTGACAAAAAATTGCTGAAGGAAATGCTTGTTTCCAGCCAGCAAATTGTGCACAATCCCAATGGCACTAGTGTGCCAGTAAAGGGAACAGGAAGATTGGATTTGTTTAATGGCATGAACTTGGAAAATGTCTTGTATATACCTGACTTTCATTGCAATCTGTTATCTATCAGTAAACTCACTAAAGAACATAAATATGCTATTATTTTTATGGCTAACAATTGCATTGTGCAGGACTTAGCTTCGAAGACTGATTGGAATGGGTAAACATCATAATGGATTGTACTTTCTTGAACCAATTCAAGGAATGGCAATGAATGTAGGCAAAAGTGTAACTGCTAATTTATGGCATCAAAGATTAGGCCATACTTCAGACTTGAAAATGAGTAGCATAGATTCTATTCCTAACATAGCTAGAAATAAGTCTTTTTGTGACTCTTGTATAAGGGCTAAACAGACAAGGTTGCCCTTTCCCTTTTCCTGTAAGTTCAATAAAGAGAAAAGATTGTTTTGATATGATTCATTGCGACATATGGGGTAGACATGCTACTGCTTCTACATCTAGTGCACACTACTTCCTATCCATAGTAGATGATTACAATAGAGGTGTATGGATTTATTTGATGAAGCATAAGTCTGAAGTAGAGAATTATTTACCCATGTTCATTTGCATGATAGAAACACAGTTTGATAAAAGAATTAAAAGAGTTAGGACATATAATGGTTTGGAATTCACTTCAAATCATATGCAGAAGTTTTATGCTTAAAAATGAATAGTTATGGAACTAACATGCACCTACACACCCCAACAAAATGGGGTAGTAGAAAGAAAGCATAGGCACATTTTAGAAATGGCAAGGACTTTAAGGTTTCATGCTGGTTTACCAATTATGTTTTGGGGTGAGTGTGTGCTTACTGCAGTTCATATAATAAACAGATTGCCAACTAAAATACTAAACAACAAGACACCTTATGAGATCATTTTCAAAAAGAAACCAAATTATGGATACTTAAAGGTGTTTGGTTGCTTAGTATATGTTTTAAAGACTAAGAAAGAAGGGAAATTTGATGAAAGGGGGAGAGCTAGTATTTTCATTGGTTATCCTTAGGACAAAAAGGTTATAAGACCTATGATTTAGAAAGGAAAGAGTTTCATGTGTCAAGAGATATAATTTTCTTTGAAAATGAATTTCCCTTTAGAAAATGTGAAAAACAGGTATGGCAGCATTCAGACCAACAAGCAATTTGGGGAGAATGCCCTCTAACAAGAAGATCCTGCACTGGCTCACTAGTGCAATAAGTGTTTTTTACGTCAGTTAAAATTGATTTTTTACGTCAGAATACTGACTGACGTAAATAGAGCTGACGTTAATAGTTAATATTTTAACGTCAGTTGAGAACTGACGTTAAATATAAAACTATTAACGTCAGTTCCTTAACAAAACTGACGTTAATTTTTACAAAATTAACGTCAGTTTTTTAAACAACTGACGTTAAACATAAAACTATTAACGTCAGTTCTTTAAGACAACGGACGTTAATTTTGTTAAAACTAACGTCAGTGGTTATAAAGAACTGACGTTAAAGGTTTAATTTTAACGTCAATTTCAATAAACAACTGACGTTAATAGCGTACTTTATATTTTATAAAATACTATTAACGTCAGTTGTTTGATAAAACTGACGTTAATAGTTTTTTTTTTTAAATTCAGTTTTAAAATATCACTCCCTCAGCCTATCCCCTCGCATTCAAGTAAATATCCCAAGAATACGGAATATCAAACACATTACAGAATTGCAAAGGAAAAATGGAACAATGGGGGGACTTAAAACTAAAACCCATGTATATATATAAATAAATTTTAGTTCCAATGTCTAAAAAACAAAACTACCAATCTAAGGATATATATATACATGTTATTAATTAGTTTCTAAAGTCTAACAAAAAACTATTTATCTAAGTATTGCGGAGGTATCTTGTCAATTCCTTTTTCAGCCGCATACTTGAAGAAGAATTCAACGAAGCGCATCCTCAAGTCTCTTAACTCATCTTCTTGAATAGGCGATTGGTCGTTAAATTCCTACACACGTCAGTTGATAATAACAATAACATCAATGCAAGTCATCTTCAAAACTATAATATATAATTTAACAAGTTGTTTAAATATTACCTTAATCCATCCATCCGTAATAGATGTGGAGACTATGTTCAGCATATGAAGCATCACATAATAGCCGCACGACCACCCGTCAATTTGAAATCGAGACTACCAACAAAATTAATTTCAACGTTAGTAGAATATACATATAAATTAGTAATTATAATATTAATTATTTGATAAATAAACTACCAAACCTTGAGGATGTTCCATACAGGATTTGCTTTAGCCTTAGAAGTCCTACTTCTCCCGTTGGCGCAACTTATGCTACTCGCCTTCAGCGAGCTATCATAAACAAATAATCATGTTGATCAATTAACAAATTCATATATCATGTGTGTAATAAACTAAAAACAACTGATATTAAAACTTAAATTAAATTTAAGATTAGTTACTTACTTATTTACAGCTCCCACCACCTTCGGTGGCGGATCTTGGTGGAGAGAGCAGAAGAATATGACTCTATGCCTAGACGGGTGAAGTACGAACAATTGCCAATGGCTTTTCATACAGTAGGGAGCCAGATATAATTCTTTCGGATTGTCTCCCAACAAGTTCCCTAAGTATTTACTCAATGCATCGCCAGCAAAGAAAGAAAGGCGGGAAGGATTGACGGATCTAAGAAAACCAGAATCGATGCAACGCTCTTATCAAGCTGAAGACGATGGAGATACCTAAGATATGAAAAGGTGTGGATGTTAATTACATAATATATATATTGAAATTAAAATAAATTATTAAATGGAAAAATACCAAAAATAAATAAGTTATAAAATTAAAATTAACTTACGTGCACCGTAGATCGAAAACATTCTTTGTTCAGCCAAACGCTATTTCTGCAGGCGTTCCCGAGATCGTCACCACAGAAGGTAAATATCCTCCGTTGATCTGGGCGTGCCACCCATCCATCGTGCTCCAATGGACATTCAAAAATCTCAAACGCATAATCCTCACCAAGTGAGAACAAACGAGTGATAGGTGACAACGACACCGACGTCAACTTAGCCTTCAGTTTAGGAAAAATAAAATAGATAAGTTTTTTATAATTAAAAAAAACACAAGTAATTATTTGACTAATTTGGATATTAATAATGAATAAATACCTTTGTTAACATTTCGAGCTCACGTCGTTTGGAGTCCAACTCAAGCTCACGCCTTTTCATTTCCAACTCATGCTCATGGCGCTGGACTTCCAACTCCCGCTCCCTAGCTGCCAACTCATCGTCCTCCACATGTGCCCTACTAAAACTCTCTTTTGTGCTCACATGTGAAGGGTTGGCATGCCCTGCGGTGTCCTGGGATGTACCGACGGAGGAAAGCTCTCTGGCAAGTGCCTGCTTGAATTCTGGGTTGGATATTAAGCCTTGCATCAGATGTGTTGTAATAGCTGGGTTGGACATGAGGTGCTGAGTAATGTCAGTCAAAATTGATGCTTCATTGACCACCCGCTTTCGTGAAGCAGACTTGCCATAATATTCTTTGATGGTCACGTTCCCAGGAACACCGAGAACCCGACCAGGATGGTCTTTCTTGCCTAGAGCAATCATCAAGACGTCCTGCCGTCTAGAAAGGACGAATGCGCCCTGGGAGGATTTTGCTTTAAGATCCATCTACAATGAAAAAAAATGAAAAAACGTGCAAGTGAAAAGTGTTGCAAATATCTATACAAATATCAATTGAAATCAAGTTAATCATTTACTTACAATCTTATCTGCCACTTCGCGAGTGGCATCAACTTTAAAAGATCCCGTCTTTGTCATGCGGTCGGCTAACCAGACATCCTCGCGGTCGATGTCCGACGGAGGACTTGATGGTGTGCCCTCAGGCACCTCTCCTCTTTCAATCCTAGCAGAGTGCTCTTCCTGCTTCGCCCTCAACGTTCCTTGGAACGTCATTCCAGTGGTTGTAGTTGATGCTTACGTGCTGCTTCGCTTGTAGAAACACCCACTTATTAAATTCTTTAGCACGGGGTCCCTGGGCATTTAGATTAGCATCGAAGGACACCTCAAGCTTCTGTCCGCTTTGCCTGTCCTTCTCTAGTTTCTTCAACGAGGTGGATCCTCTACCCCGTTTCCTATGAGCCTGTGATGTCTGTATGGACAAAAAAAAGTGATAAAATAGAGGGTTGTAACATTATAAACTTACATTAAAAAGAAGGACTAAAGATAGTATATAACATGTAAACTTACACTAGAATCAGGTGTAGGCGTGATCGGGTCCTGCGAAACCCCCACAGTGTCCTCCCGTGCATGTAGGCTATCCGACTGATCCATATGTATGCCTGTTCAGAAACAATATATATGTATTAACATAGGTTATAACTCAAAATAAATACAGAAGTATAAATAAAACTAACTAGATAGGTCCTGTAGATATACAAAACATCTATATATCCAATATAAGGACAATACGGGAGATTGAAAACTATAGTTTTTGAAGATTGCCAAGCACTGGTCACGGCCTGGCCGTGATGTCCATAACGGCCGTAACGTGCCAACTGAACCAGACCCTCATAGGCAGAACTGATCACGGCCTAGCCGTGATGAGCATCACCAGTGTGATGATCAACCAGCAGAGCAACATGCACTCAAAACCAAAAATAGAGACATTCCAAACAACTCAAACTCATGGTTTAAAGTTACAACTACTGAGACTAGACTCAAAACCAAAAATAGAGACATTCCAAACAACTCAAACTCACAGATTCAAGTTTCAACTATTGAGACTACAGTTTCAACCAGCAGAGCAACATGCATGCACTCAAAACCAAAAATAAAAAAATGTGCCCTAAAGACTCACCAGAAATAGGTGCTCGCATGGTGGTGGGGGGGAAGCTCGAGTGGTGGCCAACGTTCGATGTGGTTAATGAGAGCAGAGGGACAAGGAGAGTTAGTGCGCGGGAAGGGGAAAGAGAGATGTCAAGTTATTACAAAGAATGAGCGGGAAAGACAGAGTTAGGGGTTAAGAGTGTACCTCACGGTGGTGGCGAAGAAGCCCTCGCGGTGGTTGCGGTGGAGATGAGCTCGCGATTAGGGCAGAGTGAGAGCGAGAGTGAGGGTTGAGAGTGAGGGATGAGCGTGATGAAAAGAGAAAAGAGACGTACAGAGAAGTGTAAGAGGCGCGTGGGTGTAAACGTTAAAATTAAAATAAAACAACATTTTACGTCAGTTGTTAGTAAAATCTGACGTTAAAGATCATATATTTAACGTCAGTTGTCTTAAGAAACTGACGTTAAAAACTCTCACATTTATTACATCAGTTGTTAGTAAAAACTGACGTTAAAGGTCATATATTTAGCATCAGTTGTATTAAGAAACTGACGTTAAAAACACTCACACTTCTTACGTCAGTTGTATTACACAACGGACGTTAAAAGTTTATTAGTTTCTGCAAAAACATTCATTCCTTTGACTACTGTGCTACTTACCCATTCACCTTGTACCTAATCCTCTTAATGAGCATTAAGTTTATAGATAAGTTTTCAAGAAAATCAGAATAGCTTAGTAACTTCATCCACTGCTCCTATAAATAGCTTCCTTCCATCCTTTTAATTTTTTCTGCTTCACAATATGGCTCTGCCATGGAGACTAACTTCATCACTCTTTCTTCCTATTCGTAGACTCAAAGATCTTTGTCTTAATGGTCAAACAACTTCTGTATCAGTCTGTATTACACTTCATGAATGAGATCCGGTTTGGGTTATTGATTCAACTTATACTTCGCACATATATTTTAGTTTTCAAAACAGAAACACAAAACATCAAAGCAATTCATGTGAAACTGAAACTTTGAGGAAGGCAATGCGGAAGGGTACGTATACTAGATAAAAAAATTATTAAAATAACCTTTAACGTCTGTTGGAGGATCACCTATCTCATGGAAGACAAAAAGACAGACAGTTGTGGCTAAGTCATCTGCAGAATATAGATCAATGGCAGCAACAATGAGTGAGATAATCTGGCTTAGATGGCCTCTGACAGAATTAACAGTGACTCAAACTGATCCTACACAGTTGTTTTGTGATAACCAGGCAGCATTGCACATAACAATGAACCCGATTTTTCATGAAAGAACTAAAGATGTTGAGATAGACTGTTATTTTGTCAGAGAGAGAGTACAATCAAAAGACATAGAGCCTATGAAGATTGGTACTAAAGAGCAAATTGCTGATGTGTTCACAAAGCGATTAGGAAGGGATAAATTTGAGCACTTACTTGGCAAGTTGGGCATGGTAAATTTGCATGCACCAACCTAAGGGGGGGTGTAGAAATAGTCAGTGTATGTCAGTCCCTCTAATTGAGTTATTTAGCTATTAGCAAGCTTCTGTTAGTTTCTGTTGTAACAAAGTCAGTTAAGTTAGTTTGTTTAGCTAAAGTCAGTTAGGCTTTACAATAAACATATAAGAAGCATATCAGGGAATTGAGAATATATATAAACATCGTAGCATGCATATTGGAATGTACAGTTTAGAAATACAATTGATGCATATTCAGTATATTGTGTGTGACTTTTTACATGGTTCACTCTTATCCAACAAGAAGAAGCATATTAGAGATGCGTTTTGGGAGGTTTTGCACGATTTGCTTTTTTTAGGGGTAAGTGAGCTTGGAACGGTGGAGAATGGGAAGATGTGATCAAGAAAGGGCTGGATAGGAAGGATAAACTTGTCATTTCCTTTGCTTTATATTTGGGACAAAAAATTGTCCCTTATTTAAGTGAGTATCAATTTTTTACATTTTTGCTTAGTCATTTTTCTTCTTTTCTACTGTCTCACAGTCATTTTTTAAATCAAACATGAAACAAGATGTTTTATCCTATGATGTCCCTTATTTTATAACAAATCAAACGGATCCAAAAAAGTTTACTATTGATAAAAAATTAAATAAGCAATCGATGGAATATAAAATATATTTCTATTGTTTTTCATTAAAAAACAAAGGAGAGCCCTAAGGAGAAGGATGGGGAAATTGTGTATTTATTGATCTTAAAAGTTGTAGTTTTTGTTTTTCTATAAACATTTATTATTCTTGGATTCCTTAACCAGTAGCACCAGTTAGCAAGACCCAAAAACAAAAATGATTTGCCAAGTGGAATCTACCTAATTCGAAGGAGTTACAATAAATTTAAACATCATCACCATAAATTTATACCTTTAAACACTTATTTATTCCTAATTATTTTATTCTCTCTTACGTTTCATCATTTCACCTATCAATAAATAAGTCTTTTACTGTTATATATCATCTAAAACGAATAGGATCTTAATACATTTAATCAGATTAATAATGAATATAAGGGAGTCATAAGATGGTCAATTTGGTTTGGATGATGGAGTTAAAGAATGAAGTGATAAGGAGGTTGAGTGTTCAAACCCTACCAACTAACAAAAATAACATTAAGTGTATATTTGAGATGATGGGATGGGGTGATTAGTAATGGAGTCGGGTGGTATAGAAGGTTTGACCCATTGTTTGAGAGTTCATTCCATAACCCAAATCACTCCATCCCATCCAAACCCCCAATTTTTATAATCTCCAAATTGGGGGTTTGAGATTTCCGCCTCAAACTTCCAAACAATGGAGTGGTATATTTTTATCACTCCACCCTAAATCATTTTATTACTAACCACTCAACTCCATCCTCTTCAAAGCTCTCAAACATAGCCTAACATGCTAACACTTACCTACCAAAAAAAAAGACTAATAATAAATATACTTCTAATTACTCATTTTAAATATAAACTCAATTTAAAAAGTTTTTTTCCCACAACATCATATTAGGGTTTCCCTCGTGGATGGTGATGGTTCACAAAACTTTATCCACTGTGGAGCATTCACATAACTGACAATTCTCCAAACTTCACACCGACTACACAGAAGACAGGCTCTAACTTCTAACTTCTAACTTCCACCAAAAATATAAACTAAAATATATTTATGCAACAATAAAAGAACAGGGGAAAATATTAATAGAAATTTTAAAAATAAACTATTTTTTTTTAAAAAGGGAAAAGGTGAATTTGGTATGACGCCATTAGGCACCTACGGTGCACGTTAGCTTGTTCCAACCATGTTAGTAATAACAGCGTTTGCTTGCACTGAAAATTATCAATTTTATTTACAATAATCGTATTTTAATTTTCCTATCTTTCTCAACTCATCGGCGATTGTCGGAAGCTCCTATTCATCGCCGCCACCTTGCACGAATCGGACCCACATCGGATTCTTCGAAACCCGGATCCGGGAGCCATTCAAAATCTCACTCTTCTTGTTCTATAGCAGCAAAAGTCTTCACCTTTCTTTACCATTTACCTCACACCACTTTCTCTTCTCCATACAAATCGGGTTCTGTTTTTTCGTGCAGTTAGCTCTACTCAATTTTGCTCCACACGTGGCGATCTCCCTCTCCTTCAACACCCCATTACCACCACCTCCAATCACAGTGAGTTTTTTTTTGAAGTTTACTTTAATTCTTGTGCTTATTTTTATTGCATCTGGGTTTTTTTAAAAAATAAATTATGAGTGTATATTTTGGGGGTTTTCATTATAGATTTTCGATCTCTGTGCAAAAATTTTGGGCTTTTATTAAATTTAGCTTAATTTGGTTGATAATTGAAAGTTGGGTCATTTCCCTCATATTGGAGTGGTTTCAAGAGATAAATAAATGGGTTGCTGATTTTGAAATTCAAAGTGTTTGGCTTCTGGGATAATGTAGGAAAGAGTCAGGAAAGTAAAGTTTCTATTTTTGCATTTATGAACTTTAAGTGGAAGATATTGTGTTGCAATCAATTGAACTGAATATGATGCATGTTGTTTCTAGATTTATACTCTACAATTAGGGCGTTTGGGGTACACCTAGTTTCACAGCAACCGTAGAGAGCTCAGAGCATAAGTACTAGATTGACGTTGGTTTTTGTGTTTGTATATTTTAGTTAAAATGTTTTATGAATTGTTGTTCTTGGATCTCAGATGAAAGTTTTGTGAGCTTTAAAATTAATATTACTTACTTTTTCTCTCCTTCCAAAACTGTCAGCAGGCATGGAAAGGTGGTTATATATGATATTGGGAACTCAGTTGGGCTGCTCATAACTTCTGTTGCAAGAGTTAAGTTGTGAAGTGGTCTGGTTCCTACATGGAAGCTAACAAAGAGGAGGCACTTAAAGCAATAGAGATTGCTGAGAAGCGATTTGCTCAGAGGGACTTTGCTGGTGCGAAGAGCTATGCTGTAAAGGCTAAAACCCTTTGTCCAGGATTGGAGGGTCTTTCTCAAATGGTGGCCACGTTTGAAGTTTACATTGCTTCTGAGGTCAAACATAACGGTGAACTAGATTATTATTCCATTCTTGGATTAAAACCTTTTGCGGATAAAGAGGCTGTGAAGAAACAGTACAAGAAGCTGGCCGTGTTGCTACATCCTGATAAGAACAAATGTGTGGGAGCTGATGGGGCATTTAAGCTTGTTTCTGAGGCATGGACTTGGCTGTCAGATAGTGCCATGCGTAGTTCTTATGATTTCAAAAGGAATGCACATTTGGGTGGGATTAATCAGACAAATTTGTCTTCTGTTCATGTTACAGGGGCTGCAGGTTATACCAAATGCTCCAATTCGTCAACCTCTCATGGTAGGCCTGACACCTTTTGGACAATTTGCACCTCTTGTAAAGTTCAGTATGAGTATCTGCGCAAGTATGTGAATAAAAGACTTTCTTGTAAGAACTGCCGTGGCACTTTTGTTGCTGTTGAAACTGGGGCAGCCCCAGCAAATGGTTCGTTTCCATATTGTCCTTGGTCATATATGTCAGGAAATGGGTATGGAAGTCATTCATTTGATGGAGTTACTTATGTTCCAACTAGTGCCACTTATTTCAATGGCAATGGGGTCACAGGATACCCTTCTGGGCATGCATATGAGTACGTTTCAAATGTTTCATTTCAGTGGAACTCTGCTGGACATGTCAATCAAAATGGATCAACTACCTTGTCTGCCGGTCCTGTTTATCAGGCCAATGGAAACGTGAAGAGGGGAAGACCAAAAATCAAATCTGGAGCTGATAGGAGGTATCACATGGCTGAGACTGTGGTCAATAAAAATTCAGATGTACCGTACTCCTGCAGTGAATCAGCAGAAGTTAAGCCATGTAGACCTGACAAGAAACGAAAAGTTGTTGTGGGAGCCAGTTTTAGAAATGGTTACGAAGACAGGGGGTCAAAATGTGCTTCGGAATCAATAGTGACTAATGGAAATGAAAGCGTCGGACATGGCCAGAAGCTTTCATGCACTGGTGAAGTTCAAACCAAACAGTGTACCATGGCACCAGCATTTGATGTGAGAAAACTATTGATTGAGAAAGCCAGGACAGAAATTAGGAAGAAACTGGAAGAGATGAAATTATCATCAAAAGCTGCAGCTATAGCTGCTGTTAATGAGAAAGAAAAATCACGAGTTGGAGATGCTCAACTCAAAAGAGAGACATGTAGAAGAACAGTTGTGAATGTTTCTGGCCATCAATTAGATCATGGCAAAACTGGTCCAGTCTCAATAAATGTCCCAGATCCCGACTTTCATGACTTTGATAAAGATAGGTCAGAGGAATGCTTCAGGCCAAAGCAAATATGGGCACTATATGACGAGGAGGATGGAATGCCACGATTATACTGTTTGATCCGTGAGATTATCTCTGTCAATCCATTTAAGATTCATATTAGTTACTTGAATTCCAAAACTGATAGTGAGTTTGGTTCAGTGAACTGGCTTGATTCAGGTTTTACCAAATCTTGCGGAAATTTCAGGGCTTGGAATTCTGATGTTGTTGACCAAGTTAACATTTTTTCTCATCTTCTAAGCAAGGAGAAGGCTGGCCGAGGAGGATGCATTCGCATATATCCTAGAAGTGGAGATATTTGGGCTGTTTATCGAAATTGGTCACCGGATTGGAACAGATCTACTCCAGACGAAGTGAGGCATCAATATGAAATGGTGGAGGTGCTGGATGATTACTCTGAGGAACTTGGTCTTTGTGTTTCTCCCCTTGTCAAGTTGTCTGGATTTAAAACAGTATATAAGAGGAACGCAGACAAAAGTGCCATTCAATGGATACCGAGAAGAGAAATGTTGCGCTTTTCACACCAAGTGCCTTCTTGGCTGCTGAAGGGGGAGGAGGCAAGCAATTTGCCTGAAAGGTGTTGGGATCTTGATCCAGCTGCGACTCCAGATGAGCTTCTTCATGCTGCTACAGAAGCAAATGCTTTGTAGGCTATGCATTTGTGTAACAATTATTTGGATTGCACTTTAGCATTCTTCCCACGATATTTTAGATTTAACTGTACACTATGCCACAGCTGGTTAGAGACTAATGAAACATTAACCGCGGATGTTTTTAGAGGGTAAAATTTTATTTGTAACATTTCTCTAGAGTTTCAGATCTAGTGTTTGTTTGTTCAATATGCCATAGGAGGTGTATCTCTTGTAAGAGGTCAGGAATAGATTCTCATTAGGTCTGCCTGCTTGTAACTGTATCTCTGGCCAGTATTTACTGGTAAAGAATTTATTCAATTGAAGGCTGAAACCATTCCAACAACTTTAAGAGACCAAAAAAAAAAAAAAAAAAACATGAAAGAATCAATGAAGAGAGCTATTTGATTGTATGTAATCTATGAGTGACCCTCCTTTACAGAACCTCAGTACTTTTTAATTTGGACCGCTGCTGTATTATTTCTTTTATTAGAAGCCAGCTTCTGTATTCTTTGCAGTTTCTCTCTGCTCCCTACATTTTTTGTTTTTAAAACAAGTACTTTTAGAATTTTTCTCACAGTTTACCTGAAAATTGAAATGACCTTCTCCATTGCTACTACCATGAGTGTAAGTTCAATTAAATTTGATCATACCAGAAATAATAAATGTTGGTATTCGCTCCATCATAATCCTTTTTTTCTTGAGCGTTCTTTTAGGAAGCACACAAGATTGTAATGTAAATCAGCATATGCTCATCAACAGTTTCAAATTCATTCAGATTTTGGAAACACCTATTATGTTATGAAGAAAACGTTTAAAATCATTTTGAATGGAAAGGTTGAATATTTGTAATCACGGCTATTGTGTCATGCCTAGGTCACAAGACATGCCGCTGGCCTCAATCAGATAGAGCAACCACCGACACAACAGGAACCAGTTGGCGTGAAATGAAAAACATAGAATAGAAGCAACACAAGAATAATTAATAAATGTATTAATTAGAGATAACAATGCATAACAGGGACTGGATCCTCTCGGGTCACGGGAGAGGTCCATTATGAGAGAGAAAGAGATATTTAATAAAATAATATAAATAATATTATTTTATTAAATGTGTCTCTCGCTCACCTACCAGACCCATTTAGTAAATAGAGACGAACTGGTTCCGCATAACATTAAGTAACTGCCATCAGTAAAGAATATAAAACAGAAGCAACATTGTGAAGAAAAACAAAGGTAACTCAACCAACCGTATTGAAAATGTTGAAAATGACGATCACTCCACAAGTCAATACGAACTGAAGAGATGTAAAAATCTGTAAGATTCATATGCATTCACATAATTGTTCATGACTATGTAAAACAAAATGTATCCCATACAGATGGATAGTGGGAGGAAGAATGGGTTCCTCTATGCATTATATCATATGGGTTCCACCTGTTTTAAAAATGAAACAATCTTACTACAAGGATGTGATACATCATTATTTAATGATAGTGAGTAACAATGGATGAAACCTTAAAGTGGAAGTTGAATACCAGATAGATAACAAAGACAATGTCCATTTCAAACGCTGCAACAAACAGCACATCCTTTGGTTCCTACAATCAAGTAGCATTTATTTGAAGGAGCAGAAGCAATAGTTGAGGAAATCAAAGTTGAAAGCAAGTAGTAGGGACAACAAGAGTGTTGTTAGGAGTGGTCAAACATACAAGAGTGTTGTTAGGAGTGGTCAAACATACAAAGTATCTTACTACTTCTGACAAACATACATATGTTAATGTTGGTGAGCAAAAAATAAGACTAATGATAGTTGCACACCCAAAGTTGACACCTTGGTTAATCGTTATAAATATTTGGTTAATTCAGTTCATTACATGGTTAATCACGTGTAAATATTTGGTTAATTCATGATGACCCATTAATCATATAAAAAACTGAATTCACTAGATATTTACATGTGATTAACCAAATATTTACATGATTATGAAAAATAGGCTTCTTATAACCCATTAACCACATAATGAACTAAATTAACTAAAAATTTACACATTATTAACCAAGGTGTTCACCTGGGTGTCAAACCCAGGTGTTCACCTATCATTACTCAAAAAGAAAAGCGGTAGAAGTTGATACCTCTGATAGTTTTGAGTCTTGAGGATAGAAAACTGCTCCATCCATCGTGTATGTGGTAGATTGCCCCATCCCCATCCAAGGTTTATATTTGACATATGGTATGGTTCAATTTCATTCAACTTGTCACTCACAAAACAAAGGTGCCATGCCCAACTCCAGTATTTGGTTGCTCTCAACACTTCATAGTGCAAATGTCATTTTTATTAGGCAATGTACTAAGTGATCTAAATCACCACATGAGGAAGAGCATCAAGCACAAAGGACAAGCTAGGAAACTCAGTAAAAGAGGGAGAACCTGTACAACAATTCAAAGCTTGACACTTGTTTATAAAAAGTCCTCAGCTTCACCAAAGAAACACTAACCTTCACTCTCCTCGCTTGTATACAGACTTTTATGATTATCATGTACATTGTTTTAGTGACAAAAAACGATGTTTACCAGTATAATTTCATTTTATGTTTACCATACAATTAAAAATTAAGCATGTATAATTTGAATATAAATTTTGTTAAACGTTTTTATCACTAGTTTGATTTGGGTATATGTTTGAATTTGCTTATTTCATTAAGGAATTTCTTTTCAAAGCAATGGATATTATTAAAGTTGTTCCTCCCGGATTTGGTCCTAAGGCTAGTATGCATCCTCTAGGGCCAAAAGCATGGAAGCCCAATATAGAGCTGTAGCCCATTGAATCCAACCAGCATGGTGTCATCTTCACCGGGACCGAGTAGTAAACACGACCCCGATAAGCCTATGATAAATGTGAGCTCATGAGAACATTCTAGATAGCACATGACAACACCAAAGGAGCATGCAATATGTGACGTTCCCATGCACCCAGATTCTGCGCTAACAATCAGGAGGCTTATGCCTCACACCTTACATCCTCCCTCATACCTTACGCAGCGCACACACGTGCCAAGTGATGATAACCGAGCTAACAAGCGATATGTGACGTCCCCACGCACCCGGATTCCGTGCTAACAATCAGGAGGCCCATGCCTCACACCTTACACCCTCCCTCATACCTTACGCAACACACACACACGTTCCAAGAAGGGTATAAAAGCAATATATCAACCACAAGGAAGGGGCTTCATCATCACTACCATTTGTACACACTAGACTTAGGCTCTAACTTAAGACCTTTGTAGTCGTTCTTTGTATTGATTTCCGCTTAGCCGGAACAAAAGTTAAGATCTTTTATTTATTAAATTATAAAAATAAGAATTTTGATTCTCTCATTTTTATTTTATCATATTTTTCTCATATTATAAAAAATAAAGACACAAAAACAAAATTATTTTTAATTATAAAGTCCATTCAAATTTGTTTTTTCTCTCATTCTCACGCATTTTACGGTCACAAAGTTAACCACCACTAGGGTTGAAATGAGTCAACCGAATCAAACCTAATTTAACTCAATAAACTTACTTTATTATTATTATAATTTAAAAGCTGAGTCATATCTCAAATCAAAGACTAATTTTGAGTTAGTTCACTTAGCTGTCAATCCTAACTACCACACTTATTTCCAAACAACCACTAAACCACACATAATTATAATTATATTAGCTCGATAAGCTTGCTTTATAAAACTAAGATCTAATGAATAAATTACCTTAGATGTAATAATTTGCTCGGGGACCTCTAAACTTGTATGTTTGCAGACAATATGATATTTTTCTATGATCAGAAAAAAGAAAAAAAAATTATAATATTATTTTATTTTATCCAAAAAAATAGTATATTTGATGAAAATAATAAAAAAAATGTGGGAAGAATGAGAGAGAGAGCCAGCCATAATAATAGCCATATACAGAGGCATACAAAAAGAAGGGGTGGATGAAATGAATAATGAAGGCGCGTGGCATTGAGATGCAGTGGAATCGCGTGGACGGTAGGAAACACGAAACATGCAATTTTGAGCTAAAAACTGAAAAGGCAGCTGCCCATCACACACTCTCTCTCTCTCTCTCTCTCTCTCTCTCCCCCCTTGTTGTTGTTCTTCTTCATCTCAATTATCAAATGTAGAATTTCTTTTTTTATTTTTAATTTTCAATCTTAACTGTGTTTTTACTCGCACAAAGTGGTAAGCAAGCATATTCGATGGATTTTAATTTAATTTTTTTTCTCCTTTACTTATTGTTTAGTTTTTCGGAAAATGAGTACTTGAGATCTTGCAATTTTAGCTTCCATCTTAGTGGGTTATCATCTAACCTTCTCCTTGTTAGTACGTTCCTTTCATTTTCTAATCTGGGAAATTTTTCTTAGGAATTCTCTCGGGAAAATATTGTTGATTTTCTGATAAGCCGCTTGATCTCTGTTTAGGTATATTTAGGGAAGTTTTATTTGTGAAATGAACAAAGGACAGTCACCGGAGCCTCTTGATTTCTTCATCTGGACTGTCGAGGTTAATCATTTCTTTCCCTCTTTTTTCAATCCCTCCCTTCATATATATAATTTTTAGTTATTATTTCATATTTCTCCCAAAAAAATATCTTTTTGGCATATGATTAGATAGATCTTTTGCAAAAGTTAATTTAAGTAAATTCTTTGGGCAGATAACTTGAACTTGCTCTGTGGTAATCTGGGTTGTCAAACACATTTGCTTCAGTAATTTTCTGATAGAATGATATATCTGGTTGTCTATGATTGTCCTTTTCTTTTTTAAAGTTTTGTGTTGGAATATGATTGCTATCATGTTATATAAGGTTTTATTAGCAATTTATCATAACAGTTGTGTATTTATGTTTGCTTGTTTTATATATTTCATAAGACAAAATGCTTACCTTAACTAGTAAAGTGGAGATTGAAGTGGTTCTTGTGAGTTGCAAATTGAATATAATAGTGTCACACAATTGGGGAACTTGGCGGATGATGTTGAATCCCTACTCAACTCAGCGAAATGATTTTTGATGAAGCTTGTGCGGGCACTTACCTGTGAATCTCATCACCTTAATTGAACTATAGAACTCATGTTTGTAGTCAGTAGTTATCCGGCTTTTAGATTTAGTTTGCAATTCATGCAAGGCAACTAAGTTCGATTCTTCAATTTGATACTTACTGTTTCTAATATCACAAAAAAGTGAGGTGTTTAACATTATTTTCTCTACACGGAGTCAAAGTGCTTTTCTCTATGAAAAATATGTAGTCCCATGCCAAATGCTTGCTGCACAAACAGATATGTGAATCTTCATTTTGATGAGATCCCCCAACAAAGCTATCCATATGCATCTTTCTGGAATATTGCGATTATGTTTTGGCTGTTGTTGTTGCAATTATGTTTTATAAATATAGCATCTGAAAGTAAATGGTCATTTGATTATGCCTTAGTATCCCTTTACCTCTAATGTGGCAACTTTATGATTAACCTTGTCACCAGTTGCTCAGTTAAGTAGGTTGTTAGAGCCATGGCATCAAAATCCCAAGTGTAAACTTATAGACAGATGTACCAGCATGCCATTCTATTTTGATGCTGCATTATGTGTATCACGATCACAAGATTGCAGCATGATTGTGCTTATATATACTGAAATATTAAGCACTGTTTTTCAGGTTTAGACTCTACAATGTAATTGATGTGCTGTTATCAATCACTGATATAAGTACCATGCTCTGTAACACTTTTATGTATTCTCTTTAATTCACTTATGTTACTGACTGTGTTGTGAATTTTGAAAATTAGGTAAGAGCGATGTTGAAGAGGATTTAATCTTGGTGAATAAAACCTTTTGACTGCTGTTATAAAGACCTATGATTATCTCTTTGGCAGTCACAAAATGTAAATAAGAATATAAACTAGCAGCTCTCTTGCTCATCTTTTGTCTGTTTTGTCAGGATGTTGGCTTGTGGCTGGAGACAATAAATCTTGGTAGTTACCGCCAAATATTTAAAGAAAATGGTGTTAATGGAGAATATCTGGAAGGGATGTCTATGTTCACAACTGAACAAATCCTTCGTTTCATAAGACGGTGCCACATGAAGTGGGGAGACTTCATCACATTGTGCAAGGAATTAAGACGGATTAAAGGTCTCTCTCTCTCTCTCTGTTACACATGCATAGACAGTAAACAGATAAACATTTGCAAATAAACTCATTTGATTTTCTTTTTTCTTTTTTACCAATGTATTTCATATCCCTTATTTAGTTAGAGACAAGGATTGGTTGTGGTTGTTGTTGTAATGATCTATTTTATGCCATGTGAACAATCTAAGGAAACATGAGAGTACTAGCTTTAAATATTAAAATAGTTCAGGAGTAGTGTTAGATTTATCTAGAAATTGATATTCTGCATCTGTTACTAGAACAGTTGTCACTTCATTGTAGGCAACCTTCAATGGGGTCTCATCATATCGCATAATTGTAACTTCTTTATGTCATGTGGCAAAGACAATTTGTGAATTACAGTTTCTTGAAGTACTCCTTCCCCATAGATGTGACAATTAGTCTGCAATATATTCTTATTTGTAGGTTGAAAAGTGTGATTATTTGATACTAGGTTGTCAAAACGTCATTTCCTTAAACATGTGATATGTTTATATGCAAGGAGACATGAAATGTGCTTATGCTTCTTCTGTTTTGCTGTTATGTGACTTTTCTGGCAAGATGAGATTGTTGCAACACCATTTAAGAAGGGGGGGGGGGGGGGGGGGGAAGTTTTACCTCCAGAAGTTAAAAAAAATGGCCCATCTGTTATGTGCCCCTAACATCTGTGTGCTATTTTTTATGTCTCTAGTGGCTTGTCTGAAAGGGGAGCAAAAGGTCCGGCGGCCTTGGTGGGCACCGGCTTGCCTATCTGCAGTGTTCCTAAAGGTTGCAAAATCTAACAGACAATCAAGAGTTGTTTCCTTGAAGCTGGAACCGTGATACAATACAAACTCTTCCATGTGTGTACGTACTTAAAACAATTTTCTTTTTGCCTAGAAAACAGAAGGTAGGGAGGCACTCTTTTAGCCTTTTTTCTTTTTTGAATTGCAAAAGGTGGTTGTTTCTTCTCCTCTGGAGAACTGTTATGTAGAAGGTCTTTGTGCATTAATTTCTCGTGCTGTGTAATTATGTATTCTCTCCTATATGAACGAAAATACCATATATACTGTTTCTCTTCAAGTTCAAATACCCCTTTATCTGCAATTGTCTAGTTTGTGTGGGAGCCCAGAGTCTGTAGGTCATCATTTGCCTTTGTTTACACATTTTTGCCGACTGGCAAAGTGGAGTGTAAGTGTAATTACTGTTTTATATTAGTTAAATGACCTTTTATTTTTGTCACGTTGAATTATGAAACTACGACTTTATATGCAAATCAATATTACGTTCTTCACAAGTTACATAAGTTGGCTAATGTACTAATAAAGCCCTTCTAGTCTTCAACACATGCCATATTTTTTCCTTTTCTAGAATGAGAATAGCTTTTTTTTTTTAGGCAAGAAAATCAATTCATTTCATTAATAAGCAACTGAGCAATACAAGATGGAATATGATAAAACACTCGGTGACTAGCTAAAGAAGGCGTAGCCTTTGCTGAGTTATGAGTTACGTCATTTACTTGTCTCTTAATAAAACTTATACCGAAGTTTGGAGAATTCATAAAAGACTCTTGACATGCCTTAACAATAAACCCGAACTACGAGGCATCTTCAATTTTGGATTTAACTCTATTAACCATCACTTGGCAATCAAGTTCAAAAACAACTTGTTGGGAGCTAAGTTCCAAGTTCTGAACCCACTGAATAGTTTTAAAAAGATCCATTGCTTCTCCCTCCCGAACAGGTAGACAAAAAGGAACACAATCAGATTTGGCAATAACAAACTCACCTTTGTCGTTTCTAATACACATCCCAAAAGTGGTTTTATAGAAAAGGTATTAAAGCTATCCACGTTACATTTGAAGGTGCCCAAGGGAGGAGCTGACCAAGCAACGTAATTTGCACTCTGGGCCTGGTCATTAACTGGGCTTCTAGAAGCGTCAGCTATCTTCCAATCATGAAGGAAAGAGTTTGCACGATGTACTATGGAAGCAAGAGCAGGATCCTTATTGTTCCAATATTTCTCATTTCTAGCATTCCACAATCTCCACGTAGTCATGGCAAGGCACTCTATCTTATCACACTCCAAAGACTTTAGGGTTCGTTTGATGGTCAGGATAAGAGAGACAAGATATGACATATCCTGTCTGAAACTATTGTTTGGTGAGCCAGTAGGATGGGATAAACCAATCCTGTCTCCTATCCTATCCTGTCCATCTAGTTAAAATTCTATCCTGAGGGGAGAGCTGGATTAGAACTCAACATGATAGGATAAGGTGATTTAAAGTATAATAAAGTATAAAAAAAATGTATACATAAAATAATTAAAGTATAAGAAATTATAATATGGTTACCGAAAAATGTATAATAAAACATAAAATAATAAAAATATTAATAATTAATTTTAAAAATTATTATTTCTTCCCACAATGCTAATTTTGTTACGTCATATTATTTTTAAAAACTGAAAAATAAATAAAAATATTCTAATAATTTAACTATATGTAAAGTAAAAACTAAAAATGAATATTTAAAATTATAAAAAATTTAATTTAAGTTAAGCAATATTTTAAAAAATTTAAATATTATATGTAATTTTATCAGAAGGACAATTTTATCTTTTTATATAATCTTAAAAAATGAAAAGTATAAAAAAAACTAAAATCTAATAAAATATGAAAACATTCAGAACAAGAACGAAAATTTCAAAATTCATACTAAAATTACAATGTTATCCAGTTGGTTATCTGGTGAACACCAAACGTCGGATAGGATAACAGCTTATCCTGTTCATATCCTATCCTACTCCTATCCTACTCCCTTATCCTATCCGCCCCTATCCTATCCTGACCATCAAACGAACCCTTAGGGCTCGTTCGGTGGTCAGGATGGGATAAGGGCGGATAGGATAAGAGAATAGGATAGGAGTAGGATAGGATATGAACAGGATAAGCTGTTATCCTATCCGACGTTTGGTGTCCATCAGATAACCAACTGGACAGCATTATAATTTAAGTATGAATTTTAAAATTTTTCATTTTTATTCTAAATGTTTTCATCTTTTATTAGATTTAGTTTTTTTTTTATAATTTTCATTATTTAAATTTATATAAAAAGACAAAATTATCCTTGTGATAAAATTACATATAATGTTTTAAATTTTTTAAATATTGTCTAACTAAAATTAATTTTTTATATTTTTAAATATTCAGTTTTTGTTTTTAATTTACATATAGTTAAATTATTAGAATAATTTTTTTTATATTTTACAGTTTTTAAAAATAATATAAAATAATAAAATTAGCATTGTGATTAAAATAAATAAATTTTAAAAATAATTATTAATATTTTTATTATTTTAAATATTTTATATTTTATTATACTTTTTTTGTAATCATGTTAAATTTTATTATACTTTAAATTATTATTTTATTATACTTTAATTATATATTATATATTTTTATATTTTATTATTATTTAAATCACCCTATCCTACTTGTTACCAGAAAAAAATACCTTATCCTATGCTGTTGAGTGCTAACCCAACCCTACCTTCAGGATAGAATTTTAACTAGATGTACAGGATATGATAAGTGACAGGATTGCCTTATCCTATCATGCTGGCTCACCAAACAACAGTTTCAGACAGCATATGTTAACTTATCCTATCCTATCTCTCTTATCCTGATCACCAAACGGGTCCTATCTCTCTTATCCTATGCTGTTGAGTGCTAACCAACCTATCCTGCCGGCACTTAATGCGTCAAGAGAAAATCTGAAAAAGAATCTGCAGATAAGCTAAGGAGAGCTAATGAAATCCACAATTGTTGTTGGGACCAACAAGATTGACGAATGGGACAAGTAATGAGTAAATGCCATAAATTCTCAAAAACCTTGTCACAAAAAACACAAGTAACTGGACAAGATATACCTCTCCTTTGCAACAGGACTCTTGATGGAAGACAATCACGACAAGCTCTCCACAAAAAGATTTTTACTCTAGGAGGAACCTTCAACTTCCACAAGAGAGACCAATCACCCAACACCTTCAAATGAGAACAGTCCACCATAGATGAAATAGCTAGATTATATGTTGAAGTTACTGAGTACAAACCATCTTATGTGGCCTTCCAAACTAGGCGATCACGAGGTACCAATTCACATAGAGGTGTGCGCAACACCTGCTGTGCCAAGTTGTGAGGAAGAAAATTGCGCATAAGGCTTTCATCCCACCTCTTATAATCAGCGCTCCAGAGTTGACTAACAAGCAGGGACCGTGCTTCAGCTGGGAAATAGTTGGGGAACTGCAATCTGGATCCATCGCGTAGCTAAGGAGAGTCCCAAAGTGGGATAGAGCTATTAGATCCAATAAGCCACCTTGCACCTTCTTTAACCAAAGCTTTTGAAGACCATAAACTTTTCCAAGCATGAGAGGGGCTATGACCCAAAGTACCATCAAGAAAATTACCTTGTCAAAAATATTTGGCTTTGAAATTTCTGGTCACAAGAGCATTAGATTCTACCAAAAATTTCCATGCTTGCTTACCTAATATGGTAAGGTTGAAAGCATGCAAATTTCTAAAACCAATGCCACCCTATTGTTTTGGCATCGAAAGTTTATCCCAAGAAAATCATTTTATATCTTTTGAGTTTGAGACACGCGGATGTTCCACTAAAAAAATCCTAATTAATTAAGCCTCAATCCATTATATTAATGTTAGTGTGATTATACATACGAAAATAAATTACTTTGGGGAAGCGATAAAATTAAATTCGTTTAAAACATGCATAGCGGAAAAAAACACACATCAGCTATATATACATAATAAGTACGTCTGTCACCCAAGTAAGATAAATCCCCACGGCGAGATCCTAGGCTTACTAAAATATACAAATATTGTTAAACTAAAACTGAACCTAATACATAAACTGCTCACGGAAAACAGGAGAAAAATCCTATAGCTACCCAGCCCGCCTCTCAAAATACATCCAAAATACAAAATAAGCTCACAAAGGCAAACAAGTCTAATAGACGCATCCGACATATCTACATCATCAGTGATGTGGACGTCTAGAAATACCCTCGCCTTGGCCGTCACGACGTCTATATAATTGTGGTGGGATCTTCTGTAGATAGCGTTGTGGCCGATAGTCCTTCCAAGTTGTCGTTTCCATCTTGGCGTTGTTGTTCATCTACTATACCGATAACATACATAGAAAGGTAGAGAAAGAAGGGAGATAAGCAACTCTAACATAGACATAAAAATGGGGATGGGGACACATAGAACAACAATTACATATACATATACATATACACATACAGCAAGTAATAGGCAATCATCTTCCGAATCACATCAACACAGTACATCCTCAAAGTTCACTTTCAGATCAATCCTCTAAGGAGTCTCACTCCTATGCATGTCGGCCAATATCTCTCATCCGGGTTTCAGCCCCGAGATATTCCCTTATCAAGCCTCTTTGCTTAGGGAACGTTTTCCTTATCAAGCCTCTCCGCTTAGGAAACATTTCCTTATCAATCCTCTTCGCTTAGGGAATATCAATTAGTTTGTCTAGGCAACTTTTACGCTCGCCGTGACCCATAAGAGTGCATCTCTCTGTGAGCTCAGCTCCTTCAGAGGTATCTGGGTCACCTCAGATAGTCAATCTTAGACGTGGATACTCAGGGTAAAGTCGAGATAACTAGGCTCTACTGGGGTACACGACACACTAGG
This sequence comes from Sophora flavescens, assembly GCA_030762895.1. Taxonomy (NCBI): domain Eukaryota; kingdom Viridiplantae; phylum Streptophyta; class Magnoliopsida; order Fabales; family Fabaceae; genus Sophora; species Sophora flavescens. Next base: position 227,657,939 of record CM061065.1, read on the forward strand.
AGCTACCTAATGGTCATTGTGAGCCTCCCGAGTCCAGTTTTACATCCCCAAGGTCTCTTCACAGACCGGCCCCTCCGTAATCCGTACTCGCACTCGAGTACAACTAACCTCATATGACTCCCAATCATACGGCTTGCCACCTTGGCAAAATGCAATGCAACAAACATCGCCTTAATTAAAACTGGAACCTTCTTACACATTCATACTCTCACAGCGGATGCCCATACATCCTCGGCTTCAAAGCCGCAGTCTCAAGGTATTACCTTGGTGTTAACTCTCAACTCATCCATACAACATATATTCATCATAACAATCAGTCAATCATCAATTCTCATATACCAATAGAATAATCATAAAATCATGTTCATCATACCAAGTATAGCAAATATCATGTATCATCATGTATAAGTCAAACAACACATAAACATGCAGTTCAGACAACCTCAATCAACATAAAGTCGCTAACTTAAAGTATCAGGATTACTGTCAATAAACCTACAACCACTAAACCCGAGACAACATTAAAATATTAATTTATTTGGGTTTAGCTGTTGTCGATTATTAGACATCCTAGTAGGGTTATGGGGCACCCTACACATGCATATATAATTATTATTCTAAACTTGCCTCCCTGACGATGTTGGTTACTTTCTCCCCACCTTACTGACTTGCACACTTTCCTGTAAAAGCTTCGAATGCTTCCGTGCTACCGGCACGAAGCTCGACGTGCTTTCCGAAAACAACCTCAAATCTGATACGAACACCTACGATATGTGTACTAGACCAAAAATTATCCTGAGCACACGCACGAGGTCTAAAAATAGCTAGAAACACAAACAATTGCAGAATCAACAACCGACCAACACAAATTGAAACAATGACTCGGAACGAATTAAATACAAGAAATCAAAGAAGAAACTCACCAACACAATGGCTGTCCCACGAAGTCAGATTTAGCTTTGAGCCCGAAGTCGAATTCCCGTTCGATTGGTTTGACCGAAAAACCCGTAAAAGCCTAAAACATGTCGAAAACGATATCGGGACTAAGAATAGGAGTAGAATGAATTTAAATAACTAAAAAAGGACAAATGTCAAAGGCATCAACATTGACTTGCCTTTACGAAAAATGACATGCAAAGACACAACGTCGAAGGTGTTGAAGCAGCCGTGGACACGAATACGCGATCGGTTTGCAAATCCGACAACCGAAACCACCTTAACTCAAGCTTATATATGGCACGAAAATGGCTGCCTTTGGGAGATTTTCTCTTCACTTTTCCTCTGGTTATGTTCCCAAAAGAAGAGAAGAAGATGATGACCATGCATTCATTTGCTTTTATATTACCTAGTTTAGGATTATTTAATTATTATCTTAGTTTTAGTGGAAGACAAGTGTCATTGCATGCTTTACTTAGATAGTTAGTGGAAGATAAGTGTCATTGCATGCTTTACTTAGTTTTAGTGGAAGACAAGTGTCATTGCATGCTTTAGTTGAAGACAAGTGTCACCACGTGTTGCTCCGTTGGCACAACCGGGTGTTTTCTTCTGTATATCTTCCTACTACTGGAATATTTTCTTAATTATTTTAGGCTAATAAAAAATAGATTATTATGCTCAAGCCCAACCTAATTTTAATATTATAATTCGCAATTAATTAATTAACTGACTAATTTATCGCTCTGTTTAGCGTTTGTTTGCGTTTCAGACCCATTTCAACTCCGATTCTCCTCAAACTTGGAACACAAGCTAACTAACACCAAAGGAACATGATTAAGTCTTTAATCATACTTAATATCTTCCTTAAACCCTAATCAAGAAATCGGGGTGTTATATTACTACCCCTCTTAAAATAAATTCCGTCCTCGAAATTTAAATTAAGTTACCTCGTGTGAATAGATACGGATATTGTTGTTGCATGTCAGCTTCTCTTTCCCATGTCACGTTACCAGTAACTGCATCCCAGATGGCCTTGACTAAAGGAATCTGCTTCCCGCGAAGTTCTTTTATCCTTCGGTCCTCGATCCGTACAGGCAATGCCTCATACTTTTCTCTTAACTGTATTGATTCGGGTTCTATAATATGCGATGGATCGGGATAATATTTTATGAGTTGGGATACATGGAAAACATCATGAAGGTTCGAAAGATTAGGCGGTAAGGCTAACTAATAGGCAACTGGACCAATTCGGCGAAGAATTTGAAATGGTCCGATAAAACGAGGTGTAAGCTTTCTGGATTTTATTGCCCTGCCAATTCCAGTTCTTGGTGTGACTCGCATTTAAACATGATCACCTTCCTGGAACTCCAAAGGACTTCTCCTCTTGTCGTTATAGCTCTTTTGCCTATATATCTCTTCTTTCATCTTCTCCCGGATATTCTGTACTTTTTCCGTCGTTTGCTGTACCACCTCGGGTCCAATTAACTGGCTTTCTACCGTCTCGTACCAACAAATAGGTGTTCTGCACTTTCTTCCATACAACGCTTCATATGGCGCCCTGCCAATACTTGTGTGAAAAATGTTATTATATGTGAATTCAATCAGTGGAAGAAATTCGTCCCAACTTTCTATGTGTTCCAACACACATGCTCTTAACAAATCTTACAAGGACTGAATTGTTCGCTCCGACTGACCATCCGTCTGAGGATGATAAGCCGAAATCATCCTCAACTTTGTTCCCAAAGCACTATGTAAACTCTGCCAAAACCATGATGTAAATCTCGGATCTCTGTCCGAAATTATACTCGCGGGCACTCCGTGCAATCCGACAACTTCCTTGATATACAACTGATTTAATCTTTCCATTGAGAACCTTTGATTGATAGGAAGGAAATGAGCACATTTCGTCAATCTATCAATTATAACCCAGATTGCATCATATTTCTTTTGTGTCTTCGGTAAACCAGACACAAAGTCCATTGCAATACTATCCCATTTCCATTCTGGGATGTCCAAAGATTGCAATAATACCACTGGCTTTTGGTGTTCAATCTTTGTTTTCTGACACACCAAGCAGGATTGGACATATTCTGCAACTTCCTTTTTCATTCCAGGCCACCAGAACATTTTCCTCAAATCTTGATACATCTTTGTGGCACCTGGGTGGAAACTCAACTTGCTTTTATGCACCTCCTCCAGAATCAGTTTTTTAACTTCCTTATCTTCAGGCACATAGATTCTCTCTCCAAACCTTACGATTCCATCAGCATCTCTCTTAAACTCTACCGTCTTACCTTCTTCTATCATCTTGTTAACCTTTTGGAGATACTGGTCTTCAGCTTGCTTCTTCCAGACTAAGTCTAGGAATCCACTTGTGATAGTGACCATTCCTAAACTCATCTTCTTCTGGGATAATTCTGTTATCCCAAGATTGAGATCTCTAAATTGTTCAATCAACTCTAACTCCTTAACCACCATAGCAAACACTTGCAAAGATTTCCGACTTAATGATTCAGCTACGATGTTTGCTTTTCCTGGATGATATTGGAGATCAAACTCATAATCCTTTATGAATTCCATCCATCTCCTTTGTCTCATGTTTAGCTCCTTTTGATCGAACAGGTATCTTACACTCTTGTGATCGCTGTAAACTGTGAATTTAGTACCATACAAATAGTGTCTCCATATCTTCAGTGCAAACACTATTGCGGCTAACTCGAGATCATGGGTTGGGTAGTTTCGCTCATGTACCCTTAATTGTCTTGAAGCATAAGCTACTACTTTCCTTTCTTGCATGAGCACATAACCCAGGCCATGATGTGATGTGTCACAATACACATCAAATGGTGCTAACGGATCCGGCAAGACCAATACAGGAGATGTTGTAAGCCTCCTCTTCAACTCCTGAAAACTAGTCTCACATTCATCTGACCACTCGAACGCTTTCCCTTTTCTCGTCAACTGCGTCATAGGTAATGCAATTTTCGAGAATCCTTCTATAAACCTTATGTAGTAACCTGGCAGTCCAAGAAAACTTCTAACTTCACCCACTGTCTTAGGGCTTTCCCAATTTACAACCGCTTCAACTATGGCAGGATCCACGGCTATTTAATCCTTATTAATAACATGCCCAAGAAATTGTACTTCGTCCAACCAGAATTCATATTTGGACAACTTGGCATATAGTTGTCTTTCCTTAAGTACTTGAAGTACAACCCAAAGATGTTCTGCATGTTCTTCTCTACTCAAGGAGTAGATCAGAATGTTGTCGATAAACACAACGAAGAATTTGTCTAGGTACAGTCTGAAGATCCGATTCATGTAGTCCATGAATTCAACAGGAGCATTAGTTATGCCAAATGGCATAACCAGATACTCGTAGTGACCATACCAACTCCTGAAAGCAGTCTTCGGTATGTCATCTTCTTTCACTTTGATCTGATGGTATCCAGACCTTAGATCTATCTTGGAGAACACAGTTGCTCCCCATAACTGATCCATTAGGACATCAATCCTCGGCAATGGATACTTAGTCTTGATTGTTGCCTTATTTAGTTGCCGGTAATCAACACACAACCTTAAGCTACCGTCCTTCTTTTTGACAAAAAGAACCGGGGCTCCCCATGGTGATACACTTGGTCGGATAAATTCCTTTTTCAACATGTCACCTAACTGTTTCTTCATCTCTGCCAACTCAAATGGGGACATTCGATATGGAGCTATCGATATCGGTCCGGTCCCTGGTACGAGATAGATTGCAAACTCTATCTCTCCTCTAGGTGGCAACCCTGGAACATCATCCGGGAAAACCTCTGGAAACTCTCAAACAACAGACCACGCATTCGGCTTAGGAGATTCCTTTGCTTCCAAGGAAAACAACACCATGCAATCTTTTGATCGTCCATTTCGCAAGTCACTGGCATTGACAGGCAATAATCCAGATTGCTCCGAGAAACGAATGGTTTTGTTTGTACAGTCTAAAATTACATGATTGGCCGGAAGTCAGTTGATGCCTAGTATAATATCAATCTGTTGTATAGGCAAACAGATGAGGTCCACTTTGAATTGTCTATTTTCCAAAATAATAGGACAATCCCGGCAAACAAATATAGTTGTCAAAGTTTCACCCATAGGAGTAGAAACAGTAAGGTCAGAAGGTAACGAAGAAACAGGTAAATGCAAATGATCCATGCACTCCATTGATATAAAAGAATGACTAGCCCCCAAATCAAATAAAATCGATAAGAGTTTACCGAACACTAAACACTCACCCTGTATCAGATCAAGACATCGAGAGGTTTCAGATCCTCTCACGGCAAAGACTCTTCCCACAGCCTGAGGTCTTCCTCCTTGTTGAGTTCTTGTCTAGGTCTGATTCCCTGCTCCTTGATTCCTTCCAACTGGCTGCGCATTCTGAGCTCTCCCGATATTGCCTTGAGGGCAATTCCATGACATGTGGCCCACATTGCCACAACTAAAGCAAGTAATATTCTGCAACTGAGGGCAATCCTTCTTGAGATGTGATCCTCTGCATTTGAAGCAGGTGAAGCCTCTCTGCTGTGCTCGACTTGAACTCTCTCCTCTGGCATTCACTGACTGCTGAGCCGGGCGACTGTATGGTTTCACACTTGACTGGAATCTACCTCCTCTTCCTCTCTGATTGTTTCCCCGTACTGTTCCACCGCTTTTTTGTTGTTGTTGAATATTTCTAGAACGATCATGTCCTTCTAACACAACACACTTCTCCACCAGAGCGAGGAAGTGATTCAACTCCAATGGTAGCATTGTCCGCTTCAGCTCGGGCCTCAAACCGTCTTCAAACTTCCTGCATACCCATTCCCCATCTGGGTGTACCTGGTAAAATTGTGAGAATTTTAGCAATGCCTCGAACCTTGCGTCATACTCCCCAACTGTCATAGATCCTTGTTTCAGGTTGGAGAACTCTTTCTCCTGCTCGACTCTAATGCTCCTGTGAAAATATTTTTCCAGAAAACTCTCCTTGAAGACTTCGCAGTTGATTTCCTGTCCTTCAGCCTCCAACAACCTTTGCTTGTTCCTCCACCAGGATTCTGCTGCTCCGACAAGCATGAAGGCGACATAGGTCACTTTCCGTTTTTCTCTATAGTGCATAGCCACAAAGACCTTCTCCACCTCCTGTAACCACTTCTCTGCAGCTTCTGGGTCGTAGTCGCTGTGAAACTGAGGTGGATTGCCTTTCATGAAGGCATTGAGACCACTATCTAGGTTTTCCTCTTCCCGTACCGTATTCACTTGGTGCTGCCTTTCTTCCCGTTCTTCCTGCCTCTGCATGAACTGGGTATTCTGCTGAGTTTTCTGCAGTATAGCGGTGCCAACTCTCTAATCACTCTCATAGTATCATTGACATCACCACCATTATTAGCCCTCGATGAACTTCCGGGCACATGGGTGTTTCTATCTCCTCCATTCCTGTCACTCCTTCCTCTTCTCCCATTTCCACGAGCCATTCTAATTTCCTGTAAAAGAAATCACCTGCTCCTTTTATTCATAGGATATGTAAGGCCATATAATCAAATATATTACTTTACATGTCTTACAAATACTTATAAGTTATTCTCATACGATAAGGATAACTTGTATCAGACACTCCACCCATTCTAAGCCAATGAGGATCCAACTAATAGTGTCGGTACTCATCCTACCCCACAGACCGGTTAAGAACCGAACTGCTCTGATACCACCAAATGAGACACCCCGATGTCACACTAAATAAATCCTAATTAACTAAGCCTTAATCCGTTATATCAACGTTAGCGCGATTATACATACGAAAATAGATTACTTTGCGAAAGCGATAAAATTAAATTCGTTTAAAACATGCACAGCGGAATAAAACACACATCGGCTATATATACATAATAAGTACGTCTGTCACCCAAGTACGACAAATCCCAACAGCGGAATCCTAGGCTTACTAAAATATACAAACATTGTTAAACTAAAACTGAACCTAATACATAAACTGCTCACAGAAAACAGGAGAAAAGTCCTATAGCTACCCAGCCCGCCTCTCATAATACATCCAAAATACAAAATAAGCTCACAAAGGCAAACAAGCCTAATAGATGCATCCGACATATTCATATCATCGGTGAAGTGGGCGTCTAGAACTACCCTCACCTTCACCGTCACGGCGTCGATATAATTGTGGTGGGATCTTCTGTAGATAGCGTTGTGGCCGATAGTCCTTCCAAGTTGTCGTTCCCATCTTGGCGTTGATGTTCATCTACTATACCGATAACATACATAGAAAGGTAGAGAAAGAATGGAGATAAGCAACTCTAACATAGTCATAAAAATGGGGATGGGGACACATAGAACAACAATTACATATACATAAACACATACAACAAGTAATAGGCAACCATCTTCCGAATCACACCAACACAGTACATCCTCAAAGTTCACTTTCAGATCAATCCTCTAAGGAGTCTCACTCCTATGCATGTCGACCGATATCTCTCATCCGAGTCTCATCCCTAAGATATTCCCTTATCAAGCCTCTTTGTTTAGGGAATGTTTTCCTTATCAAGCCTATCCGCTTAGGAAACGTTTCCTTATCAATCCTCTTCGCTTAGGGAATATTAGTTAGTTTGTCTTGGCAACTTTTCCGCTCGTTGTGACCCATAAGAGTGCATCTCTCTGTGAGCTCAGCTCCATCAGAGGTATCTGGGTCGCCTCAAATAGTCAACCTTAGATGTGGATACTCAGGGTAAAGTCGAGATAACTAGGCTCTACCGGGGTACACGACGCACTATGAGCTACCTAAGGGTCATTGTGAGCCTCCCGAGTCCAGTTTTACATCCCCAAGGTCTCTTCACAGACCGGCTCCTCCGTAATCCATACTCGCACTCGAGTACAACTAACCTCGTATGACTCCCAATCATACGGCTTGCCACCTTGGCAAAATGCAATGCAACAAACATCACCTTAGTTAACACCGAAACCTTCTTACACATTCATGCTCTCACAGCGGATGTCCATACATACCTGGTCTCAAAGCCACAGTCTCAAAGTATTACCATGGTGTTAACTCTCAACTCATCCATACAACATATATTCATCATAACAATCAGTCAATCATCAATTCTCATATACCAATAGAATAATCATAAAATCATGTTCAGCCTATCAAGTATGGAAAATATCATGTATCATCATGTATAAGTCAAACAACACATAAGCATGCAGTTCAGACAACCTCAATCAACATAAAGTCGCTAACTTAAAGTATCAGGATTACTGTCAACAAATCTACAACCACTAAACCCGAGACAACATTAAAATATTAATTTATTTTGGTTTAGTTGTTGTCGATTATTCGACATCCTATTAGGGTTCTGGGGCACCCTACACATGCATACATAATTATTATTCTACGCTTGCCTCCCTAACGATGTCAGTTACTTTCTCCCCACCTTACTGACTTGCACGGTTTCCTGTAAAAGCTTCGAATGCTTCCGTGCTACCAACACGAAACTCGACTTGCTTTCCGAAAACAACCTCAAATCTGATATGAACACCTACGATATGTGTACTAGACCAAAAATTATCCCGAGCACACGCACGAGGTCTAAAAATAGCCAGAAACACAAACAATCGCAGAATCAACAACCGACCAACACAGGAATTGAAATGATGACCCGAAACGAATTAAACACAAGAAATCAAAGAAGAAACTCACCAACACAATGGTTGTCCCACGAAGTCAGATTCGACTTTGAGCCCGAAGTCGAATTCCCGTTTGATTGATTTGACCGAAAAACCCGTAAAAGCCTAAAACGTGTCGAAAACGATATCGGGACTAAGAATAGGAGTAGAATGAATTTAAATAACTTAAAAAGGACAAATGTCAAAGACATCAACACTGACTTGCCTTGACGAAAAATGACATGCAAAGACACAACGTTGAAGATGTCGAAGCCGTGAACACGAATACGCGATCGGTTTTAAAATCCGACAACCGAAACCACCTTAACTCAAGCTTATATATGGCACGAAAATGGCTTCCTTTGGGAGAGTTTCTCTTCACTTTTCCTCTTGTTATGTGCCGAAAAGAAGAGAAGAAGATGATGACCATGCATTCATTTGATTTTATATTAACTAGTTTAGGATTATTTAATTATTATATCAGTTTTAGTGGAAGACAAGTGTCATTGCATGCTTTAGTGGAAGACAAGTGTCACCACGTGTTGCTCCGTTGGCACAACCTGGTGTTTTCTTTTGTATCTTCCTACTGCCGGAATATTTTCTTAATTATTTTAGGCTACTAAAAAAATAGATTATTATGCTCAAGTCCAACCTAATTTTAATATTATAATTCTCAATTAATTAATTAACTGACTAATTAATCGCTCGGTTTAGCATTTGTTTGCGTTTCGGACCCGTTTCAACCCCGATTCTCCTCAAACTTGGAACACAAGCTAACTAACACCAAAGAAACATGATTAAGTCTTTAATCATACTTAATCTCTTCCTTAAACCCTAATCAAGAAATCGAGGTGTTACAGAGTCACTATTTGGCGAGCCCCGCCGGAAAGTATTTAGCATCTTCTCAATTTCCTCACTAAGAGATGGAGGAATAAGGTACATACTCATACAGTAAGGCGGAATTGACTGAGAAACTGATTTAATTAAGACTTATCTACCAGCCATAGACATCATTTTACCCTTCCAGGAACTCACCTTCTTCCAAATGTGATCTTTAACATAGTTGAACACTTCCTTTTTATTCTTGCCAAGAAGAGAAGGAACACCTAAATATTTCCCAACATTTAATTTCTCCTGGACTCCAATTAAATTAGCAAGGTCCGTACGCAATTGAATGGGCACATTATTGGAAAACAAGAGAGCTTATTTTTGCAGATTAATCGCCTGGCCTGAATCACTCTCATACATTACCTAGAGCTCCTTAATATGTCGCATTTCATTTGCGTTAGCCGGCATAAAAAGAAAACTGTCATCTGAAAAAAATAGGTGTGTAATAATGGGGGCTCTTCTGTAAATTTTAACCCCATGAATTTGACCATGTCTAACAGAATCATTTATTAAAGATGACATACCTTTAGTATACAGGATATATAAATAAGGTGATAATGGATCACCCTGACGAAGACCACGACCAGCAGAAACTGCACCGGCATCTTCATTATTCATAAGCACCGAATAATGCACAGAGGAAACACACATCATCATCCTATGGACCCATTGAGGGTGAAAACCTAGCTTATGCATAATAGCTCGCAAATAATTTCAGCTCACTCTGTCATAAACCATACTAATATCTAGCTTCAAAGCTGCATCACTAATAGCCCCATTATTCTTGCATTTCAAATAGTGGATAATGTCAGTTGCTATTAGAGCATTGTCAATAATAGACCTACCAGCAACAAAAGCAGACTGTTCCTCCAAGATGCATTTGTCTATAACCTGAGCCAATATGTTAGCAAGTGTCTTTGATAAAATTTTGTAAATAACATTGCACAAAGATATGGGTCGAAGATCATGCATAGAATTAGATGGTCACATTGGGGAATAAGAGAAATATTGGTGCTATTAATATTATGAGGAATAACACCATCAACAAGCCAATTACGACAAGCTAGAATTACACCATTACCACACTGACTCCCGAAATTTTGATAGAAAGTTGCATTAAGACCGTTAGGACTAGGAGATTTATCAAGATGCATATCATCAATAGCCTTTCGAAAATCATCATCCGAGAAAGGAGCTAGAAGAGTATCATTATCTGCATCAAATAATTTTTGTTGAACAAGAGAAATTACCTGGTGCACATCATTGTTAATTCCATCAAAAAGAGAACTAAAGTAATCATTGGCTAGCTTACAAAGCCCCGGCTGCGTAGTAATTGAAGTGTCGTGTTCATCATCTAGCTTATCAATAAAATTAATTTTCTTTCTAGAAGAGGCAGATGCATGAAAAAAATTTAGTATTAGAATCACCTCCATTAAGTCAATGAGATTTTGCCCTTTGCCTCCAATAAATCTCTTCTTGCACAAGAAGTTTTGCTAATCTGATCCGAAGAGCATTAAAATGATTAATAGAGGCCCTGTCATTTTTTTCCGTTAGCCCTTCCATCTTCTTTTTACAAGCTGAGATATCAATACGAAAATTAGGCCCAAGCTTTTTACTCCAATCCTTCAAATCAGATGTACAGTGCATAATTTTAGCCTCAGTATCACCTTGAGGAGAATTGACCCAGCTACCTGAAATAACATCCTCTATGCCATCCTCCATCAACCAATGGTTTTCAAATTTAAACCGCCTCCTAGAAAAGAAGGTGACTCGGTTTTTAGTTGAAAGAACAATATGATTATGATCTGAAGTGCAAGCTAAACCATTAACAAGTTTTGCTTCCAGGAATAAATTCCACCAAGCCGGGTTAACCATAGCTCTATCAAGCCTTTCTTCAGTTACATCACTAGGACCCCTTCTACAAAACCAAGTAAATTGATACCCCTCAAGAGGGATGTCTGAAAGCTCACAATCCAGCACTGTATTTCTAAAGCCATCTATCATCCATTGGGGACGCTCCACCCCACCACACCTCTCCTCATGCGCCAAAAGATCATTAAAATCTCCAATTATACACCAAGGGGAGATTAGAGAGACCAGCCAAAGTTCGAATGATACTCCAGGAATCATGTCTCGTTCCACTTTCTGGACACCCATAAAAGCATGTTAAGCGCCATCTTCCTATATCATCATCATCCACCTCCAAATCAATGAAGTTATTAGAGAATCTGGAAATTTCGATTTTTTGAGGCTCCCTCCACAAAACAACAAGACCACCATTCCTCCCAAAACAATCCACACTAAAGCAACAAGAGAAACCCAGCTTCAACTTCACTTCCTCCACCTTCCTTTTACTAACTAAAGTCTCACAAAGGAATTGAATATCTGGTTTGTGAGTTTGGGTTAGATCCTTCAACGATGAAACTGTCAGGAGGTTACCCAGGCCTCGACAGTTCCAATTTAGAGTAATCATTGCTTCTGGCAGGCCTGAAACCAGCCCTGCCGTTAAAAAAGTCTGTGTTGATACTGGATTCCAACGCCCCATACTGAGTTGCCTCAGACGATTCTGCATGGCCATGCACGTTCAGTAATGCCCGGCTCCTCTTTCTGTCACGTGGGTCCCCTTGGTTTTCAAAATTAGCAACAGCATCTTGAGTAATAATTGGTCCTTGATTAGTCATAACGCCCACAACATAATTTGATCCGCCAATCCCTGCATTTGTGGGATTTATAGAAGAAACGGCTCCCACATTAAAAGCTGCATTATTTGATTCTGTTGGGCTGGGATTTTCTCTCACCTCCGCATTAAACTCCGCATTAGCATTTGAATTTTGATTACCCGAATTCTCAGCAAAAGAATCCCGAGATTGACTCCCTTCTCCCCTCATGACGTGGTAATTTGCTCCGCCACCAGACCTCCTTGATTCCGTCCTAATCTCCACCCCGAACCTCTAACACCATCATCAACATCACGTTCCAGCAGCCTCTCACAGTACTGTTCTGTGTGGCCAATAATACCACACATAAAGCAAAAATACTCCAAGCTTTTCATATTTAAAATGAACCACCCTCCACCATCCACCAAGCTTCTTAACCTTATTTTCTTTCTTCAGTGGGACTCTTGTATCAATTCTTACCTTGATACGCATGAAAGACCTCCATATTCCAGTGTTATTGTTCTTGTCGTACTCCATAAATTCGCCAATAAAGTTACCAAGAGCTGTACCCACAACCGATGACACGAACCCCACAGGAAGATCATGAACTTGAACCCACATTGGAATATGGTTCAATGGAATCTCACTCAGAATATCACCAGGTTGGACATGCCCCATGCAAAGCATATAGTTATCAAAGAACCAAGGACCACCTTCGAGAACCCTCATCATGTCCATTTTATGATATAACTGGAACATAAGAACACCACCATCGACCTCCTTGATATCCACTCCTCTAGCCGGCCTCCAGACTTCCTTCATACGATCAATCATGGCTTTGACCCTCAGGCTCCGATCCATCAGAAACTTTCCTACCAAACACAAGTTAAGATCAGCCTCTCGCTCTTGGCCCCGCTCCGCATCAAACACAAACCCTCCGTCTTCCTCATCCAGCACTGACAAACCCTCCATGTCTCTCTCCATAAAAACTCCAAGTTGATGAAATAACAGAAAGAAAGAAGAACAAACTCTCAGAAAGAAGACAAAGCTCTCACAAAAAGAGAGAACACGTAGCTCTCAAAAAGAGAGAGAATGCGATTTCAGTAGTTTTATTTTACAATCAATTAATGGTATATTCATGAAGTTTTAGTTTACGCAGAATGACTGATCTTTCCTAGTTCATTTATGAGAATAGCTATTAAAGCATAACTAATTATAATGTATGATTATATGCATATTAAAGCATATATTCACATGTAGCTGAGTAAAATCAGTTTAAATTGAATCAGTTAAAATGACTTTGAAAAAAAAAACCAGTTAAAAGTAATTTAGCTTATTTAAAAAGAATAAAAGGAATAAAATAGAAATAACTCGCCTAGAATAATATTATCTGATCACACAAATTAAGAAAAGTATGTCAGAAATCAAAATCATTATAACTAAAAAGATAAACTCAATAATAAAATAAATATATTATATAATATTAATTAGTTTATGTTGAATTGCTTCAGTTTCATTTTTGAAACTAAAAACGAATTCAATCCAACCAGTGTTTTTTTTAACCATGATACAGGTGCGAAGTGTCATCATTAGCGTAAGATTGACTAATCTCTGCGTGAACATGTTGGACACACAAAATGGATTCTCCATTTTCAATCGATTTTCTCCGCACACAAAAATTAGTGATTCAACCCGCGATCACTACTTAAGATATCCAAGTCCCTTATCACTTGGATCAAACATATGTTAATATCCAACCAGTGTTTAAAAACCCCAATGAAAGAAACCAAATTTATGCGATTTTGATTTTTGATTTAATTTATTTTTCTATTAAAATTAAATTTGAACATATTTAATTAGCATGCATTCAAACTATCTTGGTTACATACACGAGAACATGCCACGTATTACCATAGCCACTTCAAGTACAAAACAAACAAAACTGGCTTTCTTTATATTCGGCATGTGGATGAAATAAATAAAATAAATAGCAATTTTACATCTAATTGTTTTAGCTTCAATTTTCTACAAAAAAAAGAATTGTTAAATGAAATGACATGGTAGGCATGTGCCTATGGACTATTATACACTTTATTTTTCACTTATTTTCACATTGAAATATGGTTACTTGGTTAGGCACATGATGACCACCGACTGATCTCGAATTTTTAAAAAATAATAGATGCTAATTTTGAATTTCATTGCAAATTAATATTGATCAGAACATAAATTAGCTCTTCATCAAAAAAAAGAAGAAGAACATAAATTACCTTTTATTATTGCTCAAGTTTTAATTCTCTCATGGTTACTCCTTGATTTGATACCCAAATTCCTCCACCTAGTATCAAATAGGAAATGGATTCTTAGCACGAAAGTCTGTCCGTAGATTAATTTTTGTGTACGACATATCTATTACTATTAATGCAAAAATGTAAGCACGAGGTTTTGACAATAGACTAAAGTGACTTTGTGAAGGTAGGGAATCCCTGCAATTTAGTTACTTATGTTATGAGCAATAACAAGTGCTAATGTATTGTTTTAAGGGAGTGCCAATACATCTCGTGTGAAGTCGTGCAATTTTTTTTTGTCTTTTGAATATGAAACTGACTCTCTAGGAGCAGTGGTTAGGTAAAATTCTCTACAAAGCAAGAAAGTCAAAACCAAACCGGACCGGACCGGCAACCGGCTAGTCATCCGGGCCGGGCAACACCTATAACCGCTTTGTAGTCATGTCGGCGGTTTACATTTTGCTTCTTGAATCCAGCGGCTTCCGACGACCGGAGCTGCTTCAACCAAGCGTTTCCGATTCCTCTGACTTGAGACACATAAAGCAGAAAGAAGAAGACGAGGGGCTAAAGAAAGCAGAAAGATGGGACGAGTTATAGAGACAAAGGGTTGAGAGAAAGAAGGGAGAAGAAGAGCGGGACGTCCACAATGAAAGCAACACAGAAACTCAGATGAGAGGGGGGGCGGCACAAAACATTGAAGAATGAATATTAGGGTTGTTTTTAAAAATGGGTCTATTTTCTTTTCCTTTTTTCACGGCCCAATCCTTTTTCTAATATAATGGGCTTAAGTAGTGCTTTTTCCCTGATCATGGTTCACTGGGTTACAAGTTGAGTTGAAAGTTCACTTTATTGATTTGAACGATTATCTTCTCATCTTGCGATTTTTTTTTTAAAACAAAATACAAGTATTCATCGTAGTCTGACTCTGAATATGAACTTTTTTAACATAGAATGGGCCTAACTATTAGTTCGTTGTTTTTTTTATCAGTGTATTATATTGATTCATTGTTTTATTAGTAAAGTATATTATATAAAATTAAAAATATATATTTAATTAAAACTGGTTCAATCACGGTTGGACCCCGATCGAATCAGTGAACCTTGAATCGGTGTTTTTATCGTTTCATTGACCGATTCGATTTTAAAAACCTTGGTACAAAATGATAAAACACCAAGATTTAAAATCCCTAACTTTATTGTTAAAGTATAGTTCACTTCCATTGCACCTGACTATAACACTACGAAAAGATATATATTCATTAATTATTTATTTTGGGTACAGATATTCATTATTTACTTTGATGCACGAGTTTGTAATTTGGATTAATTTAATTTATAATTGAATTTATTTTTTAACAAAAGTAAGTGTAAATAAGCATCTGCTTCGTCTCCTTGTTTTTTACCTTTCCCTCTCGTGATTCAAATGCGTTCTTGCTGTGTCAGTGTGAACTGTGAAGTGAAAACCTCATAAACCCTAAATCCTCGCGCTTCTGTATCAATTGGAGTTGCCATGTTTTCTTCTGGAACCAAGAAGACCAATGCGAGCGCTTGGAGGGACCACGGTGGCGGCGCCACCACACTGCTCAATTCTCCGATCACTCCTCAACGAATCTCCTTCGACGAAAACGCCGTCCCCAATCGCCCAACCACCGGCACCCCCGCTCCCTGGGCTCCTCGCTTATCCGTTCTCGCCAGGTAACATCTCTCTCACTCTCTCTCTTCTTCAGCATGGCAACTTCCGCAAAACGTGCTATTTTGGTTAAAAGCAGTAACCAAAATTACGTTCTGCTTCTTCATTTCATAACTGATTTCATATCTGATTTTCTGTTGTCATTGCTTAGGGTTCCTCAGGGTAATAGAAGTGGAAAAGGAGACAACACGGATCCAATTAAACCTGTTTTCGTTGCGGAGTTTCCCCAAGTGGTTCGTGACGAGCAAGCCTCCTCGCTGCACCAACGTTTTCCCGGTGAGTACAAGTTGATTTTCCATAATTGTATTAACACGTGTATTAGTTGTGTTGTATCTATAACTAGGTATTTTTTCATTAGATTCTTAGAAAAAATAAGTTTGATGTTTTGAGATATGTTGTAATGCAGTTGAAGATTGCATGTCCGGTGGGATTGACAAGAGTACGTCGCTGGCTTGGATTATTTGTGGAAACAAGGTATTTGTTTGGAGTTACTTGTCACCTGCTTCTCTGATGAAGTGTGTTGTTCTCGAAATTCCTTTGAGTACTTCCGATGATAGAGATGTTGGCGGAAACAATGTTGGTAGCTGGTTGCTTTCTGTTGTTAATTGTGATAACGCATCTGTTGGAACGAATAAAGTTGCAAAACATTGCAACTCCGCTGCTGTTGTTATGTGTAATCGAAAAACTAGGGCTGTTATATACTGGCCTGACATTTATTCTCAATTGCACATTGCTCCAGTCACTAGTCTTGCATCTTCTGATGAGTTGGAGGCTGTTTTCATTCCTGATAAGAAGACTTCCTTCAACAGGCAGCGGCCACAGAGTAAGCCGGGCAGTGGTTTGAATGGATTGCACATCTTTAATTCTTTGATTGCTTCAGCAGTTCCTGTTTGTAATTTTGTATGTGTTGCCATTGCGTGTAGCTCGAATGGTGAACTATGGCAGTTTCACTGCAGTCCTACTGGCATTCAGCGAAGGAAAGTTTATGAAAATATTATTCATTTCCCTCTACAAGGGGGTGATTCAGGTCAATTCATGAGTAACAAAGGTTATCCAAGGTCACTGACATGGTGTTTTCCACATCTTTCTACTAAGGAAACAAATCAGCAATTTTTGGTATTGACAGACCATGAGATACAGTGTTTTAGGGTAGAATTTGGTTCTGATGTACATGTTTCAAAGCTTTGGTCTCAGGAAATTGTTGGAACAGATGCTGATGTTGGAATTAAGAAGGATCTGGCTGGTCAAAAGGAAATCTGTCTTCTTGATTTGCAGGTAGATGATCATGGTAAAGTTATTACCATTCTCGCGGCAACCTTTTGTAAGGATCGGATTAGCAGTTCAAGCTACTTGCAGTATTCTCTTCTGACCATGCAATATAAATCAGGGCTGGCTTTAGAGAATACAAATGACAGGATTTTGGAGAAAAAAACCCCTATCGAGGTGATAATCCCAAAAGCTAGAGTTGAAGATAAAGACTTTTTGTTTTCCATGAGGCTTGAGTAGGGGGTAAACCTTCAGGATCTACAGTCATAATATCTGGGGACGGAACTGCAACTGTCTCCCATTATTATAGAAACTCTACTCGACTCTATCAATTTGATTTACCCTATGACGCTGGAAAAGTACTAGATGCTTCAATCCTTCCCTCTGCAGATGATTATGAAGAAGGTGCATGGGTTGTATTAACAGAGAAAGCAGGAATATGGGCAATACCTGAGAAGGCTGTCATACTTGGTGGAGTTGAACCACCTGAGCGGAGCTTATCACGCAAAGGCAGCTCGAATGAGCGATCTGCACAAGAAGAGATAAGAAATCTTACTTTTGCAGGTAATTTGGCTCCTAGAAGGGCTAGTTCTGAAGCATGGGGTATTGGAGATAGACAAAAGGCAGTTTTGAGTGGGATTACACATCGAACTGCACAAGATGAAGAATCAGAAGCTTTATTGAATCATCTTTTCAATGATTTTTTGTCATCTGGGCAAGTTGACAGGTCACTTGAAAAGCTAGAAGCTTCTGGTTCATTTGAAAGGGATGGAGAAACAAATGTTTTTGTGAGGATGAGCAAATCAATCGTTGACACCTTAGCTAAACACTGGACAACAACCAGAGGTGCAGAGATTTTGTCCATGGCTGTTGTTTCCAACCAACTCTTGGAAAAGCAGCAGAAGCACCAAAAGTTCCTTCATTTTCTTGCCTTATCCAAATGCCACGAGGAGCTGTGTTCTAAGCAGAGTATGGCATCTGTAGTCTATTCACCAAAAGTTATGTTTTGTTTTGATATTCAAACGTCCCTTTTACATACTACCGTATCCAATAACCTCTTTTGCTTATGTTTTAAGCTGGTTGTTACATGATGTGTATTGATGAAGTGAGTATAATTTTAATTTATCCATCCATCTGAATTTATAAATATGCCTAATAATAATATTTGGATTACCAATTTATTACACATTGTGCGGATGGTAAAGTAATCATTCCTCTTAGGATGGTTTTACATGAAGTACATCGTAAATAATTGTAGGGAGTGCTATATTCACTAATAGCATTTTTAGGTTTATAAGTTGGGTCAAATGAAGATAAGCTCAATTATCACTTATCTGCTCCTCTGCCTCAGAATGGGTGAGTGAGTGAAAGGAAGGAGGTTTATGTTGTGAGTAAATGAATAGAGGCTTATTTATCTTCTTTCTTCCTCTTTGTCTCACATGTGAGATTACAAACAATATACGCTTAATTATCGAGGGAGGGAGTGAATAAATCAATAGGTTTGAAAGTTGTTGTCTTATTTTTTCTTTAGATTTTAGATATTCCGTGTCTTGTTATTTCTATTTGTCATTAGACTTCTTCGGATGGGATTGAATGTGAGGAGTGTATTTGGTTTATTTATGATTTAGCTAATGATTATGTTTTCCTTACCAAATCTTTTAAAGAAGATTAAATAAATTAAGGTAGTAGTAAATAAATAATTATGGGTTTAGGAAAAAGGAAGAAAGAACAACACATAGTAAATGTTAGGTGGACATTGCACATCTAAATTATGTTTTTTTTTTCAATTGCCAGCACAAGCCTTGCAAATTATCTTGGAACATGGTGAAAAGTTATCTGCAATGACTCAGCTGAGAGAACTGCAAAATCTAATCAGCCAAAATCGTTCAACTAGTGTTGGCCCCTTACATTCTAATTTGGGTATTCAGATGTCAGGTGCCCTTTGGGACGTGATACAATCAGTTGGTGAGAGAGCTCACGGAATACTGTTCTTCTGATGGATAGAGATAATGCTGAAGTGTTCTATAGTAAGGTTTCTGATCTTGAAGATTTCTATTACTGCTTAGATGCAGAGATAGAATATGTTATAAGCCCAGAGCACCTATTTGGGATCCAGATCCAGAGGGCATGTGAACTCTCAAATGCATGTGTCACCATAATTAGGACATGCTTCAACTATAAGAATGAGAATCGTTTATGGTATCCACCTCCTGAAGGTTTAACCCCTTGGTACTGTCAACCTGTTGTACGTAAGGGGATTCGGAGTGTTGCTTCTATCCTGCTTCATTTGTTAAATGGAAATTCTGGGCTTGATAAATCAGTAAAATTAGATTTGTATAATCATTTAGAAGCACTAGCTGAAGTGCTGCTTGAGGCATATTCTGGTGCTGTTACAGCTAAAATTGAGCGTGGAGAAGAACATAATGGTCTATTAAATGAATATTGGGAGAGTCGGGATGTGCTTCTTGAATCTCTTTATCAACAAGTCAAAGATTTTGAAGTTACCCACAAGGTTATTATTCTATTTTGCTTACCTTATCGTGGCAATCCTTGTATGGAATACAAGTATATTGTTCAATTGGTTACTTGTGCAGGATTCAATTGAAGGGCAGAGCGAAGAAGCCATTATGAATTTTAGGTCACATCTGCTATCAATTGCTAAGCGACATGGATGCTACAAAGTTATGTGGACAATATGTTGTGATCTAAATGATTCAGAATTACTGAGAAATATTATGGTATGCATGTGATGTTCTCCTTTGTTATACCACTTGTATTGCTTTTACTCTCTTTTTTAAAGATAAATGCAATATTAACTTTCTTACCATAGCAAACCAAATATTTTGTTATGGATAGGTCTTTAAGGTGGAGCTGAATTCCATAGAGGCAATATTTGCAGTCCTAAAACTGAAGTCCATAAAAAAAAAATTAACAGCCCTATTTCATACTCTGAGTTGGGACAGAAAACGCTCCTTAAGATCTCTTCAGTATGATCCAACTACAAACCCCACGACATTGCCAGAATTATTGAGCTCCACATACTTCCACCCTCTTTCTTCCATTTTAAACCTTTAAATATTGTTGGAAAGAACTACCAAAAAAACACTGTACAAATGAATGTTCGCCATGTAAACTAAAGAACTTGCACCACATTCTTCACCATTGCACCATGCAACATCAATTATTGTTTTCTGAACAATAAAAGCACGAGACATATCTGGATTTAGTGCCCCATTTTGGCCACAACACCTGGAATGAGTCATTAGTATTCATCTAAATAAGTGGTTCACACCACCTACACCTACACTGTTCAATAGAAGCCTCAGCCTTCCTTATAGAATTGGTTAGTCACTGGTGGAAAAAGATAGTTTATCATTTCTATTTGGTAATGTTTAATCTTCAAGATTCTATATGTAAAAATTTGTTAACGTTGTTATAGGAAGTATGTTCTTGTTTGTTCTTGATAGTACCTAAAAAAGGTTTAGGGAATTTCAGATAAGAGATTTTTTGAATTGCTTGAGTGAATAACACTTAGCATGTTATGATATTTATATACGCTTAGAAGTTAATACATCTTATGTTTACAAGACAATAAGTAAAGGTGCTACTTCCTAAGCACATGAATGCAGCGTTTTGAGAACCAAACCGGGCCGGACGTCTGAACCGGGATCCAGTTGTGCCTACGGTTTGGTTCACTCATAAAAACTAGCGGTTCTATAAAACCGGGAAAAAATGTCAAAACTATTTGGACCAGATCAAAACCGGATGAACCGGATCCGGTTTTTGAAAACCGGACGGTTATGTACGCTGAACAAACTTTTGGTTTCAGAATTTTTTTTGTGAAAAGGAAAAAAATGGGAACAAAAAGGAGGAAGAAGAAAAGTAATGGAAGGAGGCCAGAGAGACCATAATCCATGCCCAAAATGAAGGAGAGAGGGAGGGAGATGCAGCAGCCGGCGAGGTGAAGTGGTAGCAGGCGGCTGGCATTGGTGGTGCTTGAGAGAAGGAGAGAGAGTGAGAGAGATGCAGCAGCCGGCGAGGTGAAGTGGCAGCAGGCGGCTGGCATTGGCGGTGCTTGAGAGAGGGAGAGAGAGAAAGAGAGAGATATGCAGCAGCCGGCGAGGTGAAGTGGCAGCAGGCGGCTGGCATTGGCAGTGCTTGAGAGAGGGAGGGAGGGAGGGAGAGAGAGAGATGCAGCAGCCAGCGAGGTGAAGTGGCAGCAGGCGGCTGGCATTGGCGGTGCTTGAGAGAGAGAGAGAGAGAGAGAGAGAGAGAGAGACATGAGATGCAGCAGCCGGCGAGGTGAAGTGACAGCAGGCGGCTGGCATTGGCGGTGCTTGAGAGAGAGAGAGAGAGACATGCAGCAACCGGCGAGGTGAAGTGGCAGTGGCAGCAGGCGGCTGGCATTGGCGGTGCTTGAGTATTTGGTGCGGCACTGGCGTTGGTCTGGTCCTAAGTGATGAGCCGAAGATGATAATAGGTGCAGGGCCATAAAAAATGAAACGTCCAAGTAGCTACAGCTGGAGCCCAATACCTACTAATAGCTGCATAACACACACCATAAAAAATGATTAAAAAACAAAAAGGAATATGTTGACTAATGCTTAATTTTGCTATTATATAGTATTCAATTGAATTTATGTGTAGCCTTTTTATATACATATATTTATACATATATATTTATTATATAATTTATTTATTAGTCTGACCGGTTGAACCTATTGAATCATGACCCGGAGGTCTTACCGGTTCGATCTCCGGTTCGATTCTTAAAAAACAATCTATGTACATGAACCTACAAATTCATGCACAAGAGCATTAATCATTTTCTATTTCCAACAATAGTATTGATATCCCTACTCTCCCGTACTTGCTTTCTTTAAATGCCTTTTCTTCCCCTCAATAATGTCTCGGCGGTTTGCATGCAGCGTGAAAGCTTGGGACCTAGTGGGGGATTTAGTAACTATGTCTTTAAGAAACTTCATGAAAGCAGACAATTTTCTGAGCTTTTAAGGCTAGGAGAAGAATTTCCAGAGGAACTATCCATTTTCCTGAGGGAACATCCAGATCTTCTTTGGCTTCATGATTTGTTCCTTCATCAATTTTCCTCTGCTTCAGAAACACTTCATGCATTGGCTCTCACTCAAAACTTGCAGTCTACCTCAGATGCTGAAGAGGAAGGGGAGCAGGAGTGTATGAAGTTGAAACTAAAATTATTCGACAGAAAGAAGCTTTTGTATCTTTCTAAGATAGCTGCCTTTGCAGGTATTGCTGCTGTGTAGTTTGTCATGCCTTATGCAGATTATTTTATTTCCTTCCAGGCTATTTTATATATCTGTAGATGTTTTCCTACTAACTGCCCTGGCTATACTGACTTGTGAGATTTTGAAGTCATCTTCATTCACCTCCCTGCAAATTGAAGGCAAACTCCCTCTCACACTCTACTTTATATGTTCACTTATCTGATAACATGTGAGTTTTTTGGTCATATGATAATATCAATTACCAAGTTGAATCAATGGCAGCACCGCAGCAGCTCTGTTATGGTTAGGAATTGATGTATCAACATCTAGACTCTTAACAATCTTTTATTTGACCAGTACTGACATTCTCTGTATTTAAAACCACAGCCAATGCCACTTAATATGGATAACACAAAAATTATCACATTACTTATAGCCTTATGCATTGACTGTACATTGTTTTACACCTGACCTGTTGCCTTGTATCTCTACCCGAATCTGGTCTCAAAACATTGGAAAAAGATTGGTGTTTATTTTCAGGCCTGATTTTTTATTTAAAAAAAGGTCAAATGTATATCTAATGTTTCAATTGGACACTGGTTGTTTTGTAAGTTAAATGTGTAATTTTTTGGGGGGATAAAAAGATGAGTAATAAATTACATTTATGATAA
Source organism: Sophora flavescens (assembly GCA_030762895.1). Taxonomy (NCBI): domain Eukaryota; kingdom Viridiplantae; phylum Streptophyta; class Magnoliopsida; order Fabales; family Fabaceae; genus Sophora; species Sophora flavescens. The sequence continues at coordinate 227,681,267 of CM061065.1, forward strand.
ATACTATCCCTTTCTTGTTCAACAGCTGGTAAGGATGCTGGTACTCAAGTGAAGGTGGACCGCATTGAGGCTGATTTGAAGATTCTAAAATTACAGGTAGATTCGAAATATATATTTTTTTAAATTAATTGACAATTTAAAGATGAAGTCGTTGAACTTTTTCCTGTTTGATTCATCATGAACATTAGGCATCTGTTAAACTCCGGGAGCTCTCTCTGCTTGCTTTTTGACTTTTGAGCTCAAGTTTCCACAAGGCCCAAGTTTGAGAGCTAACTTGATATGTTAATAGCAAGCACACAGCTCTGATGCTAAAATGCTTTGAATTTTCCATTCTAGTCATATAAATATGTTTACAAAGTTATATAGGCCAATTCACAAAAATGAGTCTCTTAAAATAATAAAGTACTCAATAGTCAAGATATTGCAAACTAGTGAGTGAGCTTGATGAAGAGATTAAAAGTAGATTCCAGTTTAGCTTTAAATGTTTCAAGCTGAAGTCCAACAAGCTTTCTTTTAACAAATCACAATAGAGCTGCTAAGGAGCAACACAGCTCAATTATCACTGGTGTTTTCTACAGATGAGAGTTGTCCTTCTTAAGGCACATATTGCTATCGTTTTTGAGTTGGGCTAGAATAGATTGCCAGTTTCTTTGTTCTTCATTTACCTCATTCTATTTATCAGTTGGACTATTTTACCTTTGGATTTTATAAATAAATATGAGCATACTACAAGAGACAAATCTTATTGCACGAAAATATTGCCAAATGTTTATATAATATCTCCCTATGTTAATGTTTCCCTTTTAAAATTAAATAGTTACATACTTGACTGAAGGGTTTGGTATGACAGTCACAGCATGCAAGTTACTTTATTCATGAAATTTAAGTGGAAGCAACTTCAAAGATGTTTTCGTTTAGAGGGAGGGCAAGTAACAGGACAGGAGCCTGCTAAAGGATTTGGCATGCTTTAATTAATTTCTTAAGAACACATGTTTGGCATTGTAATTGTCTGACAAATGGCGTTGAAAGTGGTGTGACTGTTTGTTGTATGTGCCACTTGAGGTCTGAAATCAATATTTGCTTTGGTAGAATTTGTTGAACCATGGATAAGCCCTTTCGCACACTTTTGAGTCCTTTTCACCCATTTTCACTTGGACACTTCACCTGCAGGAGGAAGTAATGAAACGTCTCCCTTCCATTGAAGATAAGCAACTTGTTGAAGATCGGCTGCTTCATCCAGAAGACTTGATTAAATTGTGCCTGGAAGGTGAAGAGAGAGAACTCTCATTGTGGGCCTTTGACGTGTTTGCATGGACCAGTTCCTCGTTTGAAAGAACCACAGAAAACTATTGGAGGATTGCTGGAAGAAGGCTGTCAGTCAGGATGATTGGAGTAAATTCCATGATTCATACGAAGTTGAAGGATGGAGTGACGAGGAAACCCTGCAAAACTTGAAAAATACTATACTTTTCCAGGCCTCAAGCAGGTGTTATGGACCTCGAGCTGAAACCTTTGAAGAAGGTTTTGACCAAGTATTGCCCTTGAGACAAGAAAACTTGGAAACTCCTATTTTGGGGGATATGAATTCTTCAGTTGAAACAATATTGATGCAGCACAAGGATTTTCCAGTTGCAGGCAAGCTTATGTTGATGGCGATTATGTTGGGTAGTGAGCATGGTGGTGATATCAGACTCGAAGAAGGGCCTTCCTCTATGGAATAGTGTAGTCAAATATCATTCCCTAACCCTTAATACAAGCTGGTGTGGATTTTGTACTAGCATGACATGTAGAATGCAGTTATTGTGCTCATTCGTTCTTTTCTATGTTGCATTCACGCCTTCACCTGGATGATATTGTTAATGGTCCTGTATAGAAGTTGCGGTGAATACAAATACACTCAATATTAAAAGAGAAATATTTCTTGTATGCCATTTTCTTCGCACCACTCCTTATACCTTGTTTTACTATCCAAAAAGGAAGTAGTCAGTAGTATACGAACGGTGTAAGGAAAACGATTTGCAAATAACATTGTTGATATTAAAATCACTCACACTAATCAGACTAGGTCAGTATCTCTAAATAGCGTAAAATATTTGCTTTGCAGATCAATGTAGACAGAGTTGTGAAAGAAATGATGGAAATAGTGATATTTTTGTAATGATAATTGAAAAAACACCACGCATCTTGGTTTGCTCCTGTATGATCCAAAATTGAAAATAACTTATCGTTGAAGTTACGGAATATTTATGTTTTTTTTTGTTGGCCAAAAATAAAATAAAACTAATTTTCTTTCTAATGGTGATTTCAACACTTGCATCACTTCCATCTCTCGTGATTTTAATTTATCGATATTCATACTAGTTATCTTTACAGTTTAAACAGAAATTTAAAATGAGATTAGGACTTTAAAGTGTAAACACAAATAATAAAAGAACTACCAACCCTTTGAGCAAGGTCTTGGGTCCGGTATTGTGAATAAAAAAATAGGCGTTGGAAAAATTTTGTCCCCTTTGTATGAGTTCACCCAGCACTACTCAAATTAATTGAGGTCTAATACGACTTCCATATATCGATTGACTAGACCCAAAAAAATAACAAAAGAATGAAAGTGTAATAGGATGTACCTATGTTACATAGGGTTTGAGTTTCTTGTAGTCATCGCAAGGGAGAGAACAAAAGTAAAAAAAGTCTACCAACAAGGCATAACAGAGAATGTAGATAACCAAGTTGTTTGAGCATATTGGAAGGAATTCGATTTTTTGTCGTGTGTATAGAATAAACTTTGTTAGGAGGGATCAAACTTATTTTGATAATCTATACACCGAAAGGATTATTTCTCAATTTGTCGAATGAGATATCCTTAGTGGAAAAAAAAAAGTTAAAGAAGGTATTGACTTTATCATAAGTGACTTTTTGACACCAAATAGTGACACCCACTTTTGACAACGACAATGTAGCGGCATTGTAGTGGTGGTATTTTCGTAATTTTGACCATTTTTTAAAAAAATATTTAGCTTTTTTTAGTACTAACATTTTTGGTTAATCACGAGCAAATATTTGGTAAATCACGTGTAAATATTTGGTTAATTCAGTTCATTATATGGTTAATGGGTCATCTTGAAACTTGCAATCATTTTCCACAACCATATAAATATTTGGTTAATCCTGTGTAAATATTTGGTTAATTCATTATATAGTTAATGGGTCATCCTAAAGCATACAATCATTTTCCACAACCATTTAAATATTTGGTTAATCCCGTATAAATATTTGGTTAATTCAGTTCATTATATGGTTAATATGTCATCCTGAAGCATACAATCATTTTCCACAACCATTTAAATATTTGGTTAATCACGTGTAAATATTTGGTTAATTCGGTTCAATATATGGTTAATTGATCATCCTGCTTACAATCATTTTTCGAAACATGTAAATATATGATTAATCACGTGCAAATATTTGGTTAATTGATTCATTATATGGTTAATGAGTCATCCTGGTTTCACAATCATTTTCAACAACCATATAAATATTTGGTTAATCACGTATAAATATTTGATTAATTCAATTCATTATATGATTAATGACTAGATATGTTAACACTCAAAAAAGCTAAATATTTAAATAAATAAAAAAGTCAAAATTGCAAAAATACCACCACTACAATACAGGTGTCGGTGTGGAGGTGCTCGAAATCTGGTATGAAAATATCACCGCTGTGACTTTACATCATCGTTATCTAGAAAAGTAGCTCAGCAACTGAAATAATGGCTTTTTCTAACTATCGTGCCAAAACGGAAAACCCAAACTACCAGAGAAGAAAATTCAACGCGTATTAGTGTTAGTATCAAATAATGAAAATCGTTCTTACTTCTCTTGACTTAATTATAAGCCAAAAAATATCAATATCTTATAGATTTAAATATAAATAAAAGATAATCAATTCAATTTTATTTAATGTCGATATTCCAAAAAGAACAACAATCAATCAATTCAAATAATTCATTTTCTATTTTTCTAAGATCATTATATATTTTCGAGACAGTTAAAGGATAATTTAATAATTATAATTATTTTTTTACATAAATCAAAATAATTAAATTAAATTAATTAATTTCTTTAATAGATATGAAGTTAGATTTTTTTTTTAATTAGGTCGGGAGGTAGTTCCTCGTATAATCACTATTTTTAATTGTTTATAAAATTCATTCTCACCTACCGGTCGGTCACCCTTCCAATTTCCAAATACAAACTTCAACGTCCCAGATAAATCTATGATTAGATTGTTACAATATATATATATATATATATAAATAATGCAAGATGTAAGGGTGTACTTAGGAGATTTTTATTGAAAAGGTTAAAGAAAGACAATATTTATTTTACGGGAATCAAATAAAAAAATTATATTTTTTCAAACTTCGTAACAATTTTAATTTTTAAGAACTTTAGAATAACTATAGAATTTTTTTGGTACATGAATAGCTATAGTTATTGCCTGCCTACTTGCACTGCACTGAAGATGTATATGTTAAAGAATTTATATATTTTTTTTTAAAAAACCAAATAACATGTGAAAATTTTGTTTTCTAAAATTTTTAGAAGAGTAGTTTTTTTTAACAAATTAATTTTAGAGTAGATATAGCTGCTGCACGCTAACACTGGAATCTAATACTAACATAATCCAAGAGTGCTTGGATGAGATGATACAGATCTCTTCCAGCTTAATCGAAGGTGTCGAGTTCGAATCTTGGTCCTGAGAATGCAGCAGCGTTAAAACTCTTGAGGGAGAGCTTTGTCGTCCTTGTAGTCCTACCCGACTCGAGGGATTAGTTTTCACACTTGTGCGTTGAGAATACCATGGGAAAAAAAAACACTAACACTACCATCCGTCCATTACGATACATGTGAAGAAATTTTAAAACCAGGAGAAAAGAAAGATATGTGAAGAAAAATGGTGTTTCTAAATGAGTAAATAGTTAATTTGGTCCCAAAAGCTGAGGAGGCGTGCCGATTTGGTCTCAAATTAACGAAATTCCAAAGTCATTCGAAACTATCAAACGTTAATCAAGTTAGTTCCTCCGTTAGTCATGGTTGGTCGACACCGTTACCCAATGATTGGTGACATGTTAAGTGGCCATGTGGCCTCCATGTCATCCTGTCATGTTAGATGGTCACGTACCACTAATTTCAGGGACCAAATTGACACTAATATTAGATAAACAGGATATGGCGTTTTTAGACCGCCAAGTAAAGTGTATTTTTTCCACCACTCACTCACCCCCTCCCTCTAGCCGCCCCGCGTCTAAACCGCGTTTCTGTTTGCTATATATCACCTCATGATTTTCATTTTGAATTATCAAAAAGGGTAATCGAACATTGTGCAAAAGCAAAAGTAGTACTTAACTGTCCCAAACATGTCCGGAAGCAGCGAGTGTGATGATGATGGTGCCGCAAACATTGGTGTCGGTGCTCCCTTACTCCAAGATGATGGTGGCGGCAAGAACAAGAACGCCTGGAAATGGGCAGTATGTCGTATAAGCTTATACATTACAGTCTGCAACTCTCTCAAGAAGCCAACAACAACAGCAGCCTATGAGTCTGAGCAGCCTCCTGCTGCTACAACCTCATCTTCCAACTCTAATAATTATGTTGCCATTGATGTGGAAGATGAAGGTGCAGAACAGCGCATTAGGGATGATATTGGTCGAATTGTGAGGGAGCAAGACTCGGAATCTCTCCATCAGCTTGGTGGGGTTCACCGTGTTTGCAATGTTCTTGCTAATCAACGCCAACCCTCAGAGGTATCCGTCCCAACTCCCTGGACTTTTCTGCAACAATTAAATAAGGGCGTGTTTGTTTGGTTCATTCCCCGTTTAAGAAATGAAAATAGGAAATAAGAAATAAATCAAGCAAGCCCTAAAGTTCTCATTTTCTCAAGAAAATTATAATCCTTTTTGGTTTTGGTATAGTTTTGGGGTATCGATATCATGACACTGACTGAATTATATGCAATGCAATGCAATGCTTGAGTGTTAATTAAGGATGGATCTACTAAATGTTGTTTTTAGCTGCTTGGGGAAGATATATCTCTTTTATTGAAGGAAATTTGGTTTGGTGTTGTGAACAGGCGGGCAATCTTGGTAATGGGAATCATGCAGTGTTGTGCACCAGTGTGCCAGTTCATGGAACAAGCTTTTTAAGTTCCTTATCGGGTACCTGCAAACGTAATAGTTACCCAATTTTAATGCTGCTGATCTCAGCTGGGTTGTGCTTTGCTACAGAGTTCAAGCAGGAGGGACCTAGATATGGTTGGCATGATGGTGCTGCCATAGTTTTTGCTGTTATCCTGCTGGTTGCATTCTCTTCAATAGCAAGCTTTTGGCGTGAGAGAAATATGATGAAATTATCAAAGAAGTCAGAATTCGTAGTAGAAAGAGGTGAAGACTGCGCAGTGGTTGCCATATCTGATATTGTGATGGGTGACAAGGTGTATCTGTGTCAGGGTGATAGGGTTCCAGCAGATGGTTTGTTTCTAGATAGTGACACTGACAACTTTGTGCTGGCTGAGGCCATAAAAGGCAAAAGTGATCCTGAGACGAACCCATTTCTTATAGCTGGTTCAATGGTGATTGAGGGCCGCGGATGGATGCTTGTAACCTCAGTTGGAACCAAAACCAATTTGGTTGAAAAGAGAGGCCTGTTGGAGAGTAGAATTGAAAAGCCAATTTCTTACATTGACAAAATTGCTCTATTTGTTTCTGCACTGGTTGCACTAGTGGTGCTCATTCGCCTAGTTTGCAAAAAAGATGGGGACAGTAATGGGTTGCCAGAAATTAAAGGGAAGGTCTCAGTTGGGACACTGATAGAAGTCCTTGAGAGAATCTTTTTGAGACCACAAGGAAGGGTTTCCATTTTATCAGGTCTTGTTACTGTTGCAATATTATGTATGCAACATGGAATGTCACTCATGGTTACAATCTCTCTCAAATACCAGCTTGATAAGATAGTGTCAAAACAAGATGCAGTTCTTAATGATTTATCAGCTTGTACAACAATGGGGTTGGTTACTGTCATCTGCATTGATGCATCTGGTGGGCTTTTACCTTTGGAGGTTAGCAGAATCTGGATGGGGGAGGGAGATATCAGCAAGGTTGAGGGATCACAAACTGATCTAGTTTTACCTGAAGTGCTTCAACAAGGAGTTGGTTTACTATCAGTTCTTTCACGAGAGCTTTCTCTCTCCAATCTCCAATTCACTTATTTCTTGGGCAGAAACAACATGTGGAATGAACATAAATTCTTTTGCAGAAAAGTTTAACATTCTTCAGCACAGCAAACTGAATTCTGGCAAAGAATGTGCTGGAGTTTTGGTGAGAAAAGTTGGGGACAATGAACAAGTTCTGCACTTGCACTGGAGTGGGGCTGCATCCACAATATTGGAGATGTGTTCACAATACTATGACAGTAAAGGGGAATGCCATGTCATGGAAAATCAGAAAGCCAAATTTGGGCAGGTGATTAAAGAGATGGAGGATAGTGGCCTAAAGACAATTGCTTTTGCTTATAGACAACCACAGGTTGAAGAACTTGAGCAAGATGGATTGATATTGTTAGGACTGATAGGTCTCAAACACACGTGTCGGGAATCGGCGAAACTAGCTCTGGAATATCTCAGAAATGCTGGAATAGAGATCAAATTGGTCTCAGAGGATGACATCGTGGAAGCGAGAGCCATAGCTTGTGAACTAGGACTAGAAGTGTCAGTAGATGGTACTGAGCTTGAAGGAAAAGAACTTCAGGATTTGAATGGCAGTGCTAGGATAGATAAGGTGGATCTAGCCCTTGTAATGGGAGGTTTTCGTCCTGAAGACAAGCTTCTCATGGTACAGTGCTTGCAAGAAAAAGGTCGTGTGGTTGCATTCATTGGAAGGTTGACAACTAGTCATGCTTCAGTTCTGAAGTTAGCTGATGTAGGGATAGTCCACAATTCTCTGAGGCTGAGCACAATAGTGGATAGTGAGAGTTCCGGGATATGTATCAAATGTTTCAGTGCATTGGAACCAATTGTGAGGGCTGGCAGAAGCACGTATAACAATATTCAGAAGTTCATTCAACTTCAGCTCACGCTAAGCATATCAGGGTTACTCATAACCTTGATCACAACAATGTCCACTGGAGAGTCTCCCTAACAGCAATCCAATTGTTCTGGGTGAATATGCTAATGTCCCTTCTGGGTGGCCTAATGATGGTAATGGAGTTAAACAGCCAGGAACAACTTGCCAATCAACCATCTCCATCTGATAGGAATCAATCAATTGTAACCAAAGAAATCTTGAAAAGCATAGTTATTCAGGTTTTATATCAGGCTTCTGTATCCATGATACTTGAATTTTGGGGACATGTTACTGAAATCCAGAAACAAACTAGGAAAACCATGATCTTCAACACATTCCTATTATGCCAGGTATTCAATCAACTCAACAGCATGCATTTGTTGAAGAAGGAAGTTTTCAAGATTGTTCTTAAGAGCTACTGTTTCTTGGTGGCTTTAGGTGCTTGTTTTCTTATGCAAGTGCTGGTGGTTGAGTATGCAAAATGCCTAGCAAATTGCATGTGCCAGAATGCTACTCAATGGTCTATATGTGTCCTTGTTGGTGCTCTTTCATGGGTATTTGAACGTGCCTTGAAGATTCTTCCAGTTTTTCCAAGCACCAACTGTTATGACTTGACCAATCAGTTAGGTAGTTACTTACCATAGTAAAACTGTTATGTCAGTTAATTGACTTGATTACTGATTCACTGTGTTGTGTCAGAATCAACTGCTTCACCCTTGGATTCTCCAGCAGACAGCGTTGGGTCTATCTCTCTTGGACATTTGATCAGTTTCTGGTGCTCTTTTTCTTCCCTTTACAACATCATATTTCACTAAATATGCACACATTTTGATAGTGGCTGATGAACTTAACACGCCCATCGACTTAGTCATCTTTCATTCAATTCATTGCATATAATAACTTGTAAGTAGTATCTTTGTATATAGTCTCCAGCATGTAGAATATTCATTGGTTATTCAATTATTCATTGTACCACTTTAGTGAATGTGAATATGTGAAGGCTTATATTTCAGTAGAACTTGTTCCTTCTGCCCGGTTTGCTATATATCTCATTTTATTCAGCTTCATGTGACCTGAATTGGTGGACCTTCATGTATGCCCACAAAAATCTTAAATTAAAAACGGTGTTGAATCCCTGTAGAAGAAGAAGAAAACAAATTAATAGCTGAATAGAATAGTCCAGACTCCAGAAAAACAATGAAGGACCCTAGCTAAGATTTCAGTGCTCCAGACGCAGCTATCCAGTGAAACTATGGAATACGTACTCGATGAAGAAAAACTTAGATATAGTAAATCCCAACATTTTATCATTAGTAGTAGTAGTTGTTGTAATCTAATCTTACAGCCCAACACTGGCTCTTAAAGCTTTAATTCAAGTAAGCCAAACTAGTTTTTTTTTTATTACGGTGAAGCTTTGATTCAACGGCCTCTAAAATCAGCAATACAATCAGGGATTTGTTCCATCCAAATTGAATCAACAGCAAACTTAGGTAGCCTATGATTAGCGTCTCTTTTGGCATGCAAAACTTGTAAAGAAGAGAAAGAGAGACTAATATGCTTGCATTCAGAAATAATCATTCCAAATTTGATCAGTCTTCATAGCTGTTGCCACATTAAGTTAGGAGAATCCGTTTCAGCCTGCAAATTGAAAAATCCCAAGTCTTTGGCAAAAATCAAGCTCAATCTCCATTCCAATGGCTTCTGCTATATCTGCATCAGGAATAACATATTTTTTCCACGTAGCTGCAGCCAATATGTAGCCATCTGGATCTCTAACCACAGCATCCATTGGACCAGCTGCATCAACATTTATTTATGGCATAAAGTAAGAGTTTAATTTTGATATATTATTTTATCTGTGACTTTTAAAATAGTAATTATAAGAGTTAGATATATTTAATTATATGGTGGCCGAGCACACTCTGTGTTTACCTGATCACTTATGCATCGAAAGTGTTGGTTGGAGTCTCTTATTATGGTCATGCAAAGAATATTCCGCATGCAAGGCTCCTCCTCAGCAATGTTATGGGGCATTCGTTCTAAAAGGGCTTGGGATCTTGGAATCTTGGTCCGAGTAAATTGATGGTGGAATCAAATTCGGCTTCCATTATTCATCTTCTGCTTAAAAAAAAGAATACTGAGCCCAGCACCCTCCAGGCTCGCTTGGAAGGAGACTAGCGTGGTGTACCCGTGTAAGCACGGCTAAATTTTCTTGTAAAATAAATTATTATAATATTTAATTCAAACCCTATTGTAATTGTTATTTTTATTTTGAAATATAATTACATTATATTTTATTGATTGAAACAAAATACTTAAATTATTCATACTAATATTAGTAATTGGTTCGTTTCTAAAATCCTTGAACCTGATAAATGAACCAATGATCATCGGGTTTTATTCGGTTCGGTTCAGATCCTAACACAAAAAAATACGTACCAATTTAATTGGTTCGATTCAAATTTTTGGGTTCGTCAAATTATTGGTTCGAGTATTACACCCATAAACTTTTTTCCGAAGAACACAGTAGCATTGCTACCTTTCATGATTAAAAACATTTAAAAACAAAAATATATAAACTTTATAAAATCAATAATAAAATAATATAAAAATCCGAACTATCAAAATTTGTTCGATTTGGTTTGATTTAGTTAATACCCGAATATATATATATATATAATATGAAACTATAAATTATATATAAATATTAAAATGTAATATATATTAAACATTAATATATACATCAATTTTTAAACATATAAATATTAAAATATTAATATATACATATATATGTATGTAGAAATATTAAAATAGTCCACAACATGACATACTCTACTTTTATTTTTTACTGTTACAAAAATAGTAAAAGTGGAGTTCCCAATTATGTTATAGTATTAATATTGATAATAATAATAATAATAATAATAATAATAATAATAATAATAATAATAATAATAATAATAATAATAATCTATGTAAACAATATAAGCAATTAAGTATTTTTTATAAAAAAAATATGAAAGCCCAAAAAATAACCACATGATGACTTGCGGGCGTTTCTTTCAAGCTTTAGAATTAATTAACAGGAATCACATAGTAGCTTTATGTCCCAAACTTCTCGAAGAACATGTAGCTTTGCTACCTTTCGTGATAAAAAACATTTAAAAAAAAACTTTAAAAAGTAAATAATAAAATAATATAAAAATCAAACCAAACAAAATTGGTTCGGTTCGGACCCGAAAATATTAATTAGTATATATAAAAATATAAATATTATGAATAAAAAATTAAAATAATAAAACATTAAATTCTATATAAATATAGAAATATACTAAATATTAAATATTAGTATATATATATAAATATTAAAATATGGTAATTGGTTCGGTTCCAAAATCCTTGAACCTAACAAATGAACCAATGATCATCGAATTTGATTTGGTTCGGTTCGGACTCTAACACAAAAAAATACAAACCAATTTAATTGGTTACATTCAGATTTTGGGGTTTATCAAATTATTGGTTTAGGTCTCACACCCCTAAACTTTCTCGAAAAACATGCTAGCTTTGCTACCTTTCATGGTAATAAAACTTTAATATATATATATATATAAACTTTAAAAAGTCAATAATAAAATTATATAAAAATCTGAACCAATCAAAACTGGTTCGGTTTGGTTTGATTTTATTAATACCCGAAAATATTAATATATATATATATAAATAAAAATATATAAAAAGATAAAAAATATTAAACTATAAATTATATATAAATATTAAAATATAATAAATACTAAACATTAAAGTATATATATTAATATTAAAGCATTTATAAATATTAAAATATTAATATATATATATGTATAAATATTAGAAGAGTCCACAATCTGACACAGTCTATTAATATAATTTTTTTTATAACACAATATGCTTTTAGTTTTTATTGTTACAAAAATAGTAAAAGTGGAATTCCAATTCAGATTTGTAGTATTGACATTGATGAAAATAATAATAATAATAATAATAATAATAATAATAATAATCTATGTAAACAATTTAAGCAAATAAGTTTTTTTTTAAAAAAGAAAAAGCCCAAAAAAAAAACTACATGATGACATCTCACCAAGAAAGAGATCACCCTTGTTAAGTGATGATAAAAATAATTGTATAATGTATATTTATAATATATATATATATATATATATATATATTAGTTAATATCCAGAAGAATACGGTAGCTTTGCTACCTTTCATGGTTAAAACATTTAAAAACAAAAAATATATATAAATATTAAAATAATAAAACATTAAATTCTATATAAATATATAAATATAATAAATATAAAATATTAGTATATATGCATATACAAATATTAAAAAGGCAATAATAAAATAATATAAAAATCCAAAACAATAAAAAATGATTCGGTTTGGTTTGGTTTGGTTAGTACCCGAAAATATATATATATATATAGATATATATATATATATATAAATAAAACATATATAAAAAGATAAAAAGTATTAAACTATAAATTATATATAAATATAAAAATATAATAAATATATTCTTGTATATTTTACCAACATGGTGTGGCACGATTGGTAGATAACCGAGTCCCTTAAGCATGTGGTCAGGGATTCGATTCCTGGCTCATGCGTATGGAAAAACAATTATTGGGAGAGGTCAACCCCTTAAATGGATCTAAGTACCTTGAGGGATTAGTCTCTAGCTCTCGGCTGGAGGATACCTGAGTTTACAAAAAAAAAACTCAACATTAAAGTATATATATATATCTTAATTTTAAAACATATATAAATATTAAAAGAGTTTACAACCTGACACACTCTATTATTATATATATTTTTATAACACAGTCTTCATTTAGTTTTTACAATTACAAAAATAGTAAAAATGGAGTTCTCAATTATATTGTAGTAAAGAGATCACCCTTGTTAAGTGATAATAATAATAATAATAAATTTATAATATATATATTTGTTAATAAAAAAATACATAAATGGATAAAATATAATAAACAGTGGATAAAATAATGGCAAGAATTCATACGCTTGACAGCTCAAATTATGTTGCGCTATAGTAAATTTGCGGTTCAGCCATTATATTATAGTAGATTTTACCAACATGGTGTGACACAGTTGGTAGATAATCGAGTCCCTTAAGCATGTGGTCGGTGGTTCGATTCCTGGCTCATGCGTATGGAAAAACATCTATTGGGAGAGGTCAACCTCTTAAATAAATCTTAGTACCTCGAGGAATTAGTCTCTGGCTCTCGGCTGGAGGATACCCGGGTTTACCAAAAAAACATAATAAATACTAAACATTAAAGTATATATATTAATTTTAAAACATATATAAATATTAAAATATTAATATATACATATATATCTATGTATGAATATTAAAAGAGTCCACAACCTAACACACTCTATTATTATTTTTTATAACACAGACTACATTTAGTTTTTCAGATTACAAAAATATTAAAAATAGAGTTCCCAATTATATTGTAGTAAAGAGATCACCCTTGTTAAGTGATAATAATAAAAAATAATAATTTTATAATATATATTTATAATATATATATTTGTTAATAAAAAATACATAAATACATAAATGGATAAAATATAATAAACAATAGATAAAATAATGACAAAAATTCATAGCTTGACACCTCAAATTACTGTTGCGCTGTAATAAATTTGCGGTTCAACCATTATATTATAATAGCTTATATGCAGATTTGGGCTTCCATTTTCTTGAAGAACTATCGCTGGACTATCTATCTGAGTTGATTTTTAATGATTTGATCGAGACTTGCACATACTCAAGTTGTTTCTTCATTGTAATAGTTTTTTTTTGGGCTGTTTTAGCTCCTTCAAACACAAAAATAAAAAATTAATTATATGATAATTTATGTTTGAATATTTGATTAACAATGTAAATTTTTTGTATTGTTTTTTCTTCCTAACAGGAGAGCTAAAGCCTAAGAAACTAGAGACCTGGTCAAAGAAACCCCAACTACATCATAGGGATTGTGTAGAATCTTGCCCAGGAAAAGTCTAAACTATCCTATTTAACTTTTTTCTGATGTGCAATTTAGTTATTTTGTTTAGTTTTGAGAGTTTAGGAATCTTGTCCCACATTTTAAAAGTTAAAAGAATCAAAGTGTATATGAGGTATAAGTGCTGGATACAGTTTGAACTTTTTCTTTTAGTTGGTAAGCTTGCATAATGTTTTTTCCTTTAAATTAGAATTAGAAAAAAGTCCAGGTGAACCCTCTAACTTTGATTAATAAGTCGATTATATCCGAAGGGTTTTGGAAAGTTTCAAATGTCTCTCAACATCACAACTTCATGCTGAGAATAGTAAATACCCTCCGTTAGCAAAACGCCAAGTATTTTATGGAATTATCAATACGCGACAACAAATAAAATTAAATTAGAGAAACTATTATTAATAACGTCTTAATCTAAATTTCGATAGCCTTCTTATATTTTTTTTGACGAAAATAACCTTCTGATATTTATACTATATACAATTAAGAATAATCTCAAAAAAAGAAACTTACATGTGTTAAGCTCTCCTTAAACTCCTCTCCCATGTGACATCCTCTAAAACTTTTCCTCCAAAAAATTTTGATGTGTCACAACCTCATGATTAGACGTCTACAATTATTAGCCTATCAGTTTTTAAGGGGAGAGTTTTGAATTATATATTGTATTTATGGAATATTTTAATTTGCTAGTAATAATTTGATGCTACGTTTTAATTTTTTATTTCTAAAAGGGCGTGAATAATTAGTGCTTTAATAAAATATGAATATCAAATCAAATGCAAATATTACTGGTATGAAAATAAACGTAAAGTATCAATGCAAATATATATTTTGGAATCAAAACTGTTACAAAATGCTAACAATTGAATATTTAATAAAGGTGTACATAAAATATAGATATTCAAAGAAAAACTACAATAATAAGATAGCGGAAAAAGAAATGATTAATGATTTATAAATATATCGGGTAAATACGAAATGTTTAATATAATATGATGGATACATTTATTTTTTAAAAATAAATAAGTTGCACGAGAAAATAGGAGAAATAAATCAAAATATTTTCAAGAAAGTTTTTTTTTCATATGATAGATAAATATATTTTTCTAAAATGGTTAACATGAACGGGAAAAGATGAGAAATAAATCAAAATATTTTCATTTCTTTTTCATATGATAGATAAATATATTGTTTAAAAATCGTTAACTTGCACAGGAAAAAACAAGAAACAAATCAAAAAGATTTTCAAAAGAGAAGAAAAAAAAATGAAAGATAAATATTTTTTCTAAAAATAGTTAAATTTCACGTGAAAAGAGATAAGTAAATCAAAATATTTTTAAGAAACGAGATTTTTTTTATATGATAAATAATTATATATTCTAAAAATGATTAACTTGCATGAGTAAAAGAGAAGAAGTAAATCAATAAGATTTTTAAAAAGAGAAAGAATTAAATAATAAGATACATAAATATAATAATATGATATGTAAATATATTTCCTAAAAATGGTTAACTTGTACGGGGAAAAATAGGAGAAATAAATCAAATATATTCTCAAGAGGGAAGAAAAAAAATAATATGACAGATAGTAAATAAACCAAGGTATGTACCGCAGTATGAAACAATTCGAAATAGATTATGACGACAAATAATAAGATAGGTTTTATTTTCTAAAAATATTTAACTTACATGGGAAAAAGAAGAGGAATTAAATTAAATAGATTTTCAAATGAGAAGGAAAAATAATATGATGGATGAATATATTTTATAAAAATAGTTAACTTGCACAGGATAAAAGGAGAAATAAAACAAATAGATTTTCAAGAGAGAATTATAATAAAAATATGATAAATAAATTAAATAGATTTCTAGTGAGAATAGAATGTAATATGCTAGATAAATATATTTTATAAAAAGAATTAACTCGGACCGGGGAAATTAAAGAATTAAATCAAATAGATTTTAAAGAGATAAGAAAAATAATATGATAGATGAATATATATTCTAAAAATGTTTGGCTTGCATGGGGGTAGAGAAGAAATAAATCAAATAAATTTTCAAGAGAGAATAAAAATCTATACTATATACAATCGAGAATAATCTCAAAATAAGAAACTTATATGTGTTAAGCTCTCCTTAAACTCCTATCGCCTGTGTCATCCTCTAAAGTTTTCCCTCCAAAAAAGTTTGATGTGTCGCAACTTCATGCATTTGACGTCTACAATTATTAGCCTACCATTTTTTAAGGGGGGGAGTTTTGAATTATATATTATATTTATGGAATATTTTAATTTGCTGGTATTAATTTGATGCTACGTTTTAATTTTTTATTTCTAAAAGGGTGTGAATAATTAGTGCTATAATAGAATATGAGTATCAAATCAAATGCAAGTATTACTGGTTTGAAAATAAACATAAAGTATCAATACAAATATATATTTTGGAATAAAAAATATTACAAAATGCGAATAATTGAATATTTAATAGAGGTGTACGTAAAATATAGATATTCAGAGAAGAAGTATAATAATAAGACAGCAGAAAAAGAAACCGTTAATGATAATTTATAAATATATCGGGTAAATATCAAATGTTTAATATAATATGATAGATAGATTTTTTTTTAAAAAAATAAATTGTACGAGAAAACAGGAGAAATAAATCAAAATACTTTTAGGAAAGAGTTTTTTTTCATATGATAGATAAATATTTTTTTTTGAAAATGGTTAACATGAACGGGAAAAGATGAGAAACAAATCAAAATATTTTCAGTTCTTTTTCATATGATAGATAAATATATTGTCTAAAAACCGTTAACTTGCACGGGAAAAAACAAGAAACAAATCAAAAAGATTTTCAATATAGAAGAAAAAAAATATGAAAGATAAATATGTTTCCTAAAAATAGTTAAATTTCACGGGAAAAGAGATAAGTAAATCAAAATATTTTCAAGAAACGAGATTTTTTTATATCATAGATTATATTTTTCAAAAATGGTTAACTTGCATGAGTAAAAGAGAAGAAGTAAATCAATAAGATTTTTGAAAGAGAAGGAATTAAATAATATGATACATAAATATAATAATATGATACATAAATATATTTCCTAAAAATGGTTAACTAGCACGGGAAAAAGAGGAGAAATAAATCAAATATATTCTCGAGAGGGAAGAAAATAATAATATGATAGATAGTAAATAAACCAAGGTATGTACTACAAAGAGGAAACAATTCGAAATAGATTATGATGGCAAATAATAAGATATGTTTTATTTTCTAAAAATATTTAACTTACACGAAAAAAAGAGGAGGAATTAAATTTAATAGATTTTCAAATGAGAAGGGAAAATAATATGATGGATAAATATATTTTATAAAAATAGTTAAGTTGCACGGGAAAATAGGAGAAATAAAACAAATAGATTTTCAAGAGAGAATTATAATAAAAATATGATAAATAAATTAAATAGATTTCAAGTGAGAATAAAATAGTAATATGATAGATAAATATATTTTATAAAAATAATTAACTCGCACCTGGAAAATTAGATAAATAAATCAAATAGATTTTAAAGAGATAAGAAAAATAATATGATAGATGAGTATATTTTCTAAAAATATTTGGCTTGCATAGGGGAAAGAGAAGAAATAAATCAAATAAATTTTAAGAGAGAATAATAATAATAATAATATGATAGATAAATATACTTTTTTAAAATGATTAATTTGCAGGGAAAAAGGAGAAATAAAACAAGTAGATTTTGAAGGATAGTGACATCATCATTTTGATTAATCACAATATTTTTTTTTATGTACATAATGTTTTGTATTATCATTAAATTTTATTTCTAAATAAGCATCTTTTTCAAAATAACAAATTTTTCCATTTTTTTTTTCTCCACATGCAAATATTTTTTATATCTTTTTTTTTTGCATAAATATTATCATATTCCACGCGTGCCACACAAGTAACAAGTTAAAGTACATATTTACAAGATAAAACGTACTCATTATTTACACTTAACAGTCATTTTCCTTATAGTTAAAAAATCAAATAAATCTTCAAGAGAGAAGGTTTATAAATCAAATAGATTACATAAAACCTTATAATTAAACTTATACGAAGGTTTATCTTTTATATATTACATAACAATATTTTCAAATATTTTTGCATAATTAACCTTATAAATGAATAAATTTTTGTATATAATTCCCCACTGAAATTTTTAAACTAAAAACATGAAATCAACAATTATATATTTTTTGATGAAATCCTAAAAAAATAATATATTTCCCGTGCATGGCACGGGTACATACACTAGTTTTAATTACAACTAGTACCGTAATAAACAAAATATCATATTTAAGTAAAAAAAACTAATATACTAAAAAAAAAATGTAACTTTGATTCTATCAATTTTTCTATTAGTTATGTCAGTTGTTCGCTTAAATTTAGCTTTTTACTCATTTTGTTATTGGAGGCTAAATTAGATTATTATTATTTTTCATATATTTGTTTTAAATTTTTTTACTCTCAATTATGCTAATATTTCATTTAGATTTATTTATTTTACTTATTTATGATAACATTGAGGGTTAAAAAACCAACATCGTACTGAGTTTTATATCAAAACCTCATTTGTAATTTTCAACTCATTTTTTCACTGCTTAAAGAGTGTTTTTTCTCGGCAAGTGAAGTTGAGAGATCATTTACGCCTTCTCAAATCCTAAGATCTAATTCCGACATAAGCCAAATTTGTAATTTGGCAAGGATGAGCTGCCACCTTGGGTTCTTGAGGCTGAGGTGGTGGCAGAGTGTTGTGTGGTTTCATTTTATTTTTTGTTCCTTTCTCTAACTTATAGTAACAAGGGGGTGAAAAAGATTTGATGGGCAATGGGGTTGAGGCGTTATGCTGTAGCATCAGCCCAATCCAAACCCTCTTCAAAGTATTGTTTTTTTCTTTCTTAACTTTGCTGGGGACCTCATTTCTGTGGCTTACATTCACCCTCTCTAAAACATGTGAGCAAGTAGATCTTTGTAATTGTATCCACATGGCAGAAGGAGAGCCACTTTATCAGTACAAAATATCAGGTTGGAAATCCACATCCAAATCCAGCACCAATGAGGTGTTGCTGACTTGTGCATATCCTCATCCACAATATCATATGAATTCCACTGTGGCCTCTCCCCACCCTTCTTCTATAAACCTTTGTAGGCTTCTCTTCATTCTGCACAACTACACTAGCTAGCACCAAAGTGCAAAGAAGCCTAACATAATCATGGCCACTTCTGCTATCCAGCAATCAGCCTTCACTGGTCAGACTGCTTTGAAACAGGGAAATGAGCTTGTCCGGAAGGCCGGTGGCTTTGGAAAAGGTCGCATTACCATGCGCCGCACCGTGAAGAGTGCTCCTCAGAGCATTTGGTAAGTAGTTCAATTGCAGTAAGTGTAACCATTAGCCTTCCAAGTATTAAACTACAAAACATTAGTAACTTTTGTTTGTCTTTTGATATTAGCAGTTTTGGTTTTTAATACTCCTCTATTTCATGTCACTCAACAACATCATTACTAATTCTCAGCAAGATGGGGTTGACCATAACATAAAACCAGTGACTTAGCAAGTATACTAATAGATTATATAAAAGGTTAATATAATAGTTCATGATACGGCCAATAATAACAATGTACCAAGAAAAAGTCATTAAATAACACTCACCACAAAATGTTGATAAATTGTTTCAGAATCTGACTTTGCATGAGCTGTTGTCAAAAACAGGTATGGCCCTGACCGTCCCAAGTACTTGGGTCCCTTCTCTGACCAAATTCCATCATACCTGACTGGTGAATTCCCTGGTGACTATGGATGGGACACAGCTGGTTTATCAGCTGACCCTGAAACCTTTGCCAGGAACCGCGAGCTTGAGGTAATCCACAGCAGATGGGCCATGCTTGGTGCACTGGGATGTACCTTCCCAGAAATCCTTGAAAGGAATGGTGTCAAGTTTGGTGAGGCAGTATGGTTCAAGGCTGGTGCTCAGATATTCTCTGAGGGTGGCCTTGACTATTTAGGCAACCCAAACCTGATTCATGCTCAGAGCATCCTCGCAATCTGGGCTGTTCAGGTTGTGCTCATGGGATTTGTTGAAGGCTACAGGGTTGGTGGAGGACCACTTGGTGAAGGACTAGACCCAATTTACCCTGGTGGTGCCTTTGACCCACTTGGTCTGGCTGATGATCCTGATGCATTTGCAGAGTTGAAGGTGAAGGAACTCAAGAACGGCAGATTGGCAATGTTCTCCATGTTTGGTTTCTTTGTTCAGGCCATTGTTACTGGCAAGGGCCCTATTCAGAACCTTTTTGACCATGTTGCTGATCCTGTCGCCAACAATGCATGGGCTTATGCCACTAACTTTGTCCCTGGACAATGAAGATACTGAGTTATGCCTTTTCAGCTGCAATCTTCTGTTCCCATTTGCAGTTCCTTTGTGTTTGACTCCACTGTAACCATACGCGCAGAAGAATCTGTATGAGGACGATTACATATTAGAAATGTCAACTCTCATGTATGATTTCAGAATATTGATTGGGTTGTGTTAGTTATAACTTGTATGGTTTTCTACTTTTTCCATAACCTGAACCACCCTTCCTCAATTGTTTGTTAGTTAAAACATGGCAACCAAGTTCAAGACCTCCACTGAAAACAACAATTCCTGAACCATATGAAAGTAATTACGCAAAAACTCAACCAAATGCAGATATTTAAAACTTATGAACATCTTTCATCATGTGTTTGACAATCAAAATTAGATCCTACTCTTAAACTTCAAAATTAAGTGTAAAGAGGCCATAGTGAATTTTAATTAGATAGCTATAACCATTTTTGAAATCAATACCTCAGCAGGGAGGCTGGGAACTCCAGGGATTTGTGTTGAAAACTGCACGAGGATCCATGACATGCTAATGGAGAGGCAGTCACCAAAAGTCATTGCAAGAACATGATCCATTTTTGAAATGATGGAAGCGGCTATTATCTCTCACTATGATTTCACGTTTGTAGATAACAGAGAGGAGTTTAGTTACTACGTGGCAATCATTACAGACTCTAAGGTTCTTTATAATGCGAATAGGAGTCCTGCTTTCCATGTTGATGAGGCCAAAAGAGATGGCCAACCTCTCACTGTGGTTCTCTAATTCAGCTTCTTTTTCTTTCTCTCCTTCAATATTCAATAGAACTTGGCTTGTGTCAGGAACATGTCCACCCAGTTTCAGTTTCTCCCTCATCTCTCTCAACTTAGCATATATATCCTCAGTTTGGGGATGTGATATATCTCCCACAATAAACCGATGAAGTTGACCTCTGTGCTCAATGAAGCTGCATCCAGCATCCTTTATTACTCCTCTCTTCTTCATCATTTCTCTTAAATTTGAAACTTTATCCCACTTCCCTGCTGCAGCATACATGTTAGAAAGTACAGTATAACACCCAGCAGCATCCGGATCCACCTCAATCAAATTATGAGCTGCATATTCACCAATTTCCAAGTTTCCATGGTTCCTAGAACCACCAAGCAAACTCATCCAGACGACTTTGTTTGGTCTCATTGGCATGCTCTCAATTGTATTTTTTGCCTGTTCAAGATACCCAGCTCTACACAAAATGTCTACAAAACAACCATAATGTTCAATTGTAGGCTCGATTTTATATTCATTTACCATCATATGAAAAATTCTGCTTCCCTCATCTACCAAACCTGCATGACTACAAGCATTTAACACCCCAATGAAAGTTATAGCATGCGGTTTCATTCCAATTCTGCGCATTTCCTTAAAAAGCTCGAGAGCTCGATCAGCCAAACCATGCATTCCTAAGCCTACAATTATAGCCGTCCAATGCCCCAATTTCTTGTTGGCTATTGCATTAAAAACTTCCACAGCACTCTCTATACTGCCACACTTAGAATACATTTCTATCAGTGATGTACCAAGTACGCCATCTAATTCAAAGCCATGTTTAACCATAAACGAATGAATCCATCTTCCATTACTCAGAACGGCTAAACCCGAAACCGCAGAAAGAGCCGTGAGAATTGTAACATTGCTAGGCACGAGGCCCTCTTTCAACAATGCTTCAAACAATTTTATAGCTTCAAAAAACTGCCCATTGAGCTCGTATCCAGCTATCATGGAGTTCCAACTAACTATATTCCTCATAGGCATCTGCTTAAACAATTGATCTGCCAAATTGATTTTACCAGACTTCATGTACCCATTAATCATGGCATTCCAAGACACCAAATTCTTACTCGGCATTTTATCAAACATCTCTCTTGCAGCATCAACCTTGCCGAATTTTGAAAGCCCATCAACCAAAGCTGTCCAAGTAAAACTATCCCTGCTTGGCATTTCATCGAACAGCTTCAATGCAACTTCAACATCACCATTTCTCGCATACCCATCAATCAAAGAGTTCCATGCTACCAAATCTTGATCAGTCATGCGATCAAAAACCTGTCTGGCCACACCCATATCACCCCATTTGGCATACATACTCACCAAACTGCTCTGCACAAACTTATCAGAACCAAACCCAATTTTCAACGCCAACCCATGAACCTGTTTTCCTTCATGAAGCGCATTCAAGCGAGCACAACCCTTGATCACACACGGCAAGGTGAAACGATCAGGGGTGAAAAAATGAAGCATTTCGCGAAAAACAAGAAGGGCATCGTTGGAACGGTGGTTTTCGACGTAGCATTTGATGATCAAGTTGAAAGAAATGAATGTGGGTGGGTGGATGGAATCGAAGAGGGAGCGAGCATGGTGGAGGTCGTTGATTTTGGGGTGAGCGTAGAGAGATAGAAGGCGACAAGATACAGAAGGGTGCTTCAAGATGCCTGTTTTGAGGTACAGAGCATGAAGTTGGTGCGGTTCTTGTTTTGGGGTTATGCTCCAATCAGATAAGTTCGGGTTTTGAGAGCAACAATGAAGCAGCTTCGCCATTGTCATGCCTCAGGACTCAGCGTTGACACCCATTCACGACATATGTAAGCATTATCGTACCTCGCTCCGGTATTTATCTTTTTCCTACTTTCTTTTTTTCTCTTCCAAATGGGTCTTTTCCGAGTTGGATGGTTGTTGCAATCTCTCCTGCGTGTCTTCTTCTCCAATAGGCCTTCCATAAGCGTTGTAGGCAGTCATGGATGACATTTTTCAAACCTGTGATTCGTGGAGCGCGAAGAAGACGAGATCTAGGGGACCATGATGTAGCTGCTAGGCAAAATTACATAGTGGAGCATGGTGACTTTGATGGACTTTATGGAGGTTGGTTCGAAGAGGGCGGCTGGGTCGCAATGGTTGTTTTTGGAACGAAATTCAATGAAAAATGACTTTCGATGATTTTTGGTGTATTACAATTCCTGGTTAATAGAGAAAAGGGGTATGAGTGGATTCTTTTGTTCACACAGAAAACGCCAACTCCCTTCGAGTAGCAAGCACTCAACTGGGCTGAAGAATGACCATCCATATTTGTTTGCAACCCTTGGAGGAGAAAGCTCGTTGGGGAAGAAGATTCATTGGGGGCAACAAAGACTAAAATTTCGATTTTTTCCCTTATCTTATTTTTTATATTCATTTTGGTCCATTGTCTTGTTTTTTAGATTCATTTTTGATGCTTTTATCCTATTTTTTTGGATTCGATCTGGTGCTCCCACGTGAAAGACAAATCATGTCACCGCCCACATCATCACTTAACTGCCACATAGGAGAGAGGGTAACAACGATCCGACAAAAATGATCGATCCGGGTGATGTTTCAAACTTAAGGGACCAAAATGAATCTTTTTAAACATAAGGAACTAAAATGAATGTAAAAAAATAAGATAAGGGATCAACATGATAAATTTATCTTTTTTTTGGTATTAAATCAGTAAATCTAAAGTTTAATATTGTTATTAAATATAGTTTAGATAGGTAAATTTCTAAAATAAAATAAAATAAAGAGTTTTGTTATGTCCTTTGAAATATTGTTAACAAATTTTAAAAAATTAAATAAAAATATTTAACAAGAAAGTTGATTATTTTTTTAAATAAAGATTTGATATATTCAATATATCGAGAATATAAAACAAATGTGTGAGGTTGGCCGCACCGACGATCGAGGTGGCTGAAGTGGTGGTCTGTTGATGGCGGCCGCCGAAATGGTGTGGCAGATCTTGGAAGATGGAGGCCTACAACGAGTCATAGGTTGTTGCTTAAGTTTGTTAGGAAAGTTGATGAAGATTGCTAGAAAATCACTTAAATTGTCAAAGAGGTCACTGACAGTAGTTAATGCCTGAATTATGGTGATTGTGATGTTTGCCAATGATGCATTTAGAGTCGCGTTTCTAAGGATCGATGTAGCTTTGATTTTGTTTTGTTTCTTTGTTTTTTATCTTTTCGTACCCTACCAAAAAAAAAACGGTGTGAAGAGAGGAAAGAGGGAAAAATAAAATATATAATCATCACATAAATATATTTTATATGGAGCAATTATAATATATATATATATATGACATGTTCTATGTAAAAATAATGTTAATTAGAGTGGGAACTTGAAAGAGATGTACTTGGAGTGGAAGTGTGTCACCATCTTTGTTTTGGCTTGCTTTTCATTTCCAAAACTTTTGATTATGTTGGTTTTTTCATTTGTCAGGACTGAACCTTCTATTCCTTAATACCTTCCACCATTAGTTCAAACAGATGGAGCCACCCAAAAGTTGGGACATTCTGTCATTCCGGACTAACACAAGAGCAATATAAATTCCCTGTAGCTTAATAAATAAGAAAACCTAGTGACTACTCATCCATGTGCTTCTTTGATTCGCTTTATTCACATGATTATGCAGAGCTCTAGGACTATAAGCATTATCCATGACTTCCGTGGAGGAACAAGGTACTAGATTGGTTGGCTAATTACTCTCATACTATGCCATGCCTATTGGTCTTCACATTATGCTTTCGCCGCCACCAAGATGTGGTCAGATCCTCCTCGATGATGATCTTGCAGGAGTCTCTTTTCTTCGTAGAGTTGCAATTTTTGGTAATCATGTTACATGTGAGAAGTAACAGCTATCGTTAGCAGTGATTAATCTCCCTCGGGGAATTTGTTGGACACACAAGATGAGTTCTCCCCTTCCAACCAGATTTTCTCCATTCACAAAACTCAGGTTTTCTCCCATTGTAGAATCTTCTTAGAGTTGTAATGTAGTTTTGGTTTTGTCCATCTTTACCAAAAAGAAAATGAAATTATAAGATGACGTGAAGTAATGTAACAACTATAAGACTACCTGCATGTTTGGTTCACTAGTTTTCTCCCCCGCTGTTGATCGAAAAAGTTTGATGTTTGGCTTCTAAGTCCGAAAATTGTTTTTGGTCCCAAACTCACGTCCATACGAAAGCTGGATTTTGTAGCTTCTATGGTAAACTTGAATAACGTTCATGGTTTTAGTGCACGGTTTTTAGTCTTATTTGCTGCATTGTGAATTATTGCACACTTAGAAGCAATTTTGATCTAAACTATCCAAACAATAAGAATTGATAAGAATCACTTTTTCATGAAGGCATCCAAACATAAATCACTTCACTATCAACTCACTTTTAACCACAATCAATTCTACAAAATCAATTCTTTCTAAAATCACGTTTGTCAAAAGTTAATCCAAACGCACACTACAAAAGGCACACTATTGGTCAGTCTATACTCTATACACTTAACGGTACCAACTATGAATTGTTTAATAATATTTGTGATCACAATTATCGTGGCTTTAACATTACCATGGCTACAATTTAAATGTAACTAGAGTGTATGGCTGAACAAATCATATGAAACCACATGTACGTTAGACCATGGAATGAGTTTTCTCTCTTTCCTTCATGATGCACGCATTGACTAATTAATACTGATGGCAAACTCCAAAAATATTCCTTCTCAATTCCTTTTGTCTCTTGTGGACAGCACGACCCATCCCTTCAAGCTCCAAAACAAGAATGGCGCATTCAACAATTTGAAGCAAACTGTTGAGAATTCCATATCGATTAAAGATATGGTCTAAGTAATGCTTATAAGGTTTAGATATATCCTCATCTTACTGAGGCCGATTTTGTGGGATTGAGTTAAGCCCAGAACCTGAATTTAAGACAAACAGCCTCAAATTGACAAGCCAAGATAAGCATTACCTAACCATTTATTCTCCACAATACTCCCTTCCAAATGCTACTCTGCATCATCAATTTGGACTCTTCCTCTTACCCTTTTCCTCCTTCAAAAACTCCTTTTGTCAACACATCTAGTGACCCTGCCTTCCCCTATATACTAACTTTACCACTCATCTCTTTGGCATGTTGTCAAGCAGCAATCGATTCTAATCTCTGTTGCTATCATGAGGAATCAATTAGAAGGACCCAAATGCAAAAAACTAATGCTCAACAGCTAAAAATGATGATAGCCTATATAAGCACCCTCTTGTATTATATACCACTTCCAAACCACTACATGCCAAACCCACCAAAATATACATCCCCTCATCCACCTTGCACCTCCAATAAAGAAGACACAAGATTGAAATTTCACTCACTAGTGCCAAATGAGTAGGCAAGATAATAATGATCCTACCATGGTGAACTCTTCTTCCATTGCTCTTCTTCAAGAAAGGTTTAGACAGTTGGAGAAGGTGAAAGAAAGGAGAGAGGGGAAACAACTTGTTAGATTGTTGTCATCAGAGAGTACACAGAAGAGCACATCATCATCTATTATGCACAACCCAGCACCACAGAACTCTCTACAACCAAGGTTGATGGTTCCAGATAGGCCAACTCTCCATGATTCTGTTTCTTTTGGGCTCAACTTGACAAGCAATCAAGGTGATCACAACACCATGAAATCAACTTCAGCCTCGAATTTATGGCCTCGGGGTGAATCAACTTCGAGAAATTTTGATAGCTCGGACGTTGATACTTCGCTTCATCTGTAAATATATTTACTTCTGCATGTTTCTCTCTGCTTCCTAATCACTATGTATGTATGTATGAATGATAAGCTTATGTTCTCCATCATTTTGTAGCAGTAATCAAGGAGGATTTCTACCAGCTACTTGTTTTTTTAGAAGTATGTTCATGATATATGAGGTGGGTAATTGTATTTGGACCCCTCTAAACAAAAATAACAAGCCATTTTTAGAAGTCTAAAGATCCTCTCCACTTCTCATTAAAGAATAGAGGTGTCCATTATCTGTGTTTTATGTTCATTTCATTTATTTTCCAAAGTAAAGTAAAGGACATATCTACTTCTCGAGAAAATTATTATTTTTATCATGCGAATATTTTATGTGAAAAGTTTAAAAATATAAATATTATTTTTATCAAAAAAATAAATAAAAAAATATTACAAATAGAGTGTTACAAGTTTTGTAAGACCAATTAATGACTTTTTTTTTATTGAAATTAATGACGGTGTTTCAAGTATTTATAATTGGAGAATGTTAACGAGTGTCCTTAGATAAGAAATCAGAAAAGATGAATATATTGTATTTAAGACATTGAAAAGTGTTTAACCATGCCCTTAAAGCACTCGTTCAGTCTCTTTGTATTCAACACTTGCTTTGAGTAGCATTAATATGCACAAAGTTTATATAGAAAGATTCTTCGATCACAGCATATGGGAGTGTGAATGTGGAAAACATGATTAGACGTAAATATAATCCCAACTCAACAATGATGCTTAGGTGAACTTTATTTACAAGTTCAAATCCTAAAATCTAAAATACTAGTTTAGAGAGGATTTTACTTCACCACAATCGATCTGAGGGGTAGTTTCATAATTATGCTTGTGGGAATACCCAGTTAAAAAAAATGAGCATATGTAGATTTTTTTGATCAATTTCTATTTATTTTTTTGATCAATATATGAGCATATGTAGATAAGAATTTTTTTTAAAAATAATTAAAATGTTATAAATAAAAAATATGAAGACGAATTGGAAAAAAAAATTAACTTTGATATTTGGTAAGCATAAAACGTAGCACATTATTATATATGTAAAAATAACAAGTTAAAAAGCAAATATCTATAATAATTCAATTTAGTTAATAATTTAACTTAATAACATATAATTGGTTCGATATAAATTTTTTTACTTTTATTGATATAATAATAACATATTGAAATTAAATAGGTTTATACATGTAGCCTTAAAATCTTTATATATAAAAGAAGCAATGAAACTGCTATAAAATTTTCCTCCAAAAAATATGGGCAATATAATAAAAACTTCAACTTTTAAATGAGATTAAAATATTAAAAAATTATGAATAATAATTAATCGGAAATAATAAATGATAAATTGTCATGAATAATAAATAATAGGTAATCGTAAATTTTATATATGATTTTATTTGATTTTTATGTATATATTTTTTTGTGTGAAAATTTATCTTTATATATAACAAAAACAATAAAATTGCAATAAAGTTTTCCCCAAGAAATTCAAGTATTTTAAATACCATAAAAAATTACTTTACCCACTTCAATCACCCCATCCAAACATAGAGAAATATGGAAAAAATGCGGGTAAAAATTTGTGAAGTTGGAAACGAGATGCATCGAGAAGGTTCGGAAAGCTCATTTTGTGGTAAAGCAAACCCCTTCTAAAACCCTACCTTTCATTTTTGTTGCCTATCTCGCCTTCTCAGTTCTCGACCTCACCTCGCTCCTACTTAGTAGAATTCTCACTATGCACAGGCTCCCTAGGCGTTGCTCCTCCGTCTCCGCCGCACTCCGATGTGGCGGCGCCCTTCGCCGTGACGCTGCTGCCCCACTTTCCACTTCTTATATCGCTTCGGTACTTTTCTCTTTGATTTTACAAACTATTATAAATTTTTGATTCTCGATGACCGTATGGGTTTATTTCAAGTGCAACAGCAGCATTGGACCACGCTATAAACCTCGCCTTTTTGTGCTATAATTATTATTATTATTTTTGTATAATTTGTTTCAGTGATTGTGTTTGGTTCTTTATGTCGTGGACATTCCAATATAAGCTTAAGCTCCATGGTTTATACTTTGTATAACATGTTAGCAATTATGTCTTTTTCAAGTGTAATTGTGGTGCATAGCATAATACATGTTGTCGAGAATTTGAAAGATTGTTGCGTTTTGTGTTATATAGTACAATGTCTGTGTTGTGAGCAGGTGGGTGAGAATGACACCAAACCCAGATGGTATTCTGTCGTAGGTTCAGAGAAATCCAGCACCATTCAATACCCAAATAAGTCATACTTGAGAAGAGATCTGTTTTTAGGCAAACGATATGAATCAACTGCTGCAGAATCTGCTACATCCAGTTCCCCACCGGCCGAGCGATACGAGTACCAAGCTGAGGTATGGACATTTTTCATATGTGCAGCCTGTGTTTCCCTCCAGAGCGCATAATATATCTATCATGAACATGATTTTGGATGATATGCATCATTGGCAGGTTAGTCGGCTCATGGACCTCATTGTTAACAGTTTATACAGTAACAAGGAAGTGTTTCTTAGGGAGCTTATCAGGTATATTCTATCAGACTATCACTGATATTGATACTTGAGTAATATTTGCTTCTTTCTTACCTTGAAACCTTTTTTTTGGGGCAGAAACAGTGTTATAATTTGCTGATTAGGGGGGCGATCCACATACAACTATATTGTTAGAGCCTTTGTGTTTGTTATGATTTCATTGGCGTGGAAGACATTGCACAATATTGATAAAAATAACTTAATTATCTTTTAATGGCAAACAAAGATTGTGGTTTTGTGGCTTCCCCCAAGAGACACTACATGAAATTTCAGGACCTGTTTTGAAAACATATATTTAAGTTTCTTTTTTTCTTTCTTTCAGAAGACATTTCTAGAAAGGGAGTTTAGGAAACCAAATATTGAAGTGTACATTTATCTTTGCTATTGATTGAGTGTTAAATATTTCTACAATTTTTATTTCAGCAATGCAAGTGATGCCTTGGATAAGCTGCGGTTTCTGAGTGTTACAGAGCCCGAACTTATGAAGGATGCTGTTGATTTTGATATCCGAATTCAAGCTGATAAAGATAATGGGATTATCACTATTACGTGAGATAAAAAGCTACGATTGCTGGTTATTTAATGTTTTTTATTCAGCTGGTGCTGCAATAATTTTTTTTTTGTTATGCAGTGATACAGGCATCGGTATGACTAAGCAAGAACTTGTTGATTGTCTTGGAACTATTGCTCAAAGTGGAACTGCAAAGTTTTTGAAGGCTCTAAAGGTAATGCTTTAGGATTTTATTGTCTTTATTTCGTTTTGACAGTTATATATCTTTTGTGCTGACAAAGGTATATCATTTAAAAGGATAGCAAGGATGCTGGGGGTGACAACAACTTAATTGGTCAATTTGGCGTGGGATTTTATTCTGCTTTTCTGGTTTCTGATCGGGTATGCATTTGCGTAAAATTAAAAATGTGATGTTTTTGAATTTTATATCCTGGTGGTTATACATTTTTTGTTGTCTATAGGTGGTTGTCTCAACCAAGAGTCCAAAATCTGATAAACAATATGTTTGGGAAGGAGAGGCAAATGCTAGCTCATATACCATTAATGAGGAGACAGATCATGAGAAGCTGCTTCCAAGAGGAACTCGCCTTACTCTGTATCTTAAGGTATGCAATTTCCTTTTTGGACTTTCAAGTAACTTCTTTAGTTTTCTTTATTCCTGAGCTTACTATGTGTGTGCATTTTAACTGCTGCTTACTTTCAGAGGGACGACAAAGGTTTTGCTCATCCAGAGCGAATTCAGAAGCTTGTAAAAAACTATTCACAATTCGTCTCATTCCCGATATATACTTGGCAGGAAAAGGGATACACGAAAGAAGTATGGCTATACACTCCAAATCTTTCTAGATTGATAACACTATCTATGACCATATTCTTTCTCGAGTTAATTTTGCCTCCCTCTGGAAAACTAGATCACAGTACAATTGACTTATTTTGGGCTCATGCCAGGTGGAGGTTGACGATGATCCAGCTGAAGCCAAAACTGACAACCAAGATGAGAAAACTGAGGTAATGTTCTGATTGTTCTGTAGTTAAACTGAATCAAGTATCTATATCTCTCACATGTGTGGTTGTTTGGCTGCTGCATGTTTACTCTCTGATTTATGACTTTGGCACTTTATGGCAGAAGAAGAAGAAAACTAAGACTGTTGTTGAGCGGTACTGGGATTGGGAGCTCACGAATGAGACCCAGCCAATTTGGGTGAGTTTTATGGTTTCTAATTGCATGTTTTGTGCTTTAGTTGTTTTTTTTTTCCTTGAACAAAGATTTAGACATCATCACTCTATTTGTGCAGCTTCGTAACCCTAAAGAAGTCACTAAGGAGGAGTACAATGAGTTTTACAAGAAAACTTTTAACGAATACCTGGAACCATTAGCATCGTCACACTTTACCACTGAGGTAAGGATTTTTTTATTGTCACAAGTTCTATTTTGTAGTGTGTGTGATTTTTGCATTTGGTAATGTGAGTTCAGAGTCCAGCTGGAAAACTTGGTCTGATGCCATCAAATTTTATCTAAATGAGATTCATAGTGCTAATTTTAGCAGCTAATATTCTGGTGGTTGTTTTTATTGACATATGTGCTGGTGATGTTTGTTATTGCAGGGTGAAGTGGAATTTAGATCTATACTTTATGTTCCTGCCTATTCTCCCTCAGGGAAGGATGACATGATCAATCCCAAGACTAAGAATATAAGACTTTATGTGAAGAGAGTGTTCATTTCAGATGACTTTGATGGAGAACTGGTATAAGCACTTTGCTGTCAACCACCAGTAACAGGATGGTGTTCTCATAATTTATTTTGCTCTAATGTGTTATTTGCTTGAACAGTTTCCGCGGTACTTAAGCTTTGTCAAAGGTGTGGTTGACTCAAACGACCTTCCACTCAATGTGTCGCGTGAAATTCTTCAAGAGAGCCGCATAGTAAGTATATTGGGCATGGCATGTTTGAAGTTTAAGCCTAGAATTTTCTTTGAGGATGCTTGTATAAAATTCTTTACTAGTTGAATTTGGCTTAGTTTTTTTGTACATGATGCTTGAAGGTGCGGATTATGAGGAAACGTTTAGTTCGAAAGGCTTTCGACATGATTCTGGGGATCTCCATGAGTGATAATAGAGAGGTATGTTCCTAATTATTCTGAATATTGTGTTGGTGACCAGAGAGAGAAAGATTTTGTATACTAAATTGTAGAGGAACTGGGAAAATTAAGGTGGCTTCCTCTTAGATCCCTCTAAGTTGTATGTATCGTACTCATTTGTTTTTTGTCCCTTTTTATATCACTGCTCTTTATAGAAAAGGATGGCATGTTTCCCATTAGTGTTTTACCATATGCTGTGTTCTATATGCAGGACTATGAAAAGTTCTGGGAGAACTTTGGCAAACACCTGAAACTGGGTTGCATTGAAGACCGTGAGAATCACAAACGCATTGCTCCATTGCTTCGGTTTTTCTCATCCCAAAGTGAAGAAGAACTTATCAGCTTGGACGAATATGTTGATAACATGAAACCTGATCAAAAGGATATTTATTACATTGCCACTGACAGTGTGACTAGTGCAAAGAACACACCTTTCTTGGAGAGACTTGCGGAGAAGGATCTTGAAGTATGCTTTTGTTTTTATCAGAGTTCATAACTTTGTATCTTTTAAATAACTTTTATTAATTGATGTTTTTGCGATATAATTTTTCAGGTGCTGTTTTTGGTGGATCCAATAGACGAGGTTGCCATTCAAAACCTTAAATCATTCAAGGAAAAGAATTTTGTTGACATTAGCAAGGAAGACTTGGATCTAGGTTTGTACCTTGATTTACAAGTTGTCAGAATAGTTTGTATACAGAATACAGAATGTAGCAAGACTTCTCCCTTCTTTATGCTTCTTTCTGATGATTTGTTTTGGATTATGCTACTTTTGTCAAACACTCATCTTGGTCAAGGGCATTGACTAAAAATTTTGTAGCATCTTTTTTGAGACAATCTTAACATTGACAATGGTGTGAATTCATGGTTAACTTGTTTCCTGTTCAAACTTGTTAAATGTAGTTTGTCGTATCTGCAGGTGAAAAAAATGAGGAAAAGGAAAAGGAAATGAAGCAGGAATTTGGTAAAACTTGTGACTGGATTAAGAAACGTTTGGGAGATAAAGTTGCAAATGTGCAAATTTCAAACCGACTTAGCTCTTCACCTTGTGTTCTGGTGTCAGGAAAATTTGGTTGGTCTGCAAACATGGAAAGGTGATTCTTCTTTTCTCTCAGATATTAAATGATGTATTTCGAAAAATTGAATGTGTTATGTAATCGAATCTGCTGCAGGCTAATGAAGGCACAAACCATGGGTGATGCCTCCAGCTTGGAATTCATGAGAAGCAGAAGGGTGTTCGAGATCAATGCTGACCATCCTATTATCAGGAACTTGGATGTAAGATAAATGGAGTATCTCCACTTAACTTTGCCACGAGTAATAGGTCTAATGGTATAATAAATTGCATACTGGAATTATGGTAACGTATTTGAATGGGTAATTTTCAGGCTGCATGCAAAACAAACCCTGATGATGGAGATGCCCTTAGAGCTGTTGATCTTTTGTATGATGCAGCTCTAGTTTCCAGTGGTTTTACGGTAAGCTTATGGCTTGCTATTATGTTCTGAAAGTCATTCGAGTTCCATTGTGAAATTAGGTCATGTGAATATGAGCTGCACCATACATAGGGTGCTAAATATTTTCTATATTTGATGATGTATGGTGCATAAATGATCCATATGCAAGTCAATTTTAGCATAATTTAAACCAAAAAAAAACTCTAAACTTGCATCTATTGACTCAATTTGTTGGTATGCAGCCTGATAATCCAGCACAGCTTGGAGGAAAGATATACGAGATGATGGGTATGGCTCTCAGTGGCAAATGGTCAACTACCGATCAGTTTCAGCCCACTGGAACCCAGCAGCATGTCCCGGAAACTGTAGAAGCTGAGGTGGTTGAACCTGCTGAAGCTGGCGGTCCCAAGTGAGGATTGTAATGTATAAAGTTTTTTGTTTTCTCCCCGTTCTCGTTTCAACGTTGCTTATGACCGAAATTATATTGTTGGCGAACACTGGCAGTAGTTAAAAAGTATACCCTAAGGAAATTTTCAATATAATGCTTATCTGGAAGACAATATTTATATTGGCATCTCAGTAGTTTTTCTGTTATTTTGGAAAGGGTATACATAATTTGGATCAATAAGTTCATGGCGGAATCGTAGACTGGAATTATCGTTCACAATGGAGCAGTGGCACTTGCTCTGGTATCTGCGCAATATAACTAAGTAAATCAATTACTAACACTTCAAGGGCGCCTTTGGTTTAGTCTGTATTTAAGAAAGCCTTTTTTAAAAGGAGGTAGGAACCTTAAATGAACTAGGTCTGATTGTCCGGTTCCCCAATCATATTTTTCACATTTGTACCTGTTCCGTCCGCAATATCTCAGATAAGAGATACTCGACTGGAAAGAGTTAGAGGGGATGTTTTGGAATGTGCTTGATAGAATTGAGATTCTGCTCCTACGTATCCAAACGGGAATCAAAGCAAACGTAGTTCTCAATGAGGAGGTTGAACCCCTTATTTATAGAGATGTTCAGAATAGGGCTCCGAGTTATACGGAGAGATATTATGATCAGGTCCTGATTATGCGTTGAGTTATTAGGACCAGCGAGATATTCGGCCCAGTTAGCTGCGACTGGATAGCTCGGGGCCGAGGTATCTTCGTGCGTGGTCCGGTGTGGAGTAGGGCCGAGTAGTTATCCTCGGGTGTCAGGTGTGCTGACATGTCCTCGGCTTTGGAGGAGTTTGGGCTAAGGCCCATTAGCAGGGGTAAGCTCGGTCGGTCCAGTGTATAGACGAGTTCTCGGTCTTTCATTCTCGGCCAATACACAAGCCCCCCGAGCTCCGAGCTTAAATAAGCGAAAGAGTTGATAAGTATGGGACCGAGCTCCTTCTTCGGCCACCCAAACTTTTGCATTCCCAGCTGTCATTTCAATCAAATCTTTCCTATTTATCAGAGAAAGCAATCATCCCCCTAATACTTCTGTGGTACGCTTTAGGTAAAAAACCCTAGGGTTCCGCGCCCATTTAATGAGGGGAAAAATTAAAAGTCGTGCCCATTTGAACTCGGCTTTTAGGCTCAAACTTGGCCTTAACAATTTAGTGGCTCGTACTCGGCCTTCAGGCTCAAACTTGGCCTTAAATGATTTAGTGGCTCGTACTCGGCCTTTAGGCTCAAACCTGGCCTTAACAATTTAATGGCTCGTACTCGGCCTTCAGGCTCAAACTTGGCCTTAAACAACTTAATTGGCTCGAACTCGGCCTTCGGGCTCAAACTTTGGCTCGAGCTCGGCCTTCAGGCTCAAACTTGGCCTTAAACAATTTAATTGGCTCGAACTCGGCCTTCAGGCTCAAACTTGGCCTTAAATGATTTAAATGGCTCGAACTCGGCCTTCAGGCTCAAACTTGGCCTAAATAACTCAATAGCTCGAACTCGGCTAGGAGGCTCAGACTTGGCCTTAAATCGTTTAAACGGCTTGAACTCGGCCTTCGGCTCAGAATTGGCCTTAACGTTTAATCGGCTCAAACTCGGCCTTCAGGCTCAAACTTGGCCTTAACAATTTAATGGCTCGTACTCGGCCTTTAGGCTCGAACTCGGCCTTGAATGATTTAATGGCTCGTACTCGGCCTTCAGGCTCAAACTTGACCTTAAACAATTTAATTGGCTCGAACTCGGCCTTCAGGCTCAAACTTGGCCTTAAATGATTTAGTGGCTCGTACTCGGCCTTTAGGCTCAAACTTGGCCTTGAATAACTAAAACGGCTCGAACTCGGCCTTCAGGCTCAAACTTGGCCTTAACGTTTAATCGGCTCGAACTTGGCCTTCAGGCTCAAACTTGGCCTTAACAATTTAATGGCTCGTACTCGGCCTTTAGGCTCAAACTTGGCCTTAAATGATTTCAATGGCTATCAGCATAGCACTGTCTGGCCATCTTCTAATTCGCCCGGATAGCAACTATGTCTCCCGAGTTGGAAGGGAATTTCATTGTGAGGTGGGGAGTAGAGACCACGGCTCCCGTTCAAAGATGGTCTTCCGATTAAGACATTGTACGATGTTACTGCATTAACCAACACGTACCTGACCAGAATAGTTTTGGACGCTTTGCCATCTCCAAAAGTAGTTAGTAGGTCAATGTATCCTCGGGTATCCACCTGTTCCCCAGCAAAGCCGACGAGCTTACTGTCGTATGGATGAATAGATTTTTCTGGGATCCCGAGCTTCTGGAATGTTGAATAATATAGGATATCAGTCGAGCTTCCCTGGTCGACGAGAGTTCTTTTGACCGAGAAACTGGACAATTGCACTGTGATTACCATTGGGTCATCCTGATTAGGATCCACACCCAAGAAGTCTTCATCGGATAAAATAATCGGTGGGGAAATCCTCGGGGGTTTGCCGACTCACAGGAGTTCTGACCCGAATAGCCCGCAGTGTTTTCTCCGAGCTGAACTCGTTGTGCCTCCTCCCGCAAATCCACCTGAAATTGTGTTTATTACACCTCAGACAGTATTATCCTCCTCCCTCCTTTCATTCTGATCTTCCCTATTTTCTGCTCTTTCATTATTTTGTCGACCGCCGCCCCTTCCCGGGCTTTGGCCACCTCCTCTTCTTCTGCCACGCCCTTCACCACTGTTGTGATTTCTCCGAACGAAATTATTCAGATGACCAGCTTGCACTAACTCTTCAATCTTGTCACGCAGGACCCAACGCTCCTCGGTGTTATGCCCGTAGTTACGATGGTACCGGCAATGCTTCTGTCGATCAGCATTCTGGGGCGTGTGGCCACGGTTGGGGAGCTGCAAAAGTTCTGCGTTGTAAGCTTCCTCAAATACCCGAGCTCGATTGGTGTTGAGGGGGGTATAGTACTCATACTTTGGCCCCCTATGCTCAGATGTGTTTTTGAATTTCTGATTGTCACCTCCAGCCCTCCTCTTCTCTCTCCCTTCTCGTCTATCGGAATCATCGGTTCTTTCCCTTTTCTTAGACTCTTATATTTCCTCCATATTAATGAATCCGGCAGCTTTCCTCCTCAACTCATCCATACTGGATGGAGGCTTCCGAGCTAGGTGTCTAGCGAAGGGGCCAGACCGTAACCCGATCAAGATAGTATGTAGTGCAACATCGGCGCTGAGATTCCGGATGAGAACAGTCTCTTTGTTGAACCTGGCCATAAAATCACGCAGAGACTCGTTTTTTTCTTGCTTAAAGTTTACCAATGAGGCCGAGGTTTTTTGATGAGCTCGACTCGTGGCAAACTGAGCATTGAACTTAGTCATAAACGTGTCAAAGGAGTCAAGCGATCGGCGGCAGAGCTGGGTATACCAGCTTAATGCAGCATCTTTCAGAGTAGTAGGAAAGACTTTACACATGACAACATCATCGTCGGTGAAGAGGTACATCTGAGTAGTGAAAGCATCCAAATGACGCTCCGGGTCCGAGGTGCCACCATACCTGTCAATGTTTATTGGTTTGTAGTTGGCTGGAAGAGGAACCCCCATGATGGCGTCGGTGAAAGGATGTCTCGGCCTCACGCACGTAGGCCCTTTCATTTGGCCTATTTACACGAAGTGAAAGCTCGGGGGCTGTCTAGGAAATTCCTCCTCGCCGCTTCTCGGTCAACACGATGAGAAACACGGGGTTGTGGGCCTCCTTCTCTGCGCGTGTTTCTGGATCCTTCATTCTCGGTTGTCCGACGCTCTCTCTCATGAGGAGAAGAGGCGGACCTTTCTCTGCTTTGTTCTTGTTCCCGACGGCTGTTTTGCCGACGAATCTCCTCATTCTCCCTTCTCAGCATTGCCACTTGCGCGAGGAGTTCTTGAATGATGGGATTGTCGATCGTCATTGCTGGGTTTATGGATTGTTCTCCATTATCCCCATTGTTAGCATTCTCTGGGTCCCCTCTCCTGCGGTTCCCGCTCCTTGTCCCCATTCCATTTCATTTCATTCCGCCCCATTCCACTATATCCAGTTACGTTTCATTCCATTTCGTAAACTAAGGCACAAAATCATCCGCTTTTTGTTTGCCCATAATAACTTGCCTACGTCTTTTTCTCTTTCCACATAATGACCCCTTATCAATTGCATGGGGATTATGTTGCGCATCTGCCATCAAATAAATTCTCTACAATATCATGATTCCTAACATTAAATTCTGAGCCATTTGAAACTGTTATGACCAACCCAGCATGATTCTCCAATCCCTGATATGTCGCAATATTTTTTGAATCACAATAATTGCCATTAAGCACCTCCTTATTAGAGTAGAAGATTTGGTGCTGGAATCTCGGGTTGAACGGTCCCCTTGATTCTCGCGGTTCTACTCCAAAAAATCTCTGAAAATCTCCATCCTCCCTCAACCATCTGCTCCCTCCAGACACCGCTCCTAGCCGCTGCTCAACCCTCAAACTCGGCCCCCCGTTCACGTACCCCATCTTCCACCTCCATATCAAACAGCTTTTGACAGTTTTGATCAATATATACGACCAAACAACCCGTATAGAAAACTAAACACCCCAAGCTTCTCATAAATAAAACGCCCAACCCTCCATTCACCTTGTAGCTTCATGAACTTCTGCCTGGCATCCCTCTCTTGCTCCACAATAAAAACAAACCACTCTTCCTCTTCCTCTTCCTCCATCAGGTTCAACCTCCCATGTTTACATTCACTCCACCCTTCATGGTCAACTACACATTGTTTGTGGTATGGGAAAGTTTTGCTTCGATTCCCACAGACGGTGCCAAATGTTCCGTCCGAAATATCTCAGATAAGAGATACTCAACTGGAAAGAGTTAGAGGGGATGTTTTGGAATGTGCTTGACAGAATTGAGATTCTGCTCCTACGTATCCAAATGGGAATCAAAGCAAACGTAATTCTCAATGAGGGGGTTGAACCCCTTATTTATAGAGATGTTCAGAATAGGGCTCCGAGTTATACGGAGAGATATTAGGATCAGGTCCTGATTATGCGGAGAGTTATTAGGACCAGCGAGATATTCGGCCCAGTTAGCTGCGGCTGGATAGCTCGGGGCCGAGGTATCTTCGTGCGTGGTCCGGTGTGGAGTAGGGCCGAGTAGTTATCCTCGGGTGTCAGGTGTGCTGACATGTCCTCGGCTTTGGAGGAGTTTGGGCTAAGGCTCATTGGCAGGGGTAAGCTCGGTCGGTCCAGTGTATAGACGAGTTCTCGGTCTTTCATTCTCGGCCAGTATAGTACCTGAATCCCTACTATAGTTTGAGTTTCTAATTCGTGGTATTTCTTGCTCACTTTGCATTCCTAACCGTTCTCTTTTTCTCGCCCAAGATCCCAACACCTTTTTCTTCTCACCAATACTTTCCTCATCCACGCTTCCCACTACAAAACCGTGGGCAAACTAACATTCATATTAGATGCTGGGAAGTAAATAAAAGGGGTAGTGGATAAATTTTCAGAATGTTGAGCCTATTTTAAAGGGTTTATGTTC
Source organism: Sophora flavescens (assembly GCA_030762895.1). NCBI lineage: Eukaryota > Viridiplantae > Streptophyta > Magnoliopsida > Fabales > Fabaceae > Sophora > Sophora flavescens. The sequence continues at coordinate 227,721,110 of CM061065.1, forward strand.
CAAATAATAATCATAACGCTTGCTTAAACTTTGATGCAAAATATAGTCTAATTTGGGAACCTAATGCTTGGTGATAGCTGCCGCAAGTGAATTGAAGGTGAGGATGGAATGAGTGTGTTTATGGTTTGGAAAATATATTCCACGTGTCTGATTTTCACAGCTAAACAGAACAACCATAATTATATGATACTGCATCAACTTTCCTCCTTTCCTAAAAGGGGTCCGAATCTGAAAACTTGTTTTCAACATTTCCTTTGAAAAAATTTTAAATTAGAAACTGGAAACAGTGGCATGCTCTAATTAAGTTTATGGTCATCGTAACCGGTGCTTTTAAGGTATTGGTTAAGGAAACAAAAAACAAAAAACAAAAAACAAAAGTTCATTGAAAAAATAAGTTTATGATTCTTCAAAATATAAAATACATCAAGTTTTAATGTCAAATTTCTATTTTTACATGCTTAACCAATATTCCTATAGGGCACTGGTTTGAGTTTAAATTTATTTGAGCATCTTTCTTTTTTCCTCTACATGGTTCTCCTTGTCCTGGCCTCTGCAGCTCTCGACCACTCATGCATGCTTCATCAAATGTTGAACCCTATCATTCTTTTGATTTTGATTCCCTTTCCTGTCGTCGTCCATGACCATGAATATGGGTCTCTGTTTTTATGATTTCTGATGGGTCTCCGTTTCCTAAAAATGAAGTTATGCTTCTCTATTTTAACATGCAGTTTTCTAAATTGATATTTGGTTGTTAACTTATAGGTCTCCATTATTGATTGTTTGGTTCTTTTACTGGGTTGTTAATGTTTTTATTGATAAAAAGTAAAAAATAAATAAAAGAATGGTTGGATCTAGATCCTTGCCCTCAGGTGAATGATATTTTCATTGTTTCTTTTGTGTGCCTCCAAAAACGTAAAAAGGATTCTTGGTTGACACCTAAACCAAAAGGCACCTCCTTATTGAATTTAAAAGTCCACAATGCAACAGCCACTGATAATTTTTTAACATTATTTCAACATTTATCACTCTCGCATTTTAAAAATATAAAGTATTCAAAAAATTAATACAATTATGATTGTGATAATCCAGCACATTTTGAACCAAATAACCACTTTGGGCATATGAGAATAGATACAATTTGGAATGGCGGTGGGAGCATTTGAGAATCAAGTTTGGGCGTGGTTTGTATTTGGATGAGCGTTTGATAAAGTGATTCTGAATGTAATTCATTTTGTAAAATTGATTTGGTTCGAATTGAGCTTGAAGTGAAGTGATTTACGTTTGGATGTTTTTATTTTGAAAACAAATTTGATATAAAAATTAGTGTAAAATTTTTAACTCAACTTAAAAGCTACTTTTTGTAACTTCTAGTCATAATCGCTTCTGGAGACAAAATCAATTTTACCTGACAGCAAACAAACATCTCATTTTATTAGAATCATGTTTCACAGACGACGAAATCAATTATAAAGATTTTCAGCTTAAAACCAAACATACAACTAGAAGAAACTACCATATGTAGCTTCTGTTACATAAACATGATTCTGACCAAAATATCACGGATCCAAAGATGCTAACAAATCAATAGTTTTTAGGGGACACAATATTTTATATGACAAAGTCATCTGAAACAGATAAAAAAAATCGACACAAATTATAATTTTTTTCCTGCAAATTTTGAACAGAAAATCATGTGAAAGTCTATTTCTATTATGATAAAATTATCATTATTTGTGTAAAATTTATTTTTTCTTTTATAGGATTCTATTCTATTCATTGGACTAACGGTCCGGTTAACATCGACTTTAACGGTTCCGTCCGCTGATTAAAAAAGAGTCCCTGACAGTATGACTCAACGGTGAGAGTCAGAGCAGCTACGCGTAAACGGGCGAACCGGCTGAACCAGTGGCGTTGAAAAAGACAACTCCTTCCCACTTTCACAGTTTCAAAATGATTATTCCATTTTTGTCGTCTTCTTCTCCTTAGTTGACCGGTTCCGGTCTGAACCGCACCACCGGTCCGGGGTAAAATGGGAACGATATCCGTACTTTATCTTGACCTAAATCCCCTTTCCCTTCCCCTTCTTCTTGTATTCTTATTTTGATGCGTGAGCAAGATTATTCCCATCGTTGACGCTGACTCTTCTCTTCTCCGGTGAGCTTCTTCTCCATTTCAATCCAAATTACAAAAGTTTTTTTTTGCTCTGATTGCATGAATTTCAATCAAGCTGTGTCAATTTCTATTCTGTTTATCTGTGAGGATCTGAAGTGCTGAATTTTAGGTCAACTTTGTGTGGTTGGTCGTCCAAGTTGCATCTTTATTAGTCGATCAGATCTGCTGTTTGAGTTGATGATTTAGCTTCTTTGATATCAAATTTTCTGCATATATTGCTCTCAAGCTTCTTTTATACCATAAGAAGCTCTTGCATAACTAACAGCATGAACATTAAAATCACTTGTGTTAAACTCTTTGGATCCTGTCTGGATTATGATAATATGCTTCTTTCATGGTAAAGTATTCTTTGTCTTTCCTTTGTATTTTGGAGTTTTGTGTAGAGTGTGGGCTGAGGATGAAAGGCTGCAACTTTTAGCTTATCATGAATTTTCTCAACCTCCTAATCTAGTTATAATATTTTAGAATTTACTGCATAACAAATAAGTGTAATAATCATGTATGGTGGTATATAATGCATATAATAACATGTGCTAGTTACTGACAAATTAAATCTTCTTGTGGGTACGTCGCCAGGCTCTAACTTAAACTCGAAGCCTTCACACACACAAAAAATGCTCCCTCCGCGTCAGCAGTCACGGGTTGGAGGACTACAAACATCTCTATCTCTGGTTTCTTCAGATCCTCACCTTTCTCCAGAGGAACCTAGATCAAACTCTGACAATCTCCGTGATTCTCCAACTGAAAGTGCCAGTTCTCGAGAAACATGGCCTACTGCTGATGCAATCGCAGCAAAGAAGATGGAGAACGGAAAAGCGGAGATTGACTGCCCTGAGCAGTCGGTTATTCGCCGTGTTTCTAGTGCAGATAAAATTAGTCTTCAGGACATTGCAAGAGAAAGAGTTGATGTAATCTGTGAAAAAATGCATCATCTACCTGAAGAATTTTTGGAAGGGATGAAAAATGGACTTAGAGTTATCCTCGAGGGAGGGAATGGCTCACAGCATAGAGAGGAATTTTTCATTTTACAGAAGCTTGTCCAGAGTAGATCTGATTTAACAGCCAAGACATTGATTAGAGCACATCGTGTGCAGCTTGAAATCCTTGTTGCCATAAATACTGGAATTCAGGGATTTTTACATCCTAGCATCAGTCTATCACAGACTTCCCTAATTGAGATATTTGTGTACAAGAGATGCAGAAACATAGCCTGCCAAAACCAGCTTCCAGCTGATGATTGTACCTGTGAAACATGCACCAACAGCAATGGTTTCTGCAATCTTTGCATGTGTGTAATCTGCAGTAAGTTTGACTTTGAAGTAAATACATGCCGCTGGATTGGATGTGATTTGTGTTCTCATTGGACTCACACAGATTGTGCCATTCGTGAGCAACTTATTTGCATGGGCCCTTCTGTGAAGAGTGGAGCAGGACCAAGTGAAATGGTTTTCAGGTGTCAAGCATGCAATAGGACTTCAGAACTGTTGGGTTGGGTCAAAGATGTCTTCCAGCATTGTGCGCCATCATGGGATGGGGAGGCCTTAGTGAGGGAACTTGATTTTGTTAGTAGGATCTTTGATGGTAGTAAAGACCCGCGAGGGAGGAAGCTATTTTGGAAGTGTGATGATCTCAAGGAAAAACTGAAAAGTGGAAAAGTAGAATCTAAGGCAGCATGCAGGGCAATATTGGTGGTTTTCCAAGGTACAAGTTTTCTAGTTTACCTGCAAATTGTACTCTTGCAATTTTCTCCTTGATATAAGGTTTTAGTTGTATATAAAAGTGGTATGAATAGGGCATCATAATGGTTTTCCTTTCCAAGGTACAAGTTTTATAGTTTACCTGCAAATTGTAGCCTTGCAATTTTTCCCTTGATATAAGCTTTTGGTTATATATAAAAGTAGCATGAATAGAGCATTGTAATGGTTTGCATTCACCATTTCTGTATCATATTTGATTATGTCTAAGAGGATGATGATTTAAAAATCTAGAGTTTAGCAATGATAACAAAAATGCTTTTAGGTTGTGTTTGGATGGGGTATTTTCAAATTCCAAGAAATTTGAAATCCAAGGTAATTCAATTGCTTCAATTGAATTACTCTCATTTTGAAAATACTTTGTTTGAATGGAGTAATTCAAATACCTTGTATTTTAAATACCTTGTTTGGATAAAGCATTTCAATTACCTTCAATTTCAAAAAAAAAAAAAAATTATTATTTAAAAAAAAATGGGATTCCAATATAAAATGTGACAAATAAATAAACAATAGCAATTTTTTAAATAATAAAAATTTTAAATAGTCTTTAAAAAATAATAAAATTAGACAATTTGATTGATTGTTGAAACATAGTTGTGTCTAATTTCATATAACTGTTATTAATGTTTTTCTGGTTCAATAGTTGAAGACAATATCTCATTCTCAAGCAGAGTCGCTTTCAAATCAGCATAAACTTCATAAACTTCATATCTTCAATTCATAATCATGTCCAAGGACCAACATGACATAGAATGGAATGCTAAATTGCTAAGTATATGGATCAATACATTCAAAACAATTGAGACCAAAGTCACTATCAACTAATTAAGAAACTATCAACTAATTAGGACATGAAAGCAAAAAGAAATCTTTTTTCTTGTCCAGAGGAAGAGCTCTTATAAGTACAAGTTTACTAGGATTTTCAGTCAACCAATTGACAGCCTTGAGCCATTGTGCATTGTCAAGACCCGATATTTTTTCCATCTCCTCTAGCACTTCTTGGACGTCTTTTTCATCAGTCTTCTTGGTATTTGCTTGCATGAATTCTTTCACTGACTCAGCAAATTCTCTCATTGCAGCAACAATCCCATCTTTTTCTCCACTTATTCTCTTTTGGGATTGCATTCCAGTGGAAGTCGAAAACTGACCCCGTTTCTTTGTTGCAATGCTTGACTACTCTAAACCAATGTTGATATTATTAGCCTCATCCTCTTCATTGTTCATGGCACCATCGGCATCGAGTGCAGTCTCCACTCCAACTCCAGTAGCTTTATCTTTGGCGCACAAGTCTACTATGTCATCCCAATTTGGAATGACCTTAAACCGAAATTTTTTAGCCTCTGCATGTGACTTGAGAGCCAAAAAAAATGTTAATAATAACAAAACATGTTAATAATTCAAAACTGAAAACTCTAATACATAGTTGAAAACTAAAAACTATGCTTACCGTTACATACTCATTCCAAACATCTTCATTTTCAATTGTGATCATATATTTCGAACCATCCCAATCAAACCCACTTTGACTGAGTATATCAGAGACAATTCCATACCATGTTCTCCATAGTTTAATTCGGTTCTTCACATTCTCTCCAAGAAGCTATGGGACTTTGAAACGTGTAGATAACACTTGAGTTGTAGTGTTGTATGCCACAGCTTTCCAAGCTCCATAACAAATTCCTCTAATCTCGGAGTACATCAGCTAGTACACGTTCCATCTCCAAATTCCATGAGATATAGCTTCTTGTATCATCTTTCTTCTCCTCAATGTTGCTTTCTGGCATCTTTCTTTTCCCTTTTGCCTTGCTCCTTGCTTGAGATGACTCCATGACACTAGATATAATTGAATGATAAAAACTATTCAGCATCAGGCTAGCATGTGTAAGGCATTTGAGTTAGAATCATTTCAAGCATTTGTTTGTAATGCATACAGTGTTTTGGTAATTCAATTAAACATACATGCTTAATCTATCAAAGGAAAACCTACTAAATTTAGAAATGAAACAACAAAATTAATATTGATCGAACAACAGACTAATAATGAATTTATAGCAAGTCAAATGTTGTTGTGCTGATGACACAATTAAGAAAGTTGCATTGAAAAACTAATGATACAATCACAACACAGTTCAAAATTGGGCTACTTATACAATTCAAAAAGAAAAACAAGCATTAGGAATTAAATAGTTAAACAATGTACCTTTGTAAATATTGCCAAACTGTATCAATACAAAGTTAAACCAAAATGGTCAGACTTCCCGTGATGTGGTATTTCTATACTAAAACATTAATAAAAACAATAGTTTATTTCGTAAGAACTTCTAGGCTTCTATCATTTAAGTTTTTTTTCCTTCTTTCTATATCCTAAAGCCTTTATGAGTTTATTACAGATCAACAGAGATGGCTATGAAACTTTAAATCATTTACCTTCATAAGAGTTAACTTTACAATTCAGCTATAATGGAGGTGCAAGAATGCCATTGATCATCACAACCATTTAATTGCAACAATTAAGACTACCATTGATCAAAACTCTATGCATCTATGCATATCTGTAGATGCAGGTATATATTTTTAAAGAAGTGCTACCAAGACTTAGTATTATACTGCTGGGACCTTTGGCACTCAAAAATCAATATCTGGCCTACGTATCAGTGGATATTTAGTATATAGCTTATGTACCTATAGTCACTAGATAATCAGAAATTAATAAGCAAAACACCTCCATAATTGGAATTTCAGATTTGAAAAAGATAAAGGATAAATCAAATCTTTAGCAAATAGAATTTTACTAATTCCTTTCTTCATTTCATTCATAGGTTGTTTCTCAAATTAGTGTCAAGATGCCATCCAGTCAGCAACTCCTCACATACTTTTTAAGTCATTGCCAAGTGCAATTAATGCACCATCACCTTCAACTTCAAACAATCCACTAATGGAACTTTGCACTTTGAGTTTATACTCCTCAAAGATGTTCATTTTCAATACTCATTGTTAGGTCCAACAGAGTTAGTTGGTAGTTTTTTTTTATACTTCAGTAATGATAATTTCAATCTATCCTGCCTAATTTAACTTGTCTCTCCCAAGTTCATACATCTAAAGAGTAAGTAATAATACCTGGCAGTCTGGTATAAGATCTGGTGAGTTAGCAACACCAAGCTTGCTAGTCAACTTGTCTTCAAGCCCTCAATTTCTGCACACAATGTTAAAACAAACCATGTGAATAAAACAGTTGTAGCACCTCATAAGCAAGAACAAAGATATCTTTTGAGCAAGCCATTAGTAATGAATCTCAAATAATGAAGGCTAATCACACTATAAATGCACAATATGCAAGATTTATACCTCTAACTAGCACCAAACCACCAACTCTTCAATTATTATCTATCTCTCTCTGATATGCATTTCCACAAACACATGGTGCTTGCTACTGAGCTTTAACTCAAACCCATCAAAAGGTGAAAACATACCCCCAATAACCTAATCCGAGATTATCACCCACATATACAAAACAACGAAACAAAAGATTGAAGATATTATAATTTTTATCTATATCAAACTTTGTAGTTCTCATCACTCTCTACTGCTTCATAAACAAACTGAAGATTGATTGGTGTGAATTAATCCCATGAATTAGAGAAAAAGCAGGAAGTTATTGGAAAGAGAATTGAAGAATCGGTTGTGTATAGAGAGAGAACAGAAGGAAGAGAAGGAAGATCAATGCTTACCTTTTGAGGATCGAAATGGAGAAGGGAGAAGAGATTTGATCTTAGGATCCGAAATGGAGAAGTCATGAACCGCCATGAACGAAAGATTGAGAGAGAGAGAGAGAGACTTCGAATCTAGAACAGAGAAGAAGAGATTTGATGTAGAAGCCATGAGCAGGGTTTGATGTGGTTGCTCAAATTTGGAACGATGGAGCTCGAAGTTTCCGCCATGAACAGTCTCGGAGTTCATTCTCGGGAGCGAGGACCAGGGTTGGAGAAAAGGAAAGGAATTTCAGAATTCCACATTTTGATGGGATTTCAAATACCCTGATTTACATAAGATAAAATACCTGATAAAATTACCTAGAATTTAAAAAATACCTTGGGTTGTTATCCAAACCATATATTTTAGGATTAGGAATTTTAATTACCCTCCTAAAATACTTCACCCTCTAAAAATACTCCATCCAAACATACCCTTAGAGTATATTTTGAAATTGTTGCCTCAGTGCCTATTTTCTCTTTATTGATTTATGACAGACAGAACATAATACGATGTTTGATCCATGTAGCCGATCCCACCTAGTAGGGAAAGGCTTTTATTGTTTGTTGTTGTTGTAAAACCCAAAATTAGGCTCATCCAGGAATAAAATGGTGATATGCAATCATTAGAAAAACAGTCATCATCAATAAAGTTAATGCTACAATTGCAGCTGGATATTTGCCTGTTACTTTTAATTTTTTATCCATTCTCCTTGGTCTAACCAAGGCTTTTCTTGAATAAAGAGCTTGAGCTGGACTCTCCAAAGAGCTTCGAGAATGCAGAAAGTGGAAGGCTGATTGCTCCACAGGAGGCATGCAATAGAATCGCTGAAGTGGTACAGGAGGCTATTAGAAAGATGGAAATGGTAGCTGATGAGAAGATGAGAATGTTCAAGAAAGCTCGATTGGCTCTTGAAGCTTGTGATCGTGAATTAGCAGACAAGGCCAGAGAAGCAGCAGAACTCAAAATGGACAGGCAAAAAAAGAAGTTACAGATTGAAGAACTGGAGAGAATTGTCAGGCTTAAAAATGCAGAGGCTGAGATGTTCCAATTGAAGGCTAATGAGGCTAAACGAGAGGCTGAGAGGCTCCAGATGATTGCTCTTGCCAAGTCAGATAAATCAGAGGAAGAGTATACTAGCAACTATTTGAAACAGAGATTAAGCGAGGCTGAGGCTGAGAAGCAATATTTGTATGAGAAGATCAAATTGCAGGAGAGTTCTCGTGTATCACAGGGCAGTGGTGGTGGTGACCCCTCTTCGATACTGATGTATTCCAAAATCCATGATCTTCTCTATAATGTTCCTCCCAAGGCAGATAGTCAATCTAATGAGTGCCACCCTTTCCGAACAAAACCATGAGTACTGCTTCAGCGTATGTTGTAATCTTTTACATATTATAGTTATGACTTCTTGTTGAACAATTGATGAAGAGACAGTCTAATTTAATTCCATTAGATTCAAGACAGTATAAGCCTATATAGACAGAGGAGGTACTAGTAAAGGCTTGAAATCAGTTTGAAACTAGGCTTGTTCCATGCGATATATGTATAAATATGCTTTTGTGACAAATTATTTTTGTGTTGCTTAAATTGTGGGTTGCAATTAGTTGGTCGATATTTTTATCATTGTGATGAGCTATATTCTTGTTTTATCATGTTATCCGTGAGTTGAATCAGGACTAGAGGCCAGATAGATCGTAAGTGGAGACAGTAAAAGTGATGTTTTATTATAATTGATAGAACAGCACAACATTACAGCAAAAGGGCAAGTAATTGTTGCCTTACTGGAAAGGTGGAATATTCATCTTTTTGACAGATTGGCTGGTTTTGGTACATTATTGTTCTGTGGGGGTTTCTTAGGTTCTGGAGCTTGGTGTTGGAACCATGCCAAAGGTCAAAGCAGCACTGATTCCATGGCACCTTATTAAAGAGGTTTGGCACACATTTGGGGTGACAATCCTTGCGTTGTTGACAAACAAGCCGCCTGATCTCCCGCTGTTGGTTATGTTGATCACCCTGCTTGGAACGCTAGAAGGAACGAGGGAACCATTTGGAAAATGTAATAGGTGATTGAGCACTAGTGATGTTGGAATGGAATGGCTGAGAAGGAAATCATGGAGCTGATCAGGAGTTATTGAGAACTGAGATAGCTCTTCATCACTTGGCATTAGGAATGTCAGATCATTGTTTTGCAATGAGTTAGGCTGGCTGTTGAGGATTTTGAGAAGGATGACGAATCCGTAGTAAGATCGGCTTCTCATGTCAGCCATGGCTGCCTGCAGGTCAGTTTGGTTAAATGAAGCTGTGGACTGAGCTTCACTGGCTGTAATGATTGTAAGAAGGAGCACAAACCAGAGAGCCATTAAGGGAAAAGATGAAGTTCTGCTTGAACTTCAACTATTTATGTGTAATGAATGGAATAGAATCTCACTTCTATTGGTATTTATATCCACATTAATAATTCACGTCTATGCTGCCACACTTTTTCTCCCTTTGTGGGTAGGTGGTAGGCCGGTTATGCATGGAGAAATGCTCTTATCCAATTTGAACCGAAGAGAAACAGAGCGTGCTAATGATTCTGTAGTAGTTAGCCCAGAAAGCTGAGAATGTGGTTTGGAGCAAGGTGAACAAAAATTTGATCGCCTGGAGAATGTGCTTTAAGTGATGGGGATACCTTACTACGGATACGTTTCACCATGAATCGGGATTTATATTAAACATTGCTATTTTTTTTAATCATCCTGAAAGTTGAGCCTGCATCTCCAACTTATTACTTTTTATTTTTCTTTTCTACGTTAGTGGTAGATCAAGGAGTGATCATGATGACTTCAACCTCAAATTTCCTCTTGCTCTAATCAATCAGCTCTATCCAAGGTAGACACATTTTCACATTCTACCATTAGTATTTATGGTGAAATAAGAGAAAATGTAGAGATAGATGAATCAAAAGCATTTGAAAGGTGTGTTCTGTATTTTCGTGCCAATGATATTAAATGAATATGAACATCTGTTCATTTTAGAGGAGTCTAATTTATTTATTAATTTTAAATCCTTTTCTCATCTTTCATTAAAACTCACAGGAAAGGCAGAATGCATGACTTAACTCCTTCCTTCGGAGGTTAGTGGCTTAACGAGAGCAGTTCGTTAAGTTGATCAATAAAGGCCAATGTCATTAGAGGCGACTATTCAGACACGATATCTACAAGGCCAACATAGGTTTGTCAAAACTTAAGATAACTGAAAGTGATACAACTAAGTAAGGACTGGACTTAGTCTTATATTGTAATCAAACGAACCAATGCAATTTGTAGGTACTAGGTATCAGTTTATAAATCGTCGAAATTTACAAAAGTATATTGTAGAACACTTACTACTTTTCTTATTAATAAAAAAAGAGATGAACTGAAATTAAGAATAAATTTTATTGGAAGTTTCGTATCGTCTGTCTCAAATCCTGAGGTATGATTTATATACCTTTTGGACAACTTTAATTAACACCAATTGATTTTAGGATGAAATCTAGTATGATATCAGAATCAGAGTTCATCATCGTTGTTTATTACTTATTATGATATTTTCCTGTATATCACATGTTTTGACAGGCATCTGTGGAGGGTGCAGGAATCTAACAATAATAGACATCATGAGGTGTGGTTTATAAATCCGTTGAATAACTTCATTTAAGACCGATTAGTTTTAGAATAAAACCTAACAAATTCAATAAAAGGGAAAGGGGGAACAACAAAAAAACTACTTTGAATTCTTGTTTTTCAGAAACTTAAATTTGTTGAAAAAATGTATATACTGACAACAATAATTAATAGAAATAAAAGTTTCTGATTTTCACTGTTGGAATTAGTGATGTAAATGAGACAAGGTGGCTACCGGTAGCAGTTCCCACTGTCCATCCCATTGGATGAATTTCATATCCATCCTCACCCCACTTCCGTGTGGGTATGCGAGTTTTAAACAGATTTATCAATATTTGTGGGTATCCATGGATATTCAAACACCTCACAAAATTATTGAATATTAAACTAGATTTTTTATTCAAGCACACCTATCTTTGTATCATTCGCACATAAGCATTAATCCACAAGCATTAATCCAGAAGCAATAATCCATAAACATTAATCCATAACACAATAGTTGAACAAAAACAGTAATACGTAACAATGATCCATAGAGCTTGGGTATCATGGGGTTTGGATGTTGCGGTTGCCATATTTTAGAAACAAATAAGGATACTCACAAAAATAAGGTATTTGATTTATATATGTAAAAGTGTTTTAGTAATTTAACCTTAACGAGTACCCGTGGATATGGATACTATAATATTCACCCTCCTTCTATTAATGAGCCGATACAAAAAATATCGGTTTAATTTATTCATGAATATCCATTTTCTACCGGTTGCTGGTATTATCCACGAATTGAGTATGGATAAAATTTACATCCGTGATCGAAATATATACATCCTAAATCGTTAAAATTCGTAGCAAGTTCGTTGCTTTTCTTTCGAACTAAATAGCAAAGCCGTAATATTAAATGTTTAACTTATTTTCAGCTTGTATTTTAATAATTTGTGATGCAGTTTAATTAATATTTGCTAGCTTATTTAAAATATAATAAGAGCATAATTATATGACAATTGACTAGCAAGGTAAACTTAATTATGTGTCAAAAAATTATTTGTCCAAATTAGTTTACCCCCACCCATAAACGACACGAGTCAGGATGACATGACATCTAATATGTACTCTCTGAAAAGAGGTGCATTATACACCTTTAAACCAAAAATTGCTATTAATGTGGAACAAATAAGATAAAACCCACCCACATTCAAAACTCAAAAGGCAGACAAACAAAACACTTACCTCTATTTGTACAAGATTATATTATATTATTCATATAAATCCCATACGATTCAAGGATTCTGCACATTAATTATGATTTTTTTTTAGGTAAATGTTAAATTATTAGTAGGAGAATACCGTTAAGAAACTAAGAAAAGAAAGATTTTATTAAAAATTTGTGTATTTAATATTTGAAGAAGATAAACACTTGATTTTTCGATGAAACATTACTATTTTTGGATTCCTTAACTTGCATACTAAAAACACTTGTTAACAAGACCGTTGCTAATATTTGGTATGTTAGTTGAGGAGTTGAACCTATAATCTTCATCTTATCACTCCAAAACTCATCTCTACCCAGCCGGCCGGCTTTATTATTGTATCTATCTAAAAACATTTTTCTCCAAAACTTTTCATTCTTAGAATCATCAATATGCTCTAAAATTGATTCAGATGTTGAAAACTTCAATTGCCACTGAACTCAAGTCGTAGCATCGTCTCCACCAAAGGTGGGGGACACCCCCTTACGCAAATAACCTCCAAATGCTACCTCCAACACAGGTAAAACAAAATGAAGTTGAACACTTCAATTTGACCGAGAGTCAATTTGTGAACCATTTGAAGACAAGCTTGAAGATTATAATCTTCCATACTCAATTTATAAAGTCATTTGTATCGGAACTAGATCCTCTCCGATACTGGATGAGTCCAGTATGAGAGAGAAAGAGACATAAAATAAAATATAATTTCAATAAATGGAGAGTAGCTGCATCCATATGTATCACCACATCCTTTTCACACCCATTGTATAAAATAACAGAAAACAGACATCTTACGAAAGAGCTTCAAAATTTGCTGAATATACCAAGCTTATTATACAAGACTAGTTCACAAGTTTAGGGTTACAAACATTTATGCAGACAAAAATCAGCAGAGCAAGGGTTGCTATCAAGCTTTGGTCAAGACAAGGTTGTGTCAGGAAAATAGATAGGTGAACTAATTTATAATGTCCTTCGTCTTTTATCATTTTTGTCCCTACTTTGCTTAGGTTGTCAATTTCAAACAACTTGCACAAGGTACACGGTCCATTTTATTCAGGAAAAATAATGAAAAATTTGACATTTAGTTATATTTATAAATAGAAAAAACAATCATATAATATGAATAATTAGTTTAAAATTCAAATTGAATAATCATACTATTTAATTATTTAACTTTTACTTAATAAATATATATGATTCTGCATGCGGTATTTAGTTAAAATTATCTTGCTATGCCTTGGAAAGAATCCGGACCCAAACAAAACACATTTAGCACAAACTACAGTATTTCAATGGGGTGTAGTGTCACTTTGGTAGTTTAATTTACTCAAGTAAATTTACCTCTAAAAATGGTGATTCATGACACCACGGACAATGCAAGAGAGGCAAAGAAAGAGACAGACTTAGATTTTTTTTTTTTTTTTTGTGCATGCATATGATGTTCAGAGCCATGTATTGGAATTTTTGGGCCTTAGGTGAATTTTTAAAATAAAACTCAATATTATATAAATTATCAATTCTTATATTAATATTTTAGATTTTTGAGTTGCAAAATTATTTATCAAAATTTGACAATCAAGCAATTTTAATATTTTACCGTCAATAGAATATGAAGATGAGGAAAAATGAGAGCTAAAAAAATTAAAAGTGAAAATATTAAAGTTTTATAATATTATAGCAAAATAATCGTTAAATTTTAAAAATATAAAAAATAATAATTAAATCTTAACTCATTACCTCCAATAATTTTTTTTTATCATTTTGTGCCGTTGCATTCTCATTTTCTAATCGTTAATTATGCTAATGACCTCTAATAGAAAATAACTTTAGCACCGGACATGGAAGATCAATCAAGACAATAAGACATAAAGGCGGAAGCTTGAATGCTGAAAGTGAAACGTAATCAATGTTTTGGCCTTGCGGATTGCACTATCTGTGATTCATTTTTTTATATCAATAATGCATGCACTATATGTAGAATTAAGCCTTATTACTTAACAACTTGTCAAATCAAATACCATCAAAATATATATGAGGCCTAAGGCAATGTCCTTAGTGGCCTTGCACTCTACACGGTCATGATGAGGTTCCAAGATTGGCACATATGATGGGTGTTTTGATATGTGTGGGTGTTGATATGAATCTAAATGCTAATCACTATAATAGAAAAGGTTTTAGATAACATTTTCGTGTGTCTTTTAATAGCGCTTTTAAGCGCTATCTATTTCCCCGTTATTAAAAGTAGTTAGTAAAGATAACATTTAAGAAGCACTATTAAAAGATGACTTTAGATAGTGTTTCCGCGTATAAACAAACGTTATCTAAAGTGTGTTTTTACCGCCATCTTCGGAAGGCCCTCTATGACTTTATATAGCGTTTGTTTCCATAAACGCTATCTAAAGGCATGACTTTAGATAGCGTTTGTCTAAACAAATGCTATCTAAAAGCTGCCTTTAGATAGCGTTTACAGAAATAAACGCTATCTTTTCCCTTATTTTTTTTAGTCTACCTATTTCTTAACTTTACCTTCACCTGCATGTTCATAAAAAACATAAGGTTTACACAAATTAAATAACTGAAACACAATCCAAATTATAGGTAGCAATCTCCAATAGTATGTGCAACAAAACCCAGACACCTAAGTTACTTGAACCAAACCATGCATAACACAATACAAAGTTTAGACCATATATAACAAGTGTAATCAAATAAAGACTAAACCCCCAATTTGGTCCCTGAGAAAAACACTCGGGTCTGAAATAGTCCCTATCCAAAAAAAACTATCCATTTAGTCCTTAAGAATGTGTTTACCGGGACATATTGGTCCATCCGTGAGTTGACCACCTTTGACCGCAGGTTACCAGCTTACGTGGCCCACGTTTTTGCTGATGTGTCAGTACGTTTTTGCTGACGTGTCAGTATTCATTTCTCACGGGGCTGCCACCGTGGAAATGGGCCAAAATGGTCCCTTACAAAATTCATATGAAACAGATTAGTCTCTCTTGGAATTGCAGAGTATGTAGTATGAGTTCCTTGCAGAGTCTGTAAAATCGACGTCGAAGCTCTCATGCAGATTCCAACCCTTCGTTCTATAAGCTTTGTCAACAAGAAGAGTGAGGTGAAAACTAAGAAGGTTGCTAGCATTAGTTTGTTGGGTTTGTTTTTCTTTATCATTCTGTTTGGTGGGCTTGTTCCTCTGGTGGATGTTAAGTTTGGAGGTTTAGTTGACAATGTAATTGGTAGGTCTAGCTATGTTAGTGATAGGTGGTTGTATGGTCAAGGTGGAGGGAAGGTTTGACCTGTAAATGGTGGTCATAGGAATGTATCTGAAAGGGATGAGGATGTGAGATTTTCTAATGGAAGGTATAGTATTTTTTCGATGTGAAGGAATTATGAGAGAGGTCGGCAATTAGAAGAATTACATGAACGGCTAGACCCACATTCGGATGAGTTTGCTCGTGCTGGCAATGCCAGTGAGCCGCTTCTTGCTTCTTTGTATGTCCCTAGGAATGATAAATTGGTGAAGATTGATGGAAACCTGATAATTCATTCCATCCTGGCCAGTGAGAAAGCTGTGGCATCTCAGACGGATCAGGTGAAGAAGGACAAGAGGGAGACGGGTTTGGCCATTCCTAAAGCATTGGCTATTCCTGAAGCTGGAAGAAATAGGGGTCAACATCCTCATGTGTATAGGGTTTTGGCCGAACAGAGGAAAGCTCTTGGCTCTGGTTCAACCAAAACTTTGAAGGACCATATGAAGTCCACTGTCATTCCTTGGTTTTCCCTCGATTAAAAATTCACCATGCTGTTAGGTAATTATGAAATTATGTCTCTTAGTATTTCTGCAACAAGTTCTTTTAGTTGTTAGAGATCTTCCAAACTCGGTCAGATGGACTACTTGGACTCCTTGGGACTGTCAAACTAGTTCGATAGCTTGTTTTAAGTAGTGCTTATTTTTTCAAAATAGTCATTAACTAGTGTGTTTCTGTCTCAATGTGAACCAGAGAACAATCTTGATTTTGTTCACCTCTCAATCATGCTCAAGTTTTAGCATGACCTGCAGACATCTTAATTGCTGGTTGTCTTCTGTTGTGTTGCATATTTGTCTAATCTATGCTAAACTCAAGGACCTGCCTGCTTATTTTGGTGCTGACATAACATTGAAAATATACTGAATGTTTTGTCTCACGATGCGGGGCCAATGTTAAGTTCTCGGCATGTGCATAGAAGTTTTCCAGTTTGATGCCTCTCCAACTCCCGGAGCTATAGTTCCAAAGCAACATCCGTAGCCAACATTTCTGCGAAAAACCGTCAAAATGCTACCATTCTTAACAAGAGCGAGAACGGAAGAATCCTCCATGGGCTCCCCGATCCGCTTCGGATCCAGATCGAACATAATTGAAGATCATGTTAGGACCTCACAGAATGACCTCCATGGTAATAAATCTTCCATGGTTGTTTCAAGTCTTGTGGATCCCAAAGAAGCCGCAGATGTTGGTGTTGATGGCGTGATGACACCAAAGTCACTCTCGCGGATTTTTGTGGTCGTGCTTATGGATAGTGTCAAGTATGTCACTTACTCGTGTGGTCTTCCGCGTGCTTCTCCTCATCTGGTGACTGCTTAAAATGTTTTGATAGAAGTTATATGATCTAACCCAAGTTCTATTTTCTGTAACAGAATATAATATGCTTAGCTGAGAATACAAAAGTCGATTACCTTGTTGAATTCTGGCATTGGACCTGAGAAGTTGTTGTTGACAAAGCTTATAGAACGAAGGGTTGGAATCTGCATGAGAGCCTCGACGTCGATTTTACAGACTCTGCAAGGAACTCATACTACATACTCTGCAATTCCAAGAGAGACTAATCTGTCTCATATGAATTTTGTAAGGGACCATTTTGGCCCATTTCCACGGTGGCAGCCCCGTGAGAAATGAATACTAACACGTCAGCAAAAACGTACTGACGCGTCAGCAAAAACGTGGGCCACGTAAGCTGGTAACCTGCGGTCAAAGGTGGTCAACTCACGGATGGACCAATATGTCCCGGTAAACACATTCTTAAGGACTAAATGGATAGTTTTTTTTTTGGATAGGGACTATTTCAGACCCGAGTGTTTTTCTCAGGGACCAAATTGGGGGTTTAGTCTCAAATAAACTTTTCAACAATATAGCGAGACCAATCTTCCTTGCCTTCATATAGTTGAGCAGTGGAGTATGTGAAGCATTTGTAGTCAGGGAAGTACTGCGACATCAAAATTAAACAAATTAAGTTACAATTGCTATAATATTTGAACAGTTTCATTTAAAAGTAAATAACAAGCACTGAATGAACATACCGCCATTGGTATTTTAACTTGGTTCTGTAAGATAGTTTCCTTCATGAAGCGTATGACATATAATACCCACAATCTGTATCGTTGGGTTGTCTTGGGAACTATAAAAAAGAAAATAGTAAATCAATAGTTTTAATTTTTTTCTAAATAATTTCTCATTAAGTTTTTGCAAATATACCTCTATCCGAATCCATTTAATGTTGGTTGCTTTTAAACGAGGCACCTTAGCTCCGCTACGTTCGCGATAAACTTGCAAAGCACTAATCACAAAATCAAACAGACTTCATTAAGAAACATATTTTCAATCATCACAAACACACGCATGGATTTTTCAACAAAAGTTCTCAATGGTAACATCTAAATACAAAATGAAGGTTCTGGTTGCCTTTTTTTTTATTTTGAACCACAACAGCTATAACCCAGTATATGCCAATTCAACACAGTTTATCTAATGTCAAAAATCAAAAGCACATTAGGGCCATGACAACTTGTAACATGTATCTACCATGGAAGCCATTCGACAGAATAATAGAAAATCATAAAAAATAAAAGCATGCTTACTTATTGAACAATTGAACAAATTCTTTAATTATGGGCGATTCTTAGGATCATCATGCAAGGAATCCAGATAGTAAACAATCTCTTCAACAATATTTATCGCTAACAGCACCCAATGATCCCTACAAAATGTTGAGATAGCAAATCCTAAGCACCTCAATTTTTATATAATTCATTATTGTAAATTAAGCCCTAAAGGATAAGTGACTCACCCTATATTGCACGACGCTAGAAACAAGGGTTGATATTCTCTCTGTAATTGCAAAGCAGTTAGCTATATACTTTGTCTGTGAATCCCCCTCGGAGAAGCCATATATATTTGTTTGATGTGGGGACAAGAACAGAAACCTCCTTGTTCTTTCCTTTGGAGATGGAAATTGAGTTACATTAACAGGAAATGAAGAACCACAAATATAATAAAACACTTTATGCAACCTTTGACATCAATGTCACAAATACAGGAGTAGCAAGACCAAGTATCGTCAGAAACTCCTTCGCTGAAGGAATGGAGAAGTCAAACGCATTATATCCTTTCTCGTTTAGATTTTGAATCATCATATAAGCAGCAATAACCTAGAAACTGAAAGGGAAGAGAAAAAGTAGTGTATACTGATTTGAGTACATTGAAGATATATGGAACTAAATAATATAATTAATGCATTATGAATTTATGATGTATAAGAGTTTGTTCAGTATACTTGTGATGCCATTGTAGCCCATGCAGCCCCTATAATACCATAACCTAGATAGGTGCACAAAAGTATATTGCCAACTCCATTTATAACACTGGCAGCAGCCAAAGCCTTCAAGGGACCCCAGGAATTTTTCATACCAAGACTGCAAGAGAGAATGTGAATACCAAGACAAAGAATCAACTTGAGAAGCCAATGTTTATCATATTGTTAAAATCATACAAAGCAAATGTCTACCCAATACTAATATATTATTATTATATTAAAACTTGTTGAGGGTCAGAGCAATTTTAAAATAGAAATGTCGAGTAGTATGATGTGAATTCAGATGAAATCACATTCGAAGTATCACCACTGTTTATCGTGACTTGCACTTTTATTTTGAAACTTTTTTTGTTCAGAAAGAAAAAGTTAACTAAAGGTAATGCTTTGTGCAATTTTTACAAAATCTGTTCTTACCAAATAGTGATACTGATTTTGAAAAGACCGCTTAACGAAAAAAATTAGGTAAAACCAAAAAGAAGGAAATTCGTACTTTCATTTAAAATATAAGGAACACACAAGATATCATCAAGATACGGCAAACAATAATGTCAAAGGAGCCTTGCTATCTCATAAATGTCAAAGCAAATAAAGTTTTAGCCAAGAGTTTCTAAGTAAATATTAAGACAAACTCTATGACCAAATTGAATAGAATTTTTCAACAGATATGGTATAAACAGCTACATGAAAAATGAAGAAATAGAATGTCAAGACTCAAGAGCAGTATCTCAGATTTGACATAAAAATTTGCAACCTCTCACATCAGAAAATCACAAAAGAGAAATGAATAGCTTATTTACACCTTGCACTCTGAGCAACCCATCCAATGAGTAAATCAGGCCACGCCAAGCCTCGAATTTAACACCAAAAGATATTGTCATAATCAAGCTGAGAATGATATCTTTGCTTGATCATTTTCAAAATTTAAGAAACAAAGACAGAATCTTATCAGCAAGCTTGTATGCCTTTGTTACAAAATTTATGAAACCTTAATTTGCTATCATAAGAAACGAAAATGGAGATTAATTACTTCCCTCCCTGAAATGTTCTATGACTTCTTCAATTTATAAAATATGAATCACAATCTTAATTTAAATTGAAGGATATATAAGTAGAAGAAAACAAACCCGGACATAAGTATTAGCTGCAGGTACTACATGTACATTATTTGCCCCAGCAAAAACTGAAAAAGGCAAAAATAGTAAACTCGTAAGTCATGGGATTGGCTCTGCACCTTTCCTACGAAAGCGAATTCTTGTCATCCAAAAGGTGCTTAAGGGCACAAATGGCTAAAACACTCCATTTTCAATACCAGCGAGTGTTGCTGCACCATATAACCTTGTGAACAAAAGCATCACGATGCCATATGCTAACCCAACAAAAAGCAAGTCAGATATATGATGCTGCACTTCTTCTCTATCCTGCAGGAATATGCACAAAGTCATAGATTATGACACATAACAATAATAACTACAAGTTTACTTATATTATCTGCTAGATATAGCCAAGCACGTAGATTTAGTCAAATCAAAATAACAATTGATAAAGCACTGGTAGTAGCATTACCACTCAGTTAAATAATACAACAATATCAAAGGTTAGGCTATAAACATCAAGACTCTAACAGAAAGTAAATTATACTCCAGAGAGTGTATGGCATTAATTATTGTTCTTGTGTGCCTTATGCAACATTTAAATGCAAGAAGACATGGCATAAAAAACATATTACTTTGCCTATTAACTGAATCCTTTTTAGTTGAGGAATACGTATTCATCAACATTATTTTGTACCCAAAAATAAAACTAACCTGTTTAGCAAGGGCAGTAGCAACCATATTGGAAGTAGCAATAGATAGAAATATGAAAACATAGCTCATGTAATCACAAACAACCGTAGCAGGACCTGCACACGGAAAATTAAAATAAGCTAACTCAGTAATTGTCCCCACATCTCCAAAGGAAAGAGAGGAAGAGAAGGGGCAGTAGAGAGGTGAGATAATTGAGTTATTGGAGATGGAAAAGTGGCTAGCTTTGGTGATTTTGCTGCTGGCATTGACATTAATGGAAGGTTCTGGAGTTAAAGCAGAAGTGACATATGATGGAAGATCTCTTATCATTGATGGCCAGAGAAAAATTCTCTTCTCTAGTTCTATTCATTATCCTCGCAGCATCTCTCAGGTAATTAAACTATATTTATAAATAATATTCAATGCTCTTAAGTCTTGACATTAAAGAAGAAGAACTCACACCTACACCCACACTGAAAAAACACAGAAAAGCACACACACCCATTGAAACACAACACACACTCTCACTGATAACATTAGACACACACACACTACACAAATAACAACAGACACTCACACAACACAAACACTGATAACTTAGCACACACACGCACACCAACACCAGATAGCAACCAATCTGTGGTATACTCTTCAAAGAGAAGATGAATCACCAAAACTGCAAATGTGCAAAATCAGTACCACCAATAAATAATTAAATTCAGTACCATAAAACCTTGTCAACAACTCATTTATAGGGGAGAAGTTGTTTCCATACACATAACCGAGTAAGTGTTACCTTTAGTGTTCAACAGCGGTAGCAGAAAAGGGAACTGAGCGAGGCAGAAGGTACGGAGGTGGCTTTTCTCAACGGCGATGGCGGAAAAGGGACGTGAGCGAGGCGGAAGGCACGAAGGTGGCTTTGCTTAGCGGCGGTACCTGAAAACGCAGGGCGAGCTCAGCGGGGCACGGTTCCCCCTTCCGTGCTAAACGCAGGGTAAGTGAAAACGGGGGTGGAAGGCAAGGAGCGAAGCGGAGGCGGAGGGCAAGGAGTGAAGCAGCAGGCAGCGGTGAACAACTCTGAGAAAGCACAGTGGTGTTAGGGTATACGCAGCGGCGAACAACTCTCACAAATGTGCACGGGATGTGACAAAAATATGTGCGGGAAGTTATAAAATTAGAAAAGATAGCGTTTAATCAATTAAGTGCTATCTTAGCTATATGATTTGATAACGTTTTTTCAAATAAACGCTATTAAAGATCTTACTGATATTTTATCATTTTTTTAAAAGAGAGAAGATAGCGCTTCATACAAGAAACGTTATCTTATGTTCATTCTTTAATAGCAGTTCCGTTATAAAACGCTCTTAAAAGGGTGCAAACATTTTTTATAACATTTCCGCCTCACAAATGCTATTAAAAGACCGCTATTAAATGTCATTTCTGTTGTAGTGGATGGTGATGAAATTTCATCATATGAGGAGATCAATGATACGCCTGGTATTGTGAAATTATTGGAGAGTGAACTTTGAGAGGCAATAGAGAAAATGAATGGCACATTGAGGTGGTTTGAGTTTGATGGCCTTACAGAAGGTCACCTTTAATTTCCTACGCTTGAAATGCACACTAACTAAGGATGTGTTCGTTAAATGGTTCTTATTTTTACCTAATTTACCTTCAATCCTCTCTAAGAACCATATACTTTGTCCGAATATCTAGTCGCAAAAGGCATGTAAGAAGTGAATTACTTCGAATAAGAAAGCTATATCCTGGTACACAAGGGTTATGCTTCGCTTTCTTGAAAGAAATGCTCTATTCTAAAGCACCGTGAGGCCTTTATATTGGATGGGTAAAATTGGCATTGGCTCCCAATATTCATTATTGTTTGCATTCATGATTATGATCAACACCTTCCGTAAATAAATTTCTAAAAGATTTACCATTTTACCATGCTCCGGTGATTTCGATACTAACATCTAGAGCTGTTAAATGGGTCAGTTCTAACCCATTTAGTCCTAGCCCATATAAGTCAGGGTCAAAAGACCCACATGGTCAAAAATCAAAATGCCCTAAAATGTTTAAGGGTCAGGACCAGCTCATGGGCCATAATTTTTTTGATAGAAAGAACAATAACTATAATCACTCTAACATTATGTAATATTATCATTTAACCTATGAAATTATCTATTCAAATATGTATTACGTGCTATAATTTTTCCTTCACTAACCGCACAACCACTTAGGTAATCCAAGGGAATGGTTTCCCTTAGCTGGAATATTATCTATTGCAATAATTTGATATCAATTATCTACTTTAACAATTCATTTCATATAAAGACAACGATGAAAAGAGAGAAAACAATGAGATATCTAAAAAATTGAAGAGAAACCATTGTTTTCTCTCTTTTCATCATTGTCTTTATATGAAATGAATGGTAAAGTAGATAACTAATATCAAATTATTGAAATGAAATAGATAATATTCCAGCTAAGGGAAACCATTTACTTGGATTACCTAACTGGTTGTGCGGTTAGTGAAGGAAAAACTATAGCACGTAATACATATTTGAATAGTTAATTTCATAGGTTAAATGATATTATTACATCATGTTAGAATGATTATAATTGTTGTTCTTTTTGTCATGTTTTATAAAAAAAAAATAGGACTATACAAAAAAATTATGGCCCATGGGCTGGCCCTGACCCCTAGGGTTTTCAGTATTTTTTGGCCCTATGGGATTTTTGGCCCTGTTAGTTTTTAAGCCCTGGCCCACATGAGCTAAGTCTAAATGGGCTAGGGTGGCCCACTTGACAGCTCTAATTATGGACTAAATGAGTTGGGCTATTGTTGTGGGCTAGATGGGTTGGACCTAGGGTTTAAGGCCAAAATGACAGCTCTAACATCGACGGAAAAACTTCTTTTAAAATGAGTTAAGGGTGTCTTTATATCACAACTAGAATTTTTTTTTATTACCTACGGATTTTGCTCTAAATTTAGTAGGAAATAAGTTTTATGCGAATTTTTTTACGGATTTCTCTATCTTCAGGTAATATTTTCGTGGGACATGGGTATTTTTTCCTTCGAATTTTGAAATCCGTACGAAATTTCATGCATATCCCTGGGAAAAAATTAAATTCCCATTAAAATTTACAGGAAATGTCAAAAAATTTTACAAAGTTTTCTATCAAGTTAAATCTGTAGGAAAATTTTTTCTCTCTAAAAATCGAAGCAACAATCGTAATAAATTCTTGCGGAAAAAATCCACAAAAAAATTCATAATTTTCTAGTTGTGTTTTATATTTAATATAAATATATTAAATTTTAACTTACTAATATTATCAAAATGTTTATTTATTTGATAATCCATACAAAAAAAATTATTTACTCATTTTATATATAGACTTGGCCTCGTCTAACCTTCAATTTGAATTCTAGTTGATAACTTATTATTTATTTCGAACATATGCGACTGTTGAACATGTAAAATAGACATTCAGGAAAAAAAAATCCATTCTTCTTTCGATTTAAATATATACATCAATCGTGTAAAGTTTTTTTTTACAATATCAATCAAATAGAAATTGATATATCATCATAAATGCTTGATTCTTATATTATCTATCTTAAAAGTCATCAATTCCATAATTTTTGATTAATTATTAATTATCAGTATAAAAATCTTTACACTAATAATGTATACAAATTAATCTCTGTTTCTTTTGGTAAACAAAAAGGTGAGTTTTTCGATGCCCATCAAAATTTGGGGTAACATTTACTTTGCACTAATGGCACATTCTGGTTGGACCACCTCAATTAGTCAATGTCATCATCATGTTGGATATATTTCTTAGTTTAATTTATGTTTTGGACCATCCAATTTTATCATTTACGTTTTGACTGCAATGGACCTAATTGCAAAATTAAAACTAAAAAACAATTTAACTATTTCATTTTAAATTTTTAGATACTCTTACTATATCGTCATCCTCAACAAAGCCTCCTTTCACAGACAATCAAGATATATCTTTTCTTTCTTTTGAGCATTGTAATCCAACCAAATCAACTATTCTACCAGCTAATCACACAATCATCAATGGTAGTTTGAAGCACAAAAATGCAAAACACACAAGCTGACATTGACAGCAAGATTGGGGATATGCAAAAGTGAAAATCTGGCACGAAATCAAACAGAAAGTAACACAAATCTGAGTTCAAACAAATCTCAAAGTTGAATTATAAAAAAATAATAGTAATAATCAAGTGAGGGCAAAAGGAGACAGAAGAATAACTCACCGATCTAATAGAGGTGATAACAGAGAATTGTGCAAGAATGAATTGCATTCATTACAACTGAGTTTTCACAATGTACAAGCTATTATTTTATACAAAGTTTCTACAAGCTAACTACAAGTTAACTAACTAACTAACTGCTCACAACTAAATCAGTTGGAACTAATTTAACTGAATAACTAACTAAATACATATAGTTAATACGCCCCCTCAAGTTGGAAGATAGATGTCTTGAATTCCTAATTTGGATATTAAAGAGTGGAAGATAGGAGTGTTACAGGTTTTGTCAATAAGTCTGTAAGTTGATGAGCTGATTTCACATGCACCAAACGAATTATTCTTGTTAAGACCTTTTCTCTAATGAAATGACAGTTAATTTCTATGTGCTTGGACCTCTCATAGAAGGTAGGATTTGATGCTAAGTGGTAGCAGTGTTGGACCAATAGAAATCTCAAAATCTTTGAGCAAGAATATTAGCCATTGAAGTTCACTAGCAACACTAGCAAGTGCTCTATATTCTGCCTCAGCAGAGAATCTAGACACCACATGCTGTTTCTTTGATTTCCAGGAGACTAAAGAATCTCCAAGGAAGATGCAATAGCCAGTTGTAGACCTTCGAGTGTCTGGACAGTTGCGGAAGAAGAAGAAGAATAGTCTCGTGATACCATATTAGAGGTAATAACAGAGAATTGTGCAAGAATGAATTGCATTCATTACAACTGAGTTTCACAATGTACAAGCTACTCTTTTATACAAAGTTTCTACAAGCTAACTACAAGTTAACTAACTAACTAACTGCTCACAACTAAATCAGTTGGAACTAATTTAACTGAATAACTAAATACATATAGTTAATACGATCAGAAGAGGACGAACAAGAAGCTGGTGCAGAAGTGACGAAAAATAGAACTGAACGCAAATGGATCCATGATGATGACGATGAAGATGAAGATGAAGAAGGAGAGAAATTTGAAGACAATGACGACGACGAATAGAAGAAGATGACGACAACGATAACGAGTTCAGCCATTGCCGTGAACAACATCGCTATAGAGGAAGGTATGGTCGCCGAGTCCATGAAAGAGAAGGTGATGCCGCCGCTTCCGCCGCTAGAGATGAGGGGAGAAGACGATGAGTGTCGTTGTTGGTGTTCGTGTTAGTGGATGTGAACATGGAAAAGATAAAATTACCAGAATACCCCTTTCAATGATGCCCCATTCTAATTTTGCAACTATGTCCCTTGGGTCAGAACAGAAAAAAAAAAGTTGAATGAGCCAAAACATAAAATAAGAAGTTTTTCCAACATGGTGATGACATAGCTATTTTAATTTAGGTGACATGTTTTGATTGGACCACGAATACAGGATAAATATTACCCCAAATTTTGTTGGGTACGGAAGAATTCACCAAACAAAAATACCATTTTTTTGTTTTGAAAAATTTGAGACTGCCGTCATCAAACCTTGAACCTTACTTCTAACTACTACTTTGTTTTTGATCAGTGAACCTTACTTCTAACTTATGATTAATGGTTTATACTTTATGTATAATTAACTCTATATCTGTCAAGTTTCTTCGATTACTTTAATTAGCTTTGGCAAGTTTACCAACTTTTACATCTGGGTTCTTAAACAATTTTTTATTAAACTATTTCTATACCATTGGTAAAATTAGATCTAAGAGGGAAGATTGAATCGATGGACTATTTATTAAAAATCGAATGTAGGAAATCCAAATATAGCCATTCAAAATTGTTTCATCCACACCTAAAAACTTACACCTAAACTATATTTTGTTATCAATGAATTTATTATTTAATAATGTTTATTGTAGGGTTAACAAACTATTAGTACACTTTTTTACAATAAATAGTAAATGTTTTCTTGAAAGCTTTTTTTTTTAAAGCTCAAAAAATGGTAAATGCTTTTTTTTGACAAAAAATGGTAATGCTAATAACATAATAAAGCGTTAATTTTTTTTTGACGCATAATAAAATGTTAACTAATAATTAAATCATTAATAATCAAGTATAGTCCAGAATACATCTAATTTGTAAGTGTACTGGACTTTTATCAATGTAATAATTCATTTTTTCTGAAAAAAAAAGGTTAAATTAGTGTTTTAGTCCCTCATCTTTATTTTAGGTTTTGTTTTGGCCCCTCATCTTTTTTCTTTTTTCATTTTTCATTTTGGTCCCTTATGTTTCAACCGTTAACTCATTTTGGTTCATTCTATTAATTATCCCTAATGGCGTTGGCCAGAAATTATCTTCGATCGCCGGAATCTGGAAACGTCGCTGGAATTCGGGAAAAGTCACCGGAACCATCCTCTTTCTTCCCCCTCTCTCTGTCTCTTCCTCTTCCTCACCAGAAACTCCTTCAGCCCCAACTCCTTCAATCCCAACTGTCTCTATCTCTGGGTAGCCCTATCCTCTCTCTCTCTCTTTAACTCTACCCACAAACAACCCCAAACCTCTCCTCTCTCTCTCCTTCTTGTTCACGCATCTTCGATACTGATAAAGCAGCAACAGCAAGTGGTGGTGGTGCTGCGTATGGTGGTCATGGAGTGTCGAAGTGGCAGCCGAGATCGAGGTCGTGTCGGAGACGGTGGTCATAGGGTGTCGAAGTGGCGACTGAGATCGAGGTCGTGTCAGAGATGGTGATCATGGGGTGTCAACCCTTCATCATCGATCTCCACCAACGACTCATCATCACCCCTCTATGTTAGTTTCATTTCTCTTCCTTTTTTCCAATTTTTATTTAATAATTTATTGTTTTGATCATTACCTTTTTCATGTAATCCATTTTTATAGCTTGTCTGACATCTGGGAAGATTACCCTTTCGGTAGAAGACGAAGAGAAGGGAGGAAGCGAGGAAGAGAAGGAAGGGAGGAACTGAAAATGGTAAAAATCCAGAATCTGACGAGTCGCCGGCGAGTGGCGGCGGTTTCCAGCAACTGATGACGAAAATCTAACGCCGTCAATACAAAACTGACGGAAGTGACCAAAATATGCTAACGTTTGTAAGATAAGGGACCAAAACGGAACAAAAAAATAGATAAGAGACCAAAATGAAACCTAAAATAAAGATAAGAGACCAAAACATTAATTTAGCAACAAAAAAAAAAACCTGTGTATATGTTTTTAGATGTATATAAATAACAGAACCAGTAACTATTCTAGATTAAATTAATTTTTTCAAAACTGGCATGCTCAAGTTCTTCAATTGCTTTGTTCAAGTTAGATATATAATTTAATTATCGGCACACTAACAATATATTTTACAAAGATTTGAAGGCTTTGTTTGGGCACCTTCGCCATTCTAGAGTGGCTAGTAATAATCATTAAGAGGTGGAATTAAAAGATAAACGGCCATAAAAATAGAATATGGAATAGCCAATATATATAACCACCTCTTTATTAGGTTAAATTAGGAATAGAATGCATATTCTTGAAGAGAAATCTTCCTAGGGAGGATAATAGACATTGTCGTGGGTCTATCTCCAATTGGATTTTGTAATTATTGAGCCTACACATATAGTTACTTTATGTGCCCCATACAGGAATGCACTTCCCACATGAACATAGTACTTGGCTCCAAAAGATGAATAAATTAATATAAAAAATAATAAATGATAATATATATAAATAAATAAAGAACATGGTAGTTTCCATGGCAAGAAGTAAAAAAGAAAAGTCGGAGAGGGAAAGTAACAACAAAGCTTCCAATGCCATTATGTCAAAGTGGATTACAATGAAGCATGGCCCAACAAATTTAAAGTAAGTTTAAACAACCATGCAAGAGTTACATTGATGATTGGAATTTTTTCTGGCTAGTCACTTTCTTTTTGACCCATAAAATAGATGGTAGGATTGTTCCCCTTTGCAAGCACGTTATATATATCTAGATTATTTTCAGCGAAAGATACTTTATATTTTACGTACCGTTGAAATATAATATTTTCTATTATTTGTGAAAAAAAGATTTTATGATTTTCCCCCCTAAACATACTTCATCAAAATGGTGCTCGTAGCACAACTAATCCAGCTTTGATCATCATATTTTTAGACAGGTTATAGATTCAATCGTATAGTAATTTTATGGTTTTCGATTGAACATTTATCCTTTTTTTTTATACTTTCGATTTCATCTTTGTATTTGGGTTAAGTATCCTCAATATTCTATAAAATATATTTCTACTTATAAAGATATTTTGATGAAGAAATGATTTACTTAGGAGAAATTATATTCAACTATTTCAAGATTTATATAATGAGAGATATAAATGTGATGATAATATAAATTTTAAAAGATAAATGCAATAACAACATAGAATATAACATATAACATAGACTTTAAAATGTAAGTATAATTGCCTCAAAAAGAAAATCTAAGTATAATAACAACATAAACCTCTTTCAGTAAAAATAAAAAAAATCCAAAAAAGGTTTATGCAATTTTTAAAATAAAATAAATGTAGACTATAATGAATCTAAATTTCAAAAAAGCTCAATATAATTTCCTATTACATTTAATGACTTGACTTGCATATATAATATGGTAAATTTCTTTAGCATTTTCACATGTCGAAATATCAAGTATATATCGGGCATTCTATAATTGTATCTTTTAGTGAGCATATTTGGGAAAGTTAGATTTTGTTTTTTTTATTTCAGCTCTTTAGTCTCTAAAAAGTTGTTTTTAAAATAATATAACATATTTGACATCTTACTTAAATTTATAAAAAAAAAAACTTTTTTTTTTGAAAAAAAACTATTTTATACCATCTAGGTTGTTTTAACTTAAGATTGTTGTGATTTGATTATTTTTCATTCTCAAAACTATTTTTCATTCTCAAAACTATTTTCCTGTTTACTCCTACAAAACTATCTGCTAAACAAAAATTATTAAATTATACAAATAACTCGATCCATACCCTTTTATATTTTATTATATAAAAATAATTTTTTTACATCACCTAAACGAAATAGATTATCTTAAAATCGCTTGTCAGCAAATAGACTCAAGCAAAACAAATTCTGATTATAATAGATTATCACAATAATCGATTATATAAAAATCGATTATCAACATAATTTTTATTTTACAGCTTTCCTAAATAGACTCTAAGTTAAATGCTATAGTTTAAGAAAAGATTCCACACTTGTAAAAAAAAAAAGAATATTTAACTTTCTAGTCCTAAATTCGAATAGCACAATTTTTTACATTTTGATATATGTTATATGATAAATGCAGTTTGAATTTATCTCTAGCTGAGTATATAAACAAGATTTTCTTATTCTTTTTCAATAGTAAATCATATAAATGTCATCATTTAATTTTATAACTCAATCTCAATGTTTTAAAAATCGAACCTGAGATCGAACTGACGAGACATCCGAGTTATGATTCAACCAGTTAAACTTATGATTGAATTGAATGACTAATAAATAAATAAATAAATAAAGTAGTAAATTATGGGGGAAATTAAAAATAAATAAACAAAAATTCATTTCGAACCGTTCAACACAATCTAATTGACTGTTTAAAAAGGTTCAAGCGTTTTTTGGACAGTTCAATCAAACAACGGTTTAAAAGAGCTGGACCAAACGATCGAATTGGACGGTTCACGGTTTAACCGTTCGATTCGATCTGATTTTTAAAACATTCTCAATCCACATAATTCAGATAAAAAAAACTTCTATGGACAAAGTATGTAAAATATATTTTCACAGTAAAAACGAGTAATCAATTGAGCTTACATAAATATAAATATGATTACATTCTGGTTATTATAGCATGTATGAACTAACCTGATATATAAAGAAAGATTCAGGATGCGTTTTATATGAATTAGGGCTCGTTTGGTGGTCAGGATAGGAGAGACATGATAGGATAAACTATTATATCCTGTCTGAAACTATTGTTTTGTGAGCCAGCAGGATAGGATAAACCAATCTTGTCACCTATCTTATCATGTCCATCTAGTTAAAATTCTATACTGAGGAGGGAGTTGGGTTAGAACTCAACATGATAGGATAATGTGATTTATAGTATAATAAAGTATAAAAATATTTTATAAGTATAATAAAATATAATATGGTTACTAAAAAAGGTATAATAAAACATAAAATAAGAAAAATATTAAAAATTAATTTAAAAATTAATTTTATTTTGTCACAAGGTTAATTTTGTTACCTCACATTATTTTAAAAAACTGGAAAAAAAATTCTAATAATTTAACTATATGTAAAGTAAAAACTAAAAATGAATATTTAAAATTATAACAAAATTAATTTAAGCTAAACAATATCTTAAAATTTTAAAATATTATATGTAATTTTATCATAAAGACAATTTTGTCTTTTTATATAATCTTAAAAAATAAAAATTAAAAAAAACTTAAATCTAATAAAACATGAAAACATTCAGAACAAAAACGAAAATTTTAAAATTCGTACTAAAATTACAATGCTATCCAGTTGGTTATCTGGTGGACACCAAACGTCGAATATGATAACAACTTATCATGCTCATATCATATCATATTCCTATCCTGCTCTCTTATCCTATCCACCCCTATCTTATCCTGACCACCAAACGAGCCCTTAAGGCACAGGACAAGCAGTATAGCACAATACAACCTCTTGAATCACATGACAACTTTTTGTCATGTACATCATTTGATAGATGATGGACAACACGGATAAAAAATATTAATTTTACTATGATACCCTTTGTATTATATATTATTATATATTAATATATAATATTATTAATATATGTAAGTATTAGGCAATATATAATATATTTTTATAATATATAGTATATATGATAATATATTATTACTATCATAATAATATTATATATATTATTAATATGTATTATATATATAACATTAACGTTTGAAAAAAAAATTAAATAACGTGGGGTGGGGAGGGAGAGAGGGGGAGAGAGAAGGAGTGGGGAGAGAGAGACGGAGGAGAGGGAGAGATGTAAGGATAATTTTGTCTTTTTTTTTTAGTATGTCCATGAGACAAAAAATTGTATCATGATTTGGTGGGGGACAAAATTTTAGATTTTTGTCATGTCCCTCACCCCCTATTTTGTCTCGTCCCTTGGCCACTTTTGAAATTAAATAGGAGATAAAATTTTTTGTACTGTACAATCCTCTAAATTTTTACAAATCAAACCCACCCAAATACTTATTATAGCATCTGACTTCCTCCTCTAAATTTTAGTGTTGTACTCATTTAGGTATATTTTTCTTTTTTCCTTTTTCCTTTTGTTAAACCTCATGATAATCTTTTTCCCTCCTATGAAACTTATTTCATTCTTTTATATAACAAGTTTTTCTTAGCATCGTTAATTAATGCAGAGTTTGTTATATTGTTAAAGCACTAGAAATATTCTGGATTGCAGATAAAAAGTGGCACGAGAAACAATTTTTTTTAAAAATAAATAAGTAATAAAAATCTTGATTATCTTTAAATTAAGTTTAAAGTGGCTTCTAGTATGAGGGAGTAATTAAAATCCTCGTGGGTGAGGGAGCCAAAGCAACCATTGAATATATTGATAAAAAATGAGTGGCCCAGATCTGTTAAGGGTTACATAATTTACCAATTAACTTAATATTTATCAATATTCATGTATTTTAGTATAATATTTTATAAATGTCATTTATGTCCTTATCTTCTCCTCTCCTTCCACCTATCAATCTCTTGCTGGACACCCCATCTCTTCCTCCTCCTTTCAAACCTCGCAGCTAAGCAATAAATGTAACGTGTTTACATATCCAGCACATCATATTGGAGGCGTTGAACAACGTGGATTTTTGGATCTTGATTCATTTATTGAAAATAATTATTAATCACTTCAAATTATGTCTGCAAAGGTTTGTCTTCCAAGCTTCTCCTTCCATGTCCAGATTCGAATCACATACACCGTCCTCAACCTCAGTCGCCTCACAGTCGGCATGAAAGGCACTGAGGCCGCCTATTGCATCGCCAGCAGTATGTCCGCCATCTCCACTGTCAAGCTCTAGCAGCATGTCCGCCATCTCTGGGCGTCGTTCTCCTTCAAGATCCCGACGAGCATGTGGCCGAACTCGTCATCGTCCAGCACCACCGCAACCGAATCCGGTCCACCCAATGTGAAGCCGTCGTTGCGAGGTCTATGTCGCCATCTTACGTTGTTTCCCAGTATTTCTTCCAAGTATTTTGTAACACCATTCTTTTTCGTTTAAGTGCTTTTGGGTAAGTCGTTTGGTTGGTTAAGGGCTTAGTGGGGATTTTGGCTCAAAAGTCCCTTTCTGGTGGTTGAGCACGCCCGTGCTTAATCGCCAGCACACCCGTGCTCAACAGTGAGCACGTCCATGCTCAATGTGCGGACCGTGTCTCGCTGACGCTAAGTCCAGCACGACCGTGCTCTAAGGTAAGCACGACCGTGCTCAGGTGCAACCTTTATATAGTGAAACAGAGACCGAGAGTTTACGTGAAAACCCTCCTTTTGGTGGCAGCCATCACATAGTTGCGGCTGACACTGTTCCATTCCTTTTTCTACCATATTCAGAGCAATTCTTGAGTATTGGAGGCCTTTGGGGAACGTTGTTTCGTTTGTGCTCACATATAGGTAATGTTCTTTCCCCTTTGTGGTTTCCTTTCATGATTTTGAATTGGAAACTAATGGGTTTCGTGTTCGGTTGATCCAAGGCTTAGTATCGATGTAAGCTGTTCGAGGGTTTGGAACTGGTTTGCTGTTAGGGTCGTTGTTAGAGCTACCTTCAATCCATGTATGGGGAGAAGGGTAGTGTACTCATAAGCAATGGGGGTAGTGTAAGGTAAAGGGGTTCCCCATGACCCCAATGTCGCTGTATGCTTGCTTGTTAAATGGCGTTCAATTTGTGATAATATGTCTGTGACTGTTTTAGTGTTATATGCTTCGTGCTAAAGATAAATGCTCTTATATGTTCATGAAGGTTGCCTATGAATATGATGCTATGTTGTTGTTATTGTTGGTATGATATTGATTGGATTATTGATGTTAACGTTGAGTTTTGATCATGTGTGTTGAGCCTTAAAATATGTTGTTAATTGATCTAAGAAATTAAATGATTTAAACCCTAAAATTGGCTAAGGAACCGTGTTTGAATCTGGCCAGAACAGTACTGTCGTGCATTGAGCACGGTCGTCTTGCATGAGCAGTGTAGCGCGTCCAAGACGGCCGTGCGGTGAGCATAATCAGTGCCCAAAAGGAAGCACGACCGTGCTTCACTTATGTGACCAGCACGGCTGTGCAGGGGACAAGCACACCCATGCTCTCCTATCAGGCAAAGATGGAATTAAAGGACTTAAGGGGGGTTTCTAACCCCAATTTCCCCAATGATGATAATTTCATAAAACTAATCAAAGATAAATGTTAGATAACTTGGTTAATGACTAACAAAGATAATTAAAGATGATGAGATGATTAAGTCGGTACCCGTTGGGTTACCGCACGTTGATGAGTTGTACCTTGGAGCTTTTTGGTCGAGGGAACCTTGACCCCACGATTTGGGTCTAAGGTGTTGTTGATGTTGAAGTCTTGGGTGCTTATTGGTCCAAGCACGTTGATGTTGATGTTGAAGTCCTGGGAGCTTTATGACCCAGGCAAGGAGGTGGTTGAGATTGTTTGCTGTTGTGCCATTTGCATAGAGCACTGGAGTTGATGTTGAGGGGGAGGTTCGACAAAGGGGAGATCGACCAAGAGTACGGTGATCGGGCCATCCACGGTAGGTCACCCGATGGTTTGGTGACCGTGACCCCCCGTGATGAGGCATCCGCGATTTAATGCGTTGTCTATCCATGGGGTTCACCCAAGGTTTGGTGAACTGCCGGTGTTGGTGCTTTTATGGCCAATACGGATATGTAACTCCGAAGTCGTTCATCATGAGTTAGTTTGGATCCACATGTATAATGGAGTAGTGGAGTAGTGTTGCATTGCACCGTATAGCATACTTGATATTGTTGATGTTGATGTATGTTGATAAATATGTTGATGTATGTTATGATGATGCCATGCTGCTTGTTTTACCTTGCTTCCTATCTCCACGCCATATATGTTTACATGATCTTTACTCCCCGTTCTTTGCTTGTTTGTTTGGCCTGATTGACACCTTGCAGAGTATGACGAGCAGCCACTCATAGTTAGGGCCTGTTCTTGTTTTAGTTAGTCTATTTCTGTTGTATTCCGAGGATATATTTTCCTGAACGGTTATACCAGCTGAGTTGTGGCATCGAGGTTGGGTTGTTTATTTGTTGTGTTTAAATTATTTTGTTTGAACATGTTTTATTTCCGCGTTGTAAACTAGTTCATGTGGGACTTTTATACCCATGGATGGACACTTTATTTCATCCAGTACTTCCATGATTAAATTTTATTACTTGCTTATCTTAAAGTGCTTATAGCATGCGGGGTAGAAGGGTGTCACACATTTACGGTGGTGGGCCAAGGAAAATGTGAACGGGGACTATGGAGAGAAGGAGATGACCATTGGAATGGAGTTTCAGAGTGGCTAGAAACATTGCCGGAAGAGGTGAAAGTGAAGCTCGAATCAAAACTTAGGGTTCATAAGATTTGGGAAAGATGATGAAGGATGAGGGATAAAAGTAAAATTTAAAAAATTTAAAAATTATAATTTTTTTAAAAAAACCTTTGAAATTACCTATAGACTAATGGTGTATAGGTGAGGGACTTACTTGCTCCCTCACCTTAAAAGCCACTAAGTTTAAAACATTGAATTAATAACTACTAATTTTACCAGAAATGACAAATCTCAAGACACCGTGGCTTAAATCACAGCTAGAAGTAGGGGTTCACGATTAACTTTAACTTATGGAATTTATTTTTTCTTACTAATGATAAATCATCATTAGTTAATATGCATAACCCGACTTCCTCCATCCCACGATGATGCAAGAAGTCCAAAGTTCTAAACTACATGGGTTGTTGTGTGTTTGATCACCACCTAATTAAGATTAACTTATTAAATATATAAAAAATATTTTATCAAAAAAAAAATATAAAAATCAGCTTGATATAACAATATCCATGCAATGATGGTTAAACCAATTAATTTATTTATCTTTTGATGAAACCAATTATGCTTTTGACAGTAGTTTCTAATCAAATTGGCACTTTGGTTAGTACTAGTTTTCTTTTTTATTTTTTTGATGAAGATTGTTTTGATTCTCACTTTCTTTCATTATTATATAGTGGTGGGTAAGGTGGTATATAGCCGAAATTCGTTTTCTTTGATGCCGCAGTTACACTTATATCCCCTTATCATATCATTATTTTCAAAATAAAAAAAAATATAAGATTTTTTTTTCTCATTTAATAACGTAAATTATATATTAATGTTTATATAATTCAAATATATCTTTTTCATTATGATTTTCTCCAAAACCATTGATTCCTTGTCAAAAAAAAAAAAAAAACCCCATTGATTCCGTCACACGAGAATCTTTTCACACCATGCACACAATAGCAGCCCCCAGCCCCCCACTGGCTAAATAATCCCTCATTTTCTTTTAATATTTTGCACATAAAGTAATGTCAGTAATATACTTTTTAATTTTAATATTAAGGTGGCGTTTGGAAGAGCTTATTTAAGTTCCTTTTGACTTATCTGATGATATAAGCTCTTATGCAGTGTGTTTGACAGAGCTTATAAAAATAACTTATGACATCCTATAAGGAGTTTTTGACTTATTTTCATAGGTCACTGGGAGAAGCTTATGGAATTATCATAAGAGCTTATGCACTGAACATCCTCTCCGTGTTTTTTACTATTTGAATCATCTCATGTCCCTTTCTTTCTTTTTCTTTTTTAAGTGCTTATGGCATAAGCTCTCATACAATAAGATCTTATGTGATAAGCTCTTAAGTAAGCTGTTTACCCAAACGCACCTTAAATAGAATCTAAGTCAAACTATCAACAATTCACTCAATAATAAAAAAGGTAAATATTAATAAATGTCTAAGCATTTGTTTTTGGAAACTAGTATTTTTAAACTTTTAAATATTAAAAAGAGTGTATTATTGTTATCTTAATTTTTTGTTTTCCTTGCCTCCTTGAGGAGGGAGTGTCCCAATGGAATGAGGAGGGAAGCTAGAAATGAAAAATAAAATAAAATAAAATAAAATTACGCTAAACATTTGGTTTATGATATGAATTTGACATAATATGTGGAAAAATTTGAAATTGGTTAATTATTTTTAATTTAATTTATGTTTAATTACATTTTTAGTTCTCTATTTTAGTGTCTTTGCAATTTCGGTCCCTCAATTTTTTTTACTCAATTTTTGTACACACATTTTAAAATTATGCAATTTTAGTTCGTTGGCTAAGCTAACTTCCAATAATTTCAAATTAGCATTCACTTATGACACTACTTGTTAGAAAATATAAGTCAGATGAGAATATCATAAATCACGGTAGATATACCGTTAATTATTGGATATTAACATAACATATCTATAAAAATTGTACATTTTTGAAATGTGTGGATTAATATCGAGAAAAAAACTAAGTGACCAAAATTATCCAAACACTACATTATGATGACTAATAGTGTAATTAAGCCTTTAATTTTTCATTGGTGTTATAATGCTCGTTGTTAAAGTCAAAACATAAAGATCTTATAATTAGATTTAATGAATCCTAGTTATAAGATCAGAGTTTAAATCTATTATCATCGGCTCACAAATTATTCTCACAGCTTTAGTATGTATTTAGTTTTACTTTTGAAGACACTAGTAAAAAAAAAAGGTGTTTGATTACATGTTTGTAGAATCAATTTTGAATCCAAAATTGATTCTATCAAACACGACTTATAATAGTTTCTGCTTTTGAATTAGAAAATTATATTAAATTTTATATCAAACATACTTTTAAAATAAAAAGATACAAATATAAATCAATTTACTTTAAATTCAATTATATTAAATTCAATTATATTTTTGAAATGCTGATCCAAATATAAGTTTAGTGAGATACCAAAACAAAATAGAAATTGTTATTCCCTCTCTTACCCTTTCACAACTCTCTATCACGGTTTCACCAGAAACCACCTCTTCTTACCTATTTTTTCTGACTCTCTTTATCTTTTCTGTCACCTCAAATCCGTATTCTGCAGTGCGCAGTTGGAGTACCTCATCTTTAAACACTCAAGGGTCTGGTCATTTTCAACTCTTGCAAAAGCAAACCACCGGGTTCCTACCCGTTACCGGAAGAGTCCAACAGATGAGACTGAGAGAAATATATTAAAATAATATCATATTTCTATGTCTCTTTCTCGTAATGGATCTCTTTCGGAAAGGATCCGGTTCTCAAAATATACAAGTTAAAAAAATGCGAAATGAATTAAACAAAAAATAAAACAGTCATAATTGACAATAATGTTAAATAAAAAAAATGATTTCATTTCTTTTTTATATTTGCTTGTTTATTAATGTTAATGTTGGAACTTTGTTTTCTTTTGGTTAACCTTTCCCCACCAGATGATGAGATAATCATGATCCATCCTCAATTAGCTAATGCTGCACACCAAGAAGCTGGAAAGACATTAACTTTCAGAAAAACAAAACAAAAACAAAAATGGGTTATGGTTGTATCAGCATTTGCAAGGTGATGAGTACTCTGAGGTTGTTCCACCCTTGATGCTTCTTTTGGCTGTTGAGAACTCAGTGAGGCAGAAACAACCTGTTTTAGAAAAACAACAAAGTTTCCTTATCCCATTCTCTCACTCAGAATTTGCCAAAATGACAACTGGTTTTAACTCAGCTTGTTCTGTGCTGTGACTGTGACTCTGATTATTACACCCATGCTCCTCTTCCGCATCTGGTTTTTCACGTTTCACGGATTTCCATAACAAAACAAACTTCTGGGGCCAACATAGTTGGACCACTTTGTGTTCTCAACACAACAACATAGTGTTTGGTGGTTGGAGTTGGTTCATTCATATATGAACTGGGTTTCATTCAATTTTCCATCTTGGTTTGCTTCTGTTTATGAAAATAATATAAAGCATCAAACTTTATGAGTTTTTAGAGCAGATTGCTGAAGGAGATTTTTGGGGTTGCTTCAATCTTTGGTTACTAGTTGAAGATTCATGGTGGGGTGCTTGTTGGTACAAGTTTTTGAGCTGTGTTCACCTTGAATCTTCAAGAAAGTTTGTGAGGACAAGTAGGTGAATTTGGCAAAGGATGTCAGTGAATCGAAGGCTTTCTGGTTCAAATGGCAGATTGCAACCAAGTATGAAGTCTTGGAAGGCAAATGAGCCTTTGCATGGGTCTAATTCAGCTAGGACATGTAGGAGGAAGCCTTTCCTTCTATGGATTTGTGGTTTTGTTGCTATAGGAAGTGTTTGGTTTTTGTTGAGTTTCAATAGTAAGTGTTTGATGAGCAAGGAGAAAGAAGCAGCTTGTGAAGAGAGAGCACGAATCTTGCTACATCGTTACAATGTCAGCAGGAAGCAGCTTCATGCTTTGGCTTCTTTGTTCTCTGGATCAGATCAGGTGATATGCACTTTCTGTCACTCTTTTACTTTTCTTGGTTTCTGGCTTGAAATTATGGTTGTTGAGGACAACTATTTCTGCTTAGAAACTTCAATTAGTTGGCTTTTTCTTTACTATACTACAAGTTCTTGTTGTATTATAACTTTGATCTGATGTAAAAATTGTAAAATAATGAGAAGTTGAGAACCAAGAGATTGCCATAAATGAAAGGATATAAACTGTGCTCTTGTGATTATCTTTAGTTTTTTCTTGGATTATCTTATACTGAACAACAATTTAATTGCTAAAAGTAACAGATTCTCTCTTGCTGTAAGTTTAAAGAAAGCAGTGCTTGTTGCAGAGATGAATATGAACAGTAAACAAAGTGGTGCTCCTTGTCTTCTATCTTACTAGTCTATAATGCAGATTTTATCCAATTGTATTGATGAAAGAAGACTACAAATGCTATTAAGCAGTGGCACAGTCAGCACTTCACAGTTAATTTGTCCAGAGAATCAGGAGTTACAAAAGGAGCATAGATGTGTTGTAGACACTGTAGAACCCATGGATCAATGCCCAATTCTTGTTGATTATGTTCAGAGAAGGATTGAATTATCATTCCTATTGAAAAAATCTGTATCATTGGCCTCAAACTCTGTGCTCCCGTCCAATTTGGTTAATCATTTGCTCTGTGGAAAGGTAGAGCTTTTACCAAAGCTAAGGAATGTATATGTTATGCCCAAAAGTTGCATAGTTTAAAATGTTGATTCTTCTCAAAATAGTTGGTACCTATGATTATAGCCTAGCCTAACTTATTATTCCACCTCTCAACGTATCCAAAGGGGGTAAGTTATATAGTGACCGAGCTTTAGGCTTCCTCGTATACCGCTAAGAACTGCTATGTTTGTTGATGCTGGGTGAGAAATGAAACTGCTAATAATGCAACATATAAATCTACAATGATACCATTTTATATGCACTTGAACCCAGTCAGATGATTCAATGGAATTGCCTAACTGGCTAACCCACATCATTATATTCTTTTTAGCTTGGCAAGTGCTATAATAAATATTAAATTCTTGTCTTCATATGTAAAAGACAGTGCAATGTCAATTATAGTTAGTAGCATTTCATTTTATTTACCCCATAGCCTAGTGATATTATTGTGTAAATCCATTTCTCATGTTAGTTGTGGTCTTGTGGATTATACTACACAGACTCTGCATCTAAGCTTGTGCAGTAACTGTGAAAAGTTGCAGAACGTAGATGCTTATTCGAAACATATATATTCACAATTTAATTAATTTGCTTGTTTATTTTGGCTTTGCAGAACATTATCAAAGGCAGGATTATTTTGGCTTTGCAGAACATTGTGCAGTCATGGAAACTGTGGGTCTGTGAAATTAAGGATTATACAAGTTCATCAAATTTGGTTAAAGGCTGCTGGTGTGTCCTTATAGGAATTATAATGTTCTGCAAGTTGTCTGGCTTCAGTTTATTATGGAGGAGCCAAAAGCATAAGCTAGTCCAGGGGCGTCCAGTTGCTCAGAAAAAGTGGCTTCAACATTTAACTTGGGGTCCTTCTAAGAGTGCTGGGAGGTGGAGGAAAAAGTTGCTAGTTATATTTGTATCACTTGGAATAGCTGGGTCCATTTGGTTATTTTGGCACTTAAATATGAACATTATGCAGCGAAGAGAAGAAATGCTTGCTAATATGTGTGATGAGCGAGCCCGTATGCTGCAAGATCAGTTCAATGTGAGCATGAACCATGTTCATGCCCTGGCTATTCTTGTATCTACCTTTCACCATGGTAAACATCCTTCTGCAATGGACCAGGTAGTGTGCTCGACATCCATCCATTCTCTTATTGGGGCTTTGCCTGGTGTCTGAATGCTTCCTATTCCATTTCTATGCAGCATTAGTCAAGACCAATATGTCATATTTTAGTTTCTTATCATTAGCTTTTTGTTCATGCATCTTACATGAATCTGACCGACAGGTTTTTGTGACATTACTATAAGGAAAAAATGTATGATTTCTTGTGTGCAAAGGAAGGCAAAAACTGGTTCCCAATCATCTGTAAAACTTGTTGAGAGGCACGGTAGCTCCGTCTCATCTGGTTGCAACTGCATACATATAAATTAAAAAAGGAGTGTCAGGAAGAAAAATTGGGATGCTGAGAAATAAGAACATGATACCGATATTTGACGAAAATACAAATGGAAGAGTTCAGGCTGTGCCATTAACCCTGTTAATGTGCCAAAAGCTTGAGCTATTGAAAAATATGGACAAGGATTATTTCTTTTTCCACAAATATGAATTGGCTGTGAAATGATTTTCTTGCTGGAATCAGAAAAATAAAAGGAATTTGAAGAATGTATTTGAAACGAAAAGAAAAAAGAAGAAGAAAAATTACACAACTTGTTTAGTGATTTGCCTAAAATAAAAATTATAGCTTCTCTCTGTTTCTCCATTGCTTGATGATGAACTGGTAATATTGTTGCCAAAACTGAATCTTAAAGGAAGAAGTGAATAAGAGTGTCAGGTGTGTTTCGTTAGGTGCTTTTACTGACTATACTAAGTGAAACACGTTTGGCAGCATTATGCAGCATCTTTTCCTTGTCATTGATATCAACTTTATAGTTCTTTTAAGTATCTGTTGATTTTTACATTCTTACAAAAAAAAAAAACAGTGCAAACTGAGCTCTAACATTCCTCTTTTCATTTGTAATTCTAATAGTTTCTGACATTGTGTTGGGTATATGAGACTAGTGTTTTTATGAGTGCGAAGATTGTGTGGATGTAGGTCACCAAGTTCAAACCACGTTCATGTGTCTCCTTCATCTCTCCACCCTATATGTATTATTCTTGTTGCAATATTACCCATCTTAAGGGTAACAATTAAAAAAGAGAAAAACTAAGGAAAAATGACATTGAAGCTCCTGTTTATTGCAGAAAATTTTTGGAGAATATACAGAGAGTACCGAATTTGAGAGGCCACTTACTAGTGGTGTCGCTTATGCTATGAAAGTTCTCCACTCCGAAAGGATACATTTTGAGAAGCAGTATGGGTGGACAATTAAGAAAATGGAATCTGAGAATGAAGCACTAGTCCAAGATTGTATTCCAGAAAATTTGGATCCAGCACCCATTCAGGATGAATATGCACCAGTGATATTTGCTCAAGAAACAGTTTCCCATATTGTATCTATTGACATGATGTCTGGGAAGGTATGCCTTGCTTAGCTTGCTATCACCCTAACATAATCCTGTGATTGTTCTTGCCATGTGTATTTTGTACAAGAGAGAGAAAACTTATGTGTGGAAATATCAGACAGAAAACTTTATGCAAGGTGGTAGCATTAGACACTTGAAGCTTTTGTATATAAGTTACTGAATATTTGAACTGAGGACCTTACAGTCTACACTGTATTTTACATAATTTACTTCAAATGATGC
Organism: Sophora flavescens; assembly: GCA_030762895.1. Classification (NCBI taxonomy): domain Eukaryota; kingdom Viridiplantae; phylum Streptophyta; class Magnoliopsida; order Fabales; family Fabaceae; genus Sophora; species Sophora flavescens. The sequence continues at coordinate 227,764,383 of CM061065.1, forward strand.
AAGTTAAAATTTGGGGAAACAGAATCAACTACATACAGCAGTTCACTTCCCAAAATCAATACGATGACTCTAAGTTCTGTTACCAACTGCTTTTCAGGTCTGATCATTATGTTTACAGTCATCTCAGTGATAGACTAAGAAAAAATAAGATCAGGAACTGTTATATTTATAATTGTTCATTAAATTCCTCATTTATCTGGTTGTCTAAAAGAATACTTATTGCATCGTTATACAGGAGGACCGGGAGAATATTTTGCGGGCAAGGGCATCTGGAAAGGGGGTTCTGACATCTCCCTTTAAACTACTAAAGTCCAATCACCTGGGCGTCGTACTTACATTTGCTGTCTATAACACTAATCTTCCTCCAGACGCTACATCGGAGCAGCGTATTGAAGCTGCTGTGGGGTAATTTTATCTAATTATTGCTTTACTAAATCCCTATGACTAATTGTCGACTATAATTTTTGAAATATACAATGCATTTTTTGCTCCTATCCCCCCTCCCTCCCTCCCGAAAAAAAAGATGCACAAACTCAGTGTAATGTGTGTTGGCCCCTATGCATTTTTTGAAATTATTGCTTTACTAAATCCCTATGACTAATTGTCGACTATAATTTTTGAAATATACAATGCATTTTTTGCTCCTATCCCCCCTCCCTCCCTCCCGAAAAAAAAGATGCACAAACTCAGTGTAATGTGTGTTGGCCCCTATGTACTGGAAGGTACCTGGGTGCATCTTATGATGTTCCGTCACTGGTGGACAAGCTTCTGCATCAACTTGCCAGCAAGCAAACCATTGTTGTCAATGTTTATGATACAACTAATGCATCTGCACCCATCACAATGTATGGTACTGATGTTGCTGATACTGGCCTGCTACATATAAGCAGCCTAGATTTTGGGGATCCACTACGAAAACATGAGATGCACTGCAGGTTTTGCTTTCACACTAAAATAATTCTGCATTATGTCTGTGAAAATGAAATTCCATATCATCACAATCCCCATATATTTTCCTTTCCTTTTTCAGGTTCAAGCAGAGGCCTCCATTACCTTGGACAGCAATAAATGCATCAGTGGGGGTATTTGTTATTACTTTGCTTCTGGGACATATTTTTTATGCAGCAATAAATCGAATAGCAAAAGTGGAGGATGACTATCGCAAAATGAGGGAGCTAAAAGTTCGTGCTGAAGCTGCAGAGGTGGCAAAATCTCAGGTGCTGTGTTTTTGTTATCTTTGTTTTCTGTTATGCAACATATTTGTTAGTGCGATGGCAAGAATATTGTGGTTTCTCATACGCAATTCATATATAGAGCTTCACATGATAATCATCATTCAACATCAGAATTATTTCTTATTTGTTATATAATCTTTTACTTGATTAAAATTAATAGTCCTGCCTTGACCTTCAAGGATTTGTTTCCCTTTTTGTAGTTTCTTGCGACGGTTTCACATGAGATCAGAACTCCAATGAATGGTGTTTTAGGTAATTGAAAAGTATTTAATGCTATCATAGATAACCCCAATCTGTCAGTGTCAATCATAGGTAATAATTTTTAACTGTTTCAAATCATTTTCCAGGTATGCTGCAAATGTTGATGGACACTGACCTTGATGAAATCCAGATGGATTATGCCCAAACTGCCCACAGGAGTGGTAAAGATCTTATATCGGTGATAAATGAGGTTCTTGATCAGGCTAAGATCGAGGCAGGCAAGCTTGAACTTGAAGCTGTAGCTTTTGATCCACATGCTATTCTGGATGAAGTTCTATCACTTTTCTCTGGCAAATCTAATGAAAAAGGAATTGAGGTGACATCCTATCTTTCAGCTACTTTAGTTTTATTCCTCCTATAATTTGGATATTAAGTCTGACATAAACTTGTGTTCTCTATTCTTTTGGGCGAACACAGTTAGCTGTTTATGCATCCAATCAAGTACCTGAAGTTGTCATTGGTGATCCTAAACGGTTCCGGCAAATAATTACTAATCTTGTCGGCAATTCACTTAAGGTTTGCTAAAGGATCTTCTATTAACCTTCAATTTTTTTTTTTAAAAGAATCTTATTGTTGATTTATATTCTCTGTTAATTAGTTTACTTGATTCATTTCAGTTCACTCGTGATAAAGGACATGTAGTAGTCTCGATTCATCTGGCGAATGAAGTGAAGAACCCACTTCATATAATGGATGCAGTGCTGAGAGAAGGCTTAAACTTGGATCAGGACATGTCAGACAGAACATATAATACATTAAGTGGGTTTCCTGTAGGCAACAGATGGAAAAGCTGGGCAAATTTTAAAAAGTTAAACAGCTTAAATATGGATGAACCTGAAATGGTTCAACTGCTAGTAACAGTTGAGGATACAGGTATAGGAATTCCTATGGACGCACAAAGCCGCATATTCACACCTTTTATGCAGGCTGATAGTTCCACCTCCCGAACATATGGTGGAACCGGAATAGGACTGAGCATTAGTAAATGTCTAGTTGACCTCATGGGAGGAGAAATTGGATTTGTAAGTGAGCCTGGAATTGGCAGTACTTTTTCATTTACCGGAAGTTTCAGAAAAGGAGACACCACATCTCTGGATGCAAAGCAGCAGAATTACAATCTTTTTGCTTCACAGTTCCAAGGGTTGAGAGCTTTAGTGGTAGATAGAAGAAAAATACGAGCTGAGGTCACTAGATATTATCTGCAGAGGTTGGGGATGTCTGTTGATGTAACTTTCAGTCTGAAATCTGCATGCTCTTGTCTCTCGGGTACATGCAACATGAGGTAATTTATCATTTTGGCAGTTGAAGTAAAATCCAGATCAGTTGTACACAACAAACCATGAGAATTTACCTATTTAAGCTTTGACACTCTTCATTGACATTAGAGCACTACCCAAATATCTGACTTTGAGTATTTCATATGTACTAGTGTTAGAATGTAAAGTATCTATATCACTTGCTTTATGGGAAATGGAGAAAGGACAAAATGGGTGGCATGCAAAATGATAACGGAATATATTTTTCACACCGACTTGTGAACTTTGCATGCTCTCATGGTTGACCTGTTTGATGTTCTAGCGAGTGTTGGTACATTACATGTATTATTCATACCTAATTGTGCTTACTGGTTCTTCCGAACCAATTTGGTAAGTTCCAGCATCATCAAGATAATGTCCATTTCCTCCAAATTGGTTATTGCTCGAGTTCAAAGCTAGTCACTTTAAGATGCATATAGATTCAATAAATTCGTTGTACCTGTTGAAAGAGCGTATAGTTTAATTATGTTCACCATGAAGTAAACATGATTTTTTTTAATCTTTAGCAAATTGCAGTAGTTTTTATTTTAAAAACTTGGAACTTTTCATTTGCTAAATTATTACTTTTTTTTTGTTCCTTCAGTATGTCAACACCCTTGGCCATGATTCTTATTGACAAGGATGCTTGGGATAAGGAAAGTAGCATCTTATACACCATCAAAAAACACAGACAAAATGGCATCAACAGGGACCCAATAAACTTTCCAAAGATTTTTCTCCTGGCCACCCACCTTAGCCCCGATAAACGGGATGAGCTCAAGTCAATTGGTGTTGTAGATGATATACTATTGAAGCCTCTTTGGCTCAATGCTTTGACTCGATGCTTCAGAGAGTCCCTTACAACTGAAAAAAGGCAAATAAATAGGAATAAAGTATCCAAACTTGGGAACTTATTAATACTCAAAAAAATTTTGGTAGTCGACGATAATGCGGTGAACAGAAAAGTTGCAGAAGGTGTTCTGCAGAAATATGGGGCAATAGTTACTTGCGTGGAGAATGGCAGGGCTGCACTACAGATGCTTAAGCCACCACACAATTTTGATGCTTGTTTCATGGATCTCCAGATGCCAGAAATGGATGGGTAATTAATCTACCTATTCTATTTTTAATTTTTTTTTATGTTTCTGACTTTTGAATGTAAGTGGAGGTGCTGTAGTTGCGCCCATAAGGATGGAACCAAGGACCAAGGTCTGATCTAATTAGTTTATTTCTGCTTGAGAAAACAAATGTAACACACTGGATATTAATTAAAATAAGTAAATTACATGCCAAAAATAAGGCTGCTGCCCCTTATTTACTTTTGCCAAGGGCCTGCTACTGCTACCTTGAATATTTGAACTGCAACTAATTTTTCCTGGGTCTCATAGCTGTACTGTTGACCTGTAGAACTGTCTGCTTAATCTTTAAACCAGATTGAAATGATAGCTAAGGTAATATATGTTGAGATTTTGCACTGTTGACAGTAAAAAGTGTCTACTCAATCTTTAACCTATAGTGAAGTAATACAACAATAACAAAAGCATTTTCTCACTAGGTGGGGTTGGCTACATAGATCAAACAATGCAAGTAATAGCCTTTTCCTGCAACTCAATCTTTAACCTATAAGTAATAGCTAATATACAGTGATTATGCCTTGGCCTTGTAGTTAATTACTTTACATAGCCAATTGTTAGGAAATGGTAAAAGTTTATTATGAACTATCTTTGTGTTGATTGTTAAGCTCTGTTTTGTCATATGGCTTTTAAGCGTATTTAAGAAAATTGATAAATTCTGCACCCTGCGTGCTTTTCTTGATAGGATATATCTTGCAAAACAAGGTTCTTGCTAAAACAGTAAAGTAGTTATTAAAAAGATCTGATACTCATCTTGATGAATTACTTTAATTTGACATTTAAATGGAACGTATGGGGATTTAGTTATGCTTTTGCCGAATTTTGGGTCTTAGGTGTGACAGATGGCCAATTAACTCGTGCAAGAAATGTGGTAGATTCTGAATGCTTTTCTAGATAGGATCTGACACATTAGGTTTCGTGACTAAGGTATAATTTACAAGTATTCTCTTCATCTTAAATGATACAGATTTGAAGTGACAAGGCAAATCCGCTGTCTAGAGAGTGAGGTAAATGAGAAAATTGCATGCGGAAAAGCATCGGCAGAGATATTTGGTAATATCTCTTGTTGGCACACTCCAATACTAGCAATGACAGCTGATGTAACTCAGGATTCAAATGAAGAGTGCAGAAAATGTGGGATGGATGACTATGTATCAAAGCCATTTGAAGAAGAGCAGCTCTATATGGCAGTGGCACGTTTCTTCAAGTCTGGTTCATAGTGTGGAAATAGCATGTTTATAATCTTTGATTCCTAGTGCAGGCACCCTGTTGACAATTGTTTTGGATTGCATTCAATCAACATGTGTCGAGTGTCAATTTTCCATTACAAGAGCTAGCAGCTGTATCAATTTCGCCTAAATTATCTCCAGAGTCCAGATATTAGTGTTTGGAAATATCCCAGCTGATCTGTTCCTAGCCATGAGATGCATGCTAGCATCAAAGGTATCGATTCAGCATCATGGATATCAGCTATGGCCTTGTTTAGTTATAGTAAGTATCATGTCCATCTTCCCTGGATTTCCATATTAAAATTGCATTTCCTAAATATTAAAATGAGTAGAAACATTTTGGTTATTGAAAGATACATTTGTTATAAATCTAAATATGGTCCCTCTACTTAAATTGTTTGAATGTATCTTGCTGCAATTTGGTTTCTCATACACATCTACAATGTTGGATTTAAAGCATTTAGGGCGTACGCTTAGATTATTTAACGAGTTAAAATAACAATGCACTTCAATTCTGTAATAAGCTCACCTTTTAGAGTAGCTTTTTCCCAAGAGTTTAAGTAACACCCCTCCCCCTTCCCAATACTGATAGTGTAATTTTCCCCAGTGTACTTCACTGATCTAGATCCATGATGAGGAGTTTAATATTTATAGGCCTTTTTTCTGCTATATATCTATTATATTATTATTCACTTATTAGTACTTACTTTTTTTTTTCCCTTCCTGTTTCCCCCCTCAGGAAGCTGATTTCAAGTGCAATTAATTATCAACAGCTTTGGGGTTGGGGAAGACAATGTTGCTTGGACTGGTGTCATTGATGCTAATCATCACTCATTTGCATGACAAGAGTTGAACAGAAGACATGAGTGCATTTTTATGTACATAACCAGTTCTTGCTTCTTATCTCTTATTTTTCTTTGTATATAATATATATTCATTTGGAGAAAGTAGGATAAGATAAAAATGTTATAGCGATGACATCATTGATTCATTTTTTGGGGCTAAGATGGGAAGAAACGACAAATCTTTGAGCCCTCAGAATTTGTAAGTAACATGTAAAGCAAAGTTGTTACATGTTACAGTATAAAGATATATGTATTGGTAGTTCGTGAGTTTTCAACTTACCTCTAAGAAGTGGTAATCCATGTGTTTTTGTAATTAAATATTATCAAAGGCTAAAAGTGTGCAATTCTTTACAGTTGAAAATGGAGCTATAGATTTTGGTAGACGAGATACAACAGAACATGAGGACCACTAATGAAAAGGGCAATAAAGAGGGGGGAAAAGTGAGATAAATATCATTATGTCTTTGAGAGGGGAAAAAATAAAACCTTGTTGAGTTGGAAGGACATCTGACAGTAGAGAAAGGTAGGAATATAACACTTGTTTGTGTTTGTGAAGCACGTGACAAATCACAAGTGCTGAAATAGGAAGCGTCATTAGAAATAAGCTTGTTTTGTAAATTTTGTTACAGCTCAGTTCTTCTGTCATACTGTGGATCACATGCTCACATCTATGACCAATGTAACCACTTTCAATCTGATGCTTGCAAGGGAATATGAAATTCCTTCTTAACCGTTATAAGCACAAAGATGTCCATAATTTCATTGCGTAACCAAATTGCTGGTGTCTCACCTATTCTATTCTGAGTCTACCTCAAAGCCTCTCCTTCTCTTTCCTCCAAAAATGGCAATATCCTTGCTCAAGTTAATGGTTCCCCTACTTTTCCTGTCCGCGATTCCACCAAAAACAGGTAACAGAATCATACTCAATGCAGTGAACATTTCTTACTCCATCAACATCTAAAAACTGTTTCATTTTAACCATGTAACTCAATGCAGTGAACATTTTTTACTCCATCCATGTAAACATAATAATGTTGTTAAATTCTTCCCCCCAATGTTCATTTACATTACTAAGTTACATGCAGTGGACGCCGAATTCGAGCAATGGTGTGTAGCTGATGAACAAAGCACTGATGAAGAGTTTCATGCAGCATTGGATTGGGCATGTGGGAGAGGAGGTGCAGATTGTAGTAAAATTCAAGACAGCCAACCTTGCTATTTTCCAAATACATTGAAAGACCATGCTTCCTATGCCTTCAACAGTTACTTTCAGAAGTTCAAGCACAGTGGTGGCTCTTGCTACTTCAGAGGTGCTGCCATGACAACAGAAGTGGATCCTAGTAAGTATTAAACATATTCTGTCTGCTTTAGTCTTTTGTTTTAACTAGGACATAAGCATGTTCATATGGCATTGGCCATTGAGTGCAAAAGAGGATCTAGAAAAGGGCAAGCCATGTGACTTTGGAATAACTTTATGGATATTAAAATAGGCTAATTGATTTAGTTTAAATTTTGGCAACTAAAGAAGAAAAAAGAAAACTTGTCAAACAAGTCAAATTGCACTTCATGCTGGTAGAAACTATATTTAGTAAATCAAATACTCAAAGTAAAAGCACTGACATTCTTATGTATAAATCCATGAAGCATAAAATGGGGCGGAATAGGCAAACTAGCACCATTCTTATGCTCTCTCTTTTTTTTTTTTGGGTGGGGATATCATGTGCCTATGTTCAAGTTAAATGAACTAGATCCTTGAAGGTTAAGCTGCTAAGTATAGATTTTATAATCAGATCTAAAACCTCTAAACTACACCCTCTCAATCTCCTTTGGATACACACGGTGAACAGATAATTTTAGAGTCATCATATTCTGCAAGTTATTTTTTTCTAATATTATTTCTATACTAGGGAATATTTTATAATTATATTATAGAGTATCTTCCTTCTATTTATATGATATTATTAGAATATTAAATTCTGTTGATTTCTAATATTAAAATTAATTAACATGAGTAATGTTCTCAGCAAACAAATTTTAAGCCAATCAACTTGTTGGATGGTGATCTGTAAACTGAGACTGCTTACTGTGTGTATGCAGGTCATGGTTCTTGCCACTATGACTTCATTCCCTGATCTTAAAATAACTGCAATGCAAGTCATGCAATGTGCTCTTGCCGTACGTTTCTTTTCTTAATGATAGCATTGCAGTTGATCTCAATCGAAGGCTATTAAAGTCTTGTCTTCTCCCTTTAGGCCTTTTCTTTCTTGGATCAGAGATTACTTCACCATGGTACAAATATTAGATTTGTTCTTGTAAAATTGTAAATTACATCCAGGAAGTTTAACATAAAAGAAGGATAAGATTCTTCTCCTTTCAAAGGTATGCACCTAAAATCTTAATACATATTGATGTGATAAAGAGCTTTTTTTTTTTGTGCGACAAGAATGTGATAGAGTTTGATCCTTGTCACTTATTATTAGTCAATGAAATTGAATTTTAGCACAAAGTACATTAGACCCGTGTCACTTAATTTTATTTAGGCTTAATAGTACTTTTGGTCCTCGAGATATTATGATTGTGTAACTTTGGTCCCCTTGGTGGTTTCAATTGCGATAATTGGGTCCCCCAGATAACACGATTGTACAATTTTAGTCCTCCGGGTTCCAATTGTGTCAATTGGGTCCCTAAGGTATTATGGTTGTGCAATTTTGATCCCTAAAATATCGTGATTGTGCAATTTTTAACGTCAGTAGCTTACGTGTCACACATGAGGCCCGATTTGGGATCGATTTTTAAATGTCCTTTATAGAGAAATATTGGGGCCCTATACTCATGTGATGCATGAACATTGGATATGTATTTACTGTTGATTATAATTATATAAATATGAATATTTAGATAATAAATAATAATTAAATAAATAATAAAATTAACAAAAAGCCCATGCTATTTGCTAGTAAAATTCAAAAGAGAACCAAATATGGACCTTAATAGTAATACGATAGGAGTATGGTGATGCTTTTTACCCCAAAATTTGTTCTAACACACCACAATTTTTTTTAAAACATCTTAATATCCCTAAAGTACCCCTAACTATTTTAATACACCACACCACTATCTTAATATCATAATGTGGGCGGATATCAGTAATTAATTATATTAGTTATTTATCTCTTAGGGGCCTTAATTGATATGTGATCAAATTAAGAGATAAGGCCAAACAGATTTCTTATTTGATTATTAATTATATCATTAATTATCTGATATGGGCAAAATATGAGTGGATGTCACCGATGACCAATTTCGGAATAATGGGAACCCTAATTGGTCATCACCCTACATATAGGCTATGATCCCCAATACACCAGACACAACGCACACCGCCTCTTCTCCCCATCTAAAGAGTGGCTAAGGCATAAGGAGTTCAAGTTGAGGAAGAACCACAAGCCAACGAGTGTTCATTACCCGTCTCTATCTTTCTCTTTCCCTCTTTGTGTTTCAGATCCTAAGACTATCAAGCTTTGTTTGTTCGTGATTGATTGCCGTAGAGATTCCATAGTGAGTTGGTGATCAAATCTAATACTCTTGAAGAACGCTTAAGATCAGAAACACAATATGGATCCATGTATTTATTCAAGTCTGTAAATCCTTAATAATCTGACATGATGTAGATCCTAGGCTTTATGGTGTTTTGCTATAGGGTATATGCATCTAGTTATGTATACTTTAAAGAATAAAGACAATAAAGAATCAAGAACTAAAGGATTAATTCTAACAAGTGGTATCAGAGCGGTCATCATTGTTAGATTATTAGGATTTGGTTTTCTCAAAAACCGTTTAATGTGAAAGATGGAAATTCATGTTTTCAGTATCAAGTGTTCTGATGATATGTTTACACTTATCGGCACCGTTTTTAAATTTTTTTCTTCTTTCCTGTGTGTGTCTTGTGTTTTTTTGACTTTTGTCTCATAATAATGAATGAAGAATTGCCTCCACCTATAAGTTCACCTACAAAGCATTCAACATGCTTTTGAGCCTATGATTGTTTTATATTTATATATTTATATATATAAATTAATAAATTAAAGTGAAAGGAAGGTCACGACACTGTTGGTCGTGGTTTTCTTATAGTTAATTATTTTAGAATTTTAGAATTCTTTTATATATAAAGTTAAAGAAAATTGATCCAGTGATGGTTTTATGGAGACGTGGATCACTTTTGATGGCATTATATATATATATATATATATATTGAAATTGGATTTATGAGATCAAGATGCAAAATTATAGGGGTTTCTTATTATATATTATTCATATAAAATTATTATTGGCTAGATTTGCTTCCTGCAAGTAATTGTTTATCATGTATTAAATGTATACATGAATTGTTCTTTCATTTCAGTCAACAATGGCTCGCTAGCCTTTACGTGATGGATTTGGAATTTGGTTTTGACCGTAAGCAGTTTTATGTAATGGTTTTGATAAATAATGCTTTTTGATACATGTAATTGATGATGGCTTTAAGAGCATTGATGGCCTTCTTTATGATAATAAATGTAATTGAATAATTCAAATAAATTGAATTGATATTTTTTTTTCCTTTTCAATTTGATTATGGTGATTGCTTTAGGAGAATAAAGCTTTTATTTGATTTAATATATATTTATTATATCGTGTATAATGAATCCATGAACGTGATTGCAAAATTTAGCGTTGAAGTTTCCATGCTTGGCCTGGATTTGGCTGGACAAATTTTAGACCTCCCATTTTATTAAATTGTCTAGTAATTTTTGTTGAGTTGGTTGAAACAACACGTTGCCGAAGTAACATCTGTTGCGTAAATTTGATTCAATTGAATTTACAAAAGATGTAGTATGGAATTATTCATACGAGCTGTTGTCGGCTTGAAGTAAGGCACAGTTTAACCGGATAATTACATACCTATGATGATAAATGTGTGGTGATTATAAAGGTACTTTCCATGTGGATAATGGGATGCCCGAAGGTGACCATTATTTGACAGGACTTATCACCAATATTGATCATTGTGTTGAGAGTACCGCTAGCAGTTAATTCTTACAATCCGAAGATTGGGAATTAATGGTGCGTTTGTCATCTTGTTTGGGTCTTTAATTTGTCAATTTGGATTTCGAGTGAGTCAATTAAAGTATGAAGTCACCAAGGTGACTTCTCTTGTGGAAATTGCTCATAAGAGATATTAAATGTTGTGCGGGTATATATCCATTCGGGTATTAATCGGCCCAAAGGAAGATTAATATTTGGCCGGGTTACATTCACACTTGTGATGGTAAACACGTAGTGATTATAAAGATTATTTTCATGTGAATAACAGAATGTCCAAAGATGGTTGTTGTTTGACAGAAATTATCATTAGTGTTTGATCATTACATCAAAATACCTCTAGCAATTAATATTGCATTGAGTATTTTTGGTGAGTATCTTTATGATACTTTTATTCTCATTAAAGTTAATATTGCTTATGTATTTGCTAATTTAATCCTCAAAAGTTTTGACTTTTAGGATTGAAAGAAAAACAATAAAGTTTTTTTTGATCTAGACCTGGCATAAAGATAGAGAAACCCACCTTCTCTCACTCAATCCAGTACCTCCGAAGAGAGAATCAAGTATAGGAAGTGGAACCGCTCCAATCGCTTGGGTCTTATGATAATAAAGCATAATATTCCAGAAGTCTTTTGGGGTGTTATTTCGAATTGCATAATTAATGTCAGATTTCCTTGCTAAAGTTGAAAGTGCTTTCTAAAAGCAATAAAGGTGAAACAAGCACACGTTGGAGAGCTAGTTTTTTCATTAAGAATAAAAGCAAAGGAAATTTACGGAGCACTTTATAGGAATGTCCAATCTTGCTCATAAACTTAAGGCGTTAAAGCTTGGGATGTCTAACGACTTGCCCATGCATTTAGCATTTTGTATTCTTTCATGCACAATTTAGTTAGTTTAAGGCAGCTTATAGCTGTTATGAAGATAAATGATATCTTAATGGATTCATTTTATAAGGTGTGCAAGAAAGGAAAGAATGAAGGAAGAGAAGACAAATAGTGCTCATTTGGCAAATACCTCTAAAGATAAGTGCAAACAAAAAAAAGGAAAATTAAGGATTAAGCTGCTAATGACTCATCTTAAAAGAAACAACTAAGGTCACGATTGTTTCTTTTATATGGACATTGGGCATCTAAAGAAGAAATGTCCCAAATATCATGTTTGGCATACCTATAAAGAATTGTCTGAACTTATGAAGGTTAAGTGGTACTGAAAGATGCATCTATATTGGAATTAACCAAGTCAGTAAAGGATAAGGCTATTGACGTTTCAAATTGCTATTACTGGCTAATATTTGGAATTTAAAGACATTTTGGTCATCATTTAGATGAAATTTGGTTTTGGCTTCTTATTGAACAAATCAAGAATATTTTTTTGTTCATTTAGAAACGATGGATTCAATTTGTCTTTTAAATTCAAATATTGTTGGTACCAGTTAAGCTATTGACTGTGACGATCTATAATTGCTTGGTATTGAAACCTCTTGTATTAAAATATTGAGTAAGGAATCATACGGCATTAAGCGTAAAGTTAATAGTAATTAAAATTAAGGATCATTATGATACAAACATTCTGGGCACATCTCTATAAATAGAGTTGAGTGTAACACCCTGTTTTTCGTATGCTTCTTTATCAGTAAATACATGCTTTAATGTGTTTATTTTTGATAAAATCCGGAGGATGATTTTATTTAAAATAAAATCATTTTCTTGTGTTGTTTTACTGTATGAAGTCACAGTAAAAATTTTTTGGTCGAAAATTGAGGATTAAAACCGGTCTGCGTTTTCTCTGCCAGTACAAGTTTACTGAGCTAGAAACAAAATTTTAATTCTTGAACGAGACAGTTAGTGTTTTTTTGATGTTTTGTGTGGGTTTGGTAAATTTTCGAATTTTGTTGTCCGGGAATAAAATATAATATTTTATCCGGACGAAACCTTCAGAAAATACGATCGGATGTGCAACCGGTTACGTATTTAAGCAGTTAAAGGAACCTTAAAGGAGGAGAGAAGGCTTGATGGGAAGTCTCATTAAATGTTTATGACACACACTAAGAAAAAGTAAATCCTTACTTCCCTCCAAAATCTTACTTTTCATTTTTCTCTCTCCAATCACATCACATCACATTAACTTTTTAACCTCTCTCCAAGAAACTCATCTTCTTTCTTCTTCTCCCTCTCAAGGCCGTGCACACCTCCCTTTCCCTCTATAAATATCACTCATCAACTTCACTTCAACATTTTCCTTTCTCCTACTTCACTCTTAAGCTTTCATCTTTTTAACTTCAAGCTTCCAAAGCTCTTGTTTTTACTCTTCTTTTCACTAAGTGTTATTCATCAAAGTTGTTCCTCTTGTTTAGGGTAATACTCTCATGTATTCTTTTCTTTTAAAACTTCATCTTTTCCTAAAGTTTCTTCTTTATGTCATTTATGAGCTTTTATCTTCAAAAATGTCTAAAAAATGGTAGAAAACTCCTTTTGAGTTGAAACCAATTTCTATGACCTTGTATTTACTTGTAGTTTAACATACTAAAAGGTTGTGTAAAACAAAGTTTCCTAACCTCTACTTTATAATGAGGCCGAACCATGCCTATGGTTTTGATGGATCTTGTTTCAACTTTTACAAGTGTGAGTTTGTATTTAAAGATTTGTTTTCCCAAGATGATCGTGGACCAAGGCTCTTTTATGTTAAAGGATGCTATGTCTAAAGTGATTGGAAAGTTTAAAGATTTGTTTTCCCAAAATGATCATGGACCAAGGCTCCTTTATGTTAAAGGATGCTATGTCTAAAGTGATTGGAAAGTTTAAAGATTTGTTTTCCCAAAATGATCATGGACCAAGGCTCCTTTATGTTAAAGGATGCTATGTCTAAAGTGATTGGAAAGTTTAAAGATTTTTACTCTACTTCTATGTCATTTATATTTATGCCATTTACTTTATGTTATTTACTTTATGTCATTTACATTATGTCATTTACTTGATGCCATTTACATTTATGCCATTTACTTTATGTCATTTACATTATGTCATTTACTTTTATGTCATTTATATTTATGCCATTTACTTTATGTCATTTACATTATGTCATTTACTTTTATGTCATTTATATTTATGCCATTTACTTTATGACATTATACTTTAATTATTTATAATCCTATGTTGTTTCCAAGATGATCATAGACTTGAGCTCCATAAGTTATTGGATGCTAAAAGGTCTAAGAGATTGGGAGGATTTAAAGATTTTTATCATAAAAACCCAAGGATGACTGAATCTTAAAGGTTATGGACCTAGGGTGTTTCGTTTTTTTATTTATCCAAAGTGATCATGGTTTTGAGCTCCTTACTATTAATGGATGCTAAACCAAAGAGATTGGAAAGTATAAATGTTCCTAGCCTATTTTATTGGTCAAGGCCGAATCTCCATCAAGGTGTAACTTGGTGGGATTTTTGTTCAACTTTGTTTTAAGTAATCATGTTTTAAACTCTTAGCACTTGAGGATCATAAATCCCTAAGTTGCATATGTTTTGGAAACTTCTAACCCTAAGTTCTTGGTTGAGTTCTAATCCTTTGAACCTTGTGTCTTGAAACCTAGACTTGCCTCCTAACCAACCTTGAAGAACGTCCGCGAAACCGTTTATTTTCTTACATTCTCTTACCTTCTTAAGGTAAGAGGGGATTTCCTAAAGATATTCAATAACTGTATGCATGTGTGTAGGTGTTTAACTGGATATTTATATGCTGAATGAGCTTACTTGATTATCTAATGTACTTGAACTGTTGTGCTATTATCTGATGTTGAACTGTACTTGTTCTAAATTATATAATGCATATATGTGATGAACTGCTTTCAACTGTGATATTAGCATTGCACTGATGATATATACTGTTGTTGATTGAAAGTTTGCTAAGCGAAACGTGCGTCTGTGCTCAACCATAATAAGGATTAAAAACCTTAATAAGCTTTGAAGATGAAGGGATTGGTGTTCTTTTCCCAAAGCTCTTTAAACTTAAAGTACTTGTTTTAAATGTTGAAATGATTTTGGTGTACTATTGTTATACAAGAGAAAAATCCTTTTCGAACTATGTGTCTTCGAGTGAAAACTTTCAAGAATATTTGGCAATATCCTATTGTGGGAAATATTTCAAAGATAAAAGAATTTCATAGATGCTTTATAAAAGGATTTTCAAAGAAAAGTTTTTTCCTAAATATTTTAGAAACTTTCCGATAACCTGGATAGGTTATCGAGGATTCGGTTTTGAATTTGTTTTTCACTGAACGAAAAATAAGTACTTAAGAAAGAGAATCTAGTACGCGAGACGTCGCCTCTAGTATTTAGTGATGTGCACGTGATCTTGAATCAGTGTGAATTCGGGACTACGAGTCCTGGTTATGATGTTATGGACTTAGGTCCTAATCGCGCTGTGTTGGACTGTGTATTCTGACCGCGTGTGATGAACATGATTAAAGGTGAAAGTTGTTTTCTACGACCACAACCCTTGACTGTGGCCACGGTCTTGGGCATTGTGATTGAGCGTTCGGACTATGAGTCCTATGCTTCTGAGTTTTTAAGTGATGGGGAAATGATGATTTAAGTCGTTAGCCTTGAGCAGCGACAGTGAAAATAATGAACACAAAGAAATCCTTTTAAATAAAATATTTTCTCATGTGCATTTCCCCAAGCAGACGTGCTATTGATGATTAAATCAGATACAAAAGATGGTATCTGGGAGTCTGTCCATGTAAACCGAGTGAAGAGGCACATGTGACGTTGCTCGTCCTGAGACCTTATGAATGAGGGTAATGAGGCAACTGCCCGGTGGGCTAGAGATTGACCAACTCTAATACTTCTCCAGGGAAAACGGTGTTGAGATCTCATGAGATTAAGTTAGAGTCTGATATTGAAGTGCCATGCATATTTTTGAAAGATTGACTGTGCGGGTTTGAGGCCCTTTGATATAACACTGACATATTGCGTATATGCATGATCTAACTGCTTATATGATTCTGTGATGTATGTATCATGTATATGGTTGTTGTGGGATATATCTTATGACGTATCTCACTCTTACAATTATATCAGGTCTCTTCGGGTTTTGCTGTAGTACCTTGGTACTCTAGTGCCGATGTTGCAGAGGAGTCTATCTGAGTCAATTGAAGACCTAGTGTTAGAGGTTGGGATAGTATTCTGATTGGGGTCTCTCCAATGAATATTTGATAGAATGACCAGCTTAGGAGTATGAGTTGGGTTGTATATCTAAAGGGGGTCCGTGAATGTAGTGTTATATACATTCATCTGAAGTTTAAACTTTTTCTTTCGAAAATGGAAACTTAGAGAAATGTTGTGTGTCATGGTAGCTTTGTTACGAACATGACTTTACATTTTAAATGTACGTATGATGGATTTCAGAGTTATCCTTATAGGAGAAAATTTTATACCCCAGTTTCTGACTTAAGAGAAAACAAATTTTTTCCGAAAGCAACCAGCAAATTATCTTTTAATTTAAATTCCGCATGTGTTACGTAAGTAATGCCCTGAGGGAGGGCGTTACAAGGTGGTATCAGAGCTGGTCGAGTCTTTCGGGATCTTTGGGAAATAGGTGCATTGTGTAGGCGTTGTGTTTTTCTCCGAGTTAAGTATTATTCGGATTACTTCTTAGAAGTAATGTGTGTTGATACGCTTTTACACGTTTCATTTCCTGGTTGTGGCTTTGGGCCGATTTGTTCGGCAGTGGTCGGTTATGGAACCAGCACCGAGAAGGTGGGCGTGGACGAGGGCGTGGGCGTGGTTGTGGGACGTGGTCACGAGAGGTGGTCCCTGCGGCGGTCGTGCCAACATGAATGCGAATTATGACGGCGGGATGGACTTCGCTGCCCAAGCTTTGGCTGGCGTTGCTGCTGCCATAGCTCTTCAGATGGCTAATGCTGCTGCCCAGAACCAACAGGAGCAACAGAGGGCAGAACAAGCTGCAGAGGGAAGACATTTGGATGCTTTCCGATGTCAGAATCCATCACAGTTTAATGGAGACGTGGATCCAATTAAGGCTGACTTTTGGATTCAAGAGCTAGAGAAGATCTTTGAGCTGGTGCACACCCCAGAGGGAGCAAAGGTGCCTTATGCAACATTCCAACTGATTAGAGATGCTGAATACTGGTGGGAAGGCACCAGACAACTGCTGGTAGCTGAGCATCAGGCGATCACTTGGGGAGTATTCCGCAACAAATTTTTGGACAAATATTTTCCCAGAGTGCTCGGACGAGAGAAGGAGCGAGGAATTCCGAGGCTGAGACAGCGGGACATGACGGTGGGGAATATGCGGCAAGGTTTGAGTCCTTTGCCAAATATTTTCGCTTTTTCCAGAACAACCCCGATGAGGAATGGAAATGCGAAAGGTTCGAAGACGGTCTTCGCTTCGAGATCAAGGAATCTGTGATGCCATTGGAAATCCGGAATTTCCAAGCCTTAGTAGAGAAGTGTAGAAAAGTGGAACTAATGAGGAAAGAAAGAGGCAATAGAGAAAGCATTGCGGGACCCACTCCTTCCAAAGACCATTATCAAGATCGAATCGGAAAGGGAAGCAACATCGGAGGGAACCTTACTTCCGCCACAAGGGAATGGACCAGGAATCAACGCATGACATCGTTCTGATAATTCTGAATCGGGAAGTGGAGGCCAACAAAACCAAAACCGAGACCAAGTTAGGAGATGTTACAAGTGTGGAGAACCAGACCACATGGCTAATGTTTGCCCACGCAAAGGAGTGAAGTGTTTCAATTGTGGAAAATTTGGACACTTCTCAAGGGATTGTAATGTACCAAGTATCGAAAAGCCTGTCAACACCTTAGGAACTGATAGACCCACGGCGAAGGGAATAGTCTACACCATGAATGGCGTTGAAGCTTCACAATCTGACGATCCTTTACAATAGAAGTAGTGTTGAAAGATTTCACAATTTGAAGGTGTTATGGCAGTGGTCTATAATTCTGAGTTGTAATAGGATTCTAAGTATAATCGCGTTTTGACGCCCTTGAGTATTTGACTCTCTAGGGTCTCCTATGTTACTAATCTTTCCAGCGAATGTATATATGTTTCTTATGACTTTTTGGAATAAAAGTCTCCTTAAGAAATTTATTCCAGTTCCCTTCTCTTTTGATTGTTGTGGTCAGTTTAGACTTCGGATCCAATCTTTCTTTTCCTCGAGTTATGAATTGCCTTGTTGTTGCACGGGATGGGTATGTTTATAAAAGAAGTTTCTCGATGAAACTTAATCTAATCACTTTTACTTTTGGTGGAAGTGATTCAGTTTGAATTCTTATCGAACTGCAACTCCTTTAAATTGTTGACCAGGAAATTCTAGTGAAAGGAGAAACTTGTTAGATTCATGATTGTAAATGTGTACCGATCATACATTTTTACCTCCATGAATATACTAAAGGATCTTCATACATTAGATGTTTCTGTATTCTTTTGGATCGATGAAATTCTTTTAGATACTTTCTGCTGATAGTATGATCTGGATGGTGAGAGATCCTATTAAGTTTCTAGGTACATAATTTCGAGGACGAAATTCTTTTTAGAGGGGTAGAGTTGTAACACCCTGTTTTTCGTATGCTTCTTTATCAGTAAATACATGCTTTAATGTGTTTATTTTTGATAAAATCCGGAGGATGATTTTATTTAAAATAAAATCATTTTCTTGTATTGTTTTACTGTATGAAGTCACGGTAAAATTTTAGGTCGAAAATTCAGACGAAAACCGGTCTGCGTTTTCTCTGCCAGTACAAGTTTACTGAGCTAGAAACAAAATTTTAATTTGTGAACGAGACAGTTAGTGTTTTTATGATGTTTTGTGTGGGTTTGGTAAATTTTCGAATTTTGTTGTCCGGGAATAAAATATAATATTTTATCCGGACGAAACCTTCAGAAAATACGATCGGATGTGCAACCGATTACGTATTTAAGCAGTTAAAGGAACCTTAAAGGAGGAGAGAAGGCTTGATGGGAAGTCTCATTAAATGTTTATGACACACACTAAGAAAAATTAAATCCTTACTTCCCTCCAAAATCTTACTTTTCATTTTTCTCTCTCCAATCACATCACATCACATTAACTCTTTAACCTCTCTTCAAGAAACTCATCTTCTTTCTTCTTCTCCCTCTCAAGGCCGTGCACACCTCCCTTTCCCTCTATAAATATCACTCATCAACTTCACTTCAACATTTTCCTTTCTCCTACTTCACTCTTAAGCTTTCATCTTTTTAACTTCAAGCTTCCAAAGCTCTTGTTTTTACTCTTCTTTTCACTAAGTGTTATTCATCAAAGTTGTTCCTCTTGTTTAGGGTAATACTCTCATGTATTCTTTTCTTTAAAAACTTCATCTTTTCCTAAAGTTTCTTCTTTATGTCATTTATGAGCTTTTATCTTCGAAAATCTCTCAAAAATGGTAGAAAACTCCTTTTGAGTTGAAACCAATTTCTATGGCCTTGTATTTACTTGTAGTTTAACATACTAAAAGGTTGTATAAAACAAAGTTTCCTAACCTCTACTTTCTAATGAGGCCGAACCATGCCTATGGTTTTGATGGATCTTGTTTCAACTTTTACAAGTGAGTTTGTATTTAAAGATTTGTTTTCCCAAGATGATCATGGACCAAGGCTCCTTTATGTTAAAGGATGCTATGTCTAAAGTGATTGGAAAGTTTAAAGATTTGTTTTCCCAAAATGATCATGGACCAAGGCTCCTTTATGTTAAAGGATGCTATGTCTAAAGTGATTGGAAAGTTTAAAGATTTTTACTCTACTTCTATGTCATTTATATTTATGCCATTTACTTTATGTCATTTACTTTATGTCATTTGCATTATGTCATTTACTTGATGCCATTTACATTTATGCCATTTACTTTATGTCATTTACTTTATGTCATTTACATTATGTCATTTACTTTTATGTCATTTATATTTATGCCATTTACTTTATGTCATTTACTTTATGTCATTTACATTATGTCATTTACTTTTATGTCATTTATATTTATGCCATTTACTTTATGACATTATACTTTAATTATTTATAATCCTATGATGTTTCCAAGATGATCATAGACTTGAGCTCCATAAGTTATTGGATGCTAAAAGGTCTAAGAGATTGGGAGGATTTAAAGATTTTTATCATAAAAACCCAAGGATGACCGAATCTTAAAGGTTATGGACCTAGGGTGTTTCGTTTTTCATTTATCCAAAGTGATCATGGTTTTGAGCTCCTTACTATTAATGGATGCTAAACCAAAGAGATTGGAAAGTATAAATGTTCCTAGCCTATTTTATTGGTCAAGGCTGAATCTCCATCAAGGTGTAACATGGTGGGATTTTTGTTCAACTTTGTTTTAAGTAATCATGTTTTAAACTCTTAGCACTTGAGGATCATAAATCCCTAAGTTGCATATGTTTTGGAAACTTCTAACCCTAAGTTCTTGGTTGAGTTCTAATCCTTTGAACCTTGTGTGCATGTGTGTAGGTGTTTAACTGGATATTTATATGTTGATTGAGCTTACTTGATTATCTAATGTACTTGAACTGTTGTGCTATTATCTGATGTTGAACTGTACTTGTTCTAAATTATATAATGCATATATGTGATGAACTGCTTTCAACTGTGATATTAGCATTGCACTGATGATATATACTATTGTTGATTGAAAGTTTGCTAAGCCAGACGTGCGTCTGTGCTCAACCATAATAAGGATTAAAAACCTTAATAAGCTTTGAAGATGAAGGGATTGGTGTTCTTTTCCAAAATCTCTTTAAACTTAAAGTACTTGTTTTAAATGTTGAAATGATTTTGGTGTACTATTGTTGTACAAGAGAAAAATCCTTTTCGAACTATGTGTCTTCGAGTGAAAACTTTCAAGAATATTTGGCAATATCCTATTGGGGGAAATATTTCAAAGATAAAAGAATTTCATAGATGCTTTATAAAAGGATTTTCAAAGAAAAGGTTTTTCCTAAATATTTTAGAAACTTTCCGATAACCTGGATAGGTTATCGACGATTCGGTTTTGAATTTGTTTTTCGCTGAACGAAAAATAAGTACTTAAGAAAGAGAATCTAGTACGCGAGACGTCGCCTCTAGTATTCAGTGATACGAACGTGATCTTGAATCAGTGTTAATTCGGGACTACGAGTCCTGGTTATGATGTTATGGACTTAGATCCTAATCGCGCTATGTTGGACTGTGTATTCTAACCGCGTGTTATGAACATGATTAAAGGTGAAGGTTGTTTTCTACGACCACAACCCTTGACTGTGGCCACGGTCTTGGGCATTGTGATTGAGCGTTCGAACTATGAGTCCTATGCTTCTGAGTTTTTTTAAAGTGATGGGGAAATGATGATTTAAGTCATTAGCCTTGAGCAGCGACTGTGAAAATAATGAACACAAAGAAATCCTTTTAAATGAAATATTTTCTCATGTGCATTTCCCCAAGCAGACGTGCTATTGATGATTAAATCATATACAAAAGATGGTATCTGGGAGTCTGTCCATGTAAACCGAGTGAAGATGCACATGTGACGTTGCTCGTCCTGAGACCTTATGCATGGGGGTAAGGAGGCAACTGCCTGGTGGGCTAGAGATTGACCAACTCTAATACTTCTCCAGGTAAAATGGTGTTGAGATCTCATGAGATTAAGTTAGAGCCTGATATTGAAGTGCCATGCATATTTTCGAAAGATTGACTGTGCGGGTTTGAGGCCTTTTGATATAACACTGACATATTGCGTATATGCATGATCTAACTGCTTATATGATTCTGTGATGTATGTATCATGTATATGGTTGTTGTGGGATATATCTTATGACGGTATCTCACTCTTACAATTATATCAGGTCTCTTCGGGTTTTGCTGTAGTACCTTGGTACTCTAGTGCCATGTTGCAGAGGAGTCTATCTGAGTCAATTGAAGACCTAGTGTTAGAGGTTGGGACAGTATTCTGATTGGGGTCTCTCCAATGAATATTTGATAGAATGACCAGCTTAGGAGTATGAGTTGGGTTGTATATCTAAAGGGGGTCTGTGAATGTAATGTTATATACATTCATCTGAAGTTTAAACTTTTTCTTTCGAAAATGGAAACTTAGAGAAATGTTGTGTGTCATGGTAGCTTTGTTACGAACATGACTTTACATTTTAAATGTACGTATGATGGATTTCAGAGTTATCCTTATAGGAGAAAATTTTATACCCCAGTTTCTGACTTAAGAGAAAACAAATTTTTTCCGAAAGCAACCAGCAAATTATCTTTTAATTTAAATTCCGCATGTGTTACGTAAGTAATGCCCTGAGGGAGGGCGTTACATTGAGCGACTTGTATGAGGGAATCCAGGATTTCATTGGCCTTATACATTTTATTGTTTGTCTCAAATGTATTAAAGTTAAATAGATCAGAACATGACTATCAAGAATACAGTTAAGTCCTAGTAATGACTCTTAAATATATGGTGAGGAGTATGATTAGTCATTCTACCTTACCGGAGTCACTATGGAAGTAACACTAAGGATTGCAACTTAAATGCTTGACACAGAACCAACTAAAGTAACCGACCAATCACTTTTAAGTTTAGGAATATCCAACTAAAGCAAGGCTTTGTAAGCCTCGCGAAGGAAATTGGAGTCCCAAACAGTAAGTGTGACACCCTAACTCGGGTCATCACCTTGCTACCCATTTGCAGAAATAAAACTTAATTTGCTGGTTACTTTCGGAAAATAATGTTTTCTCAACGTTCATCTTTTCAAAATATGGTGATAAATTTTTTTTTTCTTTTAATCCTCAAGACACAACAACGAAATCAAACCACACTTAAATACATAATGTATATAAGTTATACAACTATACTGCCTCATATGTCTTCACACCTAGATCATTATCAGTTTTATTCTCCTAAACACAATATATCAAAATAGGACCTAAGCTGGTCATAACTAACAGACACTACCGCCAACCGGAGCAGCACAGCATGCCCCGAACTAGACAGCCCTCTCCTTCTTCTTGTAGAGGTCATACCCCTTGTGCGACTCTGATATGTTTGTAAGGGTGAGACGCCAATATATGGATTTAACACGATAACTAAATGCTCGCACAAAAGAAGACACATACACATATACATAAACATCTCAATTATAGCATACAGTTTATCAGTGGGTTTCACACCCCAAACATCAACATTGGAAAACTATGCATGAACACTTCTATACATCATCTAAACATTCACACTTAATCTCATGAGATATCCCAACCAGAAATGAGTTGATCAGACTCCAGGCACATAACCAGAATACAGGCCCACAGCCAGAATACAGGCCCACAGCCAAAATACAGGCACGCAGCCAGAACACAGGCTCACAACCAGAATACAGGCACACAGCCAGAACACAAGCCCACAGCCAGAATACAGGCACACAACCAGAACACAGGCACGTCTGCCAATGCATGCAAAACACTTTTGTTTCATTCTTTTCTTTGTGTTTAATCTTTCTTTGCCGAAGCTCAAAAGGGCTTACGACCCACATAGTTTTAAAACACCTTTAAAACTTTTATTACAACACAGGACCTCACAGTCCGAGTGCTCAATCACGACACCTCTCGACCGATGCACCAGTCTTAGGTTCGTGGTACTAGAAAACATCTTCAATGTTACAATACGGTATACCTCACGTATACGGTATAGGCCCTCAAGTCCAAATGACCTCGAGTCCATCACAACACATAACCTTAGTACCCCGACGTCTCGGTTACTAAGTCCAACTGTACTTTCAACACGGTTGAATCAACTTTTGACTTTCAGAAATTCTTTTTCCAAGGTAGAAATTCAATATAAAATCCTTAAATCATAAAACTTAGTTTTTCACAAACTAATGAGTCACTTGAGGTTTATTTTCTTCAAAATATACACTGCTGTTTTCACAAATACTTGCCGTCTACACTTTTCCCAATTTGTCGTCAAATATTATTTTTAAGGCTTTTTAAGCAAAAATTTAACTTTTTCCACTTAATTAATTTTCTAAAATCATAATTAACTTATTTTCACCAATTAATTTCATAAAAGAATATTTTGTAATATTCCAGAATTTCTTACGTAAAAATTAACAGTGTAAAAATATTTTCACGGTTTCGCTCTCATTGTGACTCATAACTTACTTTTACACTAATAAATCATTAAAATAATAATATTTCTCAAAACTCATTATTTTTCCAAAATAATATTTCCCATAAAACGTTGAATACAATTTACACAGCTGATTAAAGCTTTTATCTGATTAATCGTTGTGCACTGACCACTGTCAGGCTTCTCAAACAACACTCACAAATAACATTCAACAACAATTATCAAGATTATATCCCCAGGCAGATCATGCATCATAGCAATATAATATACAACTGCAGATAATTAAATAAATTAAAAGCAGATCAAACACCAATACACAGATAAACAACACAACGTAAACAACAAAAACAAATAACCACAACCACATATAAATCATATAAACCACACTAAAAGTAAATAGTTATTGAGAAAATCCCTCAGGTAAGCTCCCCTTACCTCTTGAAGAACTTAGCTTCCGATTCAAAACTTTGTCGTGAATATGGGAACCGTCAACGCACGTACACGATAATCTAGTTTATCCTTCATCAAACATAACACTCAATCAACAAACTAACAACTAAATCAAGCCTAAAATCCTACATGTTGGTTTTGGTCAAGGGCTGAGTTTTGGGGTTAGAAATTTCTAAAATTTCTAATTATGATTAAGTCATGGATTAATGGTCCTAATCAACCAAGATCATGGATTAGTGGCTAAACAACTAAATTTTAAACTCAAAACTTCCTAACCCTCATATACCTAGATTCGGCCTTGACATGATCATAGGGCTAGGGTTTTTAGTTTAATAAACCAACTTGGATTTATTAAGCATACATACTAAGAGTTTGATTAACAAGATCAGTAAGGAAAACTTTGAACAAAACTCAACAAATTTAACCCACCTAGGGTTTCGGCCAACATAGAGATTTTTGAGTAAGATTTTAATTTTAAGAAACTAACATAGGTTATAGTGTGTAGACATACATGCCATATAGAATACATGATCATACATGACAACACATGAACAAAACTCTACCAACCCTAATTTGCTAGATTCGGCCAAGGCTAGATTTTTAGGAAAGAATTTTTTTGATTACATCATGCTCTTGGATTTAGATAATATGCATGATATCAAGAAGATAGAAAGTAGTTTCATCATCATGTGACTTTTCTAGAATTTATTATGATTTTTCAAAGTTCTAGGGTTAGAAACTTTAAAGTGATGAACAACTATGATACAAGCCTTGAATCAAGAAACTTGCTAAATAACATAGGCATGATTAAGGAAGAAGATTAGGATTTACCTCTTGAAAATCAATGACAAAGGAAATCCAAGAAACTTGCTTCACAAATCTAACACTAGAAGACTTATAAATTTAGGGTTTTGGAACAAATAGCAAAAGAAACTAAGTGAAAAGTGAGAGTATGGTATTTATAGAGATAGTGGCGCCATCTTGAGAAGGATCTAGATGATGATGAGTTGTCTTGCTAAAAGGATTCAAATGCAAATACTTCTTAGGGACCATTTTGCAAAGATTCCAAAAGTTCAAGGACTAGTTTGCAATTTGCTAATAAATTGTCATGATGACCTTTTTATCACATTTAATGTGAACTTATCTTGACTTTGTTGGCTGAATTTATGTGTCATAGATATTTTTAAGACAAATCATGAAAGTTGAAGAAAAATCAAGAATGATGAAGAATAATCAAGAATGATGTAGAAAAATGTGGAAAGTTGTGGAACATTCTAGAAAATCTTGATTCATCCAACAACAAATGAGGGAAGCCTTCACTCATTCATGGACTTGCGCATGGTCTTGGTAAGTTTGGGCTTGGATTCATTTTTGTGGGGCCCACTTGAAGATTTAAGCATTAAGCTTGACATAGGAAACTTGTATAGTTTCAAATAGGCTTTATGGAATCAATCCATGAACTAGGAAATTTTGGGCTTCAAAGCCACGTCCATTTAAGATTGGGAACAAGGATTCTAGCCCAATCCACTTAAAAAAACTTAGAAACTAATTTAGGGACAAAAGGGTAATTTACAGAAAGTTCAGGGACTTAAGCGTAAAATTCATAAATTTTCTATTTAACCCTGAAAAACCTTCTAAACTTAAAAATATGATTCATCCCCTTAAATAATCTCAAAATCCTAAGATAAACCCTCTATCGGCTCTTAGAAACTCCAAAATCCCCTCCGTCATCTACCCGATTACGCGTTCCGCCCGTAATACGTAAATTATTTTATTTTTTTCTGAAAAAAATTCTAAAAATACAGAATTGTAGAAAATAAAATACTAAACTTAAGTCTTTCGTTCACGAATTAAAATGAGGTCTTTTGAGCAGTATTATTATATTGTCAATGGAATTCGCGGGCCGGGTTTCGCCCGTCATTTCAAACCTAAATTTTAATCGTAGCTTCCTACATTCAAGTAGGATTGAGTGGTAAACTCCGTTTATTTAAAATAATTTTCTAAGTCTCAGATAAAAATATAAACATAATTATATAAATTTCTGATATTAGAAAATAGCGAAAAGTCGGGGTGTTACAGTAAGTGGTTACCTTATTGGTTACTCTGAAAGTTCAAAGGGGGTATTAATTTTTTTTTAAATCCCAAGTTAAAGATACCTTGAGACGGGAACTGAATAGTTCTTTGAGGATATTGAGTTTGGGGGAGATAAGGTTAGAGACATTATCTTTGAGGAAGAATTGGTTCTAATCCCTGAACATATTCATATAGTTGCTATTTGTGTAGCAAATTTGCATCCTTGTGAGGATATTGTTGTTATTCTTCCTATTCAAAATAAGGAAATTATTCCTAAAGGTCAAACTCAACATCCTCAAGAACTAGAGCATCAAGAGTCATTGCATTTTGCCATGATCCACTAAAGAAAGGATGAATACTATTTTGGATAATTATGTAGTATTTCTCCAGGAACATAAGGTAAATGGTGTAATGGAAGATGATTCTATCAACTTCCACCAAACCATATGAAGTTTCAGTTCGGAAAAGTGGATTGAAGGAATGAGTACAAGCTCAAGCTAGACAATAAGGTCGAAACTTATCCTATTACTTGAAAGTTTCAAGGGGTAATATGGAGAGGTATAAGGCTTGTCGAGTGTCAAAAGGCTATACTCAAAAGAAAAGGATGATTGTAAAGAGACCTTCTTTTCGAGTACCAATGAAGGACTCTTTTAGGACAATCATGGCTCTCGTTACTCATTATAATTTGGAGCTTCATAAGATGGATGTCAAGACGGTGTTTCTCAATGGCCACATTGATGAAACAGATGTATATAGTGCAACTGTAAAACCTTGAGTCGAAAGACCTAGAGAAGGTGGTTTGCAAACTGACGGAATCTATCTATGGGCTAAAGAAGGTGTCTCATTAGTGATACCACAGGTCCCATCAGGTGATTGTCTCATTTAGTTTTGAGATAAATATCGTGGACAACCGTGGGTTCACAATTTCAGTGGGAACAAATTTATACTCTTGGTGTTATATGTTGACATTTTACTAGCCAGCAAGGATATAGGCTCATTGCACGAAAACAAGAAATTTCTAATGAATTTTTTTTTTCAAGATGAAAGATCTTGGGGATGCCTCTTTTGTCTTAGGAATTCAGGTACTTAGAGATCACTCTCGAGGTATCCATGGATTATCACAAAAGACCTATATCGATACAGTTTTGGATAGGTTCAACATGAGAGATAGTAAACCAGTGAATATCCTTATAACTAAGGGAGACTATTTTAATCTCAATTAATGCCCAAAAGGAAATCTAGAATTCGGGAAGTACAAAATATTCCATATGCTTCAGCTGTGGGAAATCTGATGTATGCTCAGGTTTGTACGCATCCGGACATAGCATACATAATGCGGTGTTAGACAGATACTGGAGCAATCCATAAAAGGATCATTGGAAAGCAGTCAAAATGATCATAAGGTACTTAATGAGAACAAAATAATATATGTTCATGGATCAAAGATCTGATAGTTTAGAGATCATAAGGTATTCTGACTCCGATCTTATTGGGTGCCAAGATAGAAGGCATCCAACCTCAGGATATGGCTGAAGAATTTTGTCACTAGGCTGCATATAATAAAAGGAATTGAAAGACCACTCAAGTTATATTGTGACAATAAGTCAGTTGTGTTGTACTCCAATAACAACAGAAGTTTAATGAAGTCGAAGGTTATCAACATCAAGTTTCCAATTATCTATAGAACATATAGGAACAAACTTTATGCATGCTAACCCACTAGCCAAAGGCTTGACACCTAAGGTCTTTCATGAGGATGTTGCTCACTTGGGTGTTGGTTTTGACGTTGCCTTAGATTAGTGGGAGTTATTTTTTTTGTTGTTATCTTATTCTATGTTCTATGTTTTGGATTTGGTACAAACTTTATGTTATGTTTGATTTTCTGCAGAAACAAAGTTTATGGTGTTATTATTATTATAAGTATCTTAAGTTTTGGTTATGCACAAATATTTAATTTTCACCTAAGGAACTTCGGTATGATCTCACTAAAGACTTAAGTTGGACCAGTTGGAAATAGCCATGATTTAGAGCTCACATCGCATGAAATTTTCATGCCACTCATCCATATCGATCTATGTCATCAAGTGCATTGATATGGTGGTCGTCGGGGTTTAGTCACGATATACGTTAGTGGCGACAGCCGCGGTGGTCCCATTATTGATGTATGAGGTGGACCAGATTGTAAAGTGGAAATTTAAGGATAAATAGAATTCGGATGCGCACATAAAGAACTATGATATAATTATTACGATATATTACCCAAGTGGGAGATTGTGGAATATTTTATTCCAATATATCATAATGTGGGCAGATATCGGTAATTAATTATATTAGCTATTTATCTCTTAGGGGTCTTAATTGATATGTGATCAAATTAAGAGATAATGCCAATCAAATTTCTTATTTGATAATTAATTATATCATTAATTATCGGATATGGGCAAAATATGAGTGGATGTCACTGATGACCAATTTCGGAATAACGGGAACCCTAATTGGTCATCACCCTACATATAGGCTACGGTCCCCAATACACCAGACACAACGTACACCGCCTCTTCTCCTCATATGAAGAGCGACTAAAGCATAAGGAGTTCAGGTTGAGGAAGAACCACAAGCCAACGGGTGTTCATTACCCGTCTCTATCTTTCTTTTTCCCTCTTCGTGTTTCAGATCCTAAGACTATCAAGCTTTGTTTGTTTGATCGTGATTGATTGCCGTTGAGATTCCGCAACAGTTGGTAATCAAATCTAATATTATTGAAGAACGCTTAAGGTCAGGAACACAATATGGATCCGAGTATTTATATAAATCCTTAATAATCTGACATGATGTAAATCCTAGACTTTGTGATGTTTTGCTCTAGGGTATATATGAGACGCCCCGACGTCCCATTAAAGAAAACCCAAAATATTAAAACCTAATTTCGTTATTATCGTTTAAGCGAA
Organism: Sophora flavescens; assembly: GCA_030762895.1. Lineage (NCBI taxonomy): Eukaryota > Viridiplantae > Streptophyta > Magnoliopsida > Fabales > Fabaceae > Sophora > Sophora flavescens. Next base: position 227,794,089 of record CM061065.1, read on the forward strand.
TATATTAAAACAGCGGAACAATTTTAAAACCTAACATACATACATAATATATATACATCTCAAATCCTGATACAGTACAGCAAAGGGAATCCCATCAGTCGGATCCCAAAATGTACAAAACTGATAATCAAACAGAAAATAAAAACAACATCCTAAAGAGATGAGACGCGCTGGCCATAGACTCTATACTCAACTATGAGGATCCACTGCTCGTCCTCCAACGTCAGGCTCATATGAAGTCCCATCAAGTTCCTCCATGACTGGAATCTCTGTAGGCTCTTCTCATCACGATCACAAAAAGAAACATATGTAACATAGAGAATATAGGGATAAGAAACCATATAACATCAACCGTGGAAATGGTTTAGCAACATTTAATTAAATAACGGCACACTAAACATCCGTCTCCCCAGTATAATATATATAACATAATCATCCTCAATCCACATCTATAATCTTTCCTCTACCCTCCATTATGATGCAATGCAAATCTTTGTATGAATAATCTCTTGGTATCGGCCATATCCGGATATCACAACAATATAATCGACACGTCCAGAGTCCCCGGCGCACACCCTCGTCTGCGGATGGAGAGTGCCCACGCAAAGCAATGGCACTATAGACGCACAACCCGGTGCACACCTCTAGACCACAATCCAGGATGCTCATGCAATGCATGAACTATAGCTGCGACTAAAATGAAATCATCTCCGGGCCGGTCCGCCGTTAGCCTATCCCCGGAATTTTCCCTCTCGAGGCATAGACCCCAATCGACCATGTTTCGAGTCCACTCGACCATGTTTCAGTCCCTCATATCACGAGACCATGTTTTGGTCACCCCTAGTGCCCTAACCGGTCATCATAATCTCATAGATAACCTCAAAATAATCTCATCTCATCAATCTCGTCCTCATATCACGATAATTATCTCGGTTAGGCACTGCTATCTCATATAGTATGCAATCCCCAAATACATCCTCGTGTCTCATATAACTTTTGATTTACTCAATCCTCTAAGCACAATCATTACACTCATTCTATCATCATCATCATAACAACAACAACAACAACAACAATAATAATAATTATCATCCCATCAGTAGTAATATTAAAATAATAATTATGATAATAATAATAATAATAATAAGAAATATAATAAGTATAAACAAGTATCACTTTCACATCAACCAGTCAAACATGTAATCATCACGTAATAAAATCATCTATGTATGTAACGTAATGATGATAAACACACAATTTCTATATCATCATCGGTACCACTAAGTAGTCCATAATGTGATATAGACATTGTCCATTACTCGCTCTCATGTAGGGTTTGGGTCGCCCTACACCATTATCTAATTAAATGTAACCGCGCCGTTTCCGACGTTAAATAGTTTCTTTCCCCCACCTGGAATGTCTTAGGCTAGCTCTGGGGCAACGAAACGGACACTCCCTAAATTACCTCAAATCTGCCACTCACCGTTCTACACCCTCCGGGACTCCAAAAATTCACCTGAACACATCGTTGTGAAGCATACGTTACGTATAATCCAAATCTGAAGACGGAATTGGAAACCGATAAATGAATTGAAAGATAACCTCAATACCGTCGCCGACGACATTTAGGCATAAAAAGGACATAGGCTTACCTTAGCCTAATCAAGAAAAGAAAGATAGGATAATGAAGTAGACATCGTGAGGATCACAACGATATAATCAGAATTTTGATAGGACGAACGGATTGATCGGAAATCTCTCTATAATTTTCTCTCACTCTCACGGTTTCTCTCTCTCTCTTTCTCATGCTTTTTCTTAATACCCTCTATCTGACTTGCTTTCTTTCTAGCTATTTCTCTTTCCTTTTTAATACGCAAACTAACTAAAAAAAACAATATGAAAAAGAAATCAATTTAGGAGGAAAGATGAATGTAGTTTGGCGTGGAACTTCTCCATATAACAAGCTGCTGCAAATTGGCGTGGAGCATTTAGTGCAAAATGAAGGAACTTATCCTCTACCAGTCAAGCACCTGCGTGTTATGTTCTTAGTATGCGGCACAATTTGTAAAGGTGGAGGTGTCTTTATTACAGCATTTGCCGTGGCCACTAATCATACCGAAAGAAAAATTGTTTAGTTAATTATTTAGTGATAGGTACACAAACGAGTGATAAAATATTAAGCCTAACATAAACATGTTTTTACTTTCTGGAATAAAGATTGATAGATATACGTTTTCGAAATTCAAATTAGAGTAAAGATTAATAATTGGACTGATCAACTAAGAAAATACTCGGTCCAAAATTTAATCTCCGATTAAGGTCAAACCAGTTTATTTTCAATTCTAAAATTAAATTGAATGAAAATATAAAAATGCTTTTCTATTAAACATATTATTAAAAATATTTTTCTGTACTGGTAGTAATAGTGACAATAATGTAACTTATTGTCTAGTAAGTGTGCATCCACTGAAATAAGTCAGTGCTAACGCACCCAATAAAATAATTTGAAGAGACTAATTTAATTACTCAAACTAAACCACATAACAAAATTAACAAACATCCAAATAAACTAATTAATCATATGTGTAATTATATTTTAACCGGTTAAATAGCGTAACTAAAAACGGGCTGTTACATTACTACCCCTCTTAAAAGAAATTCCGTCCTCGGAATTTACGTACCTCCGAAAAGATGTGGATACTGTTGTTGTATATTCGCCTCACGCTCCCATGTAGCATCTCCAATAATCTCATCCTAAATGACCTTAACCAAAGGAATCTGTCTACCGCGGAGTTCTTTAATCCTTCTATCTGCGATCTTAATCGATAAAGCCTCATATTCTAGATTCTCTTGGAGTTGTATAGACTCAGGCTCAAGCACATGAGAAGAATTAGGGTAATATTTTCTCAACTGGGAAACATGGAAGACATCGTGAAGGTTGTAAAGGTTAGGCGGTAAGGCTATCTGGTAAGCTACTAGACCAATTCGTCGAAGAATCTGAAATGGTCCAATGAATCGGGGAGTAAGTTTTCTAGACTTTATAGCTCTGCCAATTCCGGTCTTCGGAGTGACTCTCAAGAACACGTGATCACCTTCTTGGAATTCTAAGGGTCTCCTCCTCTTGTTACTGTAGCTTCTCTGCCGATCCTGGGCTTCCTTCATTTTCTCTCTTATTTTCCTAACTTGTTCTGTTGTTTGCTGTACCACATCAGGACCCAACACTTGGCTCTCGCCAGTCTCATACCAACATAATGGAGTCCTACACTTTCTCCCATACAGAGCCTCATACGGTGCCATTCCGATGCTACTGTGGAAACTGTTATTGTATGTGAACTCAATCAATGGTAGGAATTCATCCCAACTGCCAACATGTTCCAACACACAAGCTCTTAAAAAATCCTCCAATGATTGGATTGTTCTCTCTGACTATCCATCCGTCTGAGGATGATAAGCAGAACTCATCCTCAACTTTGTTCCCAAAGCATCGTGTAACTGTCTCCAAAATCTAGATGTAAATCTAGGATCTCGGTCGGAAACAATACTCGACGGCATACCGTGCAACCTCACTACTTCCTTGATATAGATCTGGGTCAACCTTTCAAGACTATAACTTTCACCAATAGGTAAAAAGTGAGCACACTTCGTCAACCTATCAATGATAACCCAAATCGCATCAAACCTCTTCGTAGTTCGTGGTAATCCGACCACAAAGTCCATCGCTATACTATCCCATTTTCACTCTGGGATATCTAAGGACTGCAACAACCCAGCGGGCTTTTGATGCTCTATCTTAGCTTTCTGACATACCAAACATGATAGAACATATTCCGCCACTTCTTTCTTCATCCTTGGCCACCAAAACATCTTCTTCAAGTCTTGGTACATCTTGGTGGCTCCTGGGTGGAAACTCAGTTTACTTTTATGTGCCTCCTCTAAGATCATATTCCTAATCTCTAAGTTCTCTGGCACACATATACGATCCTTAAACCTTAACACTCCATCTGATCCTCTCCTAAACTCTGAAACTTTACCCTCATCTATACCTCGATTCACATCTACCAAATATTCATCCTGACCCTGCTTAATCTTAAGGTCTCTCAAAAACTCACTACTGATGGTGATCATACTTAAACATATTCTATCCTCCATCAGATCCATACCTAGGTTCAAATCTCTAAACTGTTCAAGCAACTCCATCTCTTTCACCATCATTGCAGATACGTGCAAGGATTTCCGACTTAGTGCATCTGCCACAACATTAGCCTTTCCTGGATGGTATTGAAGATCAAACTCATAGTCTTTAATGAATTCCATCCATCTACGTTGTCGCATGTTCAGCTCCTTCTGATCAAACAAATACTTTAAACTCTTGTGATCACTGAACACATTAAACTTAACTCCATAAAGATAGTGTCGCCATATCTTCAATGCGAACACTATGCATGCTAACTCCAGATCATGGGTTGGGTAATTCCTTTCATGAACTCTCAATTGTCGGGAAGCATAAGCCACAACTCTTCCCTCTTGCATCAAAATAAAACCCAATCCTTGATACGACGCGTCACAATATACGTCAAACTGTCCTAATGGATCTGGCAACGTTAGCACAGGAGATGTAGTCAACTTCTCCTCTAGCTACTGAAAACTCTCTTCACACTTCTCTGTCCAAACAAACGCTGTACCTTTTTTCGTTAACTGCGTCATAGGCAATGCAATCTTCAAGAAACCCTCAATGAACCTCCTGTAATACCCGGCTAATCCTAGAAAACTCCTCACCTCACTCACTGACTTAGGACTCTCCCATTTAATCACGGCCTCTACCTTAACTGGATCAACAACTATCCCCTTCTTGTTGATTACATGCCCTAGAAACTGTACTTCCTCTAACCAAAATTCACACTTGGATAGCTTAGCATACAACTGCCTATCTCTCAACACCTATAACACCACTCTCAGGTGTTCCTCGTGTTCTTCCCGACTACGGGAGTAGATAAGAATATCATCTATAAACACTACAACAAACTTGTCAAGGAACGGTCTAAAAATTCTATTCATGTAATCCACGAACACCGCTGGAGCATTAGTTACGCCAAAAGGCATAACTAGGTACTCATAGTGTCCATACCTTGTCCTAAAAGCGGTCTTAGGTACATCCTCCTTCTTCACCCTAATCTGATGGTATCCTGATCTTAAATCTATCTTGGAAAACACCGAAGCTCCTTTCAACTGATCCATCAAATCATCTATCCTAGGCAACGGATATTTGTTCTTGATTGTAACTTTATTCAACTGCCTATAATCCGTACACAACCTAGAACTCCCATCCTTTTTCTTGACAAACAATATCGGTGCTCCCCAAGGCGAAGCACTCGGCTCCGATGAATTCCTTCTTCATCATGTCATCCATTTGTTTCTTCAACTCGCCAACTCTCTTTGGTGACATCCGATAAGGAGCTCTGAAATAGGTCCAGCCCCTGGTATGAGATCTATAGCGAACTCCACCTCCCTCTCGGTGGCAAACCGGGGAACATCGGGAGGGAAAACCTCGGGAAACTCTCTAGCAATAGGCGGAGAATCTATACTCGAAGTCTCCTTAGCTTCCAAAGAGAAAAGCATCACATCTTTGCCGAGAACCGCAACCCCTCATAGTTGCTCCTTCATTGCGAGATACTATGCTAGAAGGCTCAATAAAAGATAAAGTCTTTCGGGCACAGTCTAGCACTACATGGTTAACTGAAAGCCAATCCATGCCCAGAATAACGTCTATCTGCTGCATAGGCAAACAGATGAGATCTACTAGGAATGCCCTATTTTCAACAACTATAGGACACTGTAAGCAAACAGACATAGTGATCAAAGGATCACTGGTAGGAGTGGACACTGTCAAAGTATATGGTAGCTGAGAAACGGGCAAATGTAAATGATCTACACACTCATGGGACACAAAAGAATGTGTAGCACCTGAATCAAACAACACAGACGAGAGTCTGCCAGATATTAAACACATACCTTGAATAAGATATGCAGATTGAGAGGACTCAGATCCTCTCACTGTAAACACTCTCCCTGTGGCCTGAGGTCTGGCCGTCTGTCGTCCCGCTGTCGGAACCCCTCTCCTAGCTCCTTCTCTGAAACCACTGGCTCCTCTGAAACTACCAGCTCCTCTGGCCATTTCTTTGGCCAGACCTTTTATTCGCTCTGTCTACAATCCCTAGCAAAATGACCTGGTTTGCCACAGATGTAGAAACCAGATCTATCTGAACAATCCCTTATATAATGTGGGCCTCCGCATCTGAAACACACTGGGGCCCTCTGCTGCTGGCCCTCTCTGGTAACTGGTACTAATGGTACAGATGTCTGAGTGCTCTGTCATGGTCTAACGTATGGTCCTCTCCTCCACTGAGAACCTCCATCACCTCTCCTCTGCTGACCTGCTCTGATAGGACCCCCACTACTTCTTTGTCTCGCTCTCTGCCTTTGCCTCCTGTCCATGCTCTCAATAGCACTGGCCCTCTCCACCATCTCTGGAAAGCTCAGAATATCCAAGGGTACTATAGCCCTCCTTAACTCATGCCGTAAACCCTCCTCGAATCTCCGGCACATCCAGCCCTCATCCGGAAACCTCTGGTAGTACTCAGAAAACTGTATCAGGGCCTCGAATCTAGCTGCATAATCACCAACAGATCGGTCTCCCTGCTGGAGACTCATGAATTCTCTCTCCTTCTCGCGTCTGACTAATCGCGGGAAGTACTTCTCAAAGAAACACTCTCTGAACAGCTCCCAACTGATGAGTCTGCCCTCAGCCTCTAGTAATCTCCACTTGCCTCTCCACCATGACTCAGCCCCTCCGGTCATCATAAAGGCGGCATAGGTCACCTTCCTATCATCTCTACATCTCATGGTATCAAAGATCTTCTCGAGCTCCTGAATCCACCACTCTGCTCGCTCTGGATCATACTCTCCACCAAACTGTGGTGGCTTTCCTTTGAGAAAGGTAGTCAATCCTGCGTCCTCAGCATCGGTGGCTATCCTCCTATCATGCCGCTCCTGTAGCTCTGCCTCTCTCTGTACCCTCTGAGCATTCTGCTGCGCCTGCTGCAACAGAACGGATGCTAACTCGCGAATAGTCCGAAGAGTCTTGGCGGACTCTCCTCCACCTCCAATCCTGCCCGGCCGCCGATGGGGCTCATCCTCTACACCCTCTATCGCTCTACCACCACCCCGTCTACCATGTCCTCGACCTCGGCCTCTAGCCATGATCATGTTAAAAGAAATCATTAGCCCCCATCAATATGACATATAATACTACATAAAACTGGAATATAAATACTATATGCCATAGAGATGTCGCATCGGACTCAGTACCCAACTTCTAAGCATAGTTGTTATCCGATGTGGATTCAACTAAATGGCCAGTTCACCCTAATCATAGTGCTCACAGTCCGATTCAGAACCGAACTGCTCTGATACCACTAAATGAGACGCCCCGACGTCCCATTAAAGAAAACCCAAAATATTAAAACCTAATTTCGTTATTATCGTTTAAGAGAATATATTAAAACAGCGGAACAATTTTAAAACCTAACATACATACATAATATATATACATCTCAAATCCTGATACAGTACAGCAGAGGGAATCCCATCAGTCGAATCCCAAAATGTACAAAATTGATAATCAAACAGAAAATAAAAACAACATCCTAAAGAGATGAGACGTGCTGGCCATAGACTCTATACTCAACTATGAGGATCCACTGCTCGTCCTCCAACGTCAGGCTCATATGAAGTCCTATCAAGTTCCTCCATGAATGGAATCTCTGTAGGCTCTTCTCATCACGATCACAAAAAGAAACATATGTAACATAGAGAATATAGGAATAAGAAACCATATAACATCAACCGTGGAAATGGTTTAGCAACATTTAATTAAATAACGGCACACTAAACATCCGTCTCCCCAGTATAATATATATAACATAATCATCCTCAATCCACATCTATAATCTTTCATCTACCCTCCATTATGATGCAATGCAAATGTTGTATGAATAATCTCTTCAGGTATCGGCCATATCCGGATATCACAACAATATAATCGACACGTCCCAGAGTCCCCGCGCACACCTCGTCCTCGCGGATGGAGAGTGCCCACGCAAAGCAATGGCACTATAGACGCACAACCCGGTGCACACCTCTAGACCACAATCCAGGATGCTCATGCAATTCATGAACTATAGCTGCGACTAAAATGAAATCATCTCTGGACGGTCCGCCGTTAGCCTATCCCCGGGAATTTTCCCTCCGAGGCATAGACCCCAATCGACCATGTTTCAGGTCCACTCGACCATGTTTCGGTCCCTCATATCACGAGACCATGTTTTGGGTCACCCCCTAGTGCCCTAACCGGTCATCATAATCTCATAGATAACCTCAAAATAATCTCATCTCATCAATCTCGTCCTCATATCACGATAATTATCTCGGTTAGGCACTGCTATCTCATATAGTATGCAATCCCCAAATACATCCTCGTGTCTCATATAACTTATGATTTACTCAATCCTCTAAGCACAATCATTATACTCATTCTATCATCATCATCATAATAATAATCATAACAACAACAACAACAACAACAACAATAATAATAATAATTATCATCCCATCAGTAGTAATATTAAAATAATAATTATGATAATAATAATAATAAGAAATATAATAAGTATAAACAAGTATCACTTTCACATCAACCAGTCAAACATGTAATCATCACGTAATAAAATCATCTATGTATGTAGCGTAATGACGATAAACACACAATTTCTATATCATCATCGGTACCACTAAGTAGTCCCTAATGTGATATAGACATTGTCCATTACTCGCTCTCATGTAGGGTTTGGGTCGCCCTACACCATTATCTAATTAAATGTAACCGCGTCATTTCCGACGTTAAATAGTTTCTTTCCCCCACTTGGAATGTCTTAGGCTAGCTCTGGGGCAACGAAACGGACACTCCCTAAATTACCTCAAATCTGCCACTCACCGTTCTACACCTTCCGGGACTCCAAAAATTCACCTGAACACATCGTTGTGAAGCATACGTTACGTATAATCCAAATCTGAAGACGGAATTGGAAACCGATAAATGAATTGAAAGATAACCTCAATACTGTCGTACGCGGCATTTAGGCATAAAAAGGACATAGGCTTACCTTAGCCTAATCAAGAAAAGAAAGATAGGATAATGAAGTAGACATCGTGAGGATCACAACGGTATAATCAGAATTTTGATAGGACGAACGGATTGATCGAAAATCTCTCTAGAATTTTCTCTCACTCTCACGATCTCTCTCTCTTTCTCATGCTTTTTCTTAATACCCTCTATCTGACTTGCTTTCTTTCTAGCTATTTCTCTTTCCTTTTTAATACGCAAACTAACTAAAAAAAACAATATCAAAAAGAAATCAATTTAGGAGGAAAGATGAATGTAGTTTGGCGTGGAACTTCTCCGTATAACAAGCTGCTGCAAATTGGCGTGGAGCATTTAGTGCAAAATGAAGGAACTTATCCTCTACCAGTCAAGCACCTGCGTGTTATGTTCTTAGTATGCGGCACAATTTGTAAAGGTGGAGGTGTCTTTATTACAGCATTTGCCGTGGCCGCTAATCATATCAAAAAAAAATTGTTTAGTTAATTATTTAGTGATAGGTACACAAATGAGTGATAAAATATTAAGCCTAACATAAACATGTTTTTACTTTCTGGAATCTAAAAATAAAGATTGATAGATATACGTTTTCGAAATTCAAATTAGAGTAAAGATTAATAGTTGGACTGATCAACTAAGAAAATACTCGGTCCAAAATTTAATCTCCGATTAAGGTCAAACCATTTTATTTTCAATTCTAAAATTAAATTGAATGAAAATATAAAAATGCTTTTCTCTTAAACATATTATTAAAAATATTTTTCTGTACTGGTAGTAATAGTGACAATAATGTAACTTATTGTCTAGTAAGTGTGCATCCACCAATGAAATAAGTCGGTCTTAACGCACCCAAGAAAATAATTTGAAGAGAGTAATTTAATTACTCAAACTAAACCACATAACAAAATTAACAAACATCCAAATAAACTAATTAATCATATGTGTAATTATATTTTAACCGGTTAAATAGCGTAACTAAAAACGGGCTGTTACAATATACATCTAGTTTTGTATGCTTTAAAGGATAAAAACAATAAAGAATCAAGAACTAAAGGATTAATTGTAACATGTTCCCTTTCTCCACCAACCTAGTTCTCTTATTCTGTTTTCACTTGCTTTGCGCATTTGGAATAAAATCTTTTCATCTTGTTATAGACTTACTGGGGACACTGCTTAGGTGTAGTTGCTTTTGAAGTGGAGTATTTAATTTATCCAACTTTCCTTGAGGAATGAATAATTTGTAGTCAGAACCGAATACCAAGTATTGTGTCGTGAATCGTTATATAATATTTTTATTTCCAAATGCCTTATAATCATTTGATAATAGACTCCGATGGTGTCTGCAATCTTAGACATTTTTGTATGTGTGTTATGCACAAGAGTCCAATGCCACTTGCAATAGAGGCCCAGGAAGCCCAAATGGAGGTATCAGAAGCAACTCAGCAGGTTTTGGCTGATATGAGACCCAAAAGGACAAAAATGAAGTCCATTCATCTCAAGGACTTTGTTATGTAGTCAGGAAGATTCAAGAATAGTTGCTGAGATTATCATTTATTTACCAATTCACTACAAAAAAAAACCTATTTAGCGACCGAAGATTTCGGTCGCTAAACATGATAATTCGGTTGCTATATTGTGTAGCGACCGAATTAAGGGGATAGCAGAAACCCTGGTTGCTAAATGTTTAGCGACCAAATTTGTATTTCGGTCGCAAATTTGCGACCGATATTTTGGTCACAAAATTATATATTTCGGTCGTCGTATAGTTGGTTGCATGCTCAGATAATCGAATTTGGTGGTGATATTGATTCGCTATTTGTTCAGTAAATTTTGATTTTTTTATATAAAAATTTTCCTGTAACTTAATCTACCGACCAAATTTTGTTTTTCAACTATTACCCCATTGATTTTTAATTTCTGATATAAACAAAATACACCAATATTTTTTTTTAATAAATAGAAAACGTAAATATGATGTACTAACGATCCAAAACACTACAGTCAATATGATCAAGAAAACACATACATTAATTAACGCAAGTTTAATAATTGTTTATAAAAAAATGTTTAATAATATACTAATTAACGATCAAAACATAAAAACACACCACAATCAATAAATACTAATCAAAATATCAAAACTCATCAATCTTCCAAAGGGATGAACATGTAGAAGCGAGAACCCCCAAGGTACTTAAACTTTGCCAATACACCAGTGGACAACAAATACAACTCCCTGATACCATTTGTGTCTGTTGCAAAATATGGGCGATCCTCATGGATTACTATATTCCCATTGAACAAATTTCCGCATTTGTCTTCAATAGTCACAACACGCGGTATTCCGTTTCCCCAACGACGGTAGAATGATGGCGGGATTGAAATCAAATCCTGTAAATATACAAGAACAATTTAGTAATGATTAGTTTATGCCTTAACCATCAATACGTGAATCCGATCGTTATTCTTAAGTTGATAAGATATTGTACCTGGTCTAAATGGATGGCTGTCTCAAAACATTTAGTCGGATCCATTTTCTGATAAAACGATAAGGAAAACAAGTCATATGTCTAAACTTCATCAAGTGATAATAAGAAAAGATGGAAAGATCCATGTAGCATACTAACATGTTAAAATATAACAAAGAAATGCAACTTCACATGCAACTTTACAGATTAGCAAACATAGTAATTTTCAGGAAAGCAGATGCTTTTACGTCGTTTTGAAGGATGGTCATAGAAAGGACTTTTCCTACTGGAAATGCCTAGATAACCTAGTAAGGATGGTCATCAACAACTATTTCTGGAAAGCTCCATTGCCCAGTGAAACAAATGAGTAGAAAACCAGAGTTGCTTTCATAATATTGTGTCTGTGAGCTGCTCTCTAATGTGAATAATGTTTGAATGATGACGGCACGTCATGTGCCTGGTAAATTGTGCCCCACACTTCATTTTATCTAACCCTATACTTAATCCTTCATTATCTAAGACCTTGGCCTTAAGGCAGAATTAAAGAAAAACCTCAAACTTCAAGAATCCTTCAAGCACATCCAAAATATTGAATGAGCATGCGTGCCCTGAGAAGGTACGCATGCTCATTAATATTGAATCTCAAATAGGAAACTAAGGCTTTCGTAGCTTAATAATTAACTCTAGCAGAAAATAAAACCATTGACTTATAAGGATTGCAACATACTTCAACAAATATATATTGAAGCATATTTCAATACAAACTTAGATAAAATATAGTAGCAAACATCCTATTGAGCTCCGCTCTCCACTAACAAGTAACACATAATTGCCAAACACATGCATAACTTCTAAATTAGCAACACACAACAAGCATCCCGCCTTTTTGATAGGATCACATCCTATTGAGCTCTGCTCTCCACTAATGGCAATCAAGGCAAAGAATTGACACATCCATCCTATTGAGCTCTGCTCTCCACTAACAAACAACATATAAAGTTTACAACCACATGCATCAATTTTAATCTACCAGCACACAACCAGTATCCTATTGAGCTCAGCTCTCCACTAACAAACAACATATTCAATTGCAACCACATGCATCATTTCTAATCTACCAGCACACAACCAGAATCCTATTGAGCTCAGCTCTTCACTAACAATCGACAAATCAATTCAAAGTCTTCAAGAACCACTAGCAACAAAGAAAAAGATAGAGTATTTGACCTACCTCAACTCCAAGTAAATAGTGAAAACGGGCGACAACTAGAGCGGTTGTCAATCTACAAAGAAAACTGTACGAAAAAATAATAACATCATCAAAGGCTCTTGTGATAAAAGTATAAACTTGGAAATCATTAACCTACTTGCACACTTGCCACTCATGAAAGTATAAACAAAACATTTTCATTACATATCAGTACCATAGCTTGTTTAAACCGGGCATTGTTTTAGTGGCAAAGCAATAAAAAAAAAAGGTATGTTATGTACTTCAACAACTTATATAAGTGTGCCCAAAGTGTGGTGTGTGCAGGTGGCGTGAATGGAAGGGAAGAGAGTGTGGGGAACTGAAAGTGCAGGAACCCTAAACAGAGAGGTAAAATAAAAGAAGTAATAAAAAGAAAAGTGGTAAAATGGAGCAATACACATGAGACAAACCAGCGTAGTATGTTCACCAAGATGACTTGCGAAAAAAAAATCCTCTTAGGCAATAACCATAGCATAAATATCATAAAAGGTCAATCAAATTAAAACAATGATCATTCAGTTAAGTTATTTTCATTTTTAACATCACAAAAATATTATTTACCTTTAGCTACACCAAAAAAGGGATTTAAAAAGTAGAAACAAAACCAGATTAGGACCAATTGGATATATACGAAAAGGTGGCAGAAGTATAATGATCCTATAAACACTAAAATACCATAACTCAAGTAGTCATAAAGCAAGCAATTTTAAAGTACAATTAAAAACCAATTAGCACTTGCACTACCTAGCAAAAATATATACTTTACAAATCATGGTAATTCAGGCATTTCCTCAAACACCCTGCTATCATTACCCCCAACACCTATCATACTATTTAAACAAGACAATAATCCCCAGAAACTTTACCCATTTGATCAATACGAAACAGTTTAGCAAGTAACAGAGAACAGAAAATCTAATTTTCAATGCTTAACAGCTTCAATCATCAACAGGCAACATCACATAGATCAAAGGTTCAACCAATCAAATAGTAAAACAACATGAAGATTAAACAAAATACAACATGTTACTCCACCTAATGAATGATGAGTGCAATCACGATCTTGGATTGAAAGAAGAAAGGGAGGCACTTGAATAACCTACCTTCACAGTTGCAGAGACGGCGGTGCGGCGGCCCAAGAGGGTGCTCTCTCAACCGTGCAAAACCTGCAAACAGAGAGATACAGAGGGAGGGAGAGATAGAGACGCGAGTGAGAGAGAGAGAAGGAGAGAAGGAGAGGGAGAGAGAGACGCGAGTGAGAAGGAGAAAGAGAGAAGGAGAGGGATAGAGAGATGTATGCTTACCGTGTGGAGGAGGTGGTGACCGGAGAGGAGCTGGAGGAGGTGGTGGCCGGAGAGGAGCTGCTGTGCCACCTGCGTGTGAGAGAGAAAAGAAGAAAAGAGAGAAATGGGGGAAGAGAGGGAGGAAATCGAGATTTAGGGATTTTATTTTTAGCGACCGAATAATTCGGTCGCTAAATCGGTCGCTGAATGGATTAATTTGAAATTTGAATTCATAAATTTAGCGACCGATTTAAAATTCGGTCGCTAACACGCTCTATTTTAATTTTTTACGTGTCGTTTAGCCACCGATTTAATATCGGTCACAAAGATAGATAAAATTTAACCGTTGCATTTAACTCGGTCGCCATTTCGGTTGCTAAAAAGTCATAACTTTTTGACTTTTACTTTCCTTTATTTTGCGACCGAAATAGAGACCGATAAATCTGCTACGCTCTATTTCGATCGCTATTTCGGTCGCAGTATCAACTCTAATCAGTGTTTGATTTAGATCCTACAATCGGTCGCCATTTCGGTCGCAAACAGCAACCAACAAATTCAGTCACTATTTTCGGTTGCTAAATAACCTTTTTTTTTGTAGTGATTGTAGTTTGTTAGCCAGGTGGCATCTGATCCTGTAAATGAGGAACTGAAATATTGTTAGCTCAATTTGATATATAGGCCAACTATGAAATGAATGAGGGGAAGAAAAACATTATCAGAAAATTTCTCTCTCCTTCCTGTGGCTTCCCTACGTGGGATTCGATTCTCTTCCTTAACCTTCTCTATATTTGTTCTTAACACTGGTGCTTTCGTTCCCTGAACCATGCCCCGCCACCCACCTGACAACCCTGACCAGTCCCACCTAGCTGAAGCTATTACAGCCAGCGACAATACCCTGCAGTAGATACAACTCAACCAAGAACAATTCCAAATTCAGCAAGAGCAACGCCATGAAAACTACCTATCCACTTTTCAAACATTGCAACACCAAATTACCCACACCACCCCACATCCCTTAAACACAGAAAAACCACTGAGACCACCCAAACTTTACCTCCAAACCTTTGATGGTTCTAACCCCCTAGAATGGATTTTCCAGGCAGATCAATTTTTCACCCATTATGCCATTCCGGTTACCCAACCCCTGACCCATATCTCGCCTTATATGACAGGTGATGCGTTAGCATGGTATCAATGGTTATCCACTAATGGGTTACTTACCTCTTGGGATGATTTCAAACATGCCTTGGAGACACGTTTTGGGCCTTCATCCTTTGAGAATCACCAGCAAGCACTCTTTAAACTTCAACAAAAATCCACTGTAACAGAGTATCAGAAAGAGTTTGAGAGGCTGTGTAATAGGGTGATTGGCCTTCCTGCCAATGCCATTCTTGATTGTTTTATTTCTGGCTTGAAATCTGAGATTCAACATGAAATAGCCATATTACAACCTGCAACTATCTCCCATGCCATTGGCTTAGCAAAACTCATTGAATCTAAACACCTAGCTAACCGATCTATTCCACCAACACCTAGACCATACTACCCTAAATACAACCCCTCCCCCTCAACTAATTTCATCACAGCCACCCCTATTACCTGCAACTAACCAACGCCTATCCCTACCTGCACCTGCCAAAACAGCAACATTCCCTATCAAATATGTCCCCCCATCTGAGATGCAAGCCTGCAAAGCTAAGGGACTTTGCTATCATTGTGATGAACGTTATGTTCCTGGCCATCATTGCAGATCCAAGCAATTTCTCCTTATCCTCACTGATGAACCTGAGGAAAACATCACCCCTGAACTACCCATTGACCCCTTCCAGTGTTATGTAATGCCAGAACCCCTTTCCCCACCTCCTATACCACCCCAATTCCTAGCTCTACCACACACTTCCCCACCGGAAGAAACTGACACCTCGCCACCAGACACAGGCCCCGACTAATTTCACTTATCCCTCCATGCCATAATGGGTCACCCATCACCAAAAACTCTCCGATTTCAAGCCACCATCCATGGCCACCCTGTTTCAGTCCTGGTAGACACAGGGAGTTCTCACAATATTCTCCAACCGAGGATTGCCTCATTCTTGGACCTTCCGGTCTCTACCTTGCCCACTTTTGCGGTTATGGTTGGTAATGGAGCTAAATTAGAATGCAAGGGTCGATGTGTGGATGTTCCAGTCATGGTGGACAAGACAACATTCACCGTTTCCCCGTACTTGCTTCCTATACAAGGGGCAGACATGGTTTTGGGTGTCCAATGGTTACAAACATTGGGACCTTTTGTATCGGATTTCACTATCCCATCTATGCAATTCTACTTCAATGGCCAATTAATTACTCTAAAGGGGTCTGCATCTAACCGACCTGTACCTACCACATTTCACCAACTCACTCGAATGTTACACACAGACTCTGTTGCATCATTCCATGCCATCTCGATGTTGCCTAACCTTGACCCAAATATACATGACTCTTGCGAAAATTCCCTTCCCATGGACCTCACAGATGATGTCCGTATCCAGATCAATTCCCTACATCCTGACCTAGCCAGAATCCTTCACCTCTACAGCCACATATTTGCCAAACCTCACGGCCTACCCCCAAATAGGCCACATGATCACCATACTCACCTCCTTCCCGACTCAAAACCCGTTAACACCAAACCCTACCGCTACCCTCATTTTCAAAAGGAAACAATTACCAAAATGATTGCTGAAATGTTGGATGAGGGCATTATCCGCCCTAGCACTAGCCCTTTTTCGTCCCCCGAGCTTTTGGTTAAGAAAAAGGATGGCTCGTGGCGGTTTTGTGTGGATGACACACTGTCGCACACGGGTCAAAAAGCGAGCGATTGGAAAAATATGTAGTTAGGGAGCAACAACTCGAGTATCGTCTCACAAGGACTCTTGGATTGTTGTTAACAGAAAAAGTCAGTTTTTGGGGGGTTTTGGATTTGAAATTAAATAAAGAAAACAAAGCAGAAAACTATGCAAACTAAATAATTATCAAATAAGCTAAACGATCAACCTACTGCTTTCGGTTTCCCACTATCATCGGTTCATATAAATCTATGCCCTAAGCGGATTCTAATCCCTTTTCGATTGTAGCATCAATTAACAAGCGAAATTGACACTACGAGACATGTGTTCCTAATTCCGAATTAAGCAAACGGATTAAACCCTTCGTGAATTAAGCAAACACGAATTGAACACACACGAATTAAGCAAACGCGATTAAGTTTAGGAACACACAATCATCGAAATGAATCAACACATATTCTATATAGTCCTGAATTAAGTAAACAAAACATATAGAACAAATATTGAAAGAGAATAGCATTAATTTTAGGAATTACAAAACCTCAAGCGACGGTGCAAACCGGTTACAGTAGATCAATCAAGGGAGACTAGCTCTCCATTACAAAGGGAGCACAAAACTCTAAACCTAAATTCGCAGCCGTCCTAATCTAAAAGAAAAGAAGATGATGAGATGATCAGTTATGCCCTAAACAGATATAAACACAGATTCTGGGTTACGTTCTCTCGCGAGGCGAATCTTATGAACAGGTCCTCAGCGTTTGGAATTCTCGCGAGGCGAGGTGGTGACTAGCGAGGCGAGGAATGGAAGAGTCTTCTTATTACGCTCGTGATGAGTATCAGGGACTGGGCGTGATGGCTTCGGTCTTCAAGCTCGCGAGGCGAGACATGGTTCGCGGGGCGACATGGAAAGGTTTGCATTTTCTGGCACAGTCAGCCTTCAGGCTCGCGAGGCGAGTAGCCTTTCGCGTGGCGAATAATTCCAGAATTGCTTCTCTTTATTAACCTGAAAACAAGGATTAGCAGTAAGTGCTTTATTTGACTCAAAACTGGCTATTACCCTAAAACTACTTAAACGACTCAAAATGTTGCTTGAAGACAATCAAGTCTAATTTGGTAAAAACGAGGTATAATTAGCACAAAACCATGGTCATACTAGCCATAAAACTAGATGAGCCAGAGGCTTATCAAAATACCCCAAACTTAAACTTTGCTTGTCCCCAAGTAAACTAGAACTCAAAAAGGACTCAAACTTGGCAAGCTTAAAAGATTCAATCAAATTCGCACAAATTTCAAGCAATTCATCACAATAATTTTTCCTTCAATGTCCCCCCCTTTCAAACAAAGCAATCCCCACATGCATTTACTTTGAACAATTGAGATTTCCATCATTCATGCAATCATTAATCTAAGTAAGGGATCCAAGTTACACACAAAAGGAAGATCACCCAATTCAAACAATTGCCTTCCTCACAAGGGCATTTAATGTTTCACTCATTCGCTCAGTTTGTCTAGGCTATCAACATTTCACTCAATTTCACTTTTAAGAGCACTTCCCATGAATTTGATTTTCATCTCAAACAAGGTTCCCACGAAAACATGCATGCAACATCAAAAGGTCTTTTAAAGGTTGTAATGGGGCCTAGCTAAGGGTAGGATATACAAAGGTACTAGGCTTAAGTCCCTAGGAACTAAGAGAGCATGAAACTTGTTACACTTTGAATTTCCACTCAAGTTCCTTTTTCCAATTTTCTTTCTTGCTTTGGGTGACTACAACCTTTTTCTTTTAATACCCCTTTTTTGACATTTTTGCACTTTTTTTTCTTTTTTTTTTTTGCCCTTTGGCTCCAACCTTTTTATTATTTTTTTTTCTCACCCCAGAATGAGATGTCACATCCTTGTAGCCACCCCAAACTTAGTTTCTTGCAAGCCTTGTCTTGCTAAGAATCCATGCTCTCCTAATCCTAAGATTGGGTTAACATGGTTTTTTTTCCAGATTTTAGGCTCATAACATGAGGTCATCAAGAATTAATAGGCTTATTAGGCTCAATGGGGCTAACTAGGGAACATGCATTAGGGAAGGTTCAATTTAGGCCAAGTGGCTATTTCAAATAAAATCTGCCTAAATCATCTGATGCAAACACATAGACATGCAAACAAAGAAGAGACTCAAGCAAATTCGGGAAAATGCAGCTCAAAAGTGATTCACACAGTTAAAAACATGCTGGAGGCTCAAATCCTCACCTGGACATTTTTGCAAATTGTTTGACCGAGATTCAATCCCTAGTGTGTGCACCCCTTCACCCCAAACTTATCATAAATCATGCAATCATAAAAAAATATCTCAAAGTTCAGTTTTCAATTTTTTCACATGGGGATCACTTTTCAAATTTTTTTTTTCTAGGGGGAATCATCACATAAATCATGCAATCAATCTATGCCAAATCAATCAAAACCAATCAAGCTCACCAACCAAAGACTCACAAAAACTCTTGATCTTCTCAAATTACTCAAGAGCTAAAAGCAAACAAGACAAAAACAAAGCAAGGGAAAGATAATTAAAAAGAAGAAGGTTTAGAGAAAACTCATGGGGGTGGTTCCACCGGGATCCCACTGTCTGTGATACAGCGGCCAAGGAATGCCCAAATTGCAATATGATCCTCCCGGATCCCATGGCTTGTAGCATAAGGCCCACGTGATAGACAAGGGACGAAAGCTTATTCCATGGTCCCATAACTTTCAGCCTCGATACGGGAGTGAGCGCTTGACAATTATGGTGACCTCGCCAAGTGCGGCAGACTTCTCACTCCCTCTTGGGTCAAAGATGACCTCCTTGTCAACAAAGTTCTCCCAATAAAAATGGGGTTCAACCCCTTGGACTGGCCATGGTGCAAAATCCAGTCTCTCAGGAAGAAGCTTGAACTCCATTGCCGGTTGTTCCACAGTGGGAGGTGGCAAACAGGTAGAGAGGGTTACTGGTGTCGCTTCAGCTTCTGCACGATCTTCATTCACTGCACTATCAAATCCATCACCTGCTATACATGCAGAAATCTCAGCACACACCACACAAGGGTTAGCGTTAGTATAATCAGCACATATAGTACAATAAACTGAATCAGAAAAGGCTTGAATGTCTGGAAATTCAACACACAGTTCATCAGTAATAGTGTTCTTGACATCATTATCAAAATCATGTTCAAAAGAAGTATTGTCAAGAACAACTATTTGTGAATCTGTATGTTTCTCAAGGAGACGTTGAGTTTGCAGTGTAGCCGAGGTGGAGGCAATGTGATCAATTTGAGCGGCCAACTCCTGAAAACCAGCTTCTATCCTCTGTTGGCTTTGATCAATTTGAATGGCCAGCTTCTGAAAATCAGCTTCTGGCCTCTGTTGGAATTGAAGATTGTGTTCTGCCATCCGTTGCACCAAGTCTTCCAGACTGAGTTGGGCTAGTGTAGGGTCAGGCTGATATTGGTGCTGGCTCACTGTCATTTGATGCACCAAAGAGGCAATCTCATCCAAGCTGTCGCGTTCTCCTCCATGTTGGCTATGATAGAAAGGTTGCTCCTCATTCACTCCAATCATGTCAAAACCACTGCTAAACTCATAACTTCCAGCAAAGTTAGGATAATATATGCATGGCTCATAATCAACATTAGGCATAAAATCTTGCATGTAATTATCCATACTAAGGTTCACGACTAGACTTAGTAGCCAAGACTAATTCAGCAATGAAATTTTATTTTATTTTTTTATTTTTATTCTAATTTTTTTATTTACTGTCAATAACAACAAGAGTCCCCGGCAACGGCGCCAATTTTTGGCACGTTGTCCCACATGAGTCAAAAAGCGAGCGATTGGAAAAATATGTAGTTAGGGAGCGACAACTCGAGTATCGTCTCACAAGGACTCTTGGATTGTTGTTAACAGAAAAAGTCAGTTTTTGGGGGGTTTTGGATTTGAAATTAAATAAAGAAAACAAAGCAGAAAACTATGCAAACTAAATAATTATCAAATAAGCTAAACGATCAACCTACTGCTTTCGGTTTGCCACTATCATCGGTTCATATAAATCCATGCCCTAAGCGGATTCTAATCCCTTTTCGATTGTAGCATCAATTAACAAGCAAAATTGACACTACGAGACATATGTTCCTAATTCTGAATTAAGCAAACGGATTAAGCCCTACGTGAATTAAGCAAACACGAATTGAACACACGCGAATTAAGCAAACACGATTAAGTTTAGGAACACACAATCATCGAAATGAATCAACACATATTCTATATAGTCCTGAATTAAGCAAACAGAACATATAGAACAAATATTGAAAGAGAATAGCATTAAGTTTAGGAGTTACAAAACCTCAAGCGGCGGTGCAAACCGGTTACAGTAGATCAATCAAGGGAGACTAGCTCTCCATTACAAAGGGAGCACAAAACTCTAAACCTAAATTCGCAGCCGTCCTAATCTAAAAGAAAAGAAGATGATGAGATGATCAGTTCTGCCCTAAATATATATAAATACAGATTCTGGGTTACGCTCTCTCGCGAGGCAAAACATGATTCACGAGGCGAATCTTATGAACAGGTCCTCAACGTTTGGAATTCTCGCGAGGCGCGAGGTGGTGACTCGCGAGGCGAGGAATGGAAGAGTCTTCTTATTACGCTCGTTATGAGTATCAGGGACTGGGCGTGATGGCTTCTGGTCTTCAGGCTCGCGAGGCGAGACATGGTTCGCGGGGCAACACAGAAAGGTTTGCATTTTCTGGCACAATCAGCCTTCAGGCTCGCGAGGCGAGTAGCCTCTCGCGTGGCGAATAACTCCAGAATTGCTTCTCTTTATTAACCTGAAAACAAGGATTAGCAGTAAGTGCTTTATTTGACTCAAAACTAGCTAAATTACCCTAAAACTACTTAAACGACTCAAAATGTTGCTTGAAGACAATCAAGTCTAATTTGGGCAAAAACGAGGTATAATTAGCACAAAACCATGGTCATACTAGCCATAAAACTAGATGAGCCAGAGGCTAATCAGTGGATTACCGCGCTTTGAATACCTTCACTATTAGGGATCGCTTTCCCATTCCAACCATTGAAGAGTTGTTGGATGAACTTAATGGGGCTACCTATTTTTCCATGATTGATCTACGATCCGGATATCATCAAATCCGGTTGGTACCCGAGGACATCCCTAAAACGGGATTCCGGACTTTCGATGGCCACTATGAATTACTTGTGATGCCGTTTGGGCTTACAAACGCCCCCTCGACTTTCCAAGCCGCGATGGACGACTTGATAAGACCATTCCTCCGCAAGTTCGCATTTGTGTTCTTTGATGACATTTTAATTTTTAGTACTTCATGGGGTGATCACTTACAACATATGGCACACGTCCTTTCCTTACTCTCTACCCACAAGTTCTTTGCAAAGTTTTCTAAGTGTCAATTTGGGGTGCGCTCTGTGGAGTATTTGGGCCACATTATATCCGGCCATGGGGTGCAAGCTGACCCCGGTAATTAACTCCAAGCCATTAAGGATTGGCCACCTCCTAACTCCCTCATTACTCTGAGAGCGTTTCTCGGTCTCACTGGGTTCTATCGACGGTTTGTCCAAATTCAGCATCTAAAGCATTTTATTTACTTAAGACAGTAATGGAAAATTTACTAGTTCTTGCTTTGCCTGATTTTTCATTACCTTTTGAAGTCACTACTGATGCTTCTAACACTGCTATTGGTGTTGTGCTGTCCCAGAATAATCATCCCATTGCCTTTTTCAGCAAGAAAATGTGTACCCGCATGGCAGCAGCTTCAGTCTATGTCCGGGAGCTCTTTGCTATCATGGAAGCTGTAAAAAAATGGAGGCGGTATCTGTTAGGCTCCACTTTTAAAATATTCACTGATCATAAGAGTCTTAAAGCACTTATGACACAGCAGATTCAAACTCCAGAGCAACAGAAGTGGCTTACCAAGTTGGTGGGATATACTTACGAGATTCATTATAAACCAGGCAAGGACGCTGTTGTAGCAAATGCGCTCTCCAGAATCCCTGAGCTCTCTTATGAGGTATTCACCAGTCTTACCTTTCCTACTTTGCCTTTATTGGACTCCCTGCAAAGTTTTTATGTCAACAATGAAGTAGGCCAGAAATTATTTTCTAAGGTGGACCAAGATCTTGATATGCAACAAAAGTTTACTAACAGAACTGGCTTACTGTATTTCAAGGATAGAATTTTTGTGCCTCGTGATTCAGCTCATTCCAAATTTGCTAGCTGAGTTCCACTCTTCTCCCATGGGGGGTCACTCCGGTATCAAGGCCACGCTCGCTCGACTATTCTATATCTTTTATTGCCCGGGAATGCACATGACAGTCAAGGACTTTGTCAATCGTTGCTCTGTGTGTCAGCTCCACAAGTATAGCACCCTAGCTCTTTATGGTCTACTTCAGCCCTTGCCGATTCCGAGCCAAGGCTGGGAGGATATTTCCATGGACTTCATCACCAACTTGCCATCCTCAGCCAACAAGACAGTGATTTGGGTGGTGGTGGATCGATTAACTAAATTTGCCCATTTTATAGCCCTCCCAACTGGGTTTACTGCAGCTTCTCTGGCTTCTACATTTTTGGCTGAGATCTATCGCCTTCATGGATCCCCCAAAACTATAGTAAGTGATCGCGACAAGGTTTTTGTCAGCAAGTTCTGGAGGGAACTCTTCAAAGCTCTAGGCACCACCTTAGCTTTCAGCAGTGCATATCACCCACAGACCGACGGGTAAACTGAGGTGTTGAATCAATGTCTCGAAACGTATCTCAGGTGTTTTATGAGCGATGAACCCCAGCTCTGGACCCGCTTCCTACCATTAGCAGAATTTTGGTATAACTCTTCTTACCATTCTGCTATTAGGATGACCCCGTTTGAAGCTCTTTATGGCCGGCCTCTGCCATCAATTCCGTCCTACTCGCCAGGAAGCTCCAAGATCGAATCTTTGGATGCGAACTTGTCCCCGTGCCAACAAATTCTCAGAAATCTGAAGTTCAACCTGAATAGAGCTTGCAATCGTATGACTCTGCAAGTGAACTCACACAGAACCGAACGGGAGTTTGAAGTTGGTGACTGGGTTTACCTGAAACTCCACCCCTACCGCCAGATTTCAGTCAGTCATCGACCATCACAGAAGTTGGCCAAGTGATTCTTTGGCCCCTTTCGCGTCACGCGCCGCCTAGGCCCCGTCGTGTATGAGCTAGATCTTCCAGCGGCCGCGCGTGTCCACCCTGTGTTCCACATCTCCCTCTTGAAACCCTGTCGTGGAACTCCAACCACCCAGGTCGTCCCCTTGCCCATGGGTTCATAGCCTAACCTGGGAGCGTCGTTACCTTCAGATATTCTTCAATGGCGTCGTAAGGGCGAGACGACAGAGTTCTTCGTACAGTGGCAAGGACAAGATACAACTGAAGCCACTTGGGTTCCTGAAGCTTCCTTAAGATTGGACTTTCCATCTTTTGATCTTGAGGACAAGATCATTTTGAAAGGCTGGGGTAATGTTATGCACAAGAGTCCAATGCCACTTTCAATAGAGACCCAGGAAGCCCAAATGGAGGTATCAGAAGCAGCTCAGCAGGTTTTGGCTGATATGAGGCCCAAAAGGACAAAAATGAAGCCCATTCATCTCAAGGACTTTGTTATGTAGTCAGGAAGATTCTAGAATAGCTGTTAAGATTATCCTTTATTTAGCAATTGTAGTTTGTTAGCCAGGTGGCATCTGATCCTGTAAATGAGGAACTAAAATATTGTTAGCTCAATTTGATATATAGGCCAACTATGAAATGAATGAGGGGAAGAAAAACATTATCAGAAAAATTCTCTCTCCTTCATGTGGCTTCCCTACGTGGGATTCAATTCTCTTCCTTAACCTTCTCTATATTTGTTCTTAACAGTGTGGTGTGTTTTTAATGGACTCAACTAAATAAATTCAATAATCGCTTTCTGGTCAGCCAACAAAGAGAAAATGCTTGTAGATGCAAAACAAGACAAAACATGCAAGCCACATAGTATCACATAATACAAGAAACTGACTGCACCATGGTCAAAATTCCTTCGCGACCATGTGGAAGCAGTCCCCAAGCCTCGATTCCAGCACGTACAACGGTGACACAACCTCCATCATCGACCTCATGATCCTCGAAGCAAATAGGAGGAATATAACATCGACGAAAAGGACAAGGAGGAGGAAGAGGGGGTCGAGGATGGCAGAAGGAGAGTGCTTGCAGAGTGGGGAACTGTAGAAGGAGAAGGAAAACTTTCCTCCTCTGCCCAAGGACTTTTTATTTTTGGTGTGTATCTCAATGCTGGTAAGAAGAACTAATCTCGCAGGACTGTGATAACTTTTTAGATTTTTATTTTATTGTTTTAAATTTTTAATGATGAATAGTTGGGTGTATTAAAATAATTGGGGGTATTTTAGGGATATTAAAATATTTGTGGTGCATGAGAAAAAACTGTGGTGTAAAAAGCAACATCCATAGGAGTAAGGATATGAGTCATTTATTTATTGAAAAAACTTAGATACAGTATCATGTACTGTTTTTACTGTTCTCCTATTAAAAACTTACACGTGTATATCTCTTTACACTTCACCGATAATCACGTTGTTGCCCCTGTTACTTGATGAGTTTCAATTTTTTCCTTCCTCTCAGTCTTGTATGGTCTCTAACTCAAAGTTGTTATCCCCACTTCAGGAATTCGATTCACAATAAAACTCCTCCTCATGCACGTTATCTCCTTCGTTATTGCCACCACCAGAAGAAGAATCAGTAGGCCCCATGTTCATGTTTTCTTCCAACACCGATTTGGACAATCGAGTTAGCCTTGACGACTGGATGGGCTCCAGAAACTACGGTACCTCGGAAAAGGGATATGAATCGGTTGAAGACAAGATTTGGGGTTTCTAGTTCTGTGAAGAAACCCAGTCGCAATTACTGCAAAGGAGATCGGAGAAAGGAGAAGAAAGGGAGAAGGAGAAGATGTGGTTTCACTGTTGGCAGGAGTATTGGGGATGATGGTCGTAACATCGTTTCCGTCGTTACCGCCCTTGTCGACGTCGTCAATAGAAGAAGACACTTGAATTGGAAGAGAGAGAGAGAGAAAGGGGGAAGTGAGAGAAGACATGTGAATTGGAAAAGAGAGAGAATGGGATAAGTGAGAAGGAGAGAAGGTGAGTGAAATAAAGGGAGGAGGAATTTAGTGAATGACATGCTTGTTCTAACGGTGGGAAAATGAACCAGAGAGTAACCATGTGAAAAAGGAAGAAAGAGGAAAAATGACTTAACAAAAGCAACCAGTATAGTTTTAGTGAGTAATGATGTGGAAAAAATTTTCCGGATGTCAATTTTTAATAAGAGAATAGTAAAAACAGTACATATAATATTGTATATAAGTTTTGTCCTTTATTTATTTGGGCAACTTTCAGTAATAGAGTATTGGCCACTGGGAAAATTTGAAAAACTTTCGGTTATGAATACCTTCAGTGTATAATTAAAAAAATATACGTAAATTCTCTCAAAAATATTCACTTAAAAGTTATTATTGAACTTAAACTAATAAATTAAAATGAATCAAATGATCGCTCTAAATAATATGTAGTTCTTTATTACAATCATCACACTAAATTAGCCCTTAATTCAAATTTTTTTTATTATACAAGTCTTTAACTCAATTCTTTTTCTATGCTAGAATTATCATGTCATGCTCTGTAGGTTTAGGTTTTTTTATCCGATATTACTCCTAATAACATAACCTCAAAAGAGGGGAAAATTTATGATTTAGCGTTAAATTTTCCCCCTTCTCTTTCTTGACTTTGGTTTCTCCAATATTCAAGGAACCAAAGTTGAGAAACCCTGCAACATGTTACATGAGTCAACTGGAATATAATTTGGCAGGGTGGTCACTGGCCAAGTATTCAACTCGTCATTGCTTAGAAATTAGAATTAGAAGTAACAGGATATCTCCATGAAAGTCAAAGTCCTTGATGGACTCTGCAATTGAATAAATAAAGCAAATATTCTGATTAAGACGTCATGTAAGACCAAATGTATACGTTAATTAGGAGTTATTCTAGGTAGGAATTTTAACGAAAGCATGCATTAGTTGAGGAGTTCTTCTTGTCAGGATTTTTTCTTCAAGAAAAACTCCCAATTTGTGTACTATTATGTAAAATTATATTAATTTTTGTAAAAGATAAATTCTAGGCACATTTGTCATATTGTCATTTCCCTTGGTCAAGCGTATTCATTTGAAAATGGAGAAGGAAATATGAGATGAAGACATTGACTTAAAAACGGCTTAACTTACAAGTTAAATTTTGGTATTATGCTTGACAAGACAAGTGTGTAACTCCTTTTCGTGCAGTCCAATATTTCAACTTGGAATTCCCATATACTAAAAATTTAGAAGGAAAAATACAGAGACCTTGCCAAACAATTTCTCTTGGTCTCATGTTTTCGAATTCTCCATCGAATTCTCTGTTCGCTGACTTGCTGTTTGACCAATTATAGATGGTAATGATACATGATTTTCTAGAAAATGACTTTGAATTAAAAAGAGAAGTAAGATAGTTCCCAAAGTTGAGAGGAAATGGGTAAATGATAACTTAATGCCCTTGACTTGAAAAAATGGATCATTTCCATCCTCTTCGATAGAATATTAGCCGTTGAATTAATCTAACGACTGAAAAATCTTTTATATCACCACTAGATTAATTCAATGCCTGCTATTTAACAAGAAATGAAATGGATGAGGAGGATCTCGATCTCAATCCTTGTCTTTCTCCTTTGGACGGAGGTTTAACATTAAGCCGGCATGCGCTAATTACTTCATAACCTGTAGCTTCCTCTTAAACCTGGATTAAATGGGTCTTGATTTGTTGCTGAAGTTGGTTTTGTTGCTTTTTAACTTTAAGATGAGCTAGGCCCCGTTTGTGAGAGCTTAAATAAGCTCCTTATAACTTATCTGATGCCATAAGTTCTTATGTCACGTGTTTGCCACAACTTATGAAAAGAACTTATGGCATTTCATAAGTTGCTTTTAACTTATTCTCATAAGTTAGGAAAACTAACTTATGGCATTTCATAAGCTCTTATGCGGAGCGGCCCGTGGCTTAATGATCAGCCGCCAAGTCTTGGTCCTCTCATGGAAGTGATTTTAGAGATTCGCCCCGCCAACCTTGGCTCGCCTCACGAGTGTGGAAACCAGAAGCCAGCGTCCAGCGCTGGTGATGTAGCGCCCAACGCTCAATTAAGCACTTATAATATATCCAAACGCCTTAATTTTGTATAAGTGCTTTTGGAAATATGCATCCAAACGCACATGACTTATTGAATTCAAGCTCTTATGACATAAGCTCTTGTACAATAAGGCCTTATGCTATAAGTGCTTAGTTAAGTTATTTACCCAAACGCACTCCTAGTGTCTTTATTCTTTGCTTATGTGAACAAGAGACAAGATGGAATATCTCAACAAAGAAAAACAAATTGATTCAAAAATATAAAAGAAAGTATAAAACAGTAAACACATGCATTAGCAACTAGCGAATTTAAAAATCTATAGACAGACAGATTAGGTTGATTTGGAAATTGAAAAGGGAAAAGGTTATCCCAAAATGAGATTTGGAACCTGAACACATGCAAGCTCCTCCATCACACATTTCCCAATTTGCATTTGCCGCGTCAGGGTCAGGGACAAATAAAAATGTATAGCCTAAAATATTGAGCAAAGAATTTGTTCCAAACTAAAGATGGACACATGTGTTATGAGGGACCCATATGTTACCCTAAATGCATAGCAGAACATGTTGTCGAACAATGAATACCCTTAAAAATTTACAAAGGTTGCAGGCTTGCAGCTTTGGTAATTGATAGGATAGGAATAGGACAAATTCTGCAGATAAAAAGGACGAGCATCAGTGTAATCCTATCTCCCAAAAGGCCTAACAAGGGCGGTGAGATGACAGAAAAAATGAATACCAAAGTCAAGCTCTCATAATGGTCCATGGCTTTTGGTTGGTCATACACCGTTAGAATTTGAGTTTGGAACTAATTCAACTCCAAAAATTAGTTTGTAGATGAGGGTTACCCCTTATTTATAAGTACCTTTCAGGCGATACAATTATCCATGTACTAGTAAAACTTTAGGTACGTAAGTGGACCGAGATTAAGCCTAGTTGAGCGTGTGTGTGTCACGTGTGTGTATGAAATTTGGGTGGGTTCAGGTTCATTTTTGGGAATTTGGGAATAGGGGACAAATATCCATCAGGAAGGCCTACATTCTCTCTATAAGGTGTGCAATTTAAAAGAGATTGCATCCTAAAGCACTACAATAGGCATGTCAGGGACAACCTTTTGTTCTTTGATCAAGATTTCTGCCATTGACTTGCATGTCCAGAACTCCTCTTGATTTTGATAAGTTTTTCTGCAGTTTATTTAATCATTATATTAAAGCTGGGAATAGGGAATTGAGCTTCAAAGTTTTTACTGCTTACTATCAAGTTTTAAACTTGCCAAGAAAGTGTTCGTATTTATCTTTTGGAGTTGAACTTTAGAAACTAGTATTTCTAAAACTTTATATTTAGAAATAGCTTAAAACCATCAATCCAAACAACAAAATTGTAAATTATTTTCACAATTTCTTATAACATCGAATTAAATTTAAGATTTTATCTAATTCTATAATGTCTTGCGAGGTGCAAATATTTAAACTTGCTTGTTGGGTGTTTCTTTCATTGATTTTAATTTTAACTTGCTTGCAAGGAGAATTTTATGGATTCGACTCTTTTAAAGTAAACAAAAGTTAAAGTAAGAAAACAAGAATGTATATATCATTGATTAAATAAAGTGGATTGAGATATCAATACATTTTAATTAATTATGGATAATATCTTTACTTTCTTATTTTACACATTTACTTACTTTAGAGTTGCTTTATTCGAATTTTATGGACTTGAGAAGTAGATGGATGGTTAATTTCTAATAGGTGATCCCTTGTCTAGAATAGAATGAACCCACTTGGTGCTTGTTTGGTTAGCACCCAAAACAGAGTTTGGGCTCTCAAACACCAGTTGCTACAGTAACTAGAGTGTTTGAGAGTCAAGTTGAGTTGAAAATAATTGATTCCTGGTGAGTAAAATTGAGTTTTGTGAAAGCAAATTTTTTGAGCATTTTCATTGAAAATAACTGATTCTAGATGTAGGACCCATAAAATTTTACATATTTACACCTCAAAAGTGATTTTACTTTATTATCCAAACAAAATCAATTCTTCTAAACCTACTTTTAAAATATTGTCACCAAGCACAAATCAATTTTTTTAACCTTGATTTTTTCAAAATCAATTCTTCCAAAATCAATTCTATCAAAATCTAAGTGCATGTTTGGTTCAGTAGTTTTCTCCCCCAAAAGTGCTTCTGCTATGGTCAAACCACTGTTGACCGAAAAAATTTGATGTTTGGCTTCAAGTCTGAAAATTGCTTTTGGTCCCAAACTCACGTCCATACAGAAGCTGGATTTTGTAGCTTCTACGGTAAACTTGAATCACGTCCATGGTTTTAGTGCACTGTTTTTGAATGATTGCACACTTAGAAGCAATTTTGATCTAAATTATCCAAACAATATGAATTGATAAGAATCACTTTTTCATGAAGGCATCCAAACACAAATCACTTCACTATCAACTCACTTTTAACCACAATCAATTCTACAAAATCAATTCTTTCTGAAATCACGTTTGTCAAAAGCTAATCCAAACACACACTAAAACAAACTACGCTTAATCATTCGATCGGATTTCACCCAGTTAAATTCACTCAATTGTCTCTAGCTGAAGCATGGCTCACACTAAGAGGACATGAGCAGAGAGATTTCACTCATTACTCGTTAGAGCATATAGAATCTCTATGGAATTAGCTAAACTACTCTCATTAGTCATTTCTATTCTCTGCTGCCTTTTGAAATCAGTAGGCATTTTGGAGGTATGCAATAGCACAAATCTGAACAGTTTCTTGTATGTATAATATGGACACAAGAATTTCTGCTCCTGCCTTACCCCACGCCTTGATACTTAACCTATCTTCTTTACTTTCGCATTTCACATACAGCCCAAAACAAATAAATAAATAAAGAGATCATGCCTTTGCAACAGTACTCAATCTAAGAGTTCAGTTCCATTTTAGTGCTTTTAAATTGGGAATGGGGTGTTGGATTTGGAAAGCTCAAAGGATCAACAAAATAAGTATATAATGAGTTAAGCAAAATATTATATTAATACGTGAGCTTGATATTATACTTGACTTAGAAGTTTAAGACATCAAGTTTATATAGGTTTTTTCACTTATATAGTTTTAAATTTGTCTATTTTTTTCAATATAAATTTGTTTTACCCACGTTTGAGACTCACATTTAAAATTTCAACATTAAAGATAAAGGCAGCCCTCCGAAAAAAACGTAACACTTGGACATGGTCCCATGGCAAATAACATCCAATCTAGTGGTAGTAGTTGTCAAGTTTTGTCCACTTGTGATACGCAAAGTAGGTGTTTGGATTGCATATATTCGAGCTATCAATGATATGTATGATGGAGTCACGACTAGTGTGAGAATGCAGGATAGAGCCACAGAAGATTTCTCAATAACCATATGACTGTATCAATGGTCAACTTTAAGTTACAATCTTTTGACATCGTATGATCCATGTAGTCGACCTCATCTAGTGAGATAAGGTTTGGTTGTTGTTGTTATTGCATCAGACCACACAATTCTCAAAAGCTTCCTCATTACTTAATAATTTTAACTCTTCAAAAGATAAAAACCATAACCATGGTGAAATGATTAGAGGGGAAGCTACTCTTTTTCAACGACTTAAAGGAGTTTCAACAAGTTGAAGTTAAGAACTTGCCACTGTGAGTCAGATAACTCCGACCTTTCAATTAGATTAGATTATACTATTCTTCATGAATAAAGTAGACAAGTACATTTAAAAAGGAATAAAAGAATGGTACTGTTTTATTTTTGCTATTATCTGTACTGTAACTAATATAATAAGTATTATCCTTTAGACTAGAGATAATTGAGCCACGAGGCATTCAAATCATAATTTAGTTGGCGAATTCAACTTGTAATTAAATTATAATTGAACTGGATAGTATTTAAATTTAAATTGAAAACATATAATTACTTCAAAACCTAAGGACTAGTCCAGATGTCTAACCCAATGTCTTTTTCAAAACATTAGTTGCAACTTAGGAAACCGAGTCATTATTAACAAGTCGAAAAAACCAACTATTCTTAATGTTAGAAGTTTTTTTTTTACTAAAGTTAATGTTAAAAGTTAGGATTTTGCTAAATAGTGTTCTACATATATTATTTAAAGAATTCAAATAAGGTAGTTATTTATTAAAAACTTGAGATATTCCTTCATTACACCGGAATAATTATTAATGGTAAGAAACCAAGACTTGTAAACAAAATATTTGAAACAACTAGCGCAGTTTCATGAACTTGATTGATCCAAAAGTCCAGGCATAGGCAGATAGGCTAATCAAAAACAACATCCCAACTTCAAAAGGTGAATCAAATGATTCAACAAGCAATAGGGGCATGCATTAAAAAGGATAAAACTAATTAGATACGATTTGTAGCTATATTAGATGTTTTTCAATAGGATTATGATATGTATAACAATTCATATATATGTTATGTTTTCATTGATGAGCTGTTACACATGTCATAATCCTATTGAAAAACATCACTTAATGTACTTATGAAATTACACCTTAGTTTTCCCCATTAGTAATCATCATGAAATGAAAGTAAATTTTCTCTCTATTCATTTAAATTTACTAAAAATTAAATCAAGTATTAATGGGTTGAATGGATGCATTAAGAATAATTTATACAGAACTAATATTTTAAGCATCCTTCCCCTAGAGTTAGGATCAATTATTCTAATAATACCAATACTTGGATTTATTACTTCTGTTAGAACTCTCATTTACCCTT
Source organism: Sophora flavescens (assembly GCA_030762895.1). Lineage (NCBI taxonomy): Eukaryota > Viridiplantae > Streptophyta > Magnoliopsida > Fabales > Fabaceae > Sophora > Sophora flavescens. The sequence continues at coordinate 227,827,170 of CM061065.1, forward strand.
ACAATCACTCAAGATAATCTTTAAAATGTGACAAAAAAAGCATTTTGAAAACCCTATAATTAGCACGGTGCATTTGTCCCCTTTCGAGTCCAAATTGTAGGATTTCCTATGATTTTTTGAAAATAACTTTTCACTTGTCTTCAATCATATCACTTAAATTTTGAATTTGTCAGACATTTCTCGTTCTGTTTGTGTTTCCTTTTGCCCTTCTTATCCATTGAACCGAACAAAAAAAAAAGAGTTGCCTTTGGATGTAAATTTTAAATTTTATTTATGCTTTTATCTTTTAGTAACTTACATGATATTCAAACCTTCTGGCCAATTCATCCAATACATAAGAATTGCTTTCAACATCAATTAGTGACAAAACCTCAAGATTCAAGGTGCGAAATCAAATTAGAGTCCAAACAACCAATGATTGTTAAGAAGCTTATGTCACTTTCATCCCGGGTTATCTTTTTTCCTGTCCAACTGGAACTAAGATGCAAACCATAGTCACCGAAGCAAATTAGAATTATTTGAGAGAGATTAGATTAGAGGTCATAGTCGCTTGAGCTAAAAGCCAAATTAAGTACAAGCACCAAATATATATAATAATAGTACCTCTCTTTTGTAAATCTTAAACAGTAAACACGATCTGTGGCTACAAGAATAAACACAAAACTCCAAATTGACAAAAAGGGTAAAATGAAAGATCAGAAACGCACTTTGGAGAGGGCAAAGTATTAACAATATTCCTTTTTTTTTTGTTACTTCCGTTTAGTTTAGTTCTTTGGTACATTTGATTCCACAAGCATATTTAAGCGGTAAAACTATTTGATAAATCACATCGATGGACTATTATATGTTTTGGCAAGAGGGCTTTGTCATCTTCTAGAACTAGAAAGGACGTCTAATAAATTAACACTTTGTTTCACATAAAATCTGACTATAACGAAAAACAATTTTTTCTTGTTTTTATTCATTTTAGTTTTCCAGTAGAAATAATTTGTCTTTTTTTTTTTTTTGTCGTTGATCTTTCAAAATTCCATTCAACAAGAACATGATCTAGCAATCTTGTAAGAGCGAGCACGCGTATAAAGTGATATATATGGTGGACCAGAATAAATAATAGTAAGGCCAAGATAGGAACAAAAACATATTCATGAGTTGCTCTTTCCTTCTTTTTTTTTTTTTTTGAATAGTTCATTTTATTTTAAATGCTAGAACTTCCCTATATTGCTATATATAAAAGACTAAGGGCTTGTTTGATTGTTTTTTTGTTTTTGAAACAGTTTTGTAAAGTAATTTTAAGAATTATTTTTTAAAACAAAATAGTAAAAAAATATGTTTGATAAAATTATTCTCAAAAGAGTTTTAAAAGTTAAAGAACAAAAAAATGTGCTTGGTAAATTGTTATGAAAGTATGTTTTTAAAACAAAAAATAGAAAATTTGTTTGATTGGTAAGATTTTTTTTTTCTTTCTATGATTGTTATAAAATGTGTTAAAACAATAATATTTTATTTTATTATTAAATATTTATTTATTTTTAAATTATTGTACACATTTTGATTTTTTTTTCTTTTTATTAATTAAAGATTGACGCCTGGACCACCGGACGTGTCCCTTAGGGTGCGTTTGATTTGCAAAAAATCAGGGGACTGGACAGCACAAAAATTTTTGTTCCCTGTTTGATCTGAAAAGTGGTCAAGGGACAGGACAAAAAAAGGGTGAGGGACAGGACAAAAATCCAAAATTTTGTCCCCCACCAAACCATGGGACAAAAAGTTGTCCCATGGACAGGCTAACAAAAGACAAAATTATCCTTACATCTCTCTCCTCTCTCTTCTATCTCTCTCCTCTCTCCCTCCCTCCTCTCTGTACTGTCCTGTGCTGTACTGCCTGTCCTAATACTTTTTACAAATCAAACGCAACCTTAGTATTATTAAATCTTTTAGTTTTATAATTAAATATTTATTTATTTATTTTTAATTATTATAACATTGTCTAAAATATTATATTTTTTTCCTTTTTTAATTAAATGTGTATGCCTGCTGCACCGACATCTGTCTTCTTCCTTGGTTCGCTTATCTACCAGACACAGTGACAATGACAGGGCCTCCATCCCACTTTCGCTCGCTGCTCCGCTGCTCTAGCCAGCCTCGAAACCAGCCTCCATCGTCGTTGCACTACCAATCTCGCGTCTCACGATCTTTGCCGCTCGAGCTCTCTCGTTGATCTTTGCCACTGCTGCTGCGCGACTCTCTTGCAAAGGTTGCTTTAGATTTGTCCCTTGTGATCTCTCCACTGCCGCTACGCCACTCTCCGCTGCAAATCTGTTGCGATCTCTCCACCGCCGTCGCGTCGCTCTCCTTTAAACCCAAACACAGAAGCTTAAAACCACCTAACAACCACCTATCGTGAGCCTTAGTTGCCGCCTTCCAAGGCGGACAGATCTACGATGGTGTGGTTGTTGGCCGCGATCTGGTGGTCGTTCAAGGTGGAAGGGTCATTGGTTCTATGAAAAATGGAAGATGGTCATTGCTGAGAAAGATGAAAAAGGATGGAGGGAGGAGTTCCATTATTACAAAATTGCCATTAATGAAAACCCTTGTTCTCCGTGTTTTTCATTGGTTTGAGAACAAAGAGTAGAAAAACGTAATCGAAACAACATAAAGATGTTCTCTAATTTTTGTTTTAAAAACTAAAAAACAGATAGTGTTTTTAGAATCAATTTTTTTAAAACACTTTACCAAACAAGTTATTTTTATTCTTTTTGTTTTTAAAAACATAAAAACTGTTCTAAAAAAAGTAATCAAACAGGTCCTAAGAGTCTGTTTGTTTTGTTTCTCGTTTTTTATTTTCATTTATGTTTTCAAAAATAATTATAAAATTGTCACATTATTTTCATTCTGACATTTCAGGACGTGTTAGAAATATAGTTAATTTAATTAGTTTATAATTAATTGCAAGTTAGTTACCTTTTTACATTTTATATAAGCCACATTTTTTGATAAGTTATATATAAGTCACGTGGTTGATTCCATGTAATCACTTTTCATATTCTATTAATTTTATATTTTTAAATTTCTCTCAACTTAATTTTTTTTTATTATTGGGCTCTATCATGTTTTTCAACATGATGTAGTGAGATGCTAAAGTAGAAACTCCTTTCAAAGTATTTTTCTCTATATAATGAATCCTAATCAAATCTAAAATTACATGCTTCAAGAATATGGGTTCCTTTTCACTTAAACCAACATGCATCAATTAAGTATGGGATTTTAATAATACAAAAACGTGAATTCAAAGTCCGATCATACCAATAACAAATTACATTATTTAATAAATCCTGTCTTTCAAAAAGTTGATACATATGTTTCCTACGCCCTTAACTTGATAGTCAAATTATTCCTATTCTTCTAGAGTGCATTCGATACTTGAATACAAAATGAAAATAGCCGTCATGCTGTATTAGAAAAACCTATTACAAAGATGGGTTTTTTATAGGACTAATTAAATTTATACTAGCCATTAGAAAATCTGCGGTTGCCATGATCAAAAACCAATTAACAAAATGGTTGAAACATAATCATCACGGATTATTTAAATTCACTTCACCTTCCTTCTTGTTATCCGCCAATCTTTTTTTTCCCATGATTAGAAGACGGAATTATTAAGAAAGATATCATCTATAGTGCACTCTTCAATAATGTAAGTAACTTTCCGTAGAATGCATCATAATAACTTGAATAAGACAGTAATTATTTTAGAGCTTTAGAGATGCTGAGAGGATACTTTAGTGATAAGTTCATTGGATTATGGAAGAGAATAAGTGCAACAAGCAAAGTATATATAAATAAATCTACAAGTTTAAAGATAAGATTATAATTATATAATAAATATATAAAACTAGAAAGGGATCAAGTGCATGTTAGCTGAAGTGTAAGGCACTACTTCCGACGTAATGAAAGGTTCTCTCTATGCTAATTGCTAACCCAAGCGTGTGGGTCATTATCTCAGAGTACAACACCCCACCTTTCTGATCACAACCTTTCGCATATGACTAATCATAATACTGAATGAGGAATATAATTCAAAACTAAAAATGAAAAATATAAGTTACTCATCAAATCACCAAATTGACCTTAACTCGCAAGTATTGTTATACTCTTATTACTATTTACTATTGACATTTTAATTATTTTCTACACTCTCATTAATTGATAATGATTTTAAATTTTATTTTATAAAATTATATTTAATTAATAAATAATGTAAATATATTTATTTTATGATAAGCAAATAATGTAAATAGATAATTGAAAGTTTTAATAGTCCCATTTTTTTCTTCTAATTTCATTTACATACATTTAAGTAATTGGGTTAAAAAAGTTCGTTTCAAAGATAACAATATCACATAAAGAAGAATAAACTTGTATTAGAAAGGATTTATTTAAACTTTTTTGAAATATAGGATTTAATTAAGAAAATTTTAAATTGTAAAAATTTACTTAAAATTTCAGTAAATTGTGTAGACTAAAAGAATAATTTAGGTAAAAATGTAACTTGAAGGAACCGACGTAGTTGAGGGTGTCATGCACATGCTGAGCATGATGTCATTGGCCATATATTGTGCAGGATTAGGATGGGGTTCAGTTCTGTTTTAATAAGAGAACTACAAAGATTGGAACTGCTAAATATGGATTTCTTGATAATAAAATTAAAGAAAAATATAGCATATTGGATATTAGCTATATTGAAAGTGAAATCCTGCGATTGTCCAATTGTACAAGAGAGACATCGATTCAGCTAAACCTCCCTTGATCAATTCACATGCAAACCTAGGCATTAACATTATTACTGTATATAAATAAATCGTACAATAATTAAACATAAACACGCATATAATAATAATTTTGGTTGTTCAAATCACTTAATTTGACTAAACAAACAAATTTATCTAATAGTTAATCAATGAAACTCAAATAATTTACCTTTAATTGAATTTGTAAAACTCAAAACGGGCGACATACGGTTGTGAGACACGGTCACATGATTGTAAGAGGAACATGGATGGATGTATTTGACCAAGTCTACTATCAGCAGGGATATTTCCGTCAATGCAAGAAACAAAAAGTTGCCACTGAGCATCAGACTAACGTTAACACTTGCCAATGTTTGCTATGTAGTTTCCATGAAGGGTAGATTTTATAATAAGCCACTGCTAGTTTTTCTTCACTTTCATAACACCCTCTCCTCTATCTCCCACTCCCATGCTCTCTGCTTTTCCAACCTTTGAATTTCCTCTAAACAAGGTAACAAACTTGTTTTTATGTGTTTTTGAGTTCTAGTTTTTAGCATTTTCTGTTTCTGATGTGAGAATAAATATATAAGATGGATTTTGCTGAATGCCAGATTCCCTTTTCGTTTCTGTAATGAAATGTAGGGTTTGATTTCAAGTTTTATAGTAATGGGGATGATTTGCAGTGAGTATACAAATTTTGTCTGGATATACATGTGAGTATTGTTTGAGGGGTGATTTGATTGCCCTTTGTCTTATATAGTTGATATTGGCCAACAATATCTGGGTTTCTTCATGAAACTCAAAAGTAGTTCCTACTTGCTGTTGCTGCTTTTGTGACACTCAAAGCTGAAATGAATTAATCATGTTGAATTGGAATGTCTTTTTCAGTAGATTTGGCGAAATACCTATCCCTATCCAATTGTAAATCCTTCAGTTGTTTCTAATACTCAATTTTATTCAAATGAAATTCAATTCAACTGCACATTTTTCTGTGTCTTATCTTTTAAATATGTTTAATGGAAATTAGATGTTCTGTTTCCCTTTCTATATTCTGAAAAAACAACAACCAAGTCTTTTCCTACTAGTCAGGGTCAACTACATGAATCAAACACTGCCATAATATTCTAATATCTTGGATATTTCCACATATTTTTCTTTCTCCTCTCCATTCTTTTTTGGTCAAGAAAAAAATCAGTTATATGTAGAATTGGTCATTTTTGCAGTTTCTTGGAGACTTTCACTAATTGATTCCACCTAATTCTTCATTTTTTTTATCTTAATAATTAAACAAAGAGAAAAGTGTTTGGCTTGGTTCGGGAGTCTAAGTTGTTGGTAATACACGGAAGAAGAAAAAAGTAGACTGATTGTAACAGTGCACTGAATCTGCAAGAGTTAAGATATGAGAATATGGTCCTTCTATTCAGGTTCCTATTATCCGAATATTATATTTGTGGTTTTCTGTCTCTTTCTAGTTTCTATGCACTGTTTGAAACTTCAAAGTCGTTGATATGATTACACTAATACTGTGATTCTTCCTTGCAGATTATGTCAAGTCTATGATATATGTCCTTTCTGAAGAATGTACCTGATATTTTGAAAGGAAATCCAGGGATATCTGCTTTGTTGCCATGAGTACCAATTAACTAGCATCTTTAGGCAACTATTGTTGATTGTCCTGCTTCTAAATATAATCTGCTGGAAGAGACCACCTGAATTACGACAACACTGTTGAGACATCGGTCAGATACTTCATTATTAATTCTATAATGCAGGCATCAGAGCATCATAGAAGTTCAAGAATGTACTATCAGCCAATGCAACAAATGGAAGCCTACTGCTTGCCACAGTATGGAACTCTAAATCATCAGCTATACTACAATGATGGAGGCCATGGAACCACCCATTTCTCCACTTCAACTTCTTCTGAACTTTACTGCACACTGGAGTCATCGTCCGCAACTGGCAGTTTCACTGTTTATAACTCCCCTTCAACTGTTAGCTTCTCACCTAATGGCAGCCCAATATCACAGCAAGATTCCCATTCATATCCACCTGACCAGTATCATTCCCCTGACAATACTTATGGCTCTCCAATGAGTGGCTCCTGCATAACCGATGATTTAAGTAGCTTCAAGCACAAGCTGAGAGAGTTGGAAAGCGTAATGCTGGGCCCTGACTCTGATAATCTTGATAGTTATGACAGTGCCTTCAAGGATGGAGCCAACTTTATCTCACCTGAGATGGACAGCTGGAGACAAACAATGGTGGCAATTTCTAGTAAAAACCTAATGCATGTCCTTGTTGCATGTGCCAAGGCAATCGCAGATAATGATTTGCTAATGGCACAATGGCTGATGGACGAGTTACGGCAGATGGTGTCAGTTTCTGGTGAACCAATTCAAAGGTTGGGGGCATACATGTTGGAAGGACTTGTTGCAAGATTGTCTGCCTCTGGGAGTTCAATCTACAAATCCTTAAGATGCAAGGAACCAGCAAGTGCTGAGCTCCTCTCCTACATGCACATACTTTATGAGGTTTGCCCCTACTTCAAATTTGGATACATGTCTGCAAATGGAGCCATTGCTGATGCTATGAAAGACGAAGACAGGGTTCATATAATAGACTTCCAAATTGCTCAAGGAAGCCAGTGGATCACTTTAATTCAGGCTTTTGCAGCTAGGCCTGGGGGGCCACCCCACATCCGCATTACAGGTATTGATGATTCAACATCAGCTTATGCCCGTGGAGGTGGGTTACATATAGTGGGGAAGAGGTTATCCAAGCTTGCTCAGCATTTTAAGGTGCCATTTGAATTTCATGCTGCAGCTATGTCCGGTTGTGATGTTCAGTTACGCAACCTTGGAGTTAGACCAGGGGAGGCTCTGGCTGTAAATTTTGCATTCATGCTACATCACATGCCTGATGAAAGTGTCAGTATGCAGAATCCCAGGGATAGGCTGTTGAGGATGGTGAAGAGCCTATCTCCGAAGGTGGTGACACTTGTTGAGCAAGAGTCTAACACAAATACTGCTGCATTCTTTCCACGTTTCCTTGAAACCTTGGACTACTACACAGCTATGTTTGATTCAATAGATGTGACTCTTCCCAGAGAGCATAAAGAGAGAATCAATGTTGAGCAGCATTGCTTGGCAAGAGACTTGGTTAACATCATAGCTTGTGAAGGAGTTGAGAGGGTGGAAAGACATGAGGTGCTTGGGAAGTGGAGGTCAAGATTTGCAATGGCTGGTTTCACTCCTTATCCTTTGAGCTCAGTGGTGAATGGTACTATTAAGAAATTGCTTGACAACTACAGTGATAGATATAGACTTCAAGAGAGAGATGGAGCTCTATATCTGGGTTGGATGAATAGGGACTTGGTTGCTTCTTGCGCATGGAAGTGAGATCTGGGCATTATGACTCCTGGAAATTCAAGGGTGGGAGAGGGGGGAGGGGGGGTAAAGGCCTAAAGTTTAGCTTGTCCTTGTTCTTATTCGGTTCCATAACTTTGTAGTAGAAGTTAATGAGAAAGGCAACACTAAATCCAATCTGATTGTCCATTTTCTCTGTTTCAAGAATCTTAATGGGAATTGTAGCTACCATTTTTCTTTATCAGCAATATTAATCTTTCATTTCATAGTCTTTTTCTTGCCCCTGAATTCTGAGCACTCCAATGCTTAGATATTATGGTTTGCCTGGCTGGGTGCAGAAATGATTTCTGATGAGTAATATAAGAGTGACCACAAATAAAAAGACTAAATCGAAACCTAAAATAAAGATAAAAGGATCAAAAGTATACTTTATCATTTTAATTTTATGATTTAGTTTAAAATTGATTTTGTAGGATTTATGGGAGTCCAGTTATCCCTCTTAAGACTCATGGGCATACATCAAAGGTACTTGACTGCCACTATAAGATTATTAGCACTGTTGCCAACAAATTGAAGGTTGTTCTTCCTTCTTTGGTTTCAAAATCTCAAAGTGCCTTTGTTTGGAAGACATATATGAAGATAATGTCCTGATTGCTTAGGAGCTCATTCATACTCTAAGGGACAGAAGATCTGGAAAGGAGGAATACATTGCCATGAAGTTCGATATGAGCAAAGCATGTTTATGACCTGCTTTCTCCATGCCTGTTTTTTGTATGTGCTAAAGGACTGTCTTACCTTACAATATGAATCAGAGTGTTATGGGTCTAAGGGTATGTAGATCAGCGTCTATGGTATGGTATCACAGCTTTTCTTTGCTGCTTCTGGTCAGAGAACTATACTGACATGGGAGCCAAGAGCCAACCCATGGTGATGCTAAGGATCTTTCATACCCATCCTTCCATCATTCAGATATTATCTAATGCTTCTTTGCTTTTGTATGTCTCTTGTAATGCACATGTAATAATTTAGCGGACTCTTTTACCTTGCCAACTTTGCCAAACATAATGCCTCATGACGAGTGAACCTAAACTACTGCAACACCAATCACAGTATCACACCCACAGTCACTCACTCATGTGACAACTATTTGTTCTATACTTCTATTAAAATTTAAAGGGCTACAATTCCGCAAGCCATTTTCTAAATTCACGTTAAGAAAGACAAGATAAGGCATTGGTAGGCATAAAACAAGAATTACATAGGAGCACAACAATATATTACAGAACATTGGAATTTTAGATACACAGTCGTATACGAAAATGTACATCTTTGCTTATTTATCACATATAAATAATAGTATACAAGCAATGATATCCAGTGTATTATTAATTGCTAGTTGCATATTTAGTCAACCTGCCCAAAGATAGGAAAAGAGAAAATTAGGGTAGAAATTAGAAGGAAGGAAAAGAGAAAATTAGGGTAGAAATAGGAATCATAATTCCATAATATTTCGGGTAAACTATGTCGTTACCAACTACTAATACTCTTCAGTAACTAGCTGCAGCTTGAAAAACAATGCAAATTTAGCTTTGGACAGGTTCTGCATCAGATGTTGATCTACATGGAACTTCAGAACTTGAATGGCATATGATGTCACAGCTGACAGAATCTTCTTTGGTACTGGAGTTATCATTATGTTGTTCTTGCTCACTTAATTTACGTTCAGGACCCTCACTACGAAGGCTGATCACATGAGATTCAACCATATCACCAGCCTTCGATTTAGTAACCAACTCGCTATTTAGTTGCTCATTTAATCTGCTTTCTGAGTCCAAGCAGCTGCCTTCCCCTGTATCAACACAATCGGTATTACCTCCAGATTTAGTTCCTGACTTGCCCTTAATGGTCATTGTGTGAGTACTTGTAGCTGCATTATGAGTGACAGTCCTTCCAGCAGGGATTTCATGATCATGTTGTCCTTCATAGGTAGTTGTTACAATTTTTGAGTCATGAGAGGCTCTTTCCACATGCTTTTTGACCGGGCATCCAGGATTTGAGCATCGATAATAACTTCTGTAAGAGTGGAGAAAATGCAGTCAAATTAAATTAAAATATACACTAATTCGTGTATATTTTGATGTAAGCTCAAACCAAAGAGAGAGCGCAATAAGCATCACAAAACAGTTCTGACCAACAGGTCAAAAGCAAAACTATCTAACATGCGTGCGCGTTCACACTAAAACGAGCATCCGGGAAAATTGATTCCCGGAATGATCATCATTTTGGATGCCTTTGGAAAGTCCGCAATGCATAGGCCGGCTTTCCTTCTTGTGTGTTTTAGTGTTTAAATTGTGCGTTTTAGTGTTTAAATTGTGTTCTCTGAGTGTAAAAATGTAATTAAACTATGTTCTATTGGTATAAAAATACATTTATAAATTTATTTTTGTACTAACAAAGCAAGGTTTGATTACCTATTTTACACCCGTAAAACACAATTTAAAGACTACAACCCACATGATTTTCATATGCAAAAAAATAAAATAAAAATAAAGGCAAGATGGGAAGTCGGCAATGCTAAAGCCAACTTCACTTAACAAGTATAAAAGCAAATTGCAGGTAGGAAGTCGGCTTTAGCATTGCCTACTTCCCAATAGGGTGCTCAAAATCATGAGTAGATTGGGAAATATTTCCCACGGATGAGCATTTTAGGATTTACCTTTTTATTATTATTTGGGTTTTTTACCCAGGTAAAAAACCCAACAAGTTTAACCTTTATTTATTTAATTTTTTTTAATAAGCTTTAACCTTTATTTTATTCCCCTACTTGAAGGAGAAGAGGGTGTATAGACCAAATGGATTGGTCATTTGCAGATCTACAATGTACCAAATCGGAACAAAAGCATTATTCATACAATTGTCATTGCTTTCTTTGGATGCCAAAGAAACACGAGAGACTTCTGATAAAATCGTTGATCTATGTGCAAACACACGTGGGATTGATGGGCAGCTCACAGCCTGGATTAGGACCGCTAAAACATGGTTAAAGCCATTAAAATTGTGGCCATATTATGCAGAGTTAAGCAAAAAGAGCATGTGGAACACAGCTTTGAAAAAGAAATAAAACGAACTATAATAACTCCTTCCTGTTATTTTCAAGAAGGGGGTGAATGATTCAACAGATCCAGGATTAGAAGCTAATGCAATCAATTCATACTAACAAGGTTTTAGGGTGGCGATATTGAAGCAGAATAAGATAATCTAGGCTGATACAAACATAACTATCATGTTTTCTGTTAAATTCATAACAGCTAACACGACACACGTAGAAAGGAAAAATATGGCTACATCTTAAAATGAAAGGTAATTTGTACCTTGGATTTGTATTCCCTTTAACTTGCTTCTGCCCGTATTTGCGCCAGCGATACCCATCATTTACAAAATCAACCTCACTTGAAATCTGAACAACAACACGGGATTCACAATTTGACTTCTCAACTCCAGTGACATCAGCACTACTATTGTCTTTCTTCCTGTTTGGTATCAATTTGGCAATAAAATAAAGGTCAGTTATCACATATATATATATCAACCCAAACAATTTTAAAAAAAATATTCAACTAACATACAGCCGCTTTGACTCGGGATCCTCATTGTTATGGACCTCATCCTTTGCCCTAGTCAATTGTAAATGCGCAGCTTTCACCTCCTCAGTTGGGGAAACTTCCGAAATCAAAAGGGTATGTAAAGGCTTAATCTGTTGAGGCACACATCCATGCTCGACGGATGCCTTGTCTTCATGTATGACGCCATAAAATATGTCAAGAGCTTTTTCATGGAAGGAGAAGGATAGGAAGTAGGAACTAAAATACCAACAAAGTTTACTTCTCACCTTCCACATTGGCTAAAGTGGGCTTGTCCAGTCTTTCTCCACCAATAGGCAGAACATGATCAACTGGTTGTTTGGTGCTCAATTGAGGTCTAGGATGATTATGCTGACCAATGCAAATGGAATCCGTAACCTGCCCATTATTTGACTGCTCCAATTGCTTTTTTGCCTGGCAGTTTGGATGTGTGCACTTGTAATAACTCCTTATAAACTCATTCCCTTTAACGTGCTTCTGGCCATATTTTCGCCAGTTATAGCCATCTTTTGATATCTTTTCACGTATTATAGAGGGACTGCCCTGACCAGATTGCAATGGACGCAATTCACGTGAAAGAGTATCAGGGCTCTGCAAATGTTTCTCTAGTTGTAAAGAGCATGTGCTTCCTTCTTGATCTGCTTGCGAGGCACAGGAAGTAGTACCGGAATCCTTCACCTTGTTTATAGTTACTATAGAAGGAATACTTTTACCACCCTCTGGTTTGGAAGAATGAATTTTAGTATCACAAATCTCCTCCGACACTGTAATATTGCTATGAGGACTCACTATCTGCTGCAATTCATCAGAAGAAACATTGTGATCTGCAGTTTTGTCCGAAGAAACCATGTGAGCTTCTGCCTTATATATCAGAAGCAAACAGGTCTAGTTTCATTAACTGCTTCCATGAACGTCTTGAAATGAGGGACTTGAACAAACACTGGGTGCTTGTGGTTGTTCTAACCTGACATATAAAAAATTTGGGTGTACTGTCAGCAGAAATATCATTAAACTAGCAAACCAACGAAAAAGCAGAAAAAAACAAAGAGTAAAATAAGAGAGTATAACTGATGGGGTTGAGAAAGATATTATTTTCATAAACTTTAGAAACTCGGTCACTCATCACTAGCAGCAAAATCGTTAAGTAATGCAATGCTACATGTATACATCTTCTAAATCGGAGTCTTAACGACATATATACATAGACACATAGATAAAAAAGGCATATAATATAACAGTTTCAATTCCAAGCTACTACTTTGAGATAACTTTTACAGTATTCTGCATATTTTACTCACTGGAATAACATTTCGAGTCTGAAATGAATACAACACAACCAAACCCAGCTTTCATTTCTTAGGTCTCAACATCATAAGGTGCCAAAGCAAAGGATTCCATCTCCAATTAATACTTTGATTACATACCCTAATCAGGTTTTGATTTAATTTTTAATAGAAAGAGGGAAAAAGGTAGAGTGAATGGTATATAATTAAAGAGAGAAGTGGGTTCAGAAAGAAGGTACCCGAAGAGGAAATCAGTCTCAGCAGAACAGAAGAGCAAAGCAAGTTGTGAGTGAAGCTGCCTTGTGTTGTTTGGATGGAAGCAACGCGAACGCGATGGGATGGGAATATGGTCCAATTATTCCAATCCAACTTCCACTCTTTATTTATTTGACCCAAATACATCAAAGCAAGGCTAAAAGGGAAAGAAATCCCCTCACTCACATGTACATGGTGATAGATAGTACCCTCAAGCCCTGTTTGCGTGCGGGAAATGGATTTCCTCCCGTGACTTTGTGAATGTAGCACGAAAATCTTAATCGTTAATTAAATTTTGAATAGGATAAATATGTTGGGGCAAGAAGCTCACAATGCTTCACACACTCACATTAACATAATAGAGAAATTGAGAAAGAAGATAGAGAGAAATTTATTAACACTTTCACATCACACTTACACTTTTTTCTACACTATTGTACACTTGCACTTATGCACTTCTCTACATTTACACTATAGCACTAAGTCTATTTATAGAGTTACACATACACTATATTCACTAACTAACTCTCCTAATAACTCTCTAACTAATCACTTTGGTTACAACAAATTAATCACATTTTAATAAACTCCTGACAACTAACTAATTCTATTTGAATTACTTCCAACACTCCCCCGTAATTCAAATATTCCACTTACACTATTTTTATTATTACACTAAACTTGCATTTTTTATAATGCACATTTTTATTATCACTAACACACATATTTGTCCACCAGGATCCCATGGAAAATTCAACAAGAATTGATCCTTGTCCTTGCCACACAAAAATCCTTTTGTAGTTCTGTCTTCCCAGAAGACCAGAAACACTAAGTAATTGTAAAAACATGACTTTAACACATCTGTCATGTTAGCTTGGTGGTCACCACATTGGCCACTCTTCACTGAGACCCTGGTTCGAATCTCATTTATGCACGTTTTTCTGGATTCAAAATCTTTAAGCACTTTTATCAAAAATAAAATGATCAATATGCTAGAGGAAAGTTTCGAACCCAGAACACGAAGCAAGCACCTCCGACGGCTTACCACTAGGCTGCAGCAAGCACTGATGAAAATGGTCCCTCGCAAAATGTACTTACCTTGTGCGAAATGCTTCTTTTGCCAGAAACAAAACCCTTCATCTTCTCCTTTATGTCGATCTGCGTTTTCTTCATTCTTGGACAACCATGGCGGCAGATCTGAAAACGACCCCCCTCTTTTCACATCTAGGCTCGTGGTCTCCATCTCCGGTGGTGGTTGGGACATGGACGAACTCCATGGAACCCCAAGCTTCTTGGACATCTCAGTCCACCCATCTTCTTCTTCCATAATCTGCGTTGCTGTTTTCGATCGCCACCGCCGCGTCGACGATGAGGTTCCGGTGGTCCAGTCACTCTTGTCTCCTTCTTCACACCCAATATCTCCTCATCGCTGCTCTTCTTGCGAAGTTTCTCTCGCATCTCCTTCTCCATTTTCTCTCGATGGCAAACTCGGCGATCGCAGCAATGGTGGCGGATTCGAAGAGCTCGTCGGAGCTGGTAATTGTGGCGGCATCTCCGGAGACACCGTGACAGACAACTCCTCTATAGGCTCCTCATTATCCATTTCCGAAAATTTCGAATCTTGACCACTCTTCCTTGCGGAACCTTTGGTCGAGACAGAGAGTGCTTCACAAAGTGTTTGATGGAATGACCCACTAAACACAACATCAGATTCTTCACTGCCACCTTCACAAATTGGAACCCCATCATCTAACAACTCACCTACATCAATGACATAACCAATACCCTTCTCTCTGTTTTTGCCTCCACCTTCCTATATTCTTCTCTGTCTTTATTCTTCATCTTGTGATTGATCATTGCTCTTCTCATCTTGTTCTTGCCACTCCTTGCAGCACCATGGACTTTGTTCAAGATGTCCCATGCTTCTTTAGCTTTCTTGGCAGCAACAAACTTCTCAAGATTTCTAGAGTCCACACATTGATGAAGAATCAAGAGTGCTTTGTAGTCTCTCTTTTTGGAAGCACTATCTTCCTCATCTTGAACACCTTCTTGCACTATCTCAAGCACCTCATAGAAATTGAATATGTTTTCCATCTTCACCACCCATTGATGAAAGTTCTTGCCATCAAGAACTGGTAATGGGATTGATAAATCCCCACTCACAATCTCTTCAATTTCTACCTCCATGGAAAGACCCTCACAAGTCCCTAATCTTGTAGCTCTGATACCATTTGTTGGGGCAAGAAGCTCACAATGCTTCACACACTCACATTAACACAATAGAGAAATTGAGAAAGAATAGAGAAAGAAGATAGAGAGAAATTTATTAACACTTTCACATCACACTTACACTTTTTTCTACACTATTGTACACTTGCACTTATGTACTTCTCTACATTTACACTATAGCACTAAGTCTATTTATAGAGTTACACATACACTATATTCACTAACTAACTCTCCTAATAACTCTCTAACTAATCACTTTGGTTACAACAAATTAATCACATTTTAATAAACTCCTAACAACTAACTAATTCTATTTGAATTACTTCCAACAAAATATATTAATATAAAGATAGATATATAAAATCTTAATCATTGATTAAGATAAATATGTGAATGCGTGAAATTTATAAATATAGGGAATCCGGATCCTATTTGCGAGTTTGGAGAGGAAGAAAATGAAGGGATCAAAGGGAAGTAGAGGGGAGGAGAAAGAGGGTATATCACTCTTCTTATTTGGAGTGAAATGAAAAAAATGGGTTGAAGAAGAAAATTGATGATTAATTAAAATATCCGAAAAATTTTCCCTCCAATTAATATAACTCACAATCAAGAGGGGGAGAAAATTAATCTTTCCTTTCCTTCTCATTCCTTCCAAAAAATAACTCACAAACATAGTCCTAAAGTTAACACACTTTTTTAATACATTTTTTTTAATTAAAATTTAAATGAGTTTCGTTATTTTGGTATATGTTTTATTCAATTCATTTCTATTTGAGTGATATCATACTTATATGAATTTCAACCAATAAAAAAAATACATTAAAAAAGTAGAAAGTATATAGCTAACATTTTTCTAAATTAATTTATTTAATTAAGTTGAGGACATGAATGATAACTATGCCGCTTCGTTTTGCTCCTTCTCTTTCTCTCCCTTTCCATACTTTTAATTTTAAACCTTCTACATGCATCTGGCTTCGTCTTCAATGCTCCACTGAGAACTTGGAGTTTTAGTACTCCAAGGATATAATTGGTATTCTAGTAAAAAAAGAAGCAAAAAAAAAATAATAATAATAATAACATTTTCGCCTCCCACCCCAATCAGCATCGCCCCCTGAACTTCATTCATCCAAACATCATAGCCACCAGCGAGCCGCAGCCGCCGTCGTCGCCTCCATCCCGCCTCAGTGGCCGGCAGCGACACCACAAGCTCCAGTGCGACTTCTCCACCAAAAGCTCGGTTCTACACTGCAACCTCGAGATTTTGGGAGAAGAGCTCACCACTGTCAGCGAAATCAACGCGACGGTAGATAGGGGAGAAGAGCTCGCCACCGGTGTCGAATCACGATGACCAGCCTCGCGACCACCCCTTTCCCATCCGCGAAACACAGATCTGCCAACAGCAAACCGTCAGCACGACGAGCAGCAGCATCACACCGTTACCATCTCCGTCCAGACGTGATCGTCGCTCCGTCGTCCCTCTTCCGCCTCACCTGTATCTACTTCCACTGCCATTTCCGACGTTCTCTCTGAACCGAGCATCGAAGAAGACGACCCTCGATCTCATGTTTTGCAACATCCTCGTGCTGCTTCTCCCTCTCTGTTCTTCAAACCCGTAGCATCACAATCCCTGGAAATGAGCACGATGACCGGTGCCAGCGGCAGCTTCGACTCGACGACGACCCTCTTGGCCCGCCCTAGCCTTTCAATATGGACCGTTGGATTATTTTAGTATTAAATCTATGGTGTAAGATTAGTGAGTATGCAAACTCCAAGTTCTCAGTGGAGCATTGAAGACGAAGCTTGCATCCACTTGCACCAAAATAACAAAGAAAGAGAAAAGGAGGAAGGAAGATGCATTTGTGTCCTTTCATTTCATTTCTCTACGATAGCGTTTGGTATAAATTTTATAAAAATATTGTTGGGAATGTGGCAATGGGAATAAAAGTTTCTCATTTTGGTACAAGTATTAAAAAGTTATTCCCATACATAAAAGATTCCCGGGAATAAAATTAGTGAATGATAGTTAATTAGTTATAAACTTGGGAAAACTTTATTCCAATATGTGAAGGTGAGAAAACTTTATTTCTGGGAATCATATTTTCATGAATGTATTTTACTTGAGAATAAAATATTTCAGATACCAAACGCCACCTACTATGATTGTTTTTCTTGAAAGGATGGAATATTGAATTATTGATACATGCCCAGCTCATCTCACCTGGGCTACATTCACAACTGGGCTTTCAGAACAGGACTCCATTGACGTGTCCAATATAATGTCCAACATTATTATTTTTCTATTCAATGTAAGGAACCACTTTAATTTTTGTTCGATTTAATTACTTGGTCTCCTACGTATGAGTTAAGTGTGATATTTATCCCTTTATTTTCCTATTGCATCCTTTTTGGCCTTCCAATTTTTCTAACGCTGTAATGTTAGTCCTTCTACAATCTTACCGTCATAATTATGTTAGTTTTGTCAATAAGGCAAGTGGTTTCTCACATGGCATATCAAATGGCATTTTTATTTTTGATAATCGGGTAAGTCGCGGAAGACGATTAACCATCGGTTTCGTTTCATACGTAAGAGTCGGGACTCAATCCCAACCACTTAGTTAAGGGGTACAAGTTCACCATCATTTATACCAACCTTCGTTGATGATTAACCATCGATAAAGTCCTTCTAAAAATGACAAGTCCAGGATTCCAACCTCAACTAAAATATGTTGGAGGTATAATTCATTTCAATTGCCACGTATCACTTATGGGTATTTGACATTTTTATTAATAAATAGTTATTAAAGAATATATTTTTAATTTAGAAACATAATATGATTTAATAAATTTAATTACTTTATTTTAATAATGTGTCAATTTATCATCATTGACACTATAAAAGCAATTCTCTGCATTAAAACATACTACCAATTAAATCCTAAAACTAATATTTGTTAAATTTTATTTGTGAAGAACATAAAAACATAATTACAACGAGTAGCGCGTCTTTACTCCACGCTTATCTGTTGCCAGTTCGAACCTTTCTGGGTGGACCTGAAAATCTCCCAGCAATCAAACCCTAACCCTAAACTCACTACTTCTTTATCAACTTGAATTTTCAATCTTCAGTTATCAATTAAATTTTCATTGTTCCTTCTTGTCTTTCAAAATTTCAATTAGGAAACATGCTTCAATCTCCAGGTCACTCGCCTCTCCATCTTGCGTCACCCTCTCCTTCTCCCTCCCAATTTTCCCTTCAAAACCCTAAAGATTCATCATCATCCTCTTCTTCTGCAATCCCTGCGAAGCACCCCACCGTCCTCGACGAAGACTCGTACGTGGAAGCCTTGGAGAAGATCATCGAGCGCGATTACTTCCCCGACATCTCCAAGCTCCGCGACCGCCTCGATTGGCTCGAAGCCATCAAAACCGGCGATCCTGTTCTCATTCGCGATGCCCAGTTGAAGATCATCGAGCGCCGTGCCGGCAAAAAGGTAACCACTGTTGATGCTACTAACACCCACACACCCGGTTCCACTTTCATGAGAAATTTTACTCCTTTCGATGAATTCGATGTTAAAACCCCCCAAAACCCCGGTTTATCGGTCGCCGAGGGTGACCCTGATGAAGGGGTTGGTGGTGGTGGTGTTGATACTTCGCTTGGTTTGGATCAATTTTTGAGGAGGTATACTAGTGAGGATAATCATAGTTTTTCGAAGATTTTAGAGAAAGTGAATAGGAAGAGGAAAGAGAGATTTGGGTATTTGAATGAAGGTGAGAAAGATGATGTGGAGGCTATTGAGGATGCAAAGAGGGAGAGGATAACTGATGGCTATGGAACCTCTTATCAGCCTCCCAGCACCTTGGAAGGGTGGAATTATACGGCGAAGAATCTGTTGATGTATCATCCTGCTGATCGCGGTGAGGTCCCGTTGACCGAAGAGGAAAGGGCTGTTAGGATTAAAGGCATGACCAAGGAGATCAATCGTGTGAATACCAGGTTTCATGGTAAAATGATGGATTCTAGGCCCAAAGAGGATGGTGGTGTTGAGGTGCTTTATACCCCTGTTGCCGGTGCCACTCCGGTTCCTATGTCTCTTAGAGAACAGGAGAAATTAAAGAAGTATGATCTGGAGGATTTGAGGAAGACTCCCAATCCGTTTTATTTGGAATCTGAGAAAAAAGCTGAGAATGGTTATAGCTTTGTTAAGACACCGTCTCCTGCACCTGGGGTTGATGAATCGCCCTTTATTACTTGGGGAGAAATAGAAGGGACACCATTGAGGTTGGACCTAGAGGATATGCCGATCGATATTGGTGGTAGTGCTGATGGGCCTCATTATAAGATTCCTTCTGCACCGGCAAGAGATGCGAAAGCACATTCCCTTTCCAGGGAGGCTGCACGGAAGCTGAGGGTGAGGTCACAGATGTTCCGTAAGCCTCCCTTGGCATCACCAGTTAGAGGTGGAAGTGCTAGTCCAAGTATGCGGACACTTTCTCCTGCTGCCCAAAAGTTTGTAAGGAATGCAATTGCAAAGTCCTCGTCTTCCGTCGATGAAACACTTCGTGCAAGTTACCGTGGCTCTAGTCCTGCTTTGGCTACTCCTAGAAGTGGTAGAAGTGTATCAAGGTTTGCTAGAGATGGGAGCGCCGTTTCCAGGTCTCCATCTGTTAGAGAGGGTTCCAATCCTCCCTGGTGATATATATTGTAACATATTCTGAAACCATGATAAATGACCATATTGTAAGTTTTTCTCTCTGGATAATGTGTTCAAATCTCATCAACCGTAAGAGGAAGAGTGATAGGAGAATCGTAAATTTTGCACTCTGATAAAAGTTCTCCACTCAATCCTTCTATACTGAAGGCATATATTGGATTAACTATGAAGCACTATCTTGTGTTTTGCCTGTTACTCGGGTTTTGTTCTAATTGCATGTTTTTCATATTTCTTTGTGCTTAAGTAAGTAGGTCCTTTCTAGCTTCATAGAGGACTGAACAGTTAGAAGCCAAATCCCAAATGAAACAATGAATGGGTGTATTGTATATTACAGTTCGATGCTTATGGCATGTTATGGCCTTAGAGTTATTATTATTGTCATATAAAGGCAGGGTACAAGACTTAGGGTTCTTGTGCATGCATGCGATATGTAAGTATCATAATCCCCTTTTCAGCTCTTCAATTGGATCTGCTCAGCTACTAGTTCATGGCAAGTTTTGCTGAAAAGATAAGATCGATTGTCTCGGTTACTTGTTTATCTATTATCTTTATGTTGCTTCCGGGTGCATTGCCTATTTGCCTTGGAAAAGTTTAAACACACCTCACTGCCTCACAAGACTTTCACTGAGGATTGACTGTGATGACAATGTTCTCTGAAAACAACCAGAGTTCAATTGATCTAAACATTTAGAATTAAAGCATTTGACTATTAATTAAGAGTCCTTGTAAAAAAAATGATATATCATTAGTTGTTACACATAAATGCCCAAAGACAACGGGACAAAATGCCCAAAGAAACTGAAAGTGACTACATGATGGAAGCAAACACGGTTACTATCAGCAAAACAGTTAAAGATAAATAAGCAGGAAGAAAATGGAAAAATGAAAACCATGCAGAAGAGTATTACCCTGCTTTGCTGTGTCAGCACAATCCCGTGGTGAGAGTATGTGAGAATCGACAATGAAAATAACATGGAGTGAGTTGTATCGAAATCACTTTTTTTTTTTTTTTTGAGCTAAAAGATTATACCCGTGGTTGTTGTAGACTTAGGACGAATGGTATTTGTAAGAAAGTTATTTGGAAGTTTCATGAACAAGATGTTGTAAAGGCAATGTGGAAGATTCAGACTCTGGTGTTGAATAGTAGAGCACGGGACTTGGCTGAAGCTTTTATTTGGAGTGTAATGTTTCCCCATTCTTCTCGTGAATGAATCAGATGCATTGTTTTCCATTACGTAAGGTATGATAATATGATTCTGCTTCATGGGAACGATACCTAAAGTCCTAAACAGTAAAAGAAAGTAATTTAAAATAGGGGAAAGTAAACGGAAAGGGATTATGTACGTGAAGGAATTCGCCACCTCATCTTCTATCTAATAACGTTTTTCCAACTATTACCAGAGTTGTTTATATGATACTCCATCCGGACTCAATTATAAATAAAATTAACTAATTTTATATTTATTAAGAAAGTTAGTTAATTTAGTTTAATTGTCTTAATTTATGTAAAAAAAATGAGTTATAATTATTAAACTATCATTTAGTTGTCTCGGGAGTGTGTAATATTCTTAGAAAAGTAAAAAGAGAATTGATTGGATTGGTTAATTTTCTTGGTTTCTAGAATACCGACATTAAATAGGATTGGGTTGATTAGATTTTACTTTTATTTGAGTCCATAAAATATAGGTAGTCTTTTACTTATAATTGAGTCTTGATTGAGTATATGAAATAATTATTTTTCGACTAACATAAAAGTTATGTGATGTTTGAACATAGATACTCCTTCGGTAACAAACTTGTGTGTTACAGAAACGACATCGTAGAATGAGTTGCGTCCCAATTTGGGGCACTATAAATAGCGCCGTCTCCCTTCATCATTTCCATGCTTACTTTCTCTCTCGCACTCTCTAGTTTGTCGAGTGAAGGGTTTCAATTTCAAGGTAAATTACTCAAATTGCGAGTTTTCATGCATAATAATAATTCACCTTCCAAATTAGTCATCACCTTGCATGTTGCATCAGAATTATTATTTGTTTATATTGATTTGATTACATGACATAAGATGAGTCATCAATTAATTAATTCTATCATTTCTTCATATCATGATTTTCATTCAATTTTTTGTGTTTATTTTTTTTATATGCAAATGTTAGTG
This sequence comes from Sophora flavescens, assembly GCA_030762895.1. Classification (NCBI taxonomy): domain Eukaryota; kingdom Viridiplantae; phylum Streptophyta; class Magnoliopsida; order Fabales; family Fabaceae; genus Sophora; species Sophora flavescens. The sequence goes on from CM061065.1 coordinate 227,849,603, forward strand.
TTATGTTTGTTTTTTTTCTCTTTTATCATGTTTGAACCAGGTGGTTCAACTCCTTATATCCTCAACTCCAGTGGAGCTACCTCAATCTGAAAAATGCCTGCTGAGAACTCAATCATTTGTGATAGAGGAGAAATGGAAGCATTTGTTGAAGTTGACCCAACTGGGAGGTTTGGTCGTTACAATGATCTGCTAGGGTGTGGTGCAGTGAAGAAAGTTTACAGAGGCTTTGATCAAGAGGAAGGCATTGAGGTGGCTTGGAATCAGGTTCGGCTCAGGAATTTCAGTGAAGATCCTATGCTGATAAACAGGCTTCATTCTGAGGTTGAGTTGCTCAGAACACTCAACAACAAGTATATCATTGTTTGTTATAGTGTCTGGAAAGATGATGAACGTCACACTATCAATTTCATTACTGAGGTCTGCACTTCTGGGAATCTGAGGAATTACAGGAAGAAGCATCCTCATGTTTCCATTAAGGCATTGAAGAAATGGTCAAAACAAGTCCTTGAGGGATTGGAGTATCTCCATACTCATGATCCATGCATTATCCACAGAGATCTCAATTGCAGTAATATCTTTGTTAATGGCAACATAGGCCAGGTAACCACAATACTTTTGAATTATGTTAGGCCGAACCATCTTTATTGTCATGATGTTGATGTAGAGAAGAACAAATATTATGGATAGTTAAATCATTCTTTTTTTCTTTCTTTTTTTTTTGTGAAAGATTTACACGCTAATGGTTTAGCTATAAACATGATTCATGATAGAACATTATGGCGTCGTTTGACCCATGTAGCCAATCCCACCTAGTAGGATAAGGCATGGATGTTGGTTAAATCATTATTTTTTCTTGGTAAAAAACATTTAACTGCTGGGTTTTGAAACCTGGGGCTGTGTCTCCTTGTTGTTGCCTTGTTGGATATTACTATTAAATGATCAAAATTATAGCAAAGCAGAGAAACCAAATAAAAATGTAATGTTAGAAAGCTACCAAAATATCAGAATGAACAAATATTGAACAATAGTCATGGCCTAGATCACTTCTGCCAAGAATTTGAGGGGTTTTGCGACCGATGAATTGGCTTTGGATAGCTATATCTGAATGCAGTTTTATAAAATAATAAATAATAATAAAAGCAATGGATGGTTTGATTTGCGAGCTTAGGTTGAAAGCAAAATCTAAAAAGGCAACAGCGTTTCTCTTTTACAAACATTATAAGTAACAATATTTTCTGATTTAATGGGTTTTATTTATGTGTATGTTTGCTTTTGAAAAATTGGTTTTGCACTTTGGGTTTTTGTAGGTGAAAATTGGTGACCTTGGATTGGCTGCAATAGTGGGAAGGAGTCATGCGGCACATTCAATTTTAGGGACACCAGAGTACATGGCACCTGAGCTGTATGAGGAAGACTACACTGAGATGGTGGACATTTACTCTTTTGGAATGTGTTTGCTTGAAATGGTTACAATGGAGATACCCTACAGTGAATGTGATAGTGTTGCCAAGATATACAAAAAGGTCACAATGGGAATTAAGCCTCAGTCATTGAACAAAGTCACAGATCCAGAGGTGAAGGCATTCATTGATAAGTGCATAGCACAGCCAAGGGCAAGACCTTCAGCTACAGATCTCCTTAAGGATCCTTTCTTTTTTGAACTCAACAATGATGAAGAATCAACTCCCAACAATTGATTTCCTTCATTGTTTTGTTTGCCCTTTTTGTCCAACTAGTTTTTTTTTTTTACTTCCGAAAGTATAATCTTATTGACAGCATTGTAAGTACATGCATTTCTACTCCAGTTTCACTATATCAGTGGTGTACCGTGTACATGACTTCGTAGTACACTGAACTATAGATTATACTGTTTCCTTTGGTATAAATGCTAATCCACTTGTAGATTTTCCAACAGGTTCCATCACTTATTTCTGGCACATTCTGTTTTACTTGCTTGAAACCATTAGGAGGGGGTCTCCTTAAAGCCAGTTGCAGGTTGCAGGTTGCAGGTTGCAGCTTACTATTTTAAGATGTACGCCATGAGCTTTGAATCATAAACAGACAACTATCTATTCAGATTTCAGGTGGCTATCTCGCACCTACATTCTTCTGGGTCCACCCAAAGTGTATTATACTACATGTAGACCATTAGCTTGAAAAACTATTTAATAGTTTCAAACAGCTTTGAGGAGAGTTTTATCTGACCACTCCCGATCTAAGGGTCAATTTCACAGTTTTATCGGTGAGGATAATTGATCAAAGACCAAAAAGAGTTCTAACCGCATTAAACTTGACCTATATATGGTAGGTGACGGCTGTTTTGGCAAATATGTGGTGGAAAGCACTAGTTGAACAACTTATTTGATTAGTTTATAAGTTTGTTTGATTAAAGTGTTTGGTAAATAAGATTATCTCATTAACTTATAGTTTTTTTTTTCATAAGCTATTTTATTTAGCTTAAAACCCATAACTTCTTATATCTTATTAACTTTATTGTTAACAAAACTCCTACTTTAACCGATTTTTAACTCGTAAAATAAATTGTGCTCTTATGATAAATGTAGAAATGTAAGGAGATAAGATGAAGAACTTCACTGTGATCCAACTTGATCACAAGAAACCGCAAGAATGAAAATTGAAGCTTCTAACTGAAGCAACCGAAGAAACTTGGAAAGCAAGAATGAGAGAATTTGCACGGAGAAATGAGTGAATGTGAACTGGATTCATTTAACTGATTTGCTAACTACATAAAGTTCTATATACATTTGCTATAGAAAGGAAAAGCTAACCAACTAAGCTAGGTTATTTATAACTGTATCTAACTAACAAACTGACTTTAACTAACTATTAATAAATTAATTACATAGTTAACACCCCCCCCCCCCCCCCCCCTCCCTCCCTCCCCCCCCTCAAGCTGGGGCGCATAAGTTGAGGAGTCCCAGCTTGGAATGAATATGAGTAAACTACTGAGGACTAAGGGGCTTGGTTAATGTATCAACAAGCTGCAAGGAGGAGGAAACATGAAGCAATTTGATTAGGCCTGAGGTGCATTTCTCCTTGACAATGTGACAATCAAGCTCTATATGCTTGGTTCTTTCATGAAAAGCGGGGTTGGCAGCTATATGCATAGCTGATTGATTGTCAGTACAATAATACCGGGGAGATGAAAGGGACTTGCAGATCCTTCAACAAAAATGTGATCCATTGGATTTCACAGGTGGTGGCTGTCATTGCCCTATACTCAGCCTCACATGATCTCTTCGAGATGGTGCTTTGTTTCTTGGATTTCCATGAGATGAGGGAAGATCCAAGATAGATGCAAAACCCTGTAATGGATTTCCTTGCATCAGGGCATGTGGCCCAATCACTATCACTGTAAGCTTTCAACTGAGGTGTGGAGTTGCCGGACATGAACAAACCGAGTCCAAGTGACCCCTTTAAGTACTCAAGTACTCGAGTTGCAGTAGCATGGTGAGTCATAGTTGGTTTCGCCATGAATTGAGACAATTGTTGGACTGCAAATGCAATATCAGGCCAAGTTGTTGTTAAGTATAAGAGTCTCCCAATCAGAATTCTATAACCATAAACATCATCAAGAGGAGCTCCATCATTTTGGCTCAGATGGACTTTGCTATCTATATGTGTGGTGGCAGGTTTGCAACCAACGAAGCCTGCATCAGTTATAAGTTCCAGAGCATATTTCCTTTGGTTGATGGAAATGCCAGCTTTGCTTCGGGCATCCACTAGGCCTAAGAAAAATTTTAAGTCTCCTAAGTCCTTGATTTTGAATCTGTCATCAAGTGCTGCTTTGATGGAATTGATCTCAGTTGCATCATTCCCTATGAGGATTACATCATCAACATAGACTAGGAGAGCTGTGAATAGTGGCTAGAGGATTTGACAAAGAGTGAGTAATCACTCTTGGATTGGTGATAGCCTGCCTGAATAAAAAATGAGGACAGCTTGGCAAACCATTGTCTGCTAGCTTGCTTTAGTCCATAGGGGGACCTTTGTAACTTGCATACTTTCTTAGGGTGTGCAGCTTGTAATCGTGGTGGCAGAACCATATATACATCTTCAACCAAGTCTCTATGCAGAAATGCATTATTAACATCAAGTTGCTTGAGGAGCCAGCCATTGATAGCTACTAGTGACAAAACCTGTCTCACTGTGGTCATCTTTGCTACGGGGGAAAAGGTGTCTAAGTAGTCAATTCCCTCAGTTTGTGTGTAGCCTTTGGCTACCAATCGAGCCTTGTATCTCTCTATGGAACCATATACCCGATGCTTAATCTTGAATACCCATTTGCAGCCTATTGGTGTCTTATCCTTGGGAAGATCAGTCAAAGACCAAGTTTCATTTACTGCTAAGGCCAGTAATTCTGCTTGTATTGCTTTCTTCTAACAATCATGCTTGACAGCTTGAGTACAACTTTGAGGTTCAATCTCACAAGAAACAGACAAAACAACATATTTACGAGGTGGAGTGAGTAAATCATAAGACAAATAAGGCTGTATAGGGTAGGATACAGTTGCAGATTGATTGGTAACATCTCTACTGCGTCCAGTTGCAAGATTGCAATGGTACTCTTGCAAGTAAGAAGGTGTCTGTCTCTATCTAGTAGACCTTCTGGTTGGTTAATTGAGGTATAGGTGATGGAATGGATTATGTGTTGGATGGGGGACTAGGGACAGAATCATGAGATGACTCGGGTGAAGAAAGATGGACAGGGCTGTGTGGAGAGGCATTTTGTATGGGAGACTGAGGTTGAGTGTGTGAGATGGGAGTTGTTGTGGGACACTCAGTATCAATTTGAGGATGTGTATTATGTGACACCCTACTACCCTGCATGTTATAAAGCATTAAAGATATAGTTTAATCAAATGAAAACATACATTTATTGTAAAAAATAAAACATTTGTCCATGGGTAGAAATGTTCCACAAGAACAAGTTCTAAAAACACGGAAATAAAATCAAGTTTAAAACTAACAAACAAATAAAACAAAAACAAACATCCCAACCCGATGTCACAACAGAGCTAGTATAACCGTTCCGGAAAAACCTCGGAATACAACTGAAAACTAGACTAACAAAAGAAAGGCCCTAACTATGAGCAGTGGCTCCTCAGAGTCACTCCTCTCCGGGCTGCTCGTCATCCTCTGCATGAAACCAAACATGCCAATAAGAAAACAGAAAACGGGGAGTAAGAATCATGTAAACATATACGGCATGGAGATAGGAAGCAACATAAAAAACAAGCATGGTAACATTATAGCATACATCAGCATATATATATCATCATACATCAACATCATCAAAAACAAGTATGCTATGCGGTGCAATGCAACACTACCCCTCTACTCCATTATGCACGTGGATCCAAACTAACTCAGGATGAACGACTTTGGAGTTACATATCCGTATTGGCCATAGAAGCACCAATGCCGGCAGTTCACCAAACCTCGAGTGAACCCCATGGATAGCCAACGCATCAAACCGTAGATGCCTCATCACGGGGGGCCGCGGTCACCAAACCTTGGGTGACCTACCGTGGATGGCCAGATCACCGTACTCTTGGGTGATCTCCCATATGTCGAACGTCCCCCTCAACCATCAACTCCAATGCCCTATGCATGACACAACATCAAACAACAACAACCACCTCCTTTGCTCGGGCCAAAAAACTCCCAAGACTTCAACATCAACATCATCGTGCTTGGGCCAATAAGCACCCAAGACTTAACATCATCAACACCTCGACCAATAAGCATCGAGGCCACTTTGGACAATAAGCACCAAAGTTATCAACGTGCGATAACCCAACGGTTACCGACTTAAACATCTTATCATCATTAATTATCTTCATTAACCATTAACCGAGTTGTCTAATCGTGTCAACATAGCATTATAGGGGAAGATTGGGGTTAAAACCCCATTTAAGTCCTTAATCTTAGCTTCTGTCCAGAGGGGTGAGCACAGGCATGCTTAACCCTAGCACAGGCGTGCTGCCACTTAAGTGAAGCACGGTCGTGCTCAGCTGCACGGTCATGCTCCTCCGCTACACGACTGTGCTTAATGTGCGGCCATTTTCCATAATTCAAACCGGGAGCACGGACGTGCTCCTTGTTCAGCACGGCCATGCTTACTGGACGACATCACTGTTCTGGGCAGAATCTCAAGTCAGATTTTAACCAATTATTAGGGTTTAACAGTCCTTTAATTCCTAGGTTATTTTAACAATATATTCCTGGATTAAAAGTTATCGTCAACTCAGCCATAGCACCATCATCAAATTAACAGTTTGTCAATAGTAACAATTATAGCATTATACTCATACAACAACCAGTATAACATCAACATGTGAACACAATCATAGCATTCCAAAGCAACCAAGATATGTTATCATAGAACATAACCAATCTAACAATTATATTATCGAAGAACATCTTAACCTATAGGCATACAACTTAAGACAACAACTGGGGTTATGGGAACCCCTTTACCTTATACTACTCCCATTGCCTATGGTTACACTACCCTTCTCCCCATACCTGGATTGAAGGTTGCTCTAGCAGTCAAACTGGTCACGGTTCCCAAAGCAGCTCAGCTAGCTCTTCCAAGCCTTGGCCAAACAAAACATGAACCATCAGTTTCCGATTCAAAACCATGAAAAGGAAACCACAAAGGAAAGAAACATGACCTATATATGAGCACATATGAAACAACGCTACCCAACGGTCTCCAACACTCAAGAAACTGATTGAGTTTGATGGAAATAGGGAATGGAACTGCTCTGGCCGCACTAGGGTGGCAGCAACTACTAAAATAGGGTTTTTATGTAAACCCTCGGTTTCTGTGCAAGCATATATAGACTGGACACGAAGCACGATCGTGCTGGATTTAGCGTCAGCGAGACGCGGTCCACACATTGAGCACGGACGTGCCCACTGTTGAGCACGAGTGTGCTCAACTTAAAACTTGCAACACGCTAACTTAAACAACCAAACAAGCTTTATAAAAGCACTAAACGAAAAGCAGGGTGTTACAATTCCACCCCCTTTATAAAAATTTCGTCCTCGAAATTTCTATGTACCTCAAGCGAAAAGATGTGGGTATGCTTCCATTATCTTGCTCTCCAGCTCCCAGGTAGCACTTTCCTCAGTAGCCCCACTCCAAACTACTTTGACCAAAGGAATCTCTTTGCCTCTTAGCCGCTTCACCCTCCTATCCTCGACTCGAAGGGGCAACACCTCAAACGTCAAGTTCTCTTTCAACTGTATTGCGTCGGGTACTATCACGTGACTAGGGTCATGGATATACTTTGAGTTGAGACACATGAAAAATATTATGGAGCTTGGACAAGAACGGTGGTAAGGTTGTCTGGTAGGCAACTTCGCCGACTCTTTTAAGGATATGGTAAGGACCAATGAACCTCGTAGTAAGTTTCCTCGCCTTTATCACTCTACCAATCCCAGTCGTCGAGGTAACTCTCAAGAATACATGATCGCCTTCCTGGAATTCGAGCGCCTTCCTCCTTTTGTCATGGTAGCTCTTTTGCCTACTTTGTGCAACTCTCATATTTTCCTAAACCATCCTGATCTTTTTTGTTGTTTCCTGGACTATCTCTGGTCCTATAATCACATTATCACTAGGTTCATTCCAACACAAGGGTGTCCTACATCTCCTCCCATAAAGAGCCCCATAAGGTGCTATCCCAATGCTGGAATGGAAGCTGTTGTTGTAGGTGAACTCTATCAGGAGCAAAAACTTGTCCCAACCACCAGACTGCTCTAAAACACAAGGCCTCAACAAGTCTTCAAAGGACTGGATGATCCTCTCAGACTGCCCATCAGTCTGTGGGTGGTAAGGTGAACTAAGCCTAAGTTTTGTCCCTAAAGCATGCTGCAAACTCTCGCATAACCTAGAGGTAAGCCTCGTGTCTCTATATGATACTATGCTAGAGGGTACACCATGAAGCCTAACTATTTCCTTGATGTACAACTTAGCCAACTTCTCTAAAGGATACTCCATATTCACAGGGATGAAATAGGCAGACTTAGTCAATCTATCCACAACAACCCATATAGCCTCAAAACCAGCTGGAGTCCAGGCACAAAATCCATGGAGATATTATCCTATTTCCATTATGGGACACTCAAAGGTTACAACTTACCTAAAGGCTTTTGGTGTTCTATCTTAGCCTTCTGACAAACTAGGCACGCATACACGAACCCAGCCACATCCTTTTTCATCATAGGCCACCAAAACATCCTTTTAAGATCCTGATACATTTTGGAGGCACCTGGGTGCACACTCAACCCACTCTTAGGTCCTTCTTCAAGGATCAACTTCATAGGCTTAGGAACATCTGGTATGCACACTCTATCTTTAAACCTCAAGACCCCATCACTGGCACCTTAAAACTAAGGTCTCTACACTGAGCAAGCAACTCTCGCTGGTCTAAGAGAAACTTATCTAACTTCTGACCCTCTCTAATCTGATCCATCAAGTTGTTGGTAACCTTCAAGGTACCAAGCCTAATACTCTTAGGGGTAAACTCTCAAGCTAGATTAAGGTCTCTAAACTCCTCAATCAGATCCATCTCCCTAACCATCAAAGCGGAGATATGCAAGGTTTTCCTACTCAAGGCATCAGCCACCACATTGGCCTTCCCTGGGTGATAGGTCAGCTCGAAGTCATAATCCTTTAAGAACTCCATCCACCTACGATGCCTCATATTCAACTCCTTCTGATCAAAGAGATTCCTCAAATTCTTATGATCACTAAAGACCTCAAACCTCGCTCCATAAAGGTAATGCCTCCAGATCTTTAAGGCAAATACCACAGCTCCTAGCTCTAGGTCATGGGTAGGGTAGTTCTCCTCATATGTTTTCAACTGCCTAGAAGCATAAGCAACTACCTTACCATTATGCATAAACACACCACCTAACCCTTGCTTAGAAGCATCGCAGTAAACTACGAAGGGTTCACTAGGATCTGGCAAGACTAACACTAGTGTTGATGTCAACTTATCCTTAAGGGTTTGGAAACTCTCTTCACACTTAGAGTCCCACACAAACAACTGTCCCTTCTTGGTGAGACGGGTTAAGGGTAAAGCTATCTTAGAGAAGTCTTCTATGAACCGCCTATAGTACATGGCTAACCCCAAGAAACTCCTAATCTCGGTTACAGACCTTGGCGCTTCCCACTGGAACACCATCTCTACTTTAGCTGGGTCCACTGCTATGCCACCCTTAGAGATGACATGTCCTAAGAAGCTCACTTCCTCTAACCAGAACTCACACTTAGACAACTTAGCGTACAACTGCTTTTCCTTAAGGGTATGCAAGACAACCCTCAGGTGTTCCTCATGTTCCTCCTTGCTCTTGGAGTACACTAAGATGTCATCTATGAACACCACCACAAACCTATCTAAGTAAGGATGAAAGGCCTTGTTCATGTAGTCCATGAACACCGCAGGAGCATTGGTCACACCAAAGGGCATAACCAAGTACTCATAGTGACCATATCGCATCCTGAATGTTGTCTTCAGGATATCCTCGGACTTAACCCGAATCTGATGGTACTCTGACCTCAAATCTATCTTAGAAAAGACGTAAGCGCCCATCAACTGGTCCATGAGATCATCAATCCTAGGGAGGGGATACCGATTCTTTATGGTCACCTTGTTGAGCTGCCGATAGTCGACACACAACCTCATACTACCATCCTTCTTCTTCGCCAACAACACAGGTGAAGTTGGCACATGCAAACACAAGAAAGGGGGTTGAATTGTGTTTGTTAATTATTTTCGCAAAAATCCTTTTTGAACAAATTTTTTACAAGCAGAAGATAAGAAGATTAAGCACACAAGAAAACCTTTTTAAAAGATTAACAAAACCAAAATCAAATCCCAGAGTTAGTAAAAATAAATAAAACTGTAAAAGATAAGGGATAGAAAATTCACTCATGTATTTTATCCTGGTTCACTCTTTTCCAACCAAGAGCTACGTCCAGTCCCTTCTACTTGAAGGATTTTCTCTACTATTTCCTAATAGTTTCTACAACAAGTATCATTCACCTCTCTAGGCTACAAGTAGTGCTTTCTTGCCAAGCCTCTTCAGGCTCTAACTCTAACAAAGATTTAAAAGTTGATATTCTTAGCTCACTAAGTATGATAATATGACAGTTTAAGATCAGTTGAATATTACAACAATATTCAAACTAATGAATACAAACTCTTGCTCTTGAAAGAATAATAGAATAAATGATAATGGCAAAAGTTCAGCTAGCAAGATTGTGCAGGCAAGAGTTGTTATCTTCAGTATCTGAGGTCTTTAATTTATAGTGACCTTCTTCTTCTCTTGTAATTCTTCAATGGTTACTTTGAATAATCCCGTTTAGATATAGCATTAAATGCATGATATCCATTGAGACTAATAGCTTGATTTTGGGAGAGTTGAAAAGTATCCTTGGTTATCAGAAAATAACAAAATGGAGGCTCACTGTTCTGAGCAATTGTACCTTAAAAACTTTCTTTCCTCCTTTGTGTATAACCTAGCTTTTGTCCAGTAATAAAGATGTCATCATACAGATCATTTTGCAATTCCAATTGTACTATTTACTTTTTGTATTTCCTTGATAGTACTATGAATTTTATCAAAGGAAACAAGACATTAATCAGATAAAAACGAATGGGAAGAACAAATATTCATTTTAAATAAATATCAATCATTTGAAATAAATATAAGAGATTTGGATTGCATTTAAATCATTCAAAGATGGAGTTCGTCTAAAAGGAAACTTCGTCTACTCATTCAAATGAGAGTCCAAGTCTATTCGATAATTTTCTTAGCTCGTCTGATGACGTGGCAAAACCTTTTATCTATCAAGTATTCAGAGTTGCTATTCCTTAATGAGTTATACAGATCTCCGTCTAGTGACGTGATATATAGAGCTCGTCTACTAGATTACTTTGTGTTTTAGTCCATTTTCTTTATCTAATTACTTCCGTCTGCTGACATGGCAAGATGGACGCGCTTATTTTCAAGTCTTTGAACTTGATGTACCTAACAAGTTATTTAGGTATTCATTTATAGCCTCATATATTAAAGAACATACAATGGACGACCAAATTAACAAATTGTACATGATCTAGACGTCATGACTAGTAGACGTGCAGAGAGAACATGCAATGGACGACCAAATTAACAATAAATATACTAGCTCAATCCACATAGAACATATTCAAATGCTTTCTTATAAAGATAAATCTGTCCTCAGTAAGAGGTTTAGTGAAGATATCTGCCCATTGGTGGTCAGTATCTACAAATTGAACATCAAACACACCTTTTTACACATAATCTCTAATAAAATGATGTTTAATCTCTATGTGCTTAGCTCTAGAATGCAAAATTGGGTTCTTAGATAAATTGATTGCACCTGTATTATCACACATAAGTGGAATACTACTTACAAATACATTGTAGTCCTCCAATTGATGTTTGATCCATAGAAGTTGTGAGCAAAAGCTTGCAGCTGATATGTACTCTGCTTCAAGAGTTGATAGAGCAATGGTACTTTTACTTTTGCTTGACCATGATACTAGGTTAGCTCCAATGAAGTAACATCCTCCACTGGTGCTTTTTCTTTCAATTCTATCTCCAACATAATCAATATCACAAAAACCAACTAATCTGTAATCATCATTTTTCTTAAAGCACAAGCCCAGATTAGTAGTATCTTTTAAATATCTAAATATTCTTTTAACTGTTGAGAGATGAGACTCTCTAGGATCAGATTGAAAACGAGCACACAAGCAAACACTGAACATTATATCAGGTCTAGACGCGGTCAGATATAAAAGAGATCCTATCATACCTCTATATACCTTTTGATCTACCTTTTTCTCTTTATCATCTTTGTTCAGTATTGAAGTGGGATTCATAGGAGTATTCATTGGTTTGCAATCATCCATCTTAAACCTCTTTAGAAGTTCCTTTGTATAACTAGTCTGATGGATGTACACCCCGTCCATAGACTGTTTAACTTGAAGTCCAAGGAAGAATTTGAGTTCTCCGATCATGCTCATTTCAAATTCTTTCTACATTAACTTAGAAAATTCCTTGCATAGAGATTCATTATTAGCACCGAAAATGATATCATCAACATAAATATGTACTATAATGAAATCTGACTTAATAGACTTTCTAAATAGAGTTGTGTCTACTTTTCCTCTGTCAAAACCATTTTCCATTAGAAACGAACTTAACCTATCGTACCAAGCTCTAGGAGCTTGTTTAAGTCCATACAATGCTTTCTTAAGCTTATAAACATGTTCAGGGTGAGTTGTATTCTCAAACCCTGGAGGTTGCATGACATATACTTCTTCATTAATAAAGCCATTTAAAAAGGCACTTTTAACATCCATTTGAAAAAGCATAAAGCTATGATGTGCAGCAAACGATATTAAAATTCTTATAACTTCTAGTCTAGCAACAGGTGCAAAAGTTTCGGTATAGTCTATACCTTCTTCTTGAGAGTAGCCTTGAGCAACAAGTCTTGCCTTGTTTCTCACAACCTTACCATCTTCATCAAGCTTGTTTTTGTAGACCCACTTTGTCCCAATGACTGACTTGTCTTCAGGCAGGGGTACAAGCGTCTAGACTTCACTTCTCTCAAACTGATTAAGCTAATCTTGCATATCTAGAATCCATCCTTCGTCCAGCAGAGCTTCGTCCACTGTTTTCGGTTCATATTCAAAGACAAGAGCAGAATCACTTTGTTCTCTAAAGGTTGACCTAGTTCTTAGCTTGTCATTGGGGTCACCAATAATTTGATCTTGAGGATGGTAATTTCTGAAATACCTAGATTTCTGAGCATTTTCTTGTTGAGAGGTAAACGTTTTAGGTTGTTGTTGAGAAGTGTCGTCTACTTGGATATCTGTCTTGATTTCTGGTTTCTCTCCTGAGATATTTAGATCAAGATCTGCAAAAACTTCATCTAGCTCTGATAGTCTCTTATCAGGCTGTTTGTCATCAAATTTTACATGAATACATTCTTCTACAACTAAAGTTCGAGAATTATAAACTCTAAAGCCTTTTGAAGTTTCAGAAAATCCTAGAAGTATTCCATTATCTACTTTAGCATCAAATTTACCAAGTTGATCTTTTGTATTCAAAATATAACATTTACATCCGAAAGGGTGAAAGTATGAAATGTTGGGTTTTCTACCTTTCCACAATTCATAAGGAGTCTTATTCGGAATAGGTCTAATGTATATTCTGTTCTGAATGTAGCAGGCGGTGTTCACAGCTTCAGCCCATAAGTGCATAGGGATAGAATTGTCATTGAGCATAGTCCTAGCCATCTCTTGAAGAGATCTGTTCTTTCTCTCTACCACACCATTTTGCCGTGGTGTTCTTGGTATCGAGAAGTTGTGTTGAATACCACCTTCTTCACAAAACTCATGTAATAGCTCATTGACAAATTCTCCCCTATGATCACTTCTAATTGAAGCTATACACATGCCTTTTTCATTTTGTACACGTTTGCAGAATACAGAAAATACCTTGAATGACTCATCCTTGTGAGCAAGGAACATAACCCATGTCCATCTAGTGTAGTTGTCTACTATGACAAGACCATATTTCTTACCACTGATAGAGGCAGACCTTGTTGGACCAAAGAGATCAAGGTGTAGCAATTCTAGTGGTCTGTTGGTACTAACAACATTCTTAGATTCGAAGGAACCTTTGACTTGTTTTCCCTTCTGACATGCATCACAGACAACATCAGATTTGAAACTAAGGTTTAGTAGTCCTCTTACAAGGTTATGCTTTTTCAGTTTTGAGATTAATCTCAAACTTGCATGACCCAACCTTTTGTGCCAAATCCATCGTTCATCCTCAATGGACACTAGACATGACACACTTTGATTTGAAAGGTCCTCTAAGTCAATCTTATACAGATTGTTTTGCCCTGGGTAGTGAATAAGAGTGATCCATCAGCTTTCTTGACAGTACACATGTCCTTATTAAAAGAAACAGCAAACCCACTATCACATAATTGACTAATGCTAAGCAGATTGTGTTTAAGACCATTAACTAACAGAACATTATCAATGGATGAAAAATGATGCTTACCAATTTTACCTATACCAATGATCTTTCGTTTTTATTTTCCTCCAAAAGTGACCCAGCCACCATCTTTGGGTCTAAGGTCTTGGAACATATACCTTTCTCCTATCATGCATCGTGAGCACCCACTGTCCAAGTACCAGGACTTCTGTTTCTTTCCTGTTGTTAAGCAAATCTGCAACAGGGATTATCTTATCTTTAGGTACCCAGATTGACTTGGGTCCTTTCTTATTAGTGATCATAGGTCGTGAATGCTTTGCATACTTGTTATGTATGCATTTAGATGACACATGCCCACTTTTTCCACATACTTTGTAGTAAGTATTGGAAGGGCTTGGTTTTGACTTAGTGTACTGTGGGCGGACTTTAGAGGCCTTATATTGTGTATGAACTTTTGGTTTATTCAGAGATGCATCTTGCTTCTCTTTATCATAACCAATGCCAGATTTGTCATGTGGCGATCTAGAATATCTTAATATAAGGTTTACTTTATTTGAGCTACCAACTAGTTTTGACAGAGAGTCTGTCAAGTATGTCACATCTTGTTTCAGTTGTTCAACTTCACAAGAGCTATTAGACTTACACTTAGTCTTGTCAGCTAGACTAACATTGCTTGATTTTAATGTTTCATTCTCATCCTTAAGATTTTGATTTACTGTGCAGACCTTATCATAATCTCTAGAAAGTTTAATAAACTTCTTTTTGAGACACTTATACTCTTTTTTGATTTTAATGTTTCATTCTCATCCTTAAGATTTTGATTTACTGTGCAGACCTTATCATAATCTCTAGAAAGTTTAATAAACTTCTTTTTGAGACTCTTATACTCTTTAGATAGTATGCATGATTCATGCAACAATTCATCGAAAATAGTTTGAAGAGTAGATGGATCATATTCTATTACCTCAGCATCAGTGAATTCACTTTCTGATGCAGTGTCAGTCATGAAGCAAATGTTTGCTTCTTCTCCTGCTTCATCTTCTTCATCTGAAAAAGACAGGTCAAGATCCTCCCATGTAGCCATCAAGCCTTTCTTCTTTTTGAAGAAATTTTCTTTCTCCTTCAGCTCTGGGCAGTTAGCTTTGAAGTGTCCTGGTTTCTTACATTCAAAGCACAGGGGTGGACCTTTCTCCTTGGAATCTGACTTCTCCTTAGAGAATTTTTTATTGAACCGCTTCCTTCTGAATCCACCTTTCTTTCTCCATATGTGTTGAATTTTTCTGGAGATGAAAGATAGTTCATCCTCATCTGAGTCATCTTCATTATTTGATGAATCAGCTTCATCTGAGGACTCAGCAACTTTAAGCATCTTTGAGGAACTAGCTTTCTTGGCCTTTAAGGCAATGAACTTTCCTTTTCTGGAGTTTTCCTCTTCATTAAGTTCAAGTTCATGAACTTTTAATGACCCCAGAAGATCTTCCAGAGAAAGAGTATTCAGATTCTTTGCTTCCTGGATAGCAGTTAACTTAGGTCTCCACTGCTTTGAGAGACTTCTCAAAATTTTTCTCACATGATCTCTATTCTCATAGACCTTTCCAAGAGACCTAAGATTGTTGGTGATTGTTTGGAAGCTTCCAAACATCTGGTCTATAGTTTCATGATCAGCCATCTTGAATAGCTCATACTGGTGAACCAACATGCTTGTCTTTGATTCTTTCACTTGTGAGGACCCTTCATGAGCTAGTGCAAGAGTATCCCAGATTTCTTTAGCTGTTTTACAACTATGAACCTTGTCATGCTCAGATCTGGTGATAGCACACATGAGATAGTGCTTAGCTTTCAAGTTTAGTTGATGTTGGCTTTTCTGCTCTTGAGTCCATTCAGCTCTAGGCACTGCAGCTCCAACTTCACTCCTTGGCTCAGTGTATCCATTTTCAATTAGTTCCCAGATGTCAGCATTCTGTGCATCCAAGAATGCTATCATCCTCTTTTTCCAATAATCATAATCAGTTCCATCAAAGAACTGATTATGCAGATCAAGAACTGATATCAATTGAAAACTTAGAACATCAAGATCACAGTTATATGCGCAAGAGAGAAATTAAAGAGTTTGAGTTTAGAGATACCACACAACCAAATTTATCCTGGTTCGGTCACCACCACTGTGACCTACATCCAGTCCACATTCCACCTGTGGGTTCTCACACACTAACACAACAAGCTTTAGCCAGGTAGCTTGAAAAACCTTTACACCACAGAGCACTCCTTCACCTCGAGATACCACACTCTTGTGAAGAGCCTTAATGTTCTTCCTTAGGGATACCTCACCCTAATCACAAAGAGAGACTCCCTCTCTCTTTACAATCAAATAGAACGAAAAGATTGATTCCTAAACTCTCAATAGTCAGATAAACAAATTGAAGTTCTTATGAGAATGAAACACTCTTTTTCACAATGAAGCTCAAGCAAGGAGATGAATGATTTTCACAATTGATTTCTCAAATTGATTTCGTGTAATTCTGATATGTTGTTGTTTAAAAAAGTGTTCCTTTGATCCCTCTATATATAGGAAACAAGTTATAGTCATTGGGATCAATTAAAACAGATTTGGGTCTGATAACAGAATCTGTTTTCTTGATTCTGATTCTTGAACAGGGGTTGAGTACATGGCTGTATTAACCAATTTCATACTGATAGTCTTGAACTTGGTTAATCCATCAGTACACTCATTCAATACATATATGTATTGAATCATGACCCTTAAATTCATTTGTCAGTTACAGTAGCAGACATACATCCATTGATTACATAGCTGTACCTGACAAATAATTTTCTTATTTCCAAAAATCATTTTCATTTAAAAGGAAACTTATTCCTTTTAATGCAGGTTATGAAAATTAATTTTCTTCATGCATCTTTTTAGTTGAGCTATCTTGTGACTAAGAGATTTCTTTCTCTTACAAATCATCTAAGACTTAAATCTAAAATTCTCCTTTAAGCTTGGTCTTGATGATCCTTTGATCTTTGACTTTGCTGTTTTGATTTCTACATGCAGCTCCTTGATTCCTTCAAGTTCTTCCTTGAATATTTTCCTTGAATTTGCTTAATGAACTTGTTGATCACTGCTTGATACCTGTCTTTGCAATTTGACACTAAAACACTTGCACACACATTAAATTGTATTTGTCATATATCAAAATCTCTAAGTCATTGAGTCTTACAGTGTATAACCCAGTTTTTGTCCAGCAATAAAGATATCTTCATACAGATCGTTTTGCAATTCCAATTGTACTATTTGCTTTTTTTTATTTCCTTGATAGTACTATGAATTTTCTCAAAGGAAACAAGACATTAATCGGATAAAAACAAATGGGAAGAACAAATATTCATTTGAAATAAATATCAATCATTTGAAATAAATATAAGAGATTTGGATTGCATTTAATTCATTCAAAGATGGAGTTAGTCTAAAAGGAAACTCCGTCTACTCATTCAAATGAGAGTCCAAGTCTATTCGATAATTTTCTTAGCTCGTCTGATGATGTGGCAAAACCTTTTATCTATCAAGTCTTCAGACTTGCTATTCCTTAATGAGTTCTACAGATCTCTGTCTAGTGACGTGGCATATAGAGCTCGTCTACTAGATTACTTTGTGTTTTAGTCCATTTTCTTTATCTAATTACTTCCGTCTGCTGACGTGGCAAGATGGACGCACTTATTTTCAAGTCTTTGGATTTGATGTACCTAACAAGTTATTTAGGTATTCATTTATAGCCTCGTCTACTAAAGAAAGCCAGTCTCCTTATTTAAACAACAAGGTAACTTTACCATAGTGCTTGAGCAGCCCGTCTACAGGGGTGGATGCATATTTTTCAATTGAAACTTACCCTAAGTTTATTTTACTTATAAAAGCGTTTCTGCATAACTGAAAGCACTAGTTAGATCTCAACTAATATTTTGCCAAGCAAATTTAATCCTTTTGTTAGTATCAAAACTTAGAGATTATTAAATCCAAAACCACTTTGGTTCCAACAACAAGTGCTCCCCATGGAGACACACTCGGCCTAATGAGCTGCTTCTTCACCAGGTCCTCCAACCGTTCCTTCAACTTAGATAGCTCTAGAGGAGACATTTTGTAGGGTGCTATGGATATTGGCTCGGTGCCAGGTACTAAGTCTATGGTGAACTCAACATCTCTCTGGGGGTAAGTTATAAACATCCTCCGGGAACACTTCGAGAAAGTCCCACACAATAGGCAAGCTGGTGACATCAGGAGGCCTACTCTCTACTTCCAGGGAAGCTATCATCATGTATACTTGGGCTTCGTCTTTCATCGAAGCTTGAACTTGGCTTGCGGAGAGAAGATCCGGATTCTTAGACTCCGTTGGAGTTCCAAAAACCAAGGTTTTATCAAAACAGTTCAGAAGGACGTGGTTGGAAGATAACCAGCCCATGCCAAGAATGATATCAAGATCTTTCATAGGTAAACATACAAGATCAGCAACAAAGGTTTTATCATTTATGACAATATGACAGTTCTTGCATGCATAAGAAGTGGAAACAAGTTTATTTGTGGGAATAGACACAAACAAATCAAACTCAAGAAAGGAAACAAGTAATATAAAACTCTTGACCCTATCATGCGATATAAACGAGTGAGTAGCACCCGAATCATACAATACAGTCAATTGAGTTCCATCAATAAAACATGTACCTTAAATCAAGTCATCAGACTCGGAGGCTTCAGCTCCACTAAGAGTAAAGACTCTCCCAGTGGTCTTCAGTCAGTTGGCCTGAGACTGCTGACTCTTGCTAGCACTGGGAGGCTCTCCCTTGGCTTCTTCACAGTCACGGCTGATGTGACCCGACTTGCCACACCTGAAGCAAATCACAGCTGATTCCTAGCACTGAGTAGAATAATGATCCGGTGCGCCGCACTTGCTGTTGAAATAAAAGGAACCTCAAGAGGGGGGTGAATTGAGGTTTTTCAAAACTCTTAGAAAATCTTAATTTCTTACAATAACTTTTTGACTCTTTTTTAATGATGCACCAAATATATCAAAGAAAAGAGAGAATAATAAGAAACAAGAACAACATGGAATCTTGCAAGAATATGACCACAATTCAAGAATTTAACATAACATGAACACTATGCAATATATCATCAATATCATAAAGCATATAACCAATTTCAATGTTACTAGAGAAAATTCAAGAGATAAAGAGAAGAGGAATCACACCAACGATTTATACTGGTTCGAACACAACCTGAGTATTCTACATCCAGTCCTCAAGCATACACTTGAGTATCACCACTATACTTCAAAAATTACACAATTTTTACAAGTATACAAACATAAAGGATTCCCCACCTTTATCCTAACTTGAGATTCCGCACTCAAGAAACTAGTCACCTAAGGATACCCCACCTTAGATACAAATTGGGATACCCCACCCAATTCTAAAAACAGCAAATACAATTCAATTAATGCAATCAAAACTATTACACTTTAAAGATGCATCACTTCTAAAAAGCATTAATGATCAACAAATAGAAAGTAGAAGAAGAAAGCTCAAGTAATCAATTTGACAGCATCACAGCACAAAAAACATCAAAAATTTTGTTCTTTATTATTTATGAAAAGTCCCTTTATATAGATAGTGAAATGGAAAATTCTGTTTTTCTGTTACACTAAAAGTAATCGATTACTTTCAAAAGTAATCGATTACTTTTCTGTAACGACCCAAAAGTAGTCGATTACTTTCAAAAGTAATCGATTACTTTTTGCCAGAAAAGCAAGATTGCAAAGAAACACGTGGTAATCGATTACTTTTCTGTAATAACCCAAAAGTAGTAGATTACTTTTTTCTAGAAAAGCAAGATTGCAAAAAAAGCAAGTGGTAATCGATTACTTCCAAAATTAATCGATTACTTTACTAAAAAAATCATGTTTTTGCTTCAAAACTCTTTGCAAAACATGTTCCATTTAATTTTAAACATTATCTATATTTTTTTTAAATCATTTTGATGTTTTAAAACCTTTTAAAAATATTTTACTTGAGCCAACTACTAAAATATCTAATTTTTAGATCATGCATCAAAATCCTAAAATTATTACAAGTCTTCATAAGTTGGAAATGTGTCTTTGGTGCTCATCATCAAAACTCCTTGCTGAGTAGCTTTGGAAGCGCGTTTGGAAGATCAACATCTACAATCTCCCCCTTTTTTATGATGATAAAACAATTCTTTAATAAAGCATTTCCTTCATAATTTTGTAGTGCAAGAGAAGTACGAATTTTGATGAAAAATTTGTGATTGATCAAGATTGCATTGATTTGAGGAAAGTTCTCCCCCTCAATATATTTCTCCCCCTCAATATGTGAATTTCCTGCATTAACAAAACAGCCAACCAACCTTTCTCCCCCTTTGGCATTATCAAAAAGCCATAAAATAATAAAGTTTATACAAAGGGAAGGTGTCATCCATATGAATATCCAGAACATCAAATATATGTAAATATACACACAATAAAGGGATATAGAATTATTTGAGACTATGATCATCAATTATTCCAATTTCTCTACGAATATAAAAGAAATTTTCCCTAGCTAAAGGTTTAGTAAAAATATCCGCTAGTTGTCTTAATCTCTACAAATTCCATTACACAATCCCCTTTTTGTATGTGATCTCTAATGAAGTGGTGCCAAATTTCTATGTGTTTGGTTCTAGAATGTTGGATAGGATTTTTAGAAATATTTATTGCACTTGTATTATCACATCTAATGGGTATGTTTGTTAGTTTAATACCATAGTCTAAAAGTTGTTGTTGCATCCAAAGAATTTGAGCGCAACAACTACCGGCGGCTATATACTCGGCCTCGGTGGTTGATAAGGCTACACTAACTTGTTTTTTGCGAAACCAAGAAACAAGTGAGTGGCCAAAAATGTGACAAGTTCCACTTGTGTTTTTCCTATCTAATTTACATCCGGCAATATCGGCATCGGAATATCCAATTAAGGTACAACTAGAACCTTTAGGATACCATAACCTCACATTAATTTATCCAGCTAAATATTTTAAAATTCTTTTAACTGCTATTAAATGTGATTCCTTGGGGTTTGTTTGGTAAGAGCACACATACATACACTAAACATAATATCGGGTCTACTTGCGATTAAATATAAAAGAGATCCGATCATACCTCGATATTTGGTTATTTCTAAGGTCTTACCACCTTAATCTTTATCTAGATAGCATGATGTTCCGATTGGTGTTGTGGCATGATTTGTACTTTCCATTCCAAAGCGTTTAAGCAACTCCTTGCAATATTTTGCTTGATTGATGAATATCCCACTAGGAGTTTTCTTTATTTTCAATCCAAGGAAGAAGGTTAATTCCCCCATCATTGACATTTCGAATTCGCTTTGCATTAATTTGAAAAATTCTCTACACAAGCTATCGTTAGTGGCACCAAAAATAATATCATCAACGTATATTTGTACAACCAAGATATCTTTGTTTTTCTTTTTAATGAAGAGTGTTGCGTCAACCTTCCCTCTATTAAAACCCTTTTTCAAGTAAAAATTTACTAAGTCTCTCATACCAAGCTCTTGGAGCCTTTTTTAAACCATAGAGAGCCTTTTTGAGTTTATAAACATGGTTTGGGTTTTCAAAACTTTCAAAACCGGGGGGTTGAGCAACATACACCTCTTCATTAATCAAGCCATTTAGAAAAACACTTTTAACATCCATTTGAAATAATTGGAAGTCCATGAAACATGCAAATGAAAGTAAAAGACATATAGCTTCCAACCTAGCAACCGGGGCATAGGTTTCGTCATAGTCGATTCCTTCTTCTTGATTGTAGCCTTTAGCCACTAACCTAGCTTTGTTTCTAACTATTATGCCATTTTCATCAAGTTTATTGCGAAAGACCCATTTAGTTCCTATTATTTGTTTATCATTGGGTCTAGGGACTAATTCCCAAACTTGATTTCTAGTGAATTGGTTTAATTCATCATTCATAGCTATTAGCCAATGCTCATCTAGTATGGCACCGTCTATGGATTTTGACTCACATTGAGAAACAAAAGACATACAATTACATAATTCCCTTAAAGACGACCTTGTAGAAAATCTCTTTGATATATCTCCAATTATATTATCAATTGGATGGGCTTTGGCAAATCTCAATTCTTTGGGAAGTCCTTGATTTGTTTCTTCAATTGTTGATTCTTGTTTTGGTACTTCATCATCATCCGATTGTTTCCCTCCATAAGGATTATGAGGAATATCTACAAAATCATCAATAATACATTTCCCATCCTTTTGGGGGTTAGTCTCATCAAAGGTAACATGAATAGACTCTTCAACAATCATAGTTCTTTTATTAAAGACTCTAAATGATTTACTTGACAATGCATAGCCTAAGAAAATTCCTTCATCCACCTTGGCATCAAACTTGCCAAGATTTTCTTTACCATTATTCAAAATAAAGCATTTGCATCCAAAAACATGTAAGTGAGCTATGTTGGGTTTTATTCCTTTATATAACTCATAGGGAGTCTTTTTAATTATTTGTCTAATTAGAATCCTATTAGTTACATAGCAAGCGGTGTTAACCCCATCGGCCCAAAAATACTTTGGTAAATTTGATTCATTTAACATGGTTCCTGCTAATTCTTCTAGTGACCTATTTTTCCTCTCAACAACACCATTTTGTTGAGGGGTCCTAGGGGGCGAAAAATTATGAGTAATACCATGCTTATTACAAAAATTTTCAAAATCATGATTTTCAAAGTCACCTCCATGGTCACTTCTAATACATGCAATTTTTAGATCCTTTTCATTTTGAATTTGTTTAGCTAATTTTCTAAAGGCATGAAAAGCATTATTTTTATGTGCAAGAAAAAGAGTCCATGTAAACCTTGAAAAATCATCAACAATCACAAGTGCATAATAATTTCCACCTAAACTCATTGTTCTAGATGGTCCAAATAAGTCCATATGCAATAGTTGTAGTGGTCTATTAGTAGAGACTATATTCTTGGATCTAAAACTAGTTTTAACTTGCCTACCCTTTTGGCAAGAATCACATAAGCCTTCTTTTTGAAACTTGATTTTAGGGAGACCTATCACTAAGTCTTTAGAAATTAGTTTGTTAAGATGTTCCATGTGAATATGTGCTACCCTTCTATGCCATAACCAAGCCTCATCATTTTTACTCAACAAGCATTGAATATTATTATTGATGTCACCTAGGTCTAGCATATAAATGTTGTTGATTTTTTTCCCAACAAATTTAATTTGTTTATCATACAAACATTCAATCATGCAACATTTACTATCAAACACAACCCTATAACCCACAAAGTTGACTTATTCTAAGTAAATTATGCTTTAAACCATCTACTAAAAGAACATGTTCAATGGTAGTAGACTCACTTCCTATTTTACCAATACCAAGAATTTTACCTCTATTGTTATCACCATAGGTTACTTGACCACTTTGCTTTGGGGAGAGATGAATAAACTTTGAGATGTCTCCCGTCGTATGCTTGGAGCACCCACTATCAAGATACCATTCTTTTCCTTGGGTCTTCAAGCAATCCTACAAAACAAGTTTAGTTCTTAGGTACCCAATCTTGTTTGGGTCCTTGAATATTAGTCTTGGGAACCATATTTTTAGGAACCCACATCATCTTAGCTTTCTCAATACCAATTCTCTTAATATAGCATCTAGGAGAAATATGACCATGTTTACAACAATAATGACATTTTACTTTATTTCTATAATTTTTACTAGATGGAACAAATATTGTTGAATGTGTTTCTTTCTTATCATAAGAGTTATACCCTAAGCCGGTTTTACAAAAGGAGATTGTTGATTACCAAGCAAGGTATTTAAATTCCTTTTTCCATTATTAAACATAGAAAGAGTGTTTCTTAGGTCCTTATTCTCCTTTTCAAGATGCATATGTTGATATCATTTTGAGGAACTAAGTTTATCATTTCTAGAACTAGCATGCATCAAGGTCATATAATTAATTTCTAATTTCAAGTCGTTTATCTCCTTAGCCAATTTTATTTTATCATTTTCATGCATAGAGATTATTGACTTTTGTTTGGTTACCTTTCTAGTAATTTCTATAGATTTCTCATGCAATTCTTCAAAGGCTAATTACAATTCATCATAATTGAAAGATAATGCAAATTCATCATCACTTACCTCTTGGTCATCCTTTTGACTTGCCATCAAGCAAAGATTTGAGACTTCATCTTCCTTGCTCTCATCACTTGATGAACTAAGGTCGTTATCCTCCCATGCAATGTATGCCCTTCTCCCTTTATTTTCCTTCTTAGGCCTCTTGTCACCTTTATCTTTCTTTTGGAGAGTAGGACATTCGAATTTGATGTGTCCGGGCTTTCCACATTCATAGCATAGAGGTGTTGATGATGGTGAATCTTTCTTGGTAGGTTTCTTGGAATTGTTGTACCTTTTCCAATTTCCTTTATTTTTGAGTAACTTGCCAAATCTCCTTACTAGTAGGTTGATTTCCTCATTTTCTTGGTCTTCATCATTGGTGTCAATTAGGGATGGCAACGGGGCGGGGCGGGCACGGGTAGCACTTCCCCCGCCCCCGTACCCGCCGGGTAAAATCCGTACCCGTCTCCGCCTGTTACCCATACGGGTATCTTTCGGGCGGTTATCCAGCGAGTTTCGCAGATATTCGCGGGTATCCGCGGATTGTTTTTTTCAGAAAAAATATATACTTTTTTTGCTTGAAAAATTGCTAAAATATACGTAATTCAATTTAAAATAACCATGTTCATACAAATAGATGTTAAGAAAGCATCAAAGCATTATCCAATTACAAAAGTTACTAACAAAAGTAATCAAATACATTTAGCAATTACTACATATATATAATAAAGGGCATTTTAGTAATTTAAGTAACGGGTGCGGGTATCCGCGAGCACAGATAGTGTGATACCTGCCCCCGCCCCGTTTATAAACGGGTATTGAAATTACCCGTTTATTTTACCGGCGGGTACCCGTTTAACTACCCGCCCCGTGCCCATTGCGGATTTTATCCACAAGTATCTGTGGGTACGGGTAAAATTGTCATCCCTAGTGTCAATGCTTTCTTTGTCACTTTCATCTCTCTTAGAGGAAGAATCCATAAGTGATATTACTTTGCCCTTTTTATCCACTTCTTCATTCTCCTTGAGCCTTGTTAGTTCCAACTCGTGCTCCTTAAGCTTTCCAAACAATGTTGCCGGTGACATGGTTGAAAGATCTCTTGACTCCATGATGGCCGTTACCTTTGGTTGCCATTCTCGACTAAGACACCTAAGCATCTTAGTAACAAGATCCTCATTAGTAAAACTTTTATCAAATGCAATCAATTGGTTAACAATAAGTTGGAAATGATTTTGCACATCATTTATGGATTCAACATGTTTCATTCTAAACAACTCATATTGATGCATCAAGGTGTTAATCTTTGATCTTTTAACCTCACTTGTTCCTTCATGGGTCACTTGTAAAGTGTCCTAAATCTATTTTGCATTCTTGCAATTTGAGATTCGAAAGAACTCATCAATTGATAAAGCGGTGGTGAGGATATTCTTAGCTTCAAAGTCTAGTTGGACTTTTTGCTTCTCTTCTCTTGTCCGTAGATTTTTGGGTTTGTCTTTCTCTTCACTTCCAACACCATGTTTGGGAATGAAAGGACCATTTTCAATAATTTCCCACAAATCTATGTCAATAACTTCAATAAAAATTTTCATTCTAGCTTTCCAATAAGGATAGCCCTCACCATCAAAAATTGGAGGAGTTGTAGAAATATGTTTATGTTTCCTACTTGATTCAAGTGTCATTTTCGAAAAAAAAAAATCTTGAAAGTGATTAAGCCTTAATCAAGACCCTAGCTCAAGATACCATTTGTTCAAATAAAAGGCACCTCAAGAGGAGGGGTGAATTGAGGTTTTGCAAAACTCTTAGAAAATCTTAATTTCTTACAATAACTTTTTGCCTCTTTTTTAATGATGCACCAAATATATCAAAGAAAAGAGAGAATAATAAGAAATAAGAACAATATGGAATCTTGCAAGAATATGACCACAATTCAAGAGTTTAACATAACATAAACAATATGCAATATATCATCAATATCATAAAGCATATAACCAATTTCAATGTTACTAGCGAAAATTCAAGAGATAAAGGGAAGAGGAATCACACCAACAATTTATACTGATTCGAACACAACCTGAGTATTCTACATCCAGTCCTCAAGCATACACTTGAGTATCACCACTATACTTCAGAAATTACATAATTTTTACAAGTATACATACATAAAGGATTCCCCACCTTTATCCTAAGATTGCAAAGAAAGCACGTGGTAATCGATTACTTCCAAAAGTAATCGATTACTTTACTAAAAAAAAATCATGTTTTTGCTTCAAAACTCTTTGTAAAACATGCTCCATTTAATTTTAAACATTCTCTATATTTTTTAAATCATTTTGATGTCTTAAAACCTTTTAAAAATATTTTACTTGAGCCAACTACTAAAACATCAAATTTTTAGATTATGCATCAAAATCCTAAAATTATTACAAGTCTTCATAAGTTGGAAATGTGTCTTTGGTGCTCATCATCAAAACTCCTTGTTGAGTAGCTTTGGAAGCGCGTTTGGAAGATCAACATCTACACTTGCCACACCTCATGGGTCTAGAGGCATTAGAAAACCCGCCCCTAAACCTATCCTGCTGAAACCGTGGCTTCTTGCCACTCTGCTTGAAGTCCTTGCCGGTTGGAGCATAACGTTGTTTACCTTTGTCTCTCTGATCAGTCCTCTTGCCGCTCTGATTATCCGATCCTCTGGAACTGCCAACCCTGAACTGACTAGCATCCTCATAAATCCTACACTTGTTGACCAGAACTGGGAAGACTCTAATCTCCTGGTAGCTGATTGCCTGCTTGATCTCGGGGTTAAGTCCAGCCTCGAACTTAACGCACTTGGAACGCTCATCCGCAGTATGCTGGTACAGAGTGTAATACCTCGCCGGCTCCACAAACTTGGAATCATAGTCACCAACTGGCTAGATCCCTGCCTCAAAGCCAAGAACTCCTTCTCTTTCTTGTCCTTGATGTCCGCTGGAAAGTATTTCCCCAAAAACCTCTGCCTGAACACAACCCATGTAACCGCTGTGCCCTCATCCTGCATTTGCTGCTTGCAGTTTTCCCACCAAAGCTCAGCCTCCTCAGTCAGCATGAAGGTAGCAAAGATAAGCTTCTGCTGATCGTTGCAATCCATCGCTCGGAAGATCTTCTCAGTCTCCCTCAACCATAGCAAAGCTCATTCCGGATCATAAGCTCCCATGAGCGACGGAGGGTTGTTCCTCTGAAACCTGTGCACGTCCAAAACAACTCTTAATACAAAAACTTAAGCGGGTAAAAGCGATAGGCAACTTAACTTAAAGCATCAATGTCTATAATAAATATAGACAATTCACACAGAGTACACGACAGACTCACAACAGACTCATACCACGGCCTTATAGGACAAACCTGCCATGATACCACTAAATGTGACACCCTACTACCCCGCATGTTATAAAGCATTAAAGATATAATTTAATCAAATGAAAACATACATTTGTTGGAATAAATAAAACATTTGTCCATCGGTAGAAAGGTCCCACATGAACGAGTTCTCAAAACACGGAAATAAAATCAAGTTTAAAAAGAACAAATAAATAAAACAAAAACAAACATCCTAATCTGATGTCACAACAGATCTGGTATAACCATTCCGGAAAAACCTCGGAATACAACTGAAAACTAGACTAACAAAAGAAAGGCCCTAACTATGAGCGGTGGCTCCTCAGAGTCACTCCTCTCCAAGTTGCTCGTCATCCTCTGCATGAAACCAAACATGCCAATAAGAAAACAGAAAACGGGGAGTAAGAATCATGTAAACATATACGGCATGGAGATAGGAAGCAATGTAAACAAACAAGCATGGTAACATTATAGCATACATCAGCATATATATATCATCATACATCAACATCATCAAAAACAAGTATGTTATGCGGTGTAATGCAACACTACCTCGCTACTCCATTATGCACGTGGATCCAAACTAACTCAGGATGAATGACTTTGGAGTCACATATCCATATTGGCCATAGAAGCACCAACACCAGCAGTTCACCAAACCTCGGGTGAACCCCATGGATAGCCAACGCATCAAACCGTAGATGCCTCATCACGGGCGGCCGCGGTCACTAAACCTTAGGTGACCTACCATGGATTGCCATATCATCGTACTCTCGGGTGATATCCCCTATATCGAACGTCCCCCTCAACCATCAACTCCAATGCTCTATGCATGGCACAACATCAAACAACAACAACCACCTCCTTTGCTCGGGCCAAAAAGCTCCCAAGACTTCAACATCAACATCATCGTGCTTGGGCCAATTAGCACCCAAGACTTAACATCATCAACACCTCGACCAATAAGCATCGAGGCCACTTTGGCTAATAAGCACCAAAGTTATCAACGTGCGATAACCCGACGGTTACCGACTTAAACATCTTATCATCATTAGTTATCTTCGTTAACCATTAACCGAGTTGTCTAATCGTGTCAACATAGCGTTATAGGGGAAGATTGGGGTTAAAACCCCATTTAAGTCCTTAATCTCAGCTTCTGTCCAGAGGGGTGAGCATGGGCGTGCTTAACCCCAGCACAGGCGTGCTGCCACTTAAGTGGAGCACGGTCGTGCTTCCTTTTAGGCATGGTCGTGCTCAGCTGCGCGGTCGTGCTCCTCGGCTGCATGGTCGTACCTAATGCTTGGTCATTTTCCAGAATTCAAACTGGAAGCACGGGCGTGCTCCCTGTTCAGCACGACCGTACTTAATGCACGACATCACTGTTCTGGACAGAGTCTCAAGTCAGATTTTAACCAATTATTAGGGTTTAGCAGTCCTTTAATTCCTAGGTTATTTTAATAACATATTCCTGGATTAAAAGTTATCTTCAACTCAGCCATAGCACCATCATCAAATCAACAGTTTGTCAATAATAACAATTATAGCATTATACTCATACAACAACCAGTATAACATCAACATGTGAACACAATCATAGCATTCCAAAACAACCAAGATATGTTATCATAGAACATAACCAATCTAACAATTATATTATCGAAGAACATCTTAACCTATAGGCATACAACTTAAGACAACAACCGGGGTTATGGGAATCCCTTTACCTTATACTACCCCCATTGCCTATGGTTGCACTACCCTTCTCCCCATATCTGGATTGAAGGTTGCTCTAGCAGTCAAACTGGTCATGGTTCCCAAAGCGGCTCCGCTAGCTCTTCCAAGCCTTGGCCAAACAATACACAAACCATCAGTTTCCGATTCAAAACCATGAAAAGGAAACCATAAGGGAAAGAAACATTGCCTATATATGAGAACAGACGAAACAACGCTACCCAACGGTCTCCAACACTCAAGAAACTGCTTGAGTTTGATCGAAATAGGGAATGGAACTGCTCCGACCGCACTAGGGTGGCAGTATCTACTAAAACAGGGTTTTTACGTAAACCCTCGATTTCTGTGCAAGCATATATAGACTGAACACGAAACACGACCGTGCACCCCCTTGAGCACCGTCGTGCTGGACTTAGCGTCAGCGAGACGTAGTCTGCACATTGAGCACGGACGTGCTCAACTTAAAACATGCAACACGCTACAGACTTTAAGCATGGGCGTGCTGGCTAATGAGCACGGGCGTGCTCATGCACCAGAAATGGACTTTTAAGCAAAAAATCCCACTAAGACCTTAGCCAACTATTTTAACTTAACGAAACTAATTTAAACAACCAAACAAACTTTATAAAAGCACTAAACGAAAAGCAGGGTGTTACATGTTAAATTGAGGATGAGGTGAGACATCACAGACAGTAGGATCCACGCTGTGTGATGCAGGAAATGGACAAGATGGAGTGGATTTGGTGTGATCAGGGGGTGAAATTTGTAGGAAAGGAAAAATAGACTCATGAAATGAGACATTTCTAGAGATGAACAATTCTCTAGTTTGTAGGTTCAGAAGTATGGAACCTTTGGTTCCTGCTTTGTATCCTAAAAAGGCACACTTGTAGGCCTTGGCATCAAGCTTTGTTGGGGATCCTGTAGGCAAGTTGGCAAAAGCCAAACATCCAAAGACTTTTAAGTAGGAAAAATCAGGTGGTGTGCCAAAGAGTTTCTCATGTGGTGAAATTTTGTGAAGGAGAGGTGTGGGAAGGAGATTAATTATGTGAACTGAATGCACAATGGCATATGTCCAATAGGCTTTAGGTAAGTAGCTTTGCAACATCAGAGCTCTAGCTACATTCAAAGTGTCTTGGTGCTTTCTTTCAACAATTCTATTTTGTTGGGGAGTATATGTGCAGGTGGTTTGATGAATAATCCCATTGGACAAATAGTAATCCTTCATGGTGAATTCGGGACCATTATCACTCCTTATTGTCTTAACCTTGTAATTGAACTGTCTTTCTATCATAGTGACAAAATTTTGCAAAAGTTTGGTGGCCTCTCCTTTTGTTTTCATTAGAAAGATCCAGGTGAATTTTGAAAAGTCATCCACTATGCTTAAGAAGTATCTATAGCCATGAACATAAATGGTGGGAAAGGGTCCCCAAATATCAACATGTTGTTGTTTTAGCTTCAATGACTCAAGGGGGGGGGGGGGGGGGGGGGTGAATTGAGTTTTCAAAAAATTATTTCCCTTTTAAAACTTTTTCACAAAGCTTTTCAAATCAGAGCTGCGGATTTGTGGCCTCGGGATCTTTTACAAAATCAATGAAGGGTTTATATAAAATCTTGAATAGAAGGTGACGAGGATAAGTAAAATTGATCCAGAATTAATAGAGAATAGATTCAGGTTCAATAACTCAGTAATAACAAAATACAGAAACTGATTAAACCTTTAAAGATTAAGAACAAGTTATGCAAGTTTCAGATACAAGCATTAACAATCAAGAATGAACTTGCAGGTTTCAGTTTCAATAATAGTTCAGTTTTAATAATCAAGAATGGTTTTGATCAACTCAGTTTTAAACGCATATAACACAGTCTTGATTACAATCGAACTCAGGTTTCAATACAGTTTATACAGATCAAGAACAATAATTATATTGAACTTTAAACATCAAAGTTGCAGGTTCTTGAACATAAACAAAGTAAAGGAGTTTGAGTTTAGGGATACCACACAACCAGATTTATCCTAGTTCAGTCACCTCCACTATGACCTACATCCAGTCCCCACTCCACCTATGGGATTTCACACACTAACACACAAGCTTTGCCAGGTAGTTTGAAAAACCTTTACACCACATAGCACTCCTTCACCTCGAGATACCACACTTTTGTGAAGAGCCTCAATGTTCAACCTTAGGGATGTCTCTCCCTAATCACTCAGAGAGACTCCCTCTCTCTTTACAATCGAAATTTAAAACAAAAGTTGATTCCTAACTCTCAATAGTCAGATAAACAACTTGAAGCACTTATGAGTATTGAAATACTCTTTTCACAGTAAGCTCAATAAAGATGATGAATGATTTTCACAATTGATTTCTCAAATTGATTTCGTAAAACTGTGATATGTTATGATATTCATATATGTTGTATAAGTGTTCCTTTGATCCCTCTTTATATAAAAAACAAGTTATGACTTTGGGATCAATCAAAGCAGACTTGGATCTGATTAACAGAATGTTTTCTTGATTCTCGTTCTTGAAATAAGATTCTAATAGTTCTTATAGAATTCGCGTCCACTTTGAAAATAACCGCGTTCATCTAGCCATTAAGATTTTACATTCGGATGAGCTAGTAGACGAGCTCCATATGCCACGTCAACAGACGGGAGTACTAAAACACAAAGTAATTGGACGTGTTCCAACTAGTATACGAGCTCCATTTAGTAGACGAGCTCCATATACCACATCATTGGACAAAGCTTCTCATTAAGAATTTAGCAGGTCCAAAGACTTTTGTGGACGAGCGCTTGTGTCACCTTAGTGGACAAGCACTTGTGTCACTTTAGTGGACGGGCGCTTGTATCACTTTAGTGGACGAGCACTTCTGTCACTTTAGTGTTGGACGAGCGCTTGTTTTAAAAAATATTATTTCCAAAAATCATTTTCATTAACGAAAACTTATTCTTTTTAATGCAGGTTATGAAAAATGATTTTCTTCATGCATCTTTTTAATTGTGCTATTTGTGAATAAGAGATTTCATCTCTTACAAATTATCTAAGACTTAACTCTAATTTCTCCTTTAAGCTTTTGTCTTGATGATCCTTTGATCTGTGTCTTTGTCCTTTGATTCCTTCAAGTTCTTCCTTGAATATTTCCTTTGATTGCTCACTGAACTTGTTGATCACTGCTTGATACCTATCTTTGCTATTTGATACTAAAACGTTTGCATACACATTAAGTTATATTTATCATATATCAAAATCTCTAAATCATTGAGTATAACACATGTATCAAATCAAAAGAGTGAGAGGAAGTGGAAGTACTGACAGAAAAAGGGAGTTTTCTTTGTTTTGGTAAATGACAAACATCACAAATGTAATTTTTATTGATATGAATAGCAGGAACGGAATTTTGTATAGTATATATACAATAATTGGAAGCATGAGCTAATCTATAATGCCACAGGCTAGATTGTGGGACATTATTTACAACAATAAAGTTTATTGAAACAGGACTAGGAAAAAGTCTACTTGCATAGATAGGCATCTTCAATATGTAGTTGCACTCTAGCTACACCAATCATCTTCAATATACCCTTCTCCTGGATACAACAAGATTGTGAGTCAAATGATAAAGTATAAGGCATGGATGAAGTTAACTTGGTAACTGAGAGCAAGTTGATTGTGAATTTTGGAATGTGTAAAACATCATGTAAAGCAAAGTCATTTGAAAAGAAAATGCTACCTGAATAACATGCAAGGACTTCACTTCCATTAGGAAGCTTGACTCTAATTGGTCTAATTTTGTGATATGATGAGAAAAAGGAAAGATTATAACATATGTGGTCTGTAGCACCACTGTCTAATATCTAAAAACTAGAAGAACATAAAGAACTTCCTGAATCATGTGAGGAAAGAGTCTGTGCATGTGAAGTTGAAGACATCACAGTGTTGATCTGATTTGCTGATGGTGAACGATTTTGAGATTGTTGTAGCAAGCTCAACAAGCCTTGATACTGTTCAGCATCGAAATTGAAACTTGACTTATCCTAATCTACCTTTTGGAAAATAACAATTGTTGATTGTTCTCAAAAGCATCATTCTCTGCAGCAGTGATTGAATTAACCTTTCCTTGGTTCCGAAACTGAAAGTTGGGGGGAAAGCCATGATTTTTATAACAATTGTCAATAGTGTGTCTTGTTTTTCCACAATAAGTGCATTGCTTTCCACTATTTGGATCTCTTCCTCCTGAATTTCTATTGAAATTTCCATTGCCTCTACCATTGCCACAACCATGGCCATAGGTGTTCTCCCTTCCTATTGCTGCTGCAATGGCCTTTGGCTCATCATAATCACCAACTAGTTGCCTCTCTTGCTGTATAATCATGGAGAATACCTCATATTCTGAAAGGAGTGGCTTCATCAACATGATCTGTGACCTAACAGCTCCATAGGGCTCATTTAACATTTTCAAGAATCTTATCACTCGATCTTGATTTCTATAATTCTCAACATTCACAAGTGCATCACATGATCATTTTACTTCACAGCTACAAGTAGGCAGTGGTCTATAATTGTCTAGTTCATATCATAGGATCTTCAATCCAGTGAAATAATCAGTTACACCGTACTCACCTTGCTTTAGTGCAACTATCAAATCTTCTAGATCTGAAATTCGGAAGAGATCTCCTTGAGAGAATCTTTTCTTGACTTACTTCCAAATCTTGGAAGTAGCATCATTACTAAGAATGCTCTTTGCAATTGAGACCGAAACTGAGCCAATTGTCCAACGAACAACAAGGTTATTGGCTCTTCTCCAGTTGGAAAACAATGGATCAGTTTTCGATGGTACTGGAATGGTGCCATCAATGTACCCTATCTTATTTTTGTAATCAAGCACATTTCCATAGCTCTCACCCATTGATGATAATTTGTCGTGTTAGGACTTCATAAACAAGAACGATCGAAGGATTTCCTGAAGGATGAACATAATATGGCGAAGATTCATCTACAAAATTTCTTGAACCTCCACTGTTAGAAGAAGTAGAATTGTCCGCAGCCATGAAAGCACCAAATGTAGCAGAGCTCTGACGAATCAGAGCTCTGATACCATGTTGAAATGTAAGGAGATGAGATGAAGAGCTTCACTGTGATCCAACTTGATCATAAGAAACCGCAAGAATGAAAACTGAAGCTTCTAACTGAAGCAACCGAAGAAACTTGGAAAGCAAGAATGAGAAAATTTGCATAGAGAAATGAGTGAATGATTGAACTGAATTCATTCAACTGATTTTCTAACTACAGAAAGTTCTACTTATATACATTTGCTATAGAAAGGAAAAGCTAACAAACTAAGCTAGGTTAGTTATAACTATATCTAACTAACAAACTGACTTTAACTAACTATTAATAAATTACACGGTTAACAATAAATTGTGTACTGACGTGTCACGGAGGTTGATCTCCCGGGCCGATATGAAGGGTGGTTGAAAGTGGCTTCCTTCGTGCGGCAACTCCGTGACAAAGAAGGGGGTTATAATTACCAAGAGCACTATGATGCCTAAGTCAATAATAGGTTTGCAAGATAAGGAAGAGAAGATCCATACCTTGGAGCCATGCTCGGAATATATATTGTCAAGGTAACACTTAATTATCACGGGTAATGTGATTATAAGTGTTGGTGTTGAGAAGGGTTACAAAATCGTCACGTCTTAATTATTAATTGCTCACTAATAAGAAGTTAGTTATGAGGTCCGAGGTGCTGAGAATGAGACTCATGAATAATAATATAATATAAATGTAAAGATAGAAATAAATGTTACTCGGTGAGAATCATTTTATTTTTAAGTAACATTATTATCATCATTATTATTATTATTCATTTATATATATATATATATATATATATATATATATATATTGAATAAATTCATTTTTATATATTAGGGATGCACTGTAAGGAAATTAAAAAATAATGACGTTATATACAAGAGTAAATCCTCAATTTAGTTCATGAAATTGTAAAAGTGTGTCAACTTGATCCCTGAATTTAACGAAATTTTCCTTGAAGTTGTCAAATGTTAATCTAGTTGGTCCCTCCGTCAATCCTAATTAGTAGACGATGTTAACGGGCAACGGTGCTGAGGTGGCACGTTATCTGCCACTTGTCAAGGGATACCTGGTGTCCACGTCATTGGACAAATTTCAGAGACCATTTTCATACTATGTGTTGATTCATCTTCTTCAGTTCTCCTCCTCACCGGACATCCCACCCCCACCTTCTCTCTCCCTCCCATCGGACACCCCCAAATCCATTCCACCCTTAACTCCATCTTCACCACCACCCCATCCCCAACTTTTCTCTCCCTCCTCATTGACCACCTACTTTTTCGTTAATCGGTTCTCCTCCCTCCACCTTCTACATACGGTTAACACTTTTGCTTATCCTCTAATCTCAAACTTCGATATTGGATCATACCCATCTTCACAATTTTCCACGATTCCATTATTCCAACTTTAAAAGATTGAACGGAGTCATCAGGTGGTCAAGATGGTTTGGGTGGGGGAGTTAAGGATTGTAGTGATAAGGAGGTTGAGGATTCAAAACCCACCGATTAATAAAAATACTAATATTAGCACACTAACATTTGTCTATAAAAAAACCCTTAAAAGATTGAACAAACACTCTCTCTTAATTCGATCCAAACTCCCCAGTTAAACTTCAAGCTCCATTCACAAATCCTACCATTGCATTGCTCCTCTTTGTAATCACAACTTTTCCAAACCTTGGTCCCTTCTCTCCATCCATTCCTTAGCAATACTTTTATAAAAAACCACCTATAGTGCATACCCTTTGCTACGTATTGGCTAGGGAGAGGGAGGGTGAGAGAAGGTGGGGAGGGGGTGGGATGTTTGGTGGGGAGGGGGAGTTGAAGAAGATGGATCAACACACAATATCAAAATTGTCCCTGAAATTGGTCAAAATGGTCCATGAACTTAGTCCAATGACGTGGACACCATGTATCCATTGACATGTGATAAAGTCATGCGACAATTTTTTTTATGTCGTTATCCATTTGATAATTAATGTACATGATTAATAAAATTTGTATTATTTATTGTTGGATATGCATAAGTACTAGACAATACTCCTATGACACAAATTTAATGAAATACCCTTTATGCCTGGAAAGAAGGGTGGGAAAACAAAGGAGTAATGATTTTTGGTCATTTTCATCATTGGTCGTTGATGAGTGTGATTTCACCTCATTTTCCATGTACATTTCTGCATGCATTTGCATATAGTTAGGCCATTTTAGTTGGATTTTGTTTAGTTTTTCCTTTGGAACGGATAAGGTGGTATTGTGTGTTGTTTTGCAGGGATTTATGATTAAATGCCCAAGATTTAGCCATGAGGAAGCTGAGATGAAGAGAAGGCCTGAAAACTGAAGAAAAAGGGGGCCAAAAGTCAGAAGCTGTCACGGCCTGGCCGTGATGGCTATCACGGCCGTGACCCAAAACCACCAAAAGTCAGAATCGATCACGGCTTGGCCGTGATGGAGATCACGGGCGTGAAAAAAATGGCTCGCGACGCGAATGTTAGCTCGCCACGTGAGAGACTGATTGTGCCAGACCTCCAAAAGTCAGAATCGATCACGGCCTAGCCGTGATGTACATCACGGCCGTGACCCAAAAACCACCACAAGTCAGAATCCATCACGGCTTGGCCGTGATGGAGATCACGGGCATGA
Organism: Sophora flavescens; assembly: GCA_030762895.1. NCBI lineage: Eukaryota > Viridiplantae > Streptophyta > Magnoliopsida > Fabales > Fabaceae > Sophora > Sophora flavescens. The sequence continues at coordinate 227,886,729 of CM061065.1, forward strand.
AAAGTTGGCTCGCGTCGCGAAGAAAGGCTCGCCACGCGAGAGAGTGATTGTGCCAGAACTGCAAGAGACAGAACCCGTCACGGCCTGACCGTGATGGCTGTCACGGCCTGGCCGTGTGGCTGTCATGGCCTGGCCGTGATGGCTGTCACGGCCTTGACGGGCCACGAGTTATAAAAGAACCTCTGTGCAGAACAGAAAATTCATCCAGAAAACCCTAAAAACAGATCCTCTGCTGCTGTGGCTACTGTACAACATTCTATGGAGCTCTCTCCTTTGTTCATCTCTGTAACTCTTTCTTTTGTTTTATCTTCAATTATGTGTAGCTAAACTCCCCTTTGTTGGGGTTAGATTATTGCTTATCTGAACTTGGTTGTAAAATGACTTGATTATAATACAGTTTCCTTCTTCTTTATGAGTGTATGATTCTATGCTTAATGCTTTCCTAGGCTTGATCATCTTAGGAATGATTAGTTGCTTTGATAGACAATTGAAAGGTTGATGTTAAAGCATGCTCATGAATCATATGCCAAGTAGTCCAAGAATCTAGACATAGGTGTTGGCTGCTTGCAATCTTATGAATCTTTATTCTTAATGCAATTTCTCTGATTAATCCACCTAAGACATTAGGGTTTAATTTGGGATTTTAGGCTCATTCCACCTAAGACATTAGGGTTTGAGTATATTAGAAAAGATTCGATTGTCATAAGTGAAGTAGGAACTGTGTTAGTTATCATTTCATAACAATCAAGGGAGGATTAGCTTAGTCTAACCCTAACAATTCTATCTAATTGTTATTCACATTTCTGTCTGCATTCTAACTGTTTGATAAAATTCCAAAAAGAACAAAAATATTTTATTCTTATTTGCTTGTTAGATGATAGAGCTACCTTCACTCCAAAAGTTGATTGCCTAGATAGTAGTCTAATTTGCGAAGTGGTAATTGTCCACGATCCCTGAGGACGATAACCGGTCTTACCGTTTTATTACTTGCAACGAACCGGTACACTTGCCGAGTCCGTGTCAAGTTTTTGGCGCCGTTGCCGGGGATCGGTGTGCCAATATCACGAGTACCAAAGGGGACTCCTAATTTAGGCATTTTTTTACTGTTTTCTTACTGTTTTATTTCCTTTCTTGTTTTGTGTTCTCTGCTGTATTTTTCTGTTTTGTTCTGTTCTTTTTCGGCGCTACTCTGTTTGTTCCTTGTATGCGAGGTACAATCGATCCAGGTGAACTCCAATTCAACCCTGAGATCGAGAGACTCTGTAGAAGGAATAGAAAGAAAGCCAAGACAAGACAGAACAGAGAAAGAGCATCTTCTAGTAGACAAGAGCAACAAGTTGAGTTACCAAGTGTGCAAGAACCACAAATTGAAGTAGCAGCTGTCACCATGGCAGAAGATAATGCACCAAGGAGAACAATGGGGGACTACACTTCCCCTAGAGTTGATAGATGTGGAACTCCGATTGTGAGACCCGCAGTGGCTTGCAATAATTTCGAAATCAAGGCATCACTTCTCCACCTTGTGCAGCAAAACCAGTTTGGAGGTTTGGAGAGTGAAGACCCTCATGCTCACATTGGTACTTTCATTGAGCTGTGTGACACCATCAAGTTAAACGGAGCTTCCGATGAGGCCATTTGGTTAAGGCTTTTCCCTTTCTCTTTGAGGGATAGAGCTAAGTCATGGCTTCAATCTCATCCTCATGGAAACATCATCACTTGGAATGATTTGGTGAGCAAGTTTCTGTCTCGATTCTTTCCTCCGTCAAGAATGATTAAGCTGAGATAAGAGATCAAGGCCTTTGCACAGAGGGATGGTGAGTCACTCTATGAAGCCTGGGAGAGGTTCAAGTCCTTACTCACAGCTTGTCCAAATCATGAACTAGAGACATGGCAGCAGGTTGCAACGTTTGTTAATGGGCTCAACAGGAATTCAAGAAGTATGATTGAAGCGGCTGCAGGAGGGACATTGAGTCAGAAGACGCCCGAAGAAGCAAAGGACTTGATTGAGAACATGGCTAACAATGACTATCAAATGCCTAGTTCTCGATCAATGGTCAAGAGAGGTGTTCTAGAGTTGGATGAAATTGGCGCTCTCAAGGCACAAATGGCTATTCTTACCAAGCAATTGGGGTCGGTTCAACTGCAGAATTCTCAACTACAAGCTGTCCAAGTTCAAGGTACCTCAGTGTGTGATTTCTGTGGAGGCAACCATGCAAATGGAAATTGTGAGATCAATGTGGTTGGAAGTTCTGGACAAGAAGAGGTAAATTATATGGGCAACCAAGGGCCTAAAAATGATCCTTACTCCAACACCTACAATCCGGGGTGGCGCAGCCATCCTAACTTTGGGTGGAGACAAGGGCAAAGTTCAAGTTCTCAAGCAAAGCCTCCTCAAGAGAGTTCAAGCAAATTGGAGAACATTCTAGGCCAGTTCATGCAAGCGACTCAAGAGACTATGAAGAATCAAAATGCCTCAATCAAGAACTTGAAGCATCAAATAGGCCAACTGGCAAGGCAGATGGTAGAGAGACCTCAAGGACAATTGCCTGGGGATACTGAGAAGAACCCAAAGGAAGATTGTAAGGCCATTATTACAAGAAGTGGGAGAGTGTTAAATCCACAAGAAAAAGAGAGGGAAGAAAAGACAAGTGATGCTGGAATTGATAAGGTGCAGTTTGAAGAGGTAAACAATGAAGAACCCGGAACTTCCCAAGATACTACCTCTATTCCTACTGGTGTAGAAGCTGAAAAACCGCAGAGGAAAAAATTGGTTGATGAAGAATTTGCGAAGAAGAAGACTAAAAGACAGATTCTGGAAGAGGTTGATAATCCCAAAGAGCTGCCCCCATATTTCAGAATCCCGTACCCCCAACGGTTGAAGAAGGAGGCAAAAGATCAGCAATTTTCTAAGTTTCTGGATGTATTCAAAAAGCTACAAATCAACATTCCTTTTGCAGAAGCTCTCCAACAGATGCCCTCCTACGCAAAGTTCATGAAAGAGATTCTTACAAACAAGAGGAGGTGGAAGGAGGAGACAGTTATGCTTACTGAAGAGTGCAGCGCTATACTTCAAAAGAAGCTGCCAGTAAAGATGAAGGACCCGGGCCGCTTCACTATCCCATGCACGATTGGTCATCTGAACATAGGGAGAGCATTGTGCGATTTAGGGGCAAGTATTAATCTGATGCCGCTCTCCATTTTCAAGAAGCTGGGGATTGGTGAGGTAAAACCAACAGGGATTTCTCTTCAACTGGCAGACCGCTCCATTACATATCCCTATGGTGTTGTGGAGGATTTGTTGGTGAAGGTAGATAAATTCATTTTTCCAGCAGATTTTGTGGTGTTAGATATGGCTGAAGATGGTGATACTCCTCTGATTCTTGGGAGACCATTCCTAGCAACAGGTAGAGCCTTAATCGATGTCAATCAAGGGGAATTGGTGCTTCGGGTACAAGACGAAAAGGTCACCTTTAATGTGTTTGAGGCAATGAAACACCCAAGCGACAAGGACACATGCATGATAGTGGACCTCATTGATTCATTATCTGACAAGAGTTTGCACCAGAAGTTTGAAGATTCGTTAGAAGCAGCTCTAATGGTAGAGGATATAGAAGAAGAAGTATGTGCAGAAGAAGTTGATCTCATGATTAAATCTCTGGAGGCTTGTCTGTTTGTGAATACTGATGAAGACAAAGTGGTGGAAGATGTGAGAATTTAAGACAAGGGTGACCCACCGGTGCTAGAGTTGAAAGAATTGCCATCCCATCTCCGTTATGCTTTCCTTGGGATGAACTCTTCATTCCCAGTTATCATCAGTAGTGGGTTGAATTCCTTAGAAGAAGAGAAGCTGTTGAGGGTGCTTAGGGAGCACAAATCTGCAATCGGGTGGTCTATGTCCGATTTGAAAGGGATAAGCCCCTCCTTTTGCATGCACAAAATCCGTGTGGAGGAAAATTTCAAGCCGGTTAGACAACCCCAAAGAAGACTCAACCCGAATATGAAAGAAGTTGTGAGGAAGGAGATTGTGAAGTTGTTGGATGCGGGCATTATCTATCCCATCTCCGATAGTCCATGGGTGAGTCCGGTCCAAGTTGTGCCGAAGAAAGGGGGGATGACAGTGGTAGCAAATGAAAAGAATGAACTTATTCCCTCTAGGACCGTGTCTGGATGGAGGGTATGCATTGATTACAGAAGACTGAATGAGGCCACCAGAAAAGATCATTTCCCTTTGCCCTTCATTGATCAGATGTTAGAGCGGTTGGCGGGCCATGCTTTCTATTGTTTCCTTGATGGGTACTCCGGGTATAACCAGATTGTGGTTGACCCCAGAGGACCAAGAGAAGACCGCTTTCACCTGTCCTTATGGAGTCTATGCATACAGGAGAATGCCATTCGGGTTGTGTAATGCACCCGCCACTTTTCAAAGGTGCATGCTATCCATATTTTCTGATATGAATGAAAAATTTATTGAGGTATTTATGGACGATTTTTCTGTGTTTGGTGATTCTTTTGATAACTGTTTGAATAATCTTGCCTGTGTTCTAAAAAATATGCCAATAAACTAACCTTGTTTTAAATTGGGAAAAATGTCATTTAATGTTTAGGGAAGGTATAGTTATTGGGCAAAAAATTTCATCACGGGGATGGAGGTTGATAGAGCCAAAATTGAAGTGATTGAAAAACTTCCTCCTCCCTTAAATGTGAAAGGTGTTAGAAGCTTCCTAGGGCATGCGGGTTTTTATAGAAGGTTTATAAAAGATTTTTCAAAGATTGTGAAACCCCTATGCAAGCTTTTGGTAGCTGATACTCCTTTTATATTTGATGATGATTGCATGCATGCCTTCCAAGTTTTGAAAGAAAAACTCACCACCGCACCGGTCATTGCACCTCCAGATTGGAGTTTACCATTTGAGCTAATGTGTGATGCAAGTGACTATGCGGTGGGAGCCATTTTGGGCCAAAGAAAAAATAAAGTGTTGCATGTCATTTACTATGCCAGTCGTGTGCTTAATGATGCCCAATTGAATTACACCACGACTGAAAAAGAATTGCTTGTTGTGGTATTTGCTTTTGATAAATTTAGATCCTACTTGATTGGCTGTAAAACTACTGTCTACACTGATCATTCTGCTTTGAGATATCTTATGACTAAACAGGATGCCAAGCCAAGGCTTATTAGGTGGATACTACTACTCCAAGAGTTTGATTTGGAAATAAAGGACAAGAAAGGAGTGGAGAATGTGGTAGCCGACCATTTGTCTAGGCTTCCACAAGCAAATGTTCAAGCAGAAGCAAAGTTGCCAATTCAAGAGGAATTCCCAGATGAACAGTTGTTTGTGGTGCAAGTGGCACCTTGGTTCGCGGATATTTCAAATTACAAGGCCGCCAATAAGATTCCGAAGGACTTCAATGCACAACAGAGGAAGAAGCTCATTCATGATGCCAAATTCTATATATGGGATGAGCCGTATCTTTTCAAAAGAGGTTCGGATGGAATTCTGAGAAGGTGCATTCCGGAAGAAGAGATTAATGGGGTGTTGATTCACTGCCACAACTCACCCTATGGAGGACACTTTGGTGGTGAAAGGACCGCCATGAAGATTTTGCAAAGCGGGCTATTTTGGCCCACTATTTTCAAGGACTCCAGAGCTTGGGTGATGAAATGTGATAAATGCCAGAGGACCCGGCAGTATTTCCAAGAGAAATGAGATGCCCTTAAAGGGTATATTAGAGGTGGAGCTCTTCGATGTGTGGGGATCGACTTCATGGGTCCTTTCCCGTCATCTTACAACAACAAGTACATTCTGGTGGCGGTTGATTATGTGAGCAAGTGGGTGGAAGCCGTGCCAACTCTGAAAGATGATGCAAGAACTGTGATCAATTTTGTGAGGAAGAATATTTTTACCCGGTTTGGGACCCCTAGGGCTATCATTAGTGATGGGGGTACTCACTTTTGCAATAATGAGTTCAATGCAGTGCTTGCCAAGTTTGGGGTGAACCACAAAGTTACCACACCATACCATCCCCAAACCGGTGGGCAAGTGGAATTGTCCAATAGGGAGTTGAAGAGAATTTTGGAAAAAGCGTGAACAATGCAAGGAAGGATTGGGCGAAGAAATTGGATGATGCACTTTGGGCCTATCGGATTGCTTATAAGACACCTATTGGTATGTCACCTTACCAATTAGTGTTCGGAAATCATGTCACCTTCCGGTAGAGCTACAACACCGTGCTTTTTTGGGCGGTGAAGGCCCCGAACTTTGATACAAGGCTGGCCATGGACAAGAGGATGCTTCAATTGAATGAGTTGGATGAGTTCCGACTCTTGGCTTATGAGAGTGCTAGGATATACAAGGAAAGAACAAAGTTCTGGCATGATAAGTACATTCTTCCCAAGAAATTTGAAGAAGGCTAGTCAGTTTTGCTGTTTAACTCAAGACTCAAGCTCTTTCCGGGAAAATTGAGATCAAGATGGTCAGGCCCATTCTATGTCAAGTCTGTCTCTCCATTTGGTTCAGTTAAATTGGAAGATCCATCATCCGGTGATACCTTCACTGTTAATGGACAAAGGCTAAAGCACTACCTTGGAGGCAACTTTGATCGTCAGGCGGTCTCCGTCACTCTTCAAGCACCATCTTAAAAAAAAAAAAAAGTAAAAAAAAAAAGTAAAAAAAAAAAAATCATCCGTCAAGCTAGTGACGTTAAAGAAGCGCTTATTGGGAGGCAACCCAAATTTTATTTTCATCTTCTCTTTTGTTTTTGATTTCTCCTCTTGAATAATTTGAGAAGCTCAAGAGGTTTGTTAATATTTTGTTAAGTGTTTTCAGATTTTGAAGGAAGGAGGAGAAGAAGGGCAGGAGGAAACAAAACCAGAAAGCATGTGATGCAGCACCACTACCACCTTGGTGAGTTGTTCCAGTTTTCTCCCCTCTCTAAACTTAATTATTTACATTGAGGACAATGTAAGTCTTTAAGCTTGGGGTAGGGGTAATCTTTTTGCTTGCATTGTAAATATTGCATTCATATAGGCTTAAGTTTGCATGATCGCATGATTCGGTTACCCCTGCTTAGATTGAGCTTATGATTGTGAGAACTGAGTGCCAATTTATCTGTGTTAGTGAATTTTTGGACCCTGATTTTTCTATTCATGTGATATGGCTTCAAATAAATATTCTTGAGATGGTCTTGGATAGTTGATGATTAGCATGTGTTTCTTTAGACTTGTGTTCTTCACTGGTTTTTGAACTGATAAATGTGAGCTTTTGAGCCATTAGGGGGACTCACTAAATCTGCCCCCGTTCTTTGTGTAGAGTGTGTTCCTCTTGGATTGTTTTTCTCTAGAACTTGACTTGAAACCATTTCGAAGCTTGAAAATTTTTGAGAACATTTTTGAAAAGGATTGAGGCAATAGGTGTTTTTTCTGGCCTTCTGAGCTTTGGATGAATAATGCTACCCTTAGTTGCCCCTTTTTGAGCCTGAATGAACATCATGCTTTTCTTGGTACCCTGAAATGTTTTTTTAAATATGCTTATGAGGGACCTTCTAAAGTACTGTGCAAAAAGGGTTGGAAAATGTAGTTGAAAGTTTGGGATGATGAAAAGGAAAAAAAAAATGAATCTGAAAAAAAAAATTTTATTTCTCTTGAGTTGAAAATTCTCCCTTCTCCAAATAAAAAATAAATAAATAAAAGGAAAAGAAAAGTATATGGAGAAGGGTATGACAAAAGAAAGTGAGAAATAAAAAGCAAAAATAAAAGGAAAGAATGGTGGAAAAGTACACTGAAACCCAAAGAAAGGTATTTTAGAAGGTCGTGCCTTGCAATGCTTGATTGTTTGTATAGCCTTTTGAAATTTCCTGTTCTTGAATTTCCCACCTGAAAATTGATCCCATGGCCCCATTGCAACCAAAGAATAAGACCTCTTGATTCTTAGATGTTTTCATTAATAAAGTAAAGATTTGGTTGATAGTCAAGCTTATGGTAGGAATCATTCTTTGAGGAAAATGGAGTGAAATGTCATATTCCCTTAACACTTGAGTGAGTGAGGCAAGAAAGAGAGCCAAGCAAATGAACAAGCTTGGGGTGAACTTCAAGTGAGATAGAGTGCCCGAATCAGTGAGAATGTCAGTCTAGGAAACCTAAGCCCCTAATTGGACTTGAATTGATTGTCTCTTGCTGAAATAATTGAATGCCTGTTACTTGGATCATTTTACTCGTGTTCTTGATTCACTATCCATGCTTTGTTTATTTTGGTCTTATGGCCTTGGTTTTTGCTTGAGGACAAGCAAAGTCTTAAGCTTGGGGTGATTTGATGAGTGTGATTTCACCTCATTTTCCATGTACATTTCTGCATGCATTTGCATATAGTTAGGCCATTTTAGTTGGATTTTGTTTAGTTTTTCCTTTGGAACGGATAAGGTGGTATTGTGTGTTGTTTTGCAGGGATTTATGATTAAATGCCCAAGATTTAGCCATGAGGAAGCTGAGATGAAGAGAAGGCCTGAAAACTGAAGAAAAAAGGGGCCAAAAGTCAGAAGCTGTCACGGCCTGGTCGTGATGGCTATCACGGCCGTGACCCAAAACCACCAAAAGTCAGAATCGATCACGGCTTAGCCGTGATGGAGATCACGGGGGTGAAAAAAATGGCTCGCGACGCGAATGTTAGCTCGCCACGCGAGAGACTGATTGTGCCAGACCTCCAAAAGTCAGAATCGATCACGGCCGTGACCCAAAAACCACCACAAGTCAGAATCCATCACGGCTTGGCCGTGATGGAGATCACGGGCATGAAAAAGTTGGCTCGCGTCGCGAAGAAAGGCTCGCCACGCGAGAGAGTGATTGTGCCAGAACTGCAAGAGACAGAACCCGTCACGGCCTGGCCGTGATGGCTGTCACGGCCGTGACGGGCCACGAGTTATAAAAGAACCTCTGGGCAGAACAGAAAATTCATCCAGAAAACCCTAAAAACAGATCCTCTGCTGCTGTGGCTGCTGTGCAACATTCTATGGAGCTCTCTCCTTTGTTCATCTCTGTAACTCTTTCTTTTGTTTTATCTTCAATTATGTGTAGCTAAACTCCCCTTTGTTGGGGTTAGATTATTGCTTATCTGAACTTGGTTGTAAAATGACTTGATTATAATACAGTTTCCTTCTTCTTTATAAGTGTATGATTCTATGCTTAATGCTTTCCTAGGCTTGATCATCTTAGGAATGATTAGTTGCTTTGATAGACAATTGAAAGGTTGATGTTAAAGCATGCTCATGAATCATATGCCAAGTAGTCCAAGAATCTAGACATAGGTGTTGGCTGCTTGCAATCTTATGAATCTTTATTCTTAATGCAATTTCTCTGATTAATCCACCTAAGACATTAGGGTTTAATTTGGGATTTTAGGCTTATTCCACCTAAGACATTAGGGTTTGAGTATATTAGAAAAGATTCGATTGTCATAAGTGAAGTAGGAACTGTGTTAGTTATCATTTCATAACAATCAAGGGAGGATTAGCTTAGTCTAACCCTAACAATTCTATCTAATTGTTATTCACATTTCTGTCTGCATTCTAACTGTTTGATAAAAATTCCAAAAAGAACAAAAATATTTTATTCTTGTTTGCTTGTTAGATGATAGAGCTACCTTCACTCCAAAAGTTGATTGCCTAGATAGTAGTCTAATTTGCGAAGTGGTAATTGTCCACGATCCCTGAGGACGATAACCGGTCTTACCGTTTTATTACTTGCAACGAACCGGTACACTTGCCGAGTCCGTGTCAGTCGTTTAGCGGATAATGGTAATTAAGAGTTTTGCGTAGTCCCTTAAGTTCACTTTTTGTCCAATACTTAAATTAGTTTTTAAAAAATTAAACAAGGTGTAATTTTTTGCAATATGTTGTTTCTTATTTTTAACAAATCAAACCTTTAAAAAAAAAATATAACCACTCTTATTTGGATAAGACTGCTCCAAATGAATTTATCTTTTAAGATAGATAAGGGTATATATATCCTTAAATTATTTAGTGAGTTAAGACAATTCCTTTTGGTATAATAATTAATAAGACATAAGTAAATGTTTTTTTTGTGTGTGTAAAAAGAATTGTTTTTAATTTGGTTACTGGCTATTCAATTTCTAATAAAATTAAAAGAAATCGAAGAAGACAATATCATTATATATTTATTAATTCCCATAAAAGTCGACGCATGTTTTTCAGCATATTTCTTTCAGAAATTAATCTCCTAGGAAATAACCAATATTTTTTTTTTCTATATACATGAATCTAGGAGTTGAATCCCAAACCTTATGCTTAAGGCACCCGATTTTTTCCACTTGGATCAACACACTAATACTTTTTTTTTTCATTCTAGATTTATAAATCCCCTAAATAAAAATAATTATTTAATGTATAGTAAACAAATTTAAGTACATTTTCCTTTTAAAACATAAAAAATTACATGATTTAAAGAATAGTAGCTGGGGCTTTCCCCCTCCATGTATAAAAAATAAAAGATAAAAAAACAAATAATCAAAATCAGCTGTTTTCACATTAGGAATTTCAAATATGCTAAAATATTTGCCATGCATCATATTCCTATTCCTTGTTAGTTTGCTAGTTGTTAAATGTTAATGTTTCCCTAAGAGCCAATGGGTGCCCAACTTGTTGTCTGGTGTATATATTGTTGGGAAAATATGCAATTTTCCTAAATCAGATTTATGAAGAGCAAAATAAATGTGGAACAATAACACACAAAATTGATAACGGAGTTCGGTCAATTATACCTACGTCTCCGGGCTGCTGCAGATATTTTAATAAAAAGAGAAATATACAAAGTGTTTACAAAACACTCACAACCTCTCACAACCAACAACCCAATTACACCCAAACACTCATAAGCTTTTATTTCTAAGCTTTTGTTTCTCTTTGGTTTTTCTCTCTCTTGTTTGGATTGTTTTTTCTTCTTGTAGAGGCTTGTATTTATAGGAGAAGTCTTCACCGCGTACAAGCTGGGTGCCAAGGTGTTTCCATAGTTTAAGGAAAACTAATTACTAATAATAATTATTAGTTCCTAACAAATAACATCAACAACGTAATGGTAGCAATTCTCTTCTGGCCACCTCCAACAATCTCCTACTTGAAGACTGATTTCAATCTGTCTTCACACCTCGATCAATGCAGCAGCCTTCTCTAGTTTGTTATTCTAGCAGGCCAACTGAAGTTGAACACAACTTCAGTTTGTCAATGTTCACCATCTTTGTTAACATGTCTGCTGTATTCTTACTTCCTTGGATCTTCTTCAACGTTAGCACCTTATCCTCGAATAGAGATCTGATGAAGTGATAACGAAGATCAATGTGCTTTGTTCTGGAATGGAATGCTGAATTCTTTGCCAGATGTATTGCACTCTGACTATCACTATGCAAAACACTTTCCTCCTGGATGAATCTCAGTTCTGTTAACAGTCCTTGAAGCCATACCAATTCTTTACTGGCTTCTGTTACAGATACATACTCTGCTTCTGTAGTGGATAAAGCAACAATCTTTTGTACCTACTACATCCAACTAACAATTGTTGTTCCAATAGTGAATATGTAACCGGTGGTACTTCTTCGGTGATCAACTTCACCTCCAAAGTCTGCATCTACGTATCCTTGTACTTTTAATTCTCCTTTACCAAAGTACAGACACTTCTTTGTGGTGCCTCGTAGATACCTCAAAATCCACTTAACTTCTTCCCAATGAGCTTTACCTGGATTTGACATAAACCTGCTTACAACTCCCACTGCATGGCTAATGTATGGCCTTGTACATACCATCACGTACATCAAACTTCCAATGACTGAAGAATACAGAATCTTAGCCATAAACTCTATTTCTTCCTCTGTCTGAGGAGACTGGTCCTTGGATAGGCAAAAATGACTAGCCAAAGGTGTTCTTACCGGCTTGACGTCACCCATGTTGAATCTTTGCAAAACACGGTTGATGTACTCTACCTGAGATAATTGCAAAATTCCCTTTTGCTTATCTCTCGTGATTTACATTCCAAGGATCTTCTTTGCTGGACCCAAGTCCTTCATGTCAAATTCTTCTGACAACCGCGTCTTCAAGTTTCTGATCTCGTCCATATCCGAACCAGCTACTAACATATCATCGACATAGAGTAGCAGAATGATATAACTGGACTTATATCTCTTGAAGTAGCAACAGTGGTCGGCATTTCACTTCTGAATACCTTCCTTGTGCATGAAGCCGTCAAATTTCCTGTACCACTGTCTTGGGACTTGTTTCAGGCCATACAAGCTCTTCTTCAATCTACACACCATATTCGCATTCCCTTTTTCTGAGAAACCTTCTGGTTGGTGCATATATATCTCCTCATCTAAGTCACCATGAAGAAATGCGGTCTTCACGTCCAACTGTTCAAGGTAGAGCTCTTCACTGGCAATAATACTTAACACAGACCTGATAGAATTGATCTTCACAACTGGAGCAAAAATTTCAGCGTAGTCGATTCTTTCATTTTGCTGGAATCCTTTGACAACTAGTCGGGCTTTGTATCTCTTGGAACCATCATGCACCTCCTTCACCTGATACACCCATTTGTTGTGAAGTGTCTTCTTTCCTATATGTAGCTCAGCTAGCTCCCATGTTTGATTGGAGATCAAAGACTTCATCCCGTCTTTCATGGCAAGTTCTCACTTGCTAGCATCTGCGGTCTGACATGTTTCCTCATAGTTTTAAGGCTCCCCTCCATCAGTCAACAACATATAATTCATGTATTTCCTGTTAGGCACATGAGGCCGAGAAGACCTTCTCAATACAGGAGCTGGGGTAGGAAGTGTTGGTGTGTCAGACTGTTGCTCGCTATCTTGTTCAGTTGATTCCTCTGACTGAGAATTCTCAACTATAGGAATTTTTCGGACATCGTCCACCTCTGCATACACAGGCCCATTCTGTTGAGTTGCTGGTATCTGTGCTATACCTGTCCTTGTAAATCACTCTTTCATTGAAGATCACGTCTATACTGCAGATCATCTTTTTGTTTTCATCATCCCAAAGGCGGTAGCCAAATTCATCTTCACCATAACCGATGAAAGTGCACTTCTTCGATTTAGGATCAAGCTTATTCCTACCTTGATCACTGATATGCACATATGCTACACAACCAAAAACTCTAATATGTAAGAGTTTCGCCTCTTTTCCGCTCCATACCTCTTCTGGTATTCTGTGCTCCAATGGTACCGATGGACCTTGGTTGATCAAGTATGCTGCTGTGTTGACTGATTCTGACTAGAACGGCTTCGACAGATCTGACTGCATACGCAAGCGTCTGGCTCTTTCAGTCAACGTTCGGTTCATACACTCAGCTACACCATTATGTTGAGGCGTACCTGGCACAGTTCTCTCCATTCTGATCCCGTGCTCATAGCAAAACTTCTTGAATCTGGGGTCTTCATATTCACCACCATTGTCGGTTCTGAGCTTTTTGATCTTCAACCCTGTCTCATTTTCAACCCTGGCTTTCCACATCTTAAAAGCCTCGAATACTTCAAACTTATGTTTCAGAAAGTAGACCCATACCTTCCTAGAGTGATCATCGATAAAAGTCAAGAAGTATTGCTTCCCACCAATGGATGAGACGGTCGTTGGTCCCCAAACATTAGAATGAACAAGTTCAAGTCTTTCCTTCTTTGGGGTTCTTCTACTTGTCTGAAAGCTGACTCTTTTATTCTTTCCAAGTATGCAGTCTTTAAACTTGTCAATTTCCACTAATTGAAGACCTGGCAATTTACCTTTTGAATGCATAATCTTCATCCCTTTCTCAATCATATGGCCAAGTCTCTTGTGTCATAGATTGGGATTTTCATTGTTTGGTGCAACCGCAATCAAATGACTTGCCCCTGTTGTCTTGTAAAGAGTATCACTCTTACTACCGCGAGCAACTATGATTGTACCCTTTGAAATCTTCCAATTATCGCCATGGAAGACCGTTGTGTAGCCGTCACCAGCTAACTGGCCTACCGAGATTGAGTTCTTTCTCAAGTTGGGAATATGTCTGACATTCTTTAATTCCCAAACAGACTTGTTGAGCTTAATCTTCACTACACATTTGCCAACAACATCACAAGATTGTTCATTGCCAATGTAAACTTTACCAAGATTTCTGGGAACATAATTCTCGAAGAATTCTTTATGCGAAGTGGCATGAAAGGATGCTCCAGAATCTAACACCCAAGATTCTTCCTTACTCTCTAAAGAGCATATTAACGCATCATCTTCTCTTGACATGGAGGTAACATTTGCATCTGCCTTCGCCTCATGATTCTCCGGTGCACTCTTGCACTGATTTTTGTAGTGCCCGGTCTTTCCACCATTCCAACACTCGACAGTCTTCGAGCTATTGGATCTACGATGATTTTTGGACCTAGACCTCATGTCCTTCATTTATCGCGTCCATTTCCTCTAGTTGAATTTCTTCCTCTTGACTCTGTGTGCAACACTGAAGAGGTTGACGATTCACCTAACTCTCTCCGTCGGATCTCTTCACTGAGAACCAGGTCACGAACATCATTAAATTTAAACTTGTTGCTTCCCGATGAGCTACTCACAGCCGTGACAGTAGCATTCCAGCTTTTTGGTAGGGAAGACAAAAGTATCAATGCTCGTACTTCTTCATCAAACTAAATTCTAACTGAACTCAACTGGGTTGTGACCGTATTGAGTTCATTGAGATGTTGTGCAGTCAATGCACCTTCTGTCATCCGTAAATTGAACAACCACCTCATCAAATGAACTTTGTTTGGGGCCAACGACTTTTCATACATACTGGAAAGAGTCGCCACAAGACTCGATGTGGTCTTTTCTTTTGCAATGTTAAAAGCAACATTGCGGGATAACTCCAAGGGCTTGTCTGTCAAGAAGAGACCAATCTTCATCCTTCATGCCCTCTGGTTTCTTTTCTTGGAGAGGTTGGTACAGCTTTTTCTGATACAGATAGTCTTCAATCTGCATTTTCCACAAGCCAAAGTCCGCACCATCGAACTTCTCAATTTTCACATTTCTTTCATCTGCAGCCATCGCTCCACTTGAATATGACTTTCTCAGGATCGTTTCTGACAATACCAACGTGTTTGGGAACACCTCCGTGGATAATTTGGTGTCACCGACCAAATTTCACTATTCACAAAATTTACTATTTATGTGAATAATACATTCGTCAAAAAATTGACAGAAATAATCACCAAAGCTCTTGATACCAATTGTTGGGAAAATACGTAATTTTCCTAAATCAGATTTGTGAAGAGCAAAATAGATGTGGAACAATAACACACAAAATTGATAACGGAGTTCGGTCAATTATACCTATGTCTCCGGGGTGCTACAGATATTTTACTAAAAAGGAAAATATAAAAAGTGTTTACAAACACCCACAACCTCTCACAACCCACAACCAAATTACACCCAAACACTCATAAGCTTTTATTTCTAAGCTTTTGTTTCTCTCTAGTTTTTCTCTCTCTTGTTTGGATTGTTTTTTCTTCTTGGAGAGGCTTGTATTTATAGGAGAAGTCTTCACCACGTACAAGCTGGGTGCCAAGGTGTTTCCATAGTTTATGGAAAACTAATTACTACTAATAATTATTAGTTCCTAACAAATAATATCAACAACGTAATGTTAGCAATTCTCTTCCGGCCACCTCCAACAATATTCAGGCCACCTCCAAGATATATGGTATTAGAAACTCCACATGTGCATAGGTATTTTCAGCTTTATGCATCCATGAAAAAAAAAACTATAATATAGCATCAAGTTCACGAGAGATTAGCTAGCAAACCTTTTGACACTTCGTTTCATTATATATACATATATATAAATTCTTTACCTAAAATTATTTTTATTTGAAAATGTTAAACAAATATTAATTACTTTCTTATAATTTCATCTTTGGTATTCATTATTTCAATTAAATTTATTAACTGCACGTACTAAAAGAATGAGAGAAAAAATAAATTAGTCATATTGACTCATATTTCTATATATTAGAAGCTATTTGATAATTTTTTATTTATTTTTGGTTTCAAAACGGCCCAAAGCAAGGAAAACAGAGAATTTGACAATATCTTAATTCTTGTGAATATCTTAAAAAACATATATAAAAATACAGATGGAGTAATATGGTATTAAAAAAGGCATAAGAACTGTACCTGCAGGTAATGAAGGGTTCTCTACTTCCTTTCAAAACGTGGGGAAAAGTAAATTTTGGGATCGAGGGTAAGCAAGAAAAACCCATTAACCAAAGCACCCCAATTTTGAGTAGCCGTGCCGTGCCGTCTTGGGCGTTAGCATATGCCACAAAACTTCACATGCACTTCATCTTTTCACCCCCTTTACCATATATTTTATTCCTATTATTTCCTTGGTCACATATTTCTTACCATCCATTTCCTATTTCCCAATACACCAAATTCTTCTTTATCAAAATCTAAACCAAATCCAGTGTAACTTGTTGTGTGTAATGTTGTGTTTGGTCCCATCATTTCCCCAAATGCCTCATCAACCATCAATTAAGGCCTCAACGTTGACAAAGACAAATGATTCTAGCCGTTGGATTAGTTGAACATACTATTACAAGATAGGAACCTACAATTATTAAATTTATTAGGAGTAGAATTTTATGGGTATGCTTACATACAATAACTTGAAGTGCAAGATTGATATGTTAGGAGGAATGCATACTATTGGCCGAGGCTACCAAGTTGTAGCACAAGAATTCAACTTCCCATCATTCGAGAACGTTTTTGAAGCCTTAAAATTTGGATTTGGAGTTTCACTCGTGTGCATGTTGACTTTGACTACACCAAGCCTGCCTGCTCGAATGTGTTGGAACAAAAACTGATCAAACTTCACCTCTTTCCTTAAAATTAGACCCTTGCTGCACTAATATTATGATCAGCTTCTATTTGTTTTCAAAGTCACACAAACTCACTCATTAGTTAGAATAAGTAGAAGCCTTTGTTAGCACTTCCAAGTTCTGTTTATATGGAGGTTGTGAGTCCAAAAGATTACTCTTACTCTATAGCTTCATGTCCTTTCTCTTCACCTAACATTGGGGCCTTGCTCAAGATTAAGGTCATTACATGGTAAGTAAGACTATGAATCAAGTTCAACCTTATGTGTCATTAAATAGATGTCTCTATTTTGTCTTCCAATTCTCATGAATTTTGAAATTTTTAAACAGGAGCCAGGAGACTGGTTTACCTGTTTCGGTTCGTGTTCGAGTTAAAGATAAGGTGTTTAGCTTGCACAAAGTAAGTTGGATACAAATTAAATTGAAAAATGTATGTTTCTCAAAGCTAATTCCCTTGAGAGGTAACTAATTTTATTTACTTACATGTTATGTAATGTTGATTTCAGTTTCCTCTGACTTCAAAGAGTGGATACTTCAAGAAAAGGTTGAATGATACAAATGAGATTGAGCTGCCACAAACTTTCCCTGGAGGACCAGAAACCTTTGAGATGATTGCCTTGTTCATTTATGGCTCCTCCACATTGATTGATCCTTTTAATGTAGCAGCCTTGAGGTGTGCAGCAGAATTTCTTGAGATGACTGAAGACTACTGTTCAGGCAACCTTTGTGAACGCTTTGATCTTTATCTAAATCAAGTAGTGTTGCAAAGCTGGGATGACACCCTTATTGCACTCCAAAGGTGTAAGATGCTGCTTCCTTGGTCTGAAGATCTTCTAATAGTTAGTCGCTGCATTGAGTCTCTTGCCTTCATGGCATGCATGGAGATCCTTGATCCTGAAAGTAGGAGAGATACACCAGTTGTTACATTGGAAGAACTGGCTTCTCAAGCTTGGAGCTGTGAAATAATGAAGGATATTGTGAGCCAAGACCTGTGGATGAAGGATCTTATTGCTCTACCATTTGATTTTTTCAAAAGGGTTATAGGATCTTTGAGTAGACAAGGAATGAAAGAAAAGTATGTGAGTCCAATCATTGTTTTCTATGCAAATAAATGGGTGCTTTCTAAAAAGACAATCCAATTTTGGGAGAGCTCCTGTGAGGAAAGTGGGGAAGATGACATGAATAGCAGAACTTCAGTAATCCTACAAGGTATTGTTGATCTTCTTCCTAAGGGTGATAAGGCCAGCAAAGTGATTCCTGTTGGGTTTTATTTTGCCTTGCTTTCAAGATCTCTTGAATTTGGGTTGAGAACTGATAGTAAGGCAAAGTTGCAAGACCATATTACATCACTTTTGCACTTTTCCCAAGTGGAGGATTTTCTTCTTCCTGAAAGTGGAAAAGAGTCAATATCCTCCAGCATGGAGTTGGCAACTATGGAAGGCATAATTTCAGCATATGTAGCATCTAACTCACATACAAACCATACCCCAGAAGCTAGCAACTATAGGGTTGCGGAAATGTGGGATGCATATATTTCCAATGTAGCTGCAGATCCAGACATGGGACCTAAGAGATTCATGGAACTCATTGAAAAGGTACCACCATCTTATAGACAGAATCATTACCAACTCTACAGAGCAATGGACAACTTTCTCAAGGTAAGCATGCACAAATTTTCCAGCATTCCTAATCCTCACAGCAACTTAAACATGTTGGATATATTTAACATCATAACACATGCCTGTCATGCCATCTATTCACTCAAGAAGAACATTTCAATAAATTCCAGGATTTAACTGGTGGTCTAAGTGAATAATTGCAAATGAATTGAAATTAGAAGACTAACTTCAATAATGTTATCCTGATCCTCTGAAATAGGAGAAATAAATGAGTAAATACTAGTTGCAGATTTGACAAGCTTGATTATAGCTCACTACCCAACTCAAGTATTAAAAATGCACATGAAATCATTAACAGAAACCAGCTAAGTTTCAGCCTTACTATTAGTTAAGTATTTTGCTTTCTTGCTGCAGACACATCCGGGTATATCCCAAGATGATAAGGGAGCAGTGTGCAAGTACCTAGACTGCCGAAGGTTATCACAAGAGGCATGCATTGAAGCTGTTCAAAATGAAATGATGCCTCTACGTTTAATTGTCCAAGCACTTTTTGTTCAACAACTCAATACACACAAAGCCTTCAAAGAATGCTCAGATTCATTTAGGTATGCAAATTGTGGAGAGTTATCAGGAAGCCTATCAAGCTCTAGATGTCCATATTCTGCAAGCCAGAATCTAGTTGAGAGCCCATGCACTGATGTACCTGAGCTGGGTAGCAGACCCTTGAGCCTCTTGCTGCAGAAAGACATTCTGATGCAGAATTTCAAGTTCTCAATGACCGAATATGAGTCCACAAGCTTCAGAATCCAAAATCTTGAACAAGAACTCATGTCCCTGAAGAGAAACCTTCAGTTGCAAAACAATGTAACAAATGCAGAAGCAAACTTGATCAAAACACAGAAAATGAAGCCATGTGGCTTAGAAACTAGATCACTAAGCAAAAGGAGGAACTCGATTAGGCAGGTGACTAGTTGCATCAGTGCTGTAAATTTTGGTTCACAAAGAAAGTATGCCAGCCGGTTATTGAAGGTATTTCGCCGCATAACTTTGTTTGGAAGTAGGAAACTGAAGAGAAAGCCGGGAACTAGTAGCCAAATGTCCAAGCCAATGTAGCATATATAAGAACTTCACTTACTAAGATGTATGAATATGGAATTATGGATACAAAAGGAACAATGAAGAGTGGATTCTCCTTTTCCTTTTTCCAACTTTCATAAAAATAACGGGAAAATGAAAAGGAAGTAAGAAACTAAACTATGAAAATACTGCTAGGCATTTGATTAGGCTAATATACTTTCTTAACATTCTTAGCATATATATTAATGTCTACCAAAATCAGGTATAGGACATGGTAGAAGTCTAGCAGATACTGGACTTTGAAAAGTTGACAAAATAAAAAGGGATAAAGGACCAATTGACATATAATGATGGCTAAAGACAAGCATGCAGTGCAGACATTAGCCCACCAATTAGTTCAGTCTGTGTCTTTCTGTCTTCCCCAAAGTAGAGAAAGCACGTTTGCCATATAGTTCACAATGGGCTGTCAACTTAGTTACAGTATTAGCAATTGGTATTATGTGAGGCATTGAGTCAAAGCTTCTCCTGAATAAGTGAATAGTTAGTTAATCACCTACCATGAGGATGGCTAGTTGTAAGGTGAGCATTTAAGAAAAGCTAATTAGTATAAGTCAGAGTCACTTTTCTGCATAGTTAGTAATTAAACACAGCTAAATTGACTAAGTTGAAAGCTTCCTTGAAAAATGAGGAATTGGGAACTTTGAAGAAATGGGTGTAGGTGGAAGCTGGAAAAGGAAAAGTTGTGGGCGGAGGCAAATGGTTATGACAGAGGAAGAGTAACAACAAGGAAGGTCTTAGGGTAATCTTCTTTAGGCTCCTTCAACCCTGCATGTGACAAGGAAGAGAAATGAAAGGTTTATTGAAGGGTTTACCCTTCTCCGTGAGTTTAGAAAATTGGAGAGGATGTTACAACGGTCTTATAAAAGAGTGTTACATTGATTAAGAGATCCACGAAATAAAAGTTTGTATTGGGAAACAAAATATATCATTTTCCATACATTTTGTCCTTTATTAATTATTTAAACAATGTCCTAAAAACATCTCCATCACAGCACCCTACATATTTATTTTTAAGGGTTCTTAAATAGGTCACATCCTTCCCTCAAAAAAAAAAAAAAAAAGTGGGTCACATCCTTAAATATCACTTATTTTTATATTTTACAACTTAAGCATTTCATCTCTAAAACTCAACTCCTTCAAAATTTCTTCCAAATAGGGCCCACCAGGAACCACACATTCTTATATTTCATCAATAACTTATTTATTAAGTCATGATAGGGCTCACAGTCTCCCCACTTTTTCAACTTAAGAATAGGTGCTTATATAAGCACATCACAAAATTGGATGCTTAACAACAACGTTACTCCAATGGTTGGTTCTTTTCTTTATAAGAATGATGCTTCTGTCGAAAAATAAAATAAAATAAGAATGATGCTTAATAAGTAAACGTGATATAAGCACCTATTATTGGAGATGACCTAAGGATATTCGTTAATATTTTATATATATATATATATATTATACATCTTTTTTTTTTTCAAGTATTATTGTTGAGTACAAAGAAGGGTCGGAATCCGGGTAGTATCTTTCCATATTTATTATTTCTTGATTTTTTAACCAATCATTTTTTTAAAACATATTAATTTTGATACATTGTTAATGTAAATATTTTTACAATATCAATTAATCACAAATCGTCTTATATTTAACTTATGAAATAATTATGATAAGATTCAAACATGTTAAATGATGTGATAATTTATTATTGATCGATAACGTAAATAAATATTTACAACGAAAATAGATACTAATCAAATCATTTTTCATTATCGTATTAGCCCATGTCATATTCTTCTTTTAGACCTCTCAATTGATTAATATTGATCTTTTCTTTGTTTTTTTTTTTGTTTTTTTTTTTTGATAAAAATTGATCTTTTCTTTGTTGATCTAATATTAATGTAAACTTCTTTTTTTTTGCTAGAATATTAATGAAAACTTTGTTGAGATAAAATTAATGGTTATTTAATTTTTTTAGCCAAGGCAAAAAGGGCTGATGCAAACCAAGTAAATTGGACCTTTCACAAAAAAAAAAATCACCTACAAAATAATTCCAAAATCATATTTCACATCATTAAAGTGTATCGATTGGTATACCAAAAAAAAAATGTTGTATCGATTTTCTTTAACAGATTAAGCAAATATGTCGGGAGAAGAGTTGTTCAATTCCTGATTTCGCTTTTGTTGTCAATCAGGGTCGATCCAAGAGTGAAATTATTAAAGCCCTAATTTTAGGTCTATTGGCAAAAAAATTATTTACTCTTGATTTTTATAAAGCAAAAGAGCTACACATACTAATAAAAAGACTCAACTTGATTTATGTAATCTCTCTTCACTTAAAATGAAAATGCCTCACTCAAAGTTTGTTTTATGTTTCACTCACTCTTGGGTCGGCCTTGTGACATCCACTGTTGTGGTTAGAGGTTGAAGATGACTCCATTCAAAGATTGCACCAAGAGAAGAAAAAAGAGGGGAGTCATGTGAGTATTTAGTGAGCATGTTAGAGCCATTAGATTTACATTATTTTAGTAGTAGAGATTAAGGGTAAGCGTTGTAATTTTTTGGGTAAGATGATCTCCTCTCAATTTCAGTATCGTTGTTAACAATTCTAAATGAAATTTAAATATATATGAACTAATATGACCCAAAAAATTATTATCAAGAGAACTAATTTAGTTGAATTTGGAGATTCTTGATAATTAGGTTGATGTTTTTAATAATTTTTTATTTCTCCTTGTCCTTGACAATCAAGGAATGCATTTGTACTCACTCTTAATAAATTTGGAGTTTAATTTTGATGCAAATACCATTAATTAATCAATTTATATAATATATATATATATATATAAATATATATATATATATATATTTATTGATTGATTGATTGATGAATTGAATTTATTTATTTTTGATGAATTGTGAGAGTATATTATTAGATGACAATGTAAAAACATTGAAACACATCAAAATTAAATTCAAAATTTTACTTAATTATATTTGTTGGATTTAATTGGATATATGATCATGTAGAGTTTTTTTTTATATTGGCAAGCAATTACAAATTGACAGTGTAAAGTAATACTTTACACTGTAGTATATATTAATTAAATCCATTTTTATTGTACAAAATTATAATTAATTTGATTGTTGAAATTCATTCAAAATATTCGCTTACATAGTATTACTTGTTGGTATTTTTACACTCAACAACATAGTAATATAGTATATGTAT
The DNA here is from genome assembly GCA_030762895.1 of Sophora flavescens. Lineage (NCBI taxonomy): Eukaryota > Viridiplantae > Streptophyta > Magnoliopsida > Fabales > Fabaceae > Sophora > Sophora flavescens. Next base: position 227,909,612 of record CM061065.1, read on the forward strand.
CGCACTTCCATAAATTCAAAATCAAACTCGTTTATTTGATTTGTTTCCCAAAATAATAATGATAATTAGAAGAAGAAAAAAATAAAAAAAATTGAAAAATTGCATCTTCCATTTGCAGAGTCCCTCCTATATATTGCTCACACCAGACATCTCGCAGCTTCTCTCTCGGCTTTCTCCTTATAAAGTTTCAATCTTTCTCTCTCTTTCTATAGTTTTTGTATATAAAATTCTCCAATCGGTTTGGTAACTGAAATTACATTTGGTAATCTAATTAACAAATTGGAAAGAAAAAAAAAGAAGAAAAAGGGGTGGGGAGGCATTGCAAGATATTGAACCTACCCTCTGTTCTTATTCTCATTGTGCCTCCCCTCAGATCTTAAGATTTCCCTTCCCATCTGGGTCCTCTTCAATCGGTGGGTTTCTCCTTGAAGTTTTGATCTTTCTTCAATTGGGTCTTCCTTTGGATCTTCCTTGATTCAATTTTTTTATGGGTTTTTTCAGGAGTCTTTAGTTCATGCTTGATTCACTGCTTGACGAAGGATCCGATGTTTCATAATTGAATCCGACAATATCTATATTTGCATCGTTAATACAGTTTCTGAGGTTGTTATAATTTAAGGTATTGCTTGTCATGTTTTTTGCTATCATCATACTTGGGACTCTTTGCATTTGGACAATTTAATAATTTGTAATGCTAACACGTTGTGATTTTATCATACTTTGGACCAAGGTTTTGTTTTTATCTTGTCGTGTGTGGGTCTTGTTTTTTTAATCCTATATAGCATTATAGCCTATAGTTTTGTGTAATGAATTGGATTGGATCCGCCAGGAACATGCCTTTACTTTTACCCTCCTACTTAGGTGCCATGCCTTTACTTTTACCCTCCTACTTAGGTGCTTGATTTATCCTTGGATGCTTGATTTATCCTCACACTAATGATGCCGCCACTTGCATTTGTGAGTTTTTGAGCTTAATGGATGAAGTGTGTCTTTTGCTTGTGTAGATAAAATGCAATCAGATAATGGCAAGTTATTCATTGGTGGGATATCATGGGACACAAATGAAGAGCGACTCAGGGAGTATTTCAGTAGTTATGGTGAGGTTGTGGAAGCAGTGATCATGAAAGATCGGACAACGGGTAGAGCCCGGGGATTTGGCTTTGTTGTTTTCTCCGACCCAGCTGCTGCAGAAATGGTCATAAAAGAGAAGCACAACATTGATGGAAGGATGGTAATTTCTTGTTATATTTGCATTTTGACATTAAAGTTCTCTTTTTGAATTACTTGATATCAGAATACTTTATTCCAAAATAGCAGTTTCTAATATTGCATTGTGCTTTGATTTGTAAAACTGTTCTATTCTTCTAATTTTCTTAGATAGATTTTAGAATGGACAAAGAGTACGTCTGCGTTTTATGTTCTCTTAGCTTCTTACCTTTTGTTTTCACTATTATCTTCTATTCTAAATATCTGTTGGAAGGATTGACAGGCCTTCACATATTTTCCTTTCCTGATTTTTAGTTAATACCGTTTCAACTATCACTAGGTTGAGGCGAAGAAGGCTGTTCCCAGGGATGACCAGAACATACTGAGTAGAAACGGTGGCAGCATCCAAGGTTCTCCTGGTCCAGGTCGCACAAGAAAGATATTTGTTGGAGGTTTAGCGTCATCTGTGACAGAGAGCGATTTCAAGAAATACTTTGATCAGTTTGGGACTATAACAGATGTTGTGGTAATGTATGATCACAACACTCAGAGGCCAAGAGGCTTTGGATTTATCACTTATGACTCTGAGGAGGCTGTTGAGAAGGTCTTACTTAAAACATTTCATGAACTGAATGGTAAAATGGTTGAGGTCAAGCGAGCAGTTCCTAAGGAGTTATCGCCAGGACCGAGCCGAAGCCCACTTGGTGGATATAACTATGGTCTGAGTAGGGTCAATAGTTTCTTAAATGGCTTCACTCAAGGGTATACTCCAAGTACTGTTGGAGGCTATGGACTTCGGGTGGATGGTAGATTCAGTCCTGTTGCTAGTGGTCGAAGTGGATTTGCTCCATTTGGATCTGGTTATGGAATGAGTATGAATTTTGAGCCTGGTTTGAGTGCTGGATTTGGGGGGAATGCAAATTTCAGTAGTAATCTTAGTTATGGCCGGGGATTAAATCCTTATTACATCGGCAGCTCCAATAGGTTTGGCAATCCTATTGGATATGACAGTGGTAATGGAGGAAACAATTCTTTCTTCAGCTCTGTTACTCGAAATTTGTGGGGGAACGGTGGCCTTAGTTATGGAACAAATTCTGCAAATTCCAGTGCATACATTGGATCGGGTAGTGGGAGTGTTGGAGGAAACACATTTGGCAATGCTGGAGTCAACTGGGGTTCTTCAGCAATTTCTGGCCAAGGGGGAGGGAACAATGTGTCACAGAGTAGTGGCAACCTTGGCTATGGAGGTGGCGACAACAATTATGGTTTGGGAACTGGAGGGTATGGAAGAAGCAGTACTAGTGCCATTGCCCCAACATCTTCATACTCTGCATCAAATGGTGGTGTTGATGGGGCTTTTGCTGATTTTTACAATAATACTTCTGTTTATGGGGACCCTACTTGGCGATCTTCGAATTCTGAGCGAGATGGATCTGGTATCTTAGGTTATGGACTTGGCGGTGCAGCTTCAGATGTTTCTGCCAAAAGTTCTCCTGGTTATGTTGGTGGTTATACTGTTAATAAGAGGCAGCCAAATAGGGGTATGAGCCACCTTACTCATATTTATCTCAACTTTTCTGTCAGTCCCCTCATATTTTTCTCAACTTTTCAGTCAGTCTCCTATGTTCTCCACTTAAATAATAGTTTGACTCTAGTGTATACCAGCAGTATAACTATTATTATAAACCTCAAAAAAGGGTTGAGACAACGTTTAATTGTTACATTATTTGTTAGGACTTTTGTGCAATGATCTAGGTGAAGTTCTCTACTAGTTGTTTGGCATTATGAGTATATGTCAGATGCATAGTTAATTATCTGTGACTGATGTTTGTTGTTTTTTCTCTTTGTTAAGTTTGTTATTTATTATGGAATGCTTGTAATTGGTTCTTTGTCCTATGCTCAACCCATTGGTTTTGTTGCTTTGCTTCTCTTTGGCTTATAGCAAAGTAGATCTCATCGGGCAAGGTCTTACTTACATTGGATTAGTTGGGCGAAGTTGTGCATTCATATTTTTAAAATGCTTGTTTCTCAGAAAGGTTTCAATGACATGCAATCATGTCCATTATTCTGTTGCACTGTGGCTGTTCCTGTATAAGGGAGTAAAGTTGACAAATTTTCTATATCCTAGTTCTTTATACTTTTGCCCCATTTTCTCTATTAATAAGAGTAACCGTGTTCCTTATTTCATTGGAAAAGTAAGCTTCTTGTAGGTTTTTTTTTATTTATGGAAAAACAAATTTTATTAGAAAAGCTTCTTTCAGCGTGAGTACATCTTGAGAGACATTATATCATTCAGATGCTAGAATTCCAGTTGCATAACTGAGTTGTTCTCCTCACATTTATATGTTTTTTTTACCCTTTCTAATCTTGTATGAAATAATCTAGTTATAGGCTGTGAAAATTGAGAGGTTCAAATAATAGAAGGGGAATGGTAACCAGTGCCCCAAGAGCACTGGTTAAGGAATCAAATATAGAAATGTTTTATTGGAAGAAGTTGCATTCAATACATTAAAAGTGTTAAAGTTGTGATTTCTAATAAAACATTCTATTTCTTGATTCCTTAACCTAGTAAGGGCACTGGTTAGCAAGACCTATAAAAAAAGTACATATTTCTGAAACAAGTTAACCTTCATAGAAAATCATGCATGTTCTTCCTATAGAACATGCTGGAATGCTCTAGCATGTGGTGCAATGATAACAAATTTCCTCAACTTCTTCGAGGCTTACACCCACTTCCTTGATACTACCTTTACTCCAGCATATCTTGTGTTGGATTTCATTGTTCCACAACCTTCCTTTCTTTTAGCCTGGCTTGGGTTAGTGTTGTTAGATTATAGATGGAGTTTGTACCTTATGTGACTGTAGAATAAAAAAATCCAGAATTTGAGGGATGAGAAAAGTAAACACGATGGACATGGTTAATTTAGAAAATGAATGAGGAGGGATATAAGCTTATATAAATTATAAAACTGCAATTAGTATTCTAGATATTTATTAGTGTAAGTGGAATTTGAATTCTGCTAAAGTCTAGGCTGAACCTTTGTACACTGCTCATGCATACATATTATAATAAATTTAAGTTCTCAAACTTCTGTATTACTTCATTCATGAAAGGGAGTTGTAACTACATGAAATTCAATGCTGCATAACCTAGTGGAAGGGTTGTAATGGAGGTGATGATAATGATTGATATCTAATTACATCATTCCCCTTAAAAGAACAACATCGGGCGTGGACTTATGGATTCAAAAGCCACATGGTTGGTAGATGTATTTTGTGTGGGTTACCAGATGGAGGAAGGAAAAGAAAGAGCATTTAGTTTCTAAACATGTTGGTCACAATTCCATTCTGGTGTTAGAACTTATTATTTTCATATTTCATTTTGAATTTTTTTAATGTGGGCTCTTTTTAACAGTATTACCTACAATTTTCATGTTTGCCCTTCTCAAAACTCGAAATCATGGGAAGAAAACTCTGACTTTGGTCAAGCCGTAAGAGTTTTGGATAGTGGCCAGCAGCCGCTAGAACCTGTTAATCAAGATCCATTTCCTTCTGAATTGTCTTGATTGGTTTTAATTTTTTTTGCTGATTGTGTTTAATATATGACCTGGACACCAGAGTATGCAATCATGGCTGATAATGTTCTGTTGCATGTAGTCAAATCTTCTTATGAGAGTTCATTGTTTTGTTGTCTGTAATTCTCCTGGTGCTATTCTTTACCCTTCCTCCTAGGTGAAGTTCTGTTTTTTTTTTTTTTTTGGATAATCAACTTAGGCAAAGTTCTTACATATTCTTGGAGTATTACTCTATTCCACTCAAATTGTTACACATGGCACCTTATAACCATACACACTATTCGATCAAAAAAACAACAATTTAAATTAAATATCAATGGTTACTTAACCGCCCAGAGTATTTTAGAATTTCTCCCCCACCTAGAGTGAGAGGACTGTTTTACTTTTTTTTTTTTCTTTATGATGTGTTGTACTTTGTTCAAATTTCTCCCAGCATTGAATCTCAATACAATTTATCAGGTCTTAGTAAGTTGCTGGAGGAAGCAAGGGAGAGGGAGTAGTTGATGTGAATTTATCTTGGATAGAAATTAAGATTGATGCATTTTACTTGAAATGTCTTTTTAATTGTTGAATTATGAATTTTCTGATACAAATTTAGTCAGTCTTGTATGCCAACACTGATAAACTTCTATCTTTGCTTCAGGAATTGTTACATAGGAACATCATTTTGATGACACGAACTTGTAGGTGAAGATAATCCAGTGAAGCAGGTGAATTGTGAATTTTGCACACCACTGTTACTGTGTTTCGGTTTAAGACGTAAGATGGTTGGTTATCTAGAGCTAACTGGAGCGCCTGTTTTGAGGATTCAGATATAGAGATAGAAGTTATAATGGAATGTTAAGGTTTGAGTTTTTTGAGTTATTACTGTTTAGTATTTGGGTTTTCGGGATTTGACATTTGAGTGAGATGTAAAATCTGATTGCGGGATATAGCGGAAGTGTAGCATGCATCACTTATGAGGCAGCAATATAAAAAAAAAATGGACAACATTTCTTTTTTCCTTTTTTTGGGGGTAGAATTTTGCCTGTAATGTCTTGCAAAGTTGAGGTTTCTGCTCAGGAATTGTTTGTTTCTTCATCCATCATTTTGGTTTGGTTTTAGCAGATTGTATCTCAGGTTTTTGTCTATTACTAGTGTGAAACATTGAAGGGATGCCCATCTAGGGTCCCCGTGAATAAGTCACAAAACAATATTCTGATTCTTTTGCTGAAGGGGAATAGTTTACGTCACTAATTCAAACTTGATGTGTGAGAAATGGAATTCCCCCCACCCCCCATTTGGCTATTTTCCAAATTCTATGTCCTATTAGTATTTTATTAGGCTTGTTTTTAAAGTTATTATATTAGAGCGTAGGTGAGATTGCCCCATTGCCATTTTTTACACAGCTATATCATTTGAAGGATTTGTGAACATCATATTTAAGCAATGGAATAATAAGTCAATTTGCCATAAAAATAAATACAAAATGGAGTTTTGCAAATGGTTATTTTTTTTAAGCAATATGAGACACTGGATTTGTTTCAATGGTTAGTTGGTGTTTGACACGAAAGGAGGGTCATTATGTGAGTGTCAAAGCTTTGGTGTTGACAACTAAGATAGACAGCAACGGTTGGTTGGTTATGTTGGTATTTAGGTTTTATCAATAGTTTGGTGGTGTTAGTTATCTAATCATAGATAGTTAACTTGTCAGGGGTCTCTAACCTTCATATTTGTTGTTAGCAAGATAACATGTTTTTGAGACATCATCTGCACTGTGATCAATGTTTTGATAGTCATAGGATGAAGGTGCTGTAAGCCTTTTTTTGTTTACATGACTTGCAAATCTACTTACGTTTACCACATGAGCTCGGTCCCAGAGGTGGAGGTTTTTTTGTTTTACTTTATCTCTTCTCATTTTACTATAAATTTTATTAGATTAGAAACAACTTATCTTAATCCAGGAACTTGCTTGATAGCTTATTTTATGTTTCAAGTTTGTTTAACTTCAAATTATGAATTCACGTGTTTTTAAAACTACTTGCTTTGCATTCAAAATACTTGAATATGCAGCAATAGTTATTTTCCTAAAATCTGCTTTTGCTTGTGTTTTTGTGTTTTCTGAAAGATATCCTTAACATTTCAACTGTATTGGAATATTTACCAAATGGAGAGAGACATATTTATGTATTTTAAAGTAAAAGTGATTGACTTATGGTGGATTAGATTCCAATTCTTTTATAACCAAACACGAGTTCGATCCTTGACAGGAACAACTCTTGGTAAGGTTTTATTTACCTCTCAGTCGCACCCAGGATTAGTCAGGATCTAAGACTCTGGACATCGGGGTGGGGGTCAAAGACTCTTTGGACCAAAAAAAAAAGATTCCAATTCTTTTATTAATTGTCAAACAACAAATTTCTTTCAAAGCATGGTTTAAAATATCGAATACCAAAAAGAAAGATCATTGCTGTCATTTGTCCAATTTGCACCTTATTTTATGACATTTACTCACCAAGGAGATCTTTATTATACTCACTTTCTGGTTGTGAGTATCTCTATATTGTTCACTGAAGCTGGAAGGACCCGATGACAGTTCTGCTTTTGTGTCTTTGAATGAAACTTTGGAACATTCAATCCAATGGTGATGAAGTGGTTTTTATCAGTTTCTTTGACAAATTAAGGAACACAATGTCTTAGGCAACCCGCGAGATCATAGTGTCAAATTCTACTCTCATAAGTAATTTCTTGATAGCTCGGATGAGAAATAAAAGGGATAAAATATCGGATAGTGGAAGCTAGGAATACATAATAATAACATAAATTGTAAGGTACTGGCCATTAATCTATCATACTTATATTTTAGATTTTCAATCAAACTTATAAACGCTAGCACAAAATGATTGTTTGTATTAAATAATAAAAGAATTAGTTTTTTCTTTCTCAAATGGTTTAGATATTATAAAGTATGATCTTATGTGTTTTTTTAAAAATTGTGTCTAAGCCTAGTTGATTATAAAGTTATCAATGGTAATTTAATAAAGCTTTGGTCTTAATTAAAAAATTCTTTTTTAATTATTAGAAGAAAAAAATTTAACAATTGCCACGTTTTCAATTTATAACCCATAAAAAAAAATATTATACACCAAAATACCCTTTTTTTTTTTTAGATTAAGTACCAAAATACACCTCTTTTTAATTTAGGTGGGAAGTCGGCTTTAGAGGTACCGACTTCCCAATGTGAATTTTTTTTAGTATGGTGAGAAGTCGACCATGGGGAAGCCGACTTTTCACTTTGTTTTTTTTTTCCTTTTTTTTTCCGTTTCTGTAACACCCCATTGGGCATTATTTTGTAACACGTGCGGAAATAAATTAAAAATTTATTCGTTGGATGTTTTCGGAAAATAATATTTTCTTAAGTTATAGTCTTGTCTCAAATGGTGATAAAATTTTTACAGTAACAACGTAAATATAACCGTATATGGATAGACATATATATATATTTTCATACAACTATAATACATCATATTGTTTTCACACCCATGCCTTTATAAGTATAGGTCTTTTTATTGAATTGAAAACAACAACATATCATAAATAAAACCTAAGCTGGTCACACCTATAATACAAACATAATAGTAGTAAGTAAACGTCAGCATGCTCCGAACTACAGGAACTTCTTCTTGTAGCCATCAAGTCCCTTGAGTGGTTCATCTGGACTCGAATATAAATATATGTACAAGTAGAGAAACCAACAATAAAACATGCAAGAGTGAGATCCCATATACACATGCATTTCCATAAGTAAATAAGTACTCTATCACTGGGTTGCATACCCGATCACAGTCTTTTGAAAAACAATGCATGAACACTTCAACTTTCAACGTCTAACTTTTCACTTAATCTCCGGAGATCCCAACACCGTGTAAATGAGCTTATCAAGCTCGATTGCCAGGTATGCTAGGCACAACGTAGCATGGAATACCATACCTGACAACGTAGCATGGAATATCTTATTTATTTAGGCACCATACATAACAACGTAGCACGAATACCTTATCATTAAGGCATCATACATAAAACGTGAGCACGTCTGCCAATGCATGCATATAAAATATTTTGTTCTCGTTATTTTTCTTTGTGCTCATTCTTCTTTTGTCGAAGTTCAAGATGGCTTACGACTATTCGTAAATTTCAACATATTAGACTTTTCAACGTTAACACCGGACACGAAGTCTGAGTGCTCAATCACAAAACCTTAGGCATTGTAATCAGTCTTGGGTTCGTGGTGATAAAAAACAATATTCACTATTAACAACGTTCATCACAACGTGCAACAACGTTACAACATGTAACAACATAACACGGATCAAAGATCTTCGTGCTTGTAATTAAGAACGCTAGTATCACGACGTCTCAGATACTAGGTTTATGTTAACACTGTTTTCGTTCGGTGAAACACAAAATCAAAACAAAACTTCCGACACTTATCCAAGTTGTCGGAAATAACCCTTCGTAAAAAACTATTTTACAGAAATACGTTTACGTTGGAAATTCGTTTTACAAAATCACCTGAAATTCATTTTCTTTCGTAAAATCAATATTTTGAACTTGAAAATACTGTTTTGATACAAATTCTCTATTTTAACTAATATTACCGTTTTTAGTAATCCTACCGTAAATATTATCGGAATTGTCTGACGTTTGACATTTTAAAAACATTTTAAGTCCAAATATGACTTTTCTAGCTAAAATAATTTTTCCAACACTGTAATGAAATTATTTTGGAAACTTATTTTCTTAAAACAACATTTTATAATATTTGGAAATTTCTTACGTATGAACTAGCAGTACAAAAATATTTTCACGGTTACGTCCCCACTATGACTCATAAATTGCGTTTACACTAATAAATTATTAAAATAATAATATTCCTCAACATTTCTTATTTTTCCCAAATAAAATTTTTCATCAATATTATATTCCAATATTTCTCCATTAAACATTGAATATAATTTTTAAAGCTTCTTAAAGCTTTTATCTGATTAATTAATTGGCACTGACCATTGTCAGGCTTCTCAAATCTCAAACAAACATTCCATAACAATGTCACAGCAATATTCCCAGGCAGATCATGCATCACAACATCAATATATAACTGCAAGTAAGCACTTAACCGTAAATAAATAAACACAGATATAAATAACACAACTTAAAACAAGTTAAGCAAAACACCACAACTACAGATAAATATATAGACCAACCACAAATAGCACGTAGCCATCGGATAAATCACTCAGGCAATCCCCTCTTACCTCTCTAAGAACTTAAACTTCCGATTAAAACTTTGTTGGGAATCCAGAAACCGTCAACACACGTACACGATACGATTCTTTATCCTTCAACAAACCATAATCAACCAATCAAAATCAAACAAGTACAATCACCTAAACACTAAGGATAGGTCACGACCCTAGAGAGATTTTGTGGCTAAAAATTCTTAAATTGCTTAAGTCCTTGGATTAATGACCCTAAGTACTTAAGACAATGGATTAGTGATTTAACAACAAAGATTGAATAAAAAACTTCCAAGTTCCTCAATACATAATTTCGGCCAAGACACAAAAATAAGGCAAGAGATTTTAGTTTGATACAAGAACTTGGAATCAACATAGATACATATTAGAAAGATGATATACAAGATCACTTACTAAAAAAAAAAATAAACATGACCTCCTACACCCATCACATAGGGTTCGACCTTGGAGTGTTAAATAGGAAGGAAATATTTGTTTGCATCAAACTCTTGGATTATGATAGTAGAGATGATAACTAATTCATAGAAATTGGTTTCACGTTTTTAGGATTTTTCTATGATTTTCTATGAATTATCAATGTTTCTAGATCTAGAAATTGAAAAGGATGAATAAGACATTGAATCATGAAAATATATGAAGAACATGTAGTTAAATGATGATGAGAATCATGGATTACCTCTTGGAATTGAAGGAAAGTGCAAGAATTACTAAGTTGCTTCACAAAAATGGCTTATGGAACTTAAGAGTTTTTGGAAAAATGGTGAAAGCTTGGTGAAGAAGATGACCATGGCCTTAAATAGAAGTGAGATGGTTCATGGAGGAGGCTTTGGGCCGTGGGTTTTAGGGCTAAAAGGGTCCAACACATAAATTTTGAGGGACAAAATGGTAATCTTGTACAATGACATTTTTGTAGTTAAAACCAACCTTAAGGACAAAATTGTAAAATCCCCTAAATGTCATCATCACCAAGGTGAGTCATCTATATGACTCGTCCCTTGCAAGTCACCACTTGTCTCCATCCATTGAATTGTTAAGTCTCTAAAATGTCTGATGTGCATTTTCCTGAGTTTTGATAAGAACTAAACATTGGTTAATGATTTAATTAACCTTCATATTGGTTGCTAACCTGTCTATCAAGTGTGCAGATTAAATAAGAGAATCATCCGTCCAACGCAAGTGATTGAAACGTACGTCCAACACTGTAGTGATGGAAGCTCACGTCCAACAGTGTAGTGATAGAAGGTCACATCCAACACACAAGTGATTGAAACAAACGTCCAGCACTGTAGTGATTGAAACGCACGTCCAAAACGCAAGAGATAGAAACTTGCGTCCACTAAAGTGATGAAAGCCAGCGTCTACTAAAAGTGACAGAGGCGCTCGTCTACTAAAGGTATCAGAAGCGCTCGTCCAATGACGTGGCATTTGGAGCTCGTCTACTAAAGGTATCAGAAGCGCTCGTCCAATGATGTGGCAGATGGAGCTCGTCCATTAAGGTATCAAAATGGTTCGTCCAATGACGTGGCATTTGGAGCTCGTCCATTAAGGTATCAGAATAGTTCGTCTACTAGGTTACGTTCAACCAGTTAAAGGAGTATCCGTCCAATGACGTGGCAAATGGAGCTCGTCCACTAAAGTAACAGAGGCTCTCGTCCACTAAAGTAACAGAGGCCCTCGTCCACTAAAGTAACAGAGGCTCTAGTCCACTGAAGTAACAGAGGCCCTCGTCCACTAGAGTAACAGAAGTGCTCGTCCACTAAAGGTGACAGAAGCGCTTGTCCACACTAGTCTTTGGACTTGTTGAGTCCTTAATATGGAGCTCGCCTACTAGCCCGAATGAAAACTCAAATGGCTAGATAGACGCGGTTATTTCAAGATAGAAGCACTTATCTTATGGACGTGAATTCTATAAGGATTATCAGAATCATATTTTCAAGAACCAGAAAGAGACTTGAAGCCTTATCTCCTACTCAGTTTCACGCTTATCAAGAAAAGTCAGAAGTTACTCTCTCAAGCAACCTTAGATAATCACAACCAAAGCCCAGTTAAAAAATGCTTCCAACATGCTTTATTCCCTAGTACCTCTGGTCCTTACACAAAAAGGGAAGTATACTCAGCAAAGTACAAAAAGCTCTCTGCACAACTCTGATATGGCTATATCACGATACATAAAGCCATGATCCTTCATGTTAGAGTACAACCAACGTTCCTATTGAATTAATGGCTGCCCAGAACGACTCTATTGCATTAATGGCTGCCCAGAACGACTCTATTAGATTTAATGAAGTTCTGCTTGAAGCCAACATCTAAGGTAATGTCTCTAACGGATCCTAAATGCTTGAAGACTATAAATACAGAAGTCATTGAAGATGAAGCAGAAGAGAATACACATTGCATTAAATAGCCATTACTCTGCGCATTAATTTCTTCATTCTTCCATTATGTATTCTTCAATCATTTGAAGTTATTACGCAGACTTTCCTAAGTCTTACATTTAAACCACTCTCTGAGTGTTAGTGAAAGATCTGCCAGTGAGAAGTTGTATTTATTACAAACCAAATCTCTCAAACAAACCTGAGTGAGCTTGAAGAGGCTAGGTGTGCAAATAATACTTGTCTTGAGCCTGAAGAGGCTAGGTGTGCAAATAATACTTGAGTCTATAACCTAATCAGTTATAGTGGATAAATCTTGGTGCTGCCAAGGATTGGACGTAGCTTTTTGCTTTGAAGAGTGAACCAGGATAAATAACTGTGTCAATCTCTCTTTCCTTAAACTCTTTAATTGCTTTAGTTTGCTTACGTCTGTCAAGTGGTGTGTTTGCAAAAGTCACCCGTCCATCCTGTATTCTTCAACTCGTCCAAATCTAGCCTTTTTGTTTGCAAAAAAGATTTCAACTTTGCCTAAATTCTGATAAATACAATTCAACCCCCTTCTCGTGTTTATAGTTGTCTATTTCATGAATGTCTGATTTTATCTCTGCACGTCTGTTCTCGACTCCATAGATTACCCGATTAGGGTTTCAGTCTGTTTTTCGATCGAAAATTCTCAAAATAACCAAACTCGTTGGAAATCTGTTTTAAACATAATCCATTTCGTTCACGAGTCAAAATTAGGTTTTCTGATCATTGAAATCTTACTGTCAGTGAAAACACCGACTGTTTTTCGTTTGAACTTTTACCAAAATTCGTTCGATTAAATATAATATTTCATTTCTGATCAGAAATTTGGAAAGTAGATTTCCTCAGGGAGAAAATATTAAAAAAAACTATAAATTTCAGTTATGGGTCAAATTAGGGTTTTCTGCCGTATAAAATTATACTGTTAGTAAAAACGCAGACCGGTTTCCATCTGAGTTTTAAACCCAAAATTTCATCGTATACTTATAAAAATAAGTATAATATGAATATGACTTTGGTTTTCCCAAAATCATTTTCTAAGTCTCGGATAAAAATATACGTATTTATATAATTTTCGATATTAGAAATTAGCGAAAAGTCGGGGTGTTATAGTTTTCACAAATTTAATTATAACTTAAAAAAATGACCTATTGGGAGAGGTAATGGGGAAGCCGACTTCCCATCTAAAAGAAAAAAAGGGGGGTAGATGGATACTTAATTGGGGAAGGGATCCAGTTTCACCTCTCGAACTTTTTTTCAAAATAAAAAATATAGTTAAGATTTTATCCTTCATAATTTTGTATTAGCTATTAATAAATATAAGCCACTTTTATAATTTTATTTATATATTATGTTTGTTATTTTATAACTAATTTGTTTGGTGAAACTTGAAAGTTAAAAGTATTTCATATTTTATAAACGACTGTATCATCTGTATTCCAAGTAATAATGATTTTACCCCATAATGTTATCCTTCCGTCAAAATTAAATCATAGGTCATTTTCTAGTCCTATTCCATACATGCATGTAGGGATGGCTATGGATCGGATTGAGTTCGGTTCAATGGATTTTAGCACCTAACCCAATCAATCACGAGTGGTTTGGATTGGAATAGGTTTGTCAAAAAAAATTTAGGATGGTATTTTTTGCACCACATTTTTTTCTCATACATCACAATTTTTTTAAAAGTACTTAATATTCCTAAAATACCCCTAACTATCTTATTATTCCCCATAACCTATATTCAAGAAATACACCACACCATATCACTCCCCTCCCGTCTCTTTCCTCTTTCCCTCTTTAACCAAATTGTGCTTTCGAATTTCTCAGATAGTTTGCTACGTACCTAAAATCAGTTTTTACTTTATTTTTAATAATCAATAATCAATTAAAACCACCAATGAAGAGATACATCCATGTTTCAGACGAGATACATCATCAAGTCCACACTCATTTTCATGTCACTGTTCACCATGATCTTCGGGGTAGCACTGCTACTCTCTCTCATACTTACATGTCTATTAGAATCAGTATACTCTTAGAACTATTTCGTTGGCAATTGATTCCACACAGATCCGCCGCGCGCCACCGCCGCATCCCGTCCTGAATCAGCGAGCTCCGTTCAGCAGTGGTGGGCTCTGGAATGTGGGTGGCTTGTGGCTGCTGTCCCACCTGCAAATCTCCTAATCTGGAGAGTGGGGGAAGAAGATGGGGGTGGCAGTGACGATGCCGGAGGGAGGAGGCAGCGTTGAGTTGTGTGATGGTGGCATACATTGGGCACCGCTGGTGCATCCCATTTTTTAATATAAGTAACAAGGATGCTAGTAACACACTTTCCAATACACTCTCCTTTAATTGGCTTTTACAAAATTCAGGTGGAATCACACGAATTGATGGGATCCACGTGAATTTCAACTAATATGAGGGAGCGTATTGGAAATTGTGTTAGAGAATCTATTGCTAGCACTGCTCATGAGTTATTGTGTGGTGTATGAAGGTAGCTTGGGTAGTTTAGGAATATTCAAATGTTTATAAATTTTTTTTTGTGATGTATGAGAAAAAATCATAGTGTAAAAAACAACACCCAAAATTTATAAAACACAACCGGATTATTTATGGGTTGGGTTGGGTTGGATAGTCGGGACTGGTATGAAAACACGTGGATTTCATCTTTGGGTCGGGTTCATGGGTCTATCTGTTAGGAAATTTTGGGTCACATATGTAATGTTTAAATGTGTTAGGGTCATTATTTTAATTAGTTAAATTAAAGTGATCTAATTCAAGTATGGTTTATGGCTAAGGACATAATTGTCATGAAAAATATTGTGTAGATACCTAAAGTCTTATTTCTAATTTTATGATGAGCTAAAATAGAAATAGGAAAAGTCTAAGAGTCATGACTCTTCATAAAAGGGCATGGACTCATTATAAAAGGTTATGGTCCCCAAGTCATTTGCAATCAGTTTTCTTTTCTAACATCTCATCATTAGAAAGGAGAGACTCTATATGGTTTAAGAGGAATTGTGCATGTTTGACTTGGAAGATCAAGAACCACAAGTTTCTCCATCATTTTCCATGAATTCGGGTACGCTCCCGCTATTGTCTTTCATTCTATATTTTTTATGATTGAACATGACTTGTCTTGATTTGATGATAGTTTTCATTCAAGTATCTCCCATACAGTTTTCCAGCAAGTGGTATCAGAGCCCACAAGTTTATGTTGAATCATTAAGAAAATTTTGTTTTATGAATGATTGAGTGTTCTTAATTTGATTATTTAAATTGTGAAAATGTCAAATTTAAGAACAAATATGGACACAATTTTATTAAAGGTGGATATTATTAATTATTGAATTCATGTCTTATCCACACTAATTTTTATGAATTCACGGATTGTTTTTTAGTCATGATATCAAATCATAAATGTTGGTTTAAAGTATCATGTTATTGTCACAGATTTGGTTCTGTGAGTTTTAGTTTCAATTGGTATTTTAAATGATTATGAAATTCGGTATTAACTTTCTTCGCGAGAGCATTGATCATCATGAACTTTTGGTTTTGCATTCAAATAATTGAGTTATTTTCTACGGACTGGTAAATTCGGTGGGGGTAATGGCTGCTTGCCTGTTTTTGGATACCATTTGGCATCGGTTCGATTCCCATGTTGGGATTTGAATTAAATATGAAACATATGTGTTTTATTTAAAGTTTAAAGTTGGTACGTTATCACAATGTGCTCCTTATCAAAGTCGTCTGAACGGCTGCGTCCTTCCAGACGGTTCCGTTTTCGAATCCTATTCTTGCATTCATTGTTGTATTTTGTTATATTGAAAATCCAAAAAAATATATAAAAGTAAGGCTACCATGGGAATCAAACATTAAACCATAAGGTTGGAAGGGGAAAGGCTTACCACCAGGCTCCTGCTACAGAGATACATGTTTGTCTCCAAACAATTTTATTAAATCTACAATTAGGGGAGAAACAATTTTTTTTTTGGCAGAAACACAGTGCTGCGTACAATTTCAAACAGTTTCGTAGAAATAATAAAACTTTATTTCTGGATTAAGTTTTCAATCAAAATTCAAATATTTGGTCATAATTTTGGATTTATATGATTGTTTAACATTTTAAGTGAGTCAAATTGAAGCAAGAAGTCACCAAAGTGACCTCTCTTGTGTAGATTGCTCATGAGAAATGTTGAATGTTAGTGTGTATGTGTATCCATGCGAGTATTAATCGGCCCAAAGGAAGGTTAATATTTGACCGGATTACATGCACACCTGTGATGGTAAACATGTGATGATTATAAGGTTGTATATGTGAATGATAAATCAGTCCAAAGAAGGGTTTATTATTTGACATACATTATTGTCAATGTTTGATCATTACAACAAGAGTACCACTAGCAGTTAATATTACTGTCCAAAGACTTGATATTAATGTTGCACTAGGTATCTTGAGATGGGGTATGCCATTATTTGAATTTATTGATGATTGAATTTTGGTTATGATGTGAGTATATTTATGTTATTTATTTGTTCTCTCTTTAGCTACTATTGCTACTATATCTGCTAACCTAAATTCGATTCCTGATCTTAATGGTACAAACTTTAAGGATTGGAAAGAGAACATTTTGATTGTTCTTGGCTGCATGGATCTTGACCTTGCACTAAAGATGGAGCAACTCCCTTCTCCTATAGACTTCGGTACCTCTGAAGAGAGGAAAATTTATGAGAAGTGGGACCGCTCCAATCGCATGAGTCTATTGATCATTAAGCACGGCATTCCACAGGCATTTAGGGGTGTTATATCCAATGGGATAACAAGTGCCAAAGAATTCCTTACTGAAATTGAGAAATGCTTTACCAAAAGGAATAGGGCAGAAACAAGCACACTCATTCAAAGCTTGATTTCTATGAAGTATAACGGCAAAGGAAACATAAGAGAGTACATTATGGAAATGTTTAATATTGCTTCCAAGCTTAAGGAGCTAAAGCTCGAGTTATCTGAGGATTTACTCGTGCATTTGGTTTTGTTTTCTCTTCCTGCACAATTCGGTCAATTTAAGATCAGTTACAACTGTCAGAAGGAGAAATTGTCTCTTAACGAGCTCATTTCATATTGTGTGCAAGAGGAAGACAGGATGAAGCAAGAAAGAATATAAAGTACTCACTTGGTAAGTACCTCTAAAGACAAGTGCAAAAATAAAGCTGCTGATATTGAAGTTGCTAAGGTTCCAACACAAAAGAAGCAAAATGAAAGTGAAGAAAGTTGCTTCTTATGTGGCATGAGTGGACAAGACAAGAAGGGATGTACCACGTATCACGCATGCCGTGCAAAGAAAGGTATATTCCTTACTTTGGTCTGTTATAAGGTAAATTTAGCTTCAGTATCTAGAAACACTTGATGGTTAGATTTTGGTTCTACTACTAACATCAGTGTTTCATTACAGAGTTGCCCAAGTTATCGAGGGCCAAATGATGTTGAAAGATGCATTTATGAATGAGATGGCATGTCAGTAGAGGCAAATATGGCATTTTAGGTTGTTTTTAAGTACTGGTTATTATTTGGATTTAATGGATATTTTTTATGTACCGTCGTTTAGACGAAATTTGGTTTCTGTTTCTTGGATTGGACAAATTTGGTTATCATTGTTCGTCTGGAAACAATCACTTCAGTTTATCTATTAATTCAAATGTTGTTGGAACTAATACTATTACAATGCATGACAATCTATATTTGCATGATATTATAAGAACCGTTGAATGTGGAATCACATGGTACTAAGCGTAAAGTTAATAGTGCAAATTCAAGAACATCAAGTGCCTTGGTTACATCTCTAGAAATAGAGTGGAGTAGCATGTGTCAGATGGAATCCTAGATTCCACTAACTTTAAAGACTTTGATGTCTCTGTTGAATGCCTTAAGGACAGACAGAGCAAACAAAGAAATTAGGTTCCTAGTCTAACTCATGTATGGGATTTCCATATGAGGCATGGCCTTATAGGCCAAATGAATGGTGATTGGAATTCCGAACAGGGAGCAACTACTTTATTGGCTATTCTGAACGATCCAGGGGCAATAAGTTTTACGATCCCAAATTAAAGACAATTTTTGAGACAGAAACTGCCACGTTCTTTGAGGATATTGAGTTTGGGGGGGAGAAATAAGGTTAGAGACTTTGTCTTGGAGGAAGAATTGGTTTCAATTCCAGAATAGATTCATAAAGTTGCTTTTGATGAAGCAAGTCCGGAACCTCTAAATGACCTCATTCAAGATGAGTTAGTTGTTCCAGAAGAACAAATTCAAGATCCTCAAGAACTAGTGCTTCAAGAGTAAGTGTCTTTGTAACGATCCACTAGAGAAAGAAGAAATGCTATTCTAGTTGACAACATAGTATTTCTTCAGGAACATGAGGAAAATGATGGTATGATGGAAAATGATCCAATCAATTTTCGTCAAGTCATGCAAGATTCCAACTTAGAAAAGTGGATTGAAGCAATAAATGAGGAGTATGAGTTCATACAAGACAGTAAGGTTTCGGAAGTTCTCCTATTACCAAAAGGTGTGAAACTCATTGGTTGCAAATGTATATTTAAGACCAAAGGGATTACAAAGTTAATGTGGAGAGGTATAAGGCTCGTCTTGTAGCCAAGGACCATACTCAAAATAAAGGGATTGACTATAAAGAGACTTTCTCTTCGATTTCATTGAAGGACTCTTTTAGGACAATCGGGACCCTTGTTGCACTTTAGGATTTGGAGCTTCATCAAATGGATGTCAAGATGATGTTTCTCAATGACAACATTGACGAAACAATCTACATGGTGCAGTCTTAAAACTTTGTGTTGGGAGACACAAAGAACACGGTTTGAAAATTGACATAATCCATCTGTGGGCTAAAATAACCGTCTCGTTAGTGATGCCACAAGTTCTATCAGGTAATTCTCTCATTCAGTTTTGAGATGAATGTTGTTAGTATTTGTGTGCAACACAAATTCAGTGGGAGTAAGAATATTTTCCTGTTATTGTATGTTGATGACATACTACTTGGGACTAATGATATAGGCATGTTGCACGAAACCAATAGATTTCTATTGATAATTTCGAGATGAAATATGGTGACGTCTCCTTTGTATTAGGGATCCAGATACAATGAGCCCAATCTTGGAGTACTCTATGATTGTCACAAAGGAGCTATATCAATAAAGTGCTCAAAAGATTTGGCATGCAAGATTGTAAATCAAGTAATGTCCCGGTTGCTAAGGGAGATAAATTTAGTCTCAATCACTGCCCAAAATAAATCTTAAGATTCGGGAGATGCAGGAGGTTCCTATGCATCAGTTGTAGGAAGCATAATGTATGCCCAAGTCCGTATTCATCCGGACATAGCGTACATTGTTAAGTGTTAGGTAGATACTTAAGCAATCTAGGAATAAATTGTTAGAAACAGCCAAACAGGTTATGATTTATTCAATAGAGAACAAAGAACTATATGCTCACATAAGGAAAATCAGATTAGTTAGAGATCATTGATTATTCTGATTCTGATTTTGTTGGATGCCAATACAGTTGGAAATCTACATCAGGTTATGTTTATCTATGGTTATAAGGCATTCAAATTATGTGATAAGGTTGCGGAATTTTGTCACTGGGTTATGAATTTTAGATTTATTGAAAGACCACTACAGTTATTTTGTGACCATAAGTTAGCAGTGACATTAAGTTCCTTATTGATGTGGAAAGAGTTCGAGTGACGAGATGTCTATAAAGCATGTTAGGACAAACTCCATAGTTGTGGATCCACTTACTAAGGTTTACCACCCAAGGTCTTTCACGAGCATATTGCTCGAATGGGTGTTGTACCACTATACGATACATTTGTTCAGTGGGAGTTTGTATTTGGATGCTTTTCTAAGGAAGATATACTTTATGATTATTTTCTACATAATACAGTTTTTGGTTTGGTTTTCACTCTGAGTATTGATCTCATTAAAGAATAAAGGAGGACCAGTTGAAAATCGACATATACAGATCACATTCATGTGATTTTCATGCTGCACATTTCATGATTAATCTATGTCATTTGGCTGTATTGATATTAGTGATCATTGATGGGTTTAGTTATGATTGATATATCAAAAACCGCTTTGGTCCTATATATTGATATAACTAATGGACGGGATAAGGATATGTCCAAGGTTTATAATGGCGGATTTTGAGCTCATAAAGCCTAACACATTTGTAAGGATACATATGTGACCAGTGGGAGATTGTTAGGAAATTTTGGGTCACATATGTAATGTTTAAATGTGTTAGGGCCATTATTTTAATTAGTCAAATTAAAGTGATCTAATTCAAGTACGGTTTATGGCTAAGGACATAATTGTCATGAAAAATATTGTGTAGATACCTAAAGTCTTATTTCTATTTTTATGATGGGCTAAAATAGAAATAGGAAAAGTCTAAGAGTCGTGACTCTTCATGAAAGGGCATGAACTCATTATAAAAGGTTATGGTCCCCAAGTCATATGCAATCAGTTTTCTTTTCTAACATCCCATCATTGGAAAGGAGAGACTCTATATGGTTTAAGAGGAATTGTGCATGCTTGACTTGGAAGATCAAGAACAACAAGTTTCTCCATCATTTTCTATGAATTCGGGTACGCTTCCGCTATTGCCTTTCATTCTATATTTTTTATGATTGAACATGACTTGTCTTGATTTGATGATAGTTTTCATTTAAGTATCTCCCATACAGTTTTCCAGCACTATCAGGTTAAAAAAATGTAAAAAAGACAAAAAATCACAAATAAATCTGTTCTCCAACCGAAGATAAGTTAAAATACTATACCGAATTCATCAAAGTTCATCAAACTACATTCTACAACCATCAACTAAGATATTACACCGAAATCATCAACAATCATTAATTAAAAGTCTAAATTATTTCAATGAAAAAATGAAAGTCATCGATATTCAACAACCATCATCACAAAAATTAGTCTATGGATTAAGTTGGGTTCAGCGGGTTTGAAATTTTGAAACCCAATATTCAACCTAACTCAATCACCCGAATCAACGCATAAAACCCCGGTTGGGTTGGATCAAATTGGTGAGGTTGGTGGGTTTATCGATGACCACCTCTATATGCATGTGCAGGCAAGACTTTGACGTAGTCCAAACACAACAAGGCATTGCTGGAGGATGCCGGTAATATTATTACGACCTCCTTTTTCATTTTTATTTTACTTCTTTTTTTTGAATATTTAAAATATATTATCTAATAACATTTTAAAATATAGTAAACTAAACTACCTGCAACACAGTATTCTAATGGAATAATATATTGTGGGTGCCTTAATATAAAACCACTCCTTTATGATTAAATAAAAGGAAAATATGTAAATTTTACTATAAATCCCCGCTGGGATTGGTAGTATTCTCTGACCTTACAAGGAGCATGTTTTCCTCCAATATAAACTTTATTATAATAAAAAAAGGAAATTATTACAGTAAATAAATAAGATGGTATTTATTATTTTTAAAGCATATTATATCATCTTAACTCACTGAAATTTAACATTTACTTAATTTAAAAGCAACAAGTTCACTTGGCAGCCTAACTCGTATGGAAGAATTAATATCCCAATTTATACGTTGTGACAAAAATTGTGATAAAAGAATTCTCTCGCTCTTTTTTTTGTCAAAAAAAAAAGAATTATTTTTTTGGATGTTTTAAACATGGATTTAATTGTTATATATGTGATATATTATCGAATAATCATGAATTGTCGTGTCATAAAATTTATGACTTTTATAATGATTATTTTAAAAGTCACACATAATATAATTTATGATTTGTTGATTGTGTAAAACAATTTACAACAAGAATATCAATTGTTTTTTGTCCAAGAGGAGACTCATATGATACCTCATAAGAGAAGTGGGGATGAGATATAACAAAACGGGAAAGAGGCAGAGTGCATTGCAGATTTGAACTTGCACTCTTACAATTTATGTCTGTGCATTGCAGATTTGAACTTGCACTCTTACAATTTATGTCTCATAATTTAACCAACCGAGTTCGAGAATATCAAAATTAAATTCCTTAAATATTTCTTTAGAAATATTAATTGAACATTTGAAAGCTAGCCTATGTTTCAAAATCATTAAAATCATATACCAAGCTCGCATTGGATACAAATGCAAAATACCAATGAAACGATAAATCCATGAGGCCATGGATCATGGATTAATTGTGGATGCCACTCCCTTTGTCAGAACCTCCAATAAGTCCTTCTCTTCTCATCTTCTCTTCCTTGGATTTCCTACAGAAAACCACCCAAGAGTTGACTTCCAAAGCTATAGAAACACCAATCAAAGTAGAAAGTCCCAAACAGTAACTCAGCTTAGCATAAGACCTGCTTGCCCCCATCACTTCAAACCCTTGAAACACATTCACAAACCCAAGCACCACACAAGAGTACCCAACAAAGTGGTGGTAGGACTTCCAATACTTCCTGAACTTGTTTGTAGCATTTGGCCTAAACAACAAAGCTAGAGTCTGCAGTGCTCCTAGGCAAAACACCGCAATTCCAAGCTTCCGGTGCAGGCTATACTCCACTCCCGGAGACAGTTCCCCAAGGCGCATCCCAATAGAAAACCCCACAGTTCCAAGAATGAAAGCAAAAAGTTGCATCCCTGCATGTGCATAAAACCATGCAGGCCCTAGTGCTTGAATATGCCTAAGGTAACGTGCAGTTATGGCCCCCATTGGCAACATGATACCCCATGAGATGGCATTTAAGATGCCATGAACCACTCTTAACGTTGTGAGATCTCTGTGTTGTGGAGCTTGTGATCCTGACAAGACATCAAAGGTGGCAATGGAAGAGAGGTCGTTGGAAGTAGTTGGATGAATGGTTGGTGAGT
Organism: Sophora flavescens; assembly: GCA_030762895.1. Lineage (NCBI taxonomy): Eukaryota > Viridiplantae > Streptophyta > Magnoliopsida > Fabales > Fabaceae > Sophora > Sophora flavescens. The sequence goes on from CM061065.1 coordinate 227,933,022, forward strand.
AGCCTTGAACATAAAGCCCTCGATTCCAAAGAAGGTGGATTTTGGTTTTGTTTGATTTTAGTTTGAGTGTAGCGTAGATTTGGATGGTGGCGCCGTTGTGTACGGTGGCCATTTTGCCACCATACATGGCCGCGGTCGAGGAAAGGAGGTGGATGTCAAGTGGACGAGAGAGTAGTGGTGATTTTTGAAGCTTCACCGTTGGGTCTAGGATATAAGGTAGAAGGACTATTTGGCCGGAGTTTGGGTCGGGAAAGGCTATTAGGGCACGCGTTCCGGTCATCTCCGGTGAAGTAGGGTTGATGCCCCATCCAACCCAACCTGAAGGTGAGATGAAGCTGCCAAAGAAGACTAGTTCTAAGGTGGAATTGAAAGGGTGGAAGGTCCATGCTATGGAGGCTTGTTGTGTTGGAAGGTTCATGCATTTTTGGAAGGTTTTAGTGGTGGTTTCGGTGGTGCAGTGAGATGAGAATGCAATATGAGGAAGGGAACTTAGTGGGAGAACAAGGAAGAGATAGAGAAGAAGCATGGTGGTGGAGGGAGAATTGCTGAGGAGGGTTCAATGGTTTTCTAGCTTTTGTTAACAAATTGTGTTTTGTAATGATGTCTTCACGAGATGAATGTAATGCGCCATTATGGATTTTGAGCACGTAAGTGAATATAGTGAGTGCTTAACTTTGAAGGAAAGACAATAATAATATGCGTTTGGTGGGTAATGAAATGGACGCTTTGGCTGATATACATCGTGACATTGTGATTGGTTCAAAACTTCAAATCTAGCAACAGAACATTGTAGTGTCATATAAGGTACTGTGATGCCTAATGCGGCTACTCCCTTTTATGGTAGTTGTGATTTTCAGGGGATACAGATGATTGATGTCTGCATATTGTGCTTGCCTTTGAAGCTATGCCATAATAATTTTTTCTATGGTATTGCAATGAGTAGAGGAGGAACTTAAAAGAAAAATATTAAGTAGCCGATTTATAAAAAAGAAAATTAAATATTGTTATATTTATATTTTATAGAGATTTTTAATTATTAATAAATTAGGAAAAATTACATACATCATCAGAGAAAAGATCGAGTTTAAAGAAGAAGGGTTGAGTCAAATTTGTTTGTTGACTTGACCTTTGTGGGACTAGGACAAAAATCCCATCAAGAATCCTCTCCAATGAATGAAGACCAACGGATCCTATTCCAAAGAAGGCAATGATCCTTTTATCCCGGCCAGCTAGACACTTTATGTGGTTAAGTTTGAGTGACACTCAACCTTGTTCCTCGAAAGTGGAAGCCTAATAATGAAATCAACATGCATGTTTGTGATAATTGCCCTCTCCAAATACTTTGAAGATCAATTTAGTCCTGCATAATGTAAATTAAACATCAAATTGATGTCTAAGCATATACATGGGAGAGACTAAATTGATGTTTGTTTTAGACATTGGAGAACTAAATTAATGCTTTAAACAAGCAACCTCAAGCGTTAATCCAAGAGTTTCAGACAGTTATTCTTTAATGGTCTCAGATGCCCCCAAAGGCTGTAGGAATCCAGTGAAACTTAAACATCTTTAGACAATCAACGATCAATGCTGGATCAGCTAAAACCTTTAGTCAGTGCATAAAAGACTCGTGAGGTCAACCTGTCTTAAACAAAAGAACTAGTACTGAGGCCTTCAATGTCTAGATTTCCCATTAAACAGATAAAATACCTAAATTTTGGAAGTCTGTTCCACAAAATATAGTCCTTTCAAAATCATCACAATCAGAACAGATTAAGTAAATTTGGTTAATAGTTATGTTCCGTGCATATTCAATGACAATTTAACTGGCTCGAAAAAAGGAAACAATTCAACTACGACAACAAAGAAATATAATTCATTAATTCCAAATCTCCACATTTATTTGTAGGATTCCAGAACAGATACGTTTACCCCTTCAATTTAGAGTTGATGAATGTCATAACTTATCCTAAAGCTGCAGTGAAAGACTAAAAAGAAGTGAAAAATCATCCTCGGATGGTTCCTCAAAAAATCTCATTTTGCTATTTATATTGAAATAAAAGAACATGACTGCAGGAAGTGAACCTAAAAGGAATAAACCAGCTTCTTAACCATGCTCTTTAATCTGTAACCATAAATGGATCCACATCCCCAAGATCAGCGACCAAAGGTTTCAAATTTTCTGTATCTTCATCTTCTGGGACAAAGTAAGTTGGGAACGGAAGTAGAGATATGTCGGGCTTTTCATAGACAGCATCTTTTATAAAAACAAAGTTCCCTGTAGCTCCTGGGACCTGTTGTGCACATCATACAAAGAGAAATAAGCAGTCAATGATAAAGCCCAAATTCCAAATTGTGAGTTCATGAATAATTTTTTTTTTCTAAAAAAAGAAATAAAAATTCAAGATTAATTGTTGACCAAGAAGTTGCAAATTTGTTAGGATTTAGGACAGACAGGTAACGAAAAAATAGTTAGGGACGTCCTAGAGCTGTTACCCTGTTTGGATGAACAGAACTGTGAGAGGGAAGTAGGAACGATAGAAGTGAGGGGGAGAAAACCTATTTTCAGCTGTTTGGGAGAGGGGAGAAGTAGGGAAAGAGAATAAATTAAGGTGGGACCCACATGTTTTCAATTCTCTCCGATTGTGCGAAGATTTTGGGAGAGAACCTTCTCTTTTTCATTCTTCTATCTACCCTTTGGAATTTGCTCTTTGTTGCTCTACCTCAATCGTCATCACGCTGCTAAACATTCTTAGATCCGTGACAAGTGGTTCTCATATCATGCTCACGCGGCTGCTCCACAATCATGGTCCTGATCCTCAGCTGTCTCTTGACGGCGGACATGAGGGGAGGGCACTGGAAGACATCGCCGGTGGGGGTCTCCAGAGCACGGACGACCCAAGCGACGTTGGGGACGGCGGAGTGGAGGCGGGCGATGCAGACGTACTCCTTGCCGGCATCCTGTTAGGATTTGACGAGATTGAGGATGACGTACTTGAGATGAATGAGTTGAATGCACACTCATTTCTTCAAGTCAGATAATAGGATATGTATATCACTTTCTAGATATGCAGTTTATTGGCTCAAAAGATGGTTCAGGTTCAAGCTTTGATTATGCAGCTCACGTTGGTGTTGGATGTGTGCTATCGATACTACAAAAGCGTCAAAGGGGGCATTTCGTTTTGTAAAATTAAATTTCATTTCTTTTAATTTTTGTGTATATTTATTTATTACTTAGTCTTCAAATGAAAACGAAAGCAACGCTATTGATACAAATTGGAATGCTTGAAATCGGTGCCAGGAAACAGACAGGGCTTTGTTTCTTTGTTCAGTGTGATTGGCGCATTTGCACATGGGTGAGGAATGAGGGGCAATTTTGTCATTATACAAAAATCACTTTTCTTTCTTTCTACTTTTCTATCCAACCAAACGAACGGAGAAAAAATTCAACTTTTCTTTCTTTTATACTTCTCTCCTAATTTTTTCAATCCAAACAATCTAGAAATCTATCCATTTTCTCTTCTCTCCTACTTCTTTCCTCCTCCTCTCCTTATCCAAACAAAGCATTAGTTAGTTAGAGGGGATCCATTAGATAAATAGGAGGGAGTAAGGGTGGAAGGCATTCATCCAGAGAATTGTGTTTTGTGAGCAAGGGGAAAACCCTTGAAGGGAATCACTCTCCTTTTCAATAATTCATTCCTTTTCTTTCTCATTCTCTATCTAATTCTCAGTTCTGTTTCATGGGTACGTAACAAAATCAAGCACAACATAATACAGACGTAATACCGATCCATCCATGATTACTTACTGATATTAGTAAAAGGCAATTTTCAGCAAGAAATCTTGGTCCATACACAGATAGAAATTTCTATAGCAGTACTGTGAATGTATATTAGGTGGAATTCAAATTTTTCTAAAATTTCAAGCTCAAGTATCTGATGTGGATATCAGATAGTTTCGGCCCTTTAGCTCTAACTTCATAGCTTAATGTGAAGAATAAAAATAGAAAAAAGAATTTACCTGGCCTTTCACCCACATTAAATTCCTTGCTGGATCAATTTTGTAGACCCATACATTTTTAACTGTTCTTTGCTGCCCACCCATGCGTCCAGCCATCTTTTTACCTTTAAATACCTGTCAAAAATCAGAGTAACATTATTGCAAACAAAATAAACTTATTCAAAAAACCATACTATGGTATCTCAACATGCAAAATACAGAAAGCTGTGTATTAAGAAAGAATACCGGTCCAAAGGAGTCAAATTTACCTTTCCAGGAGCATCCCTTTGACCAGTAGAACCACCGCTCCGATGTGATAATGATGCACCATGGGAAGCTGGCATTCCACTAAATCCCCACCGCTTCATCACCCCCTGGAAACAAAAAGGATAATGGAAATTAACACTCACATAGCTGAAAAGACTTGGATCCATATAAGTGGCAGAATCCTTTTATTGTCTGCTTTAACACTTAACAGCGTGAAAGGACTCAACACGAAACATCTTCGGAGAAGAACACAATAAGCCACCCCCCAGAAAGAATGCAATTAAATTTGCTCTTTCTAACCTGTAGAGAGCTCAAGCTATGGGGGAGCGGGAAAAGAAAAATACTGCAGCATCAACTGAATTAGTACATGCAAGTTGAGGCTTGAAACTACCGCACACCAGAGACAGCTGAACAAATATAATGTCACATAATATACATTTCAATATCAGTTGAATTTGTCAAGTTATCATTGTACCACCAGGACTTTGGCAAGTGGCAACTTATGATCTTATTTGTTGTAGCAGCATCTTAATCAATGTTTGAGAATATTTGCAATATTTGTTAACCAATTGCCATTATGATGAGGACTAAAACACTTTGAAAAACAGAGATCCAAGATAATTTCTGCACCTACATGGAATCAAGAGCAATCCTACTTGGTCATTCGATTTGGCAACACAAAAAGGGCAACCTGGTGGTGATAACACATGCAGACACAAATACACGCATACACATACACAAATTCACAATCAAAGTATATGAGCAATATTGAATATGAAGGGATGAGAAAAACACCTGAAAACCTTTTCCTTTAGTGATTCCAGTGACATCAACATATTGACCTGGAACAAAATGGCGAACATTAAGTGATGTACCAACTGGGAGAAGTGCATCTTCTGTCACCGGAAACTCCCTAAGCTTCCTCTTCATGGGGACTCCTTGAGCCCTAAAATGACCCACTTCAGGCTTGGTCAAATGTTTCTCCTTCTTCTGTCCACAACCAATCTAACTAGAAACGAAGTATCAAAGGAGTCTACAATTAGATTCAGACACACACACAAACAGCCATTAAAAGTATAATCTTTGCGGTCAAAGAACACACCTGGAGAGCACAGATGCCTTCCTTGTCAGGGGTCTTGACCTGAGAGACAATATTATCATCTACCCAAAGGACAGAAATTGGGATTCTAGCACCCCATTTATCCCACAGTGCACTCATTCCACACTTGACAGCTATAACCCCAGTTCGTTTAGAGTTAGGGGTCATGACCCCAGGCTTTGCTTCAATCACATCGGAGCTTAATCCCCTCAAAAAATGGAGCCGAGAGGGTGAGTCTGTGGTCAAACCTTGGAGACGAGAAACGAGGCCTCTCGAAAGGGCCAGCATGGCCGACCTATAAAGATCCAATACCAAAACCAAGTAACCAAAATACCAAATGGAGTTGCAATCGGAGTCCTACCTACACCAAAATAAAAACCCTAACCCTTCAAATTCAATGAGTGTGACTTAATAGATTATCAAATGAAATGCAGCCATAGAAGTTATGTCTAATAAATTGAATTTCAATTCTGCATTAATGAAATGGATAGTCTATTATCATCTACAATATGAGCAACTTGTCTATTGCGGAGATGAGAAGATACCTTTGCGCGAAGACAGTGAGAGGAGAGTGCTGCTGCTTGCTGCGTTCTAACTTGTAGGAAGGGAGTGAGTGAGTCACTTCACTGGAGTGGAGCCTTCACTTCATATGTTTAAATTGGGCCAAATAGACCCGATTTCAGGGGATTGCTATTCACACCTTTTTTTTTACTTCTCAAACCTCTCCCATTTTTTTTAAAAAAATTCTTTCCAAAAATACCCATACCAACATATTCATCACCATTTTTCAGACCTACCTTCCAGAATTTAGATTTCGTAATACAATTTTTTTCTTTACCAAATTCTAAACCTATTATCACTTTTTGTGTACATCCCCAAAAATAAATTATGATTAGTAAATAGAGAGCTCAACCACAAATGACATGCGGCGAAGGTCCTCGCAGCCAAAAATGCTTTATCTTCATCCGTGCCTCTCTCGTCTCTCTATCCATGTTTTTCTCACACGACACCTCTAATTGTACAAAATTATTTTCAGGTGAATAAATGTTTTTTTGGAGGACAAATGTAAATGCTTTGAGATTGGTAAAATGCTTATTTCAATTGCCCTAATACTAACATCATAAAAAAAAAAATATTACTCTGATACTAAAAATGTAATTACCCTCCCTAGAATATTATCATATCATATATTTATTCTAATACAATAAAAGCATCTATCGTGTAACAACATATTTTGTTTTGGTCGAAATATCAAATTGAAAAAGAAAAGTTATACATAGATATTGAAGTCGCCTAGCTCCACTTGAAATATGATTTGTTCTCGTCCCAGAAAATTAATTAATTGATTCAAATATTGATTTTTTTTTTGGTTACAATTCAAATATTGAATTTGATCCCAACCTAGAATTTAATCTAAACAATCGTTCAAAAAAAGCAAAGAATTTAATCTAAACAAGGTCAATATAGTCCAAATGAAACATTAAGATAGCGAAAATCAGCTGTACCTTCTATTTACAATGAAGAGTTATATTTATTCTTCCCTACGTGGTGGTTGCGTCAGCATGATTTGGTGGTGCGATCGTACAAAGCCTTATTTTTTAGGGGTACCAATTTTTTTTTACTTGGTATATATTTTTTTGGTCCGCAGGGTCTTTGACCCCCGCCATGGTGTAGTCTTTGACTCTGACTAATCCGGAATTCGATCGGAAGGTAAGTAAAGCCTGACCAAGAATTGTTACTGCCAATGATTTACTTAGCATATATAATAATGTATATATTAAAATAAAAATTTATATAGTTAAATTTTTTACTCGATGGCCCAATTGTTTTTAAAAATTCAGGCCCAAAACTCGACAAACCTGGTAAGTAGGAGTGGAAATAGGCCGACATATTTATAATTAATATTATATTTTAATTAAATGTATAATATACAATATAAAAAAAATTATTAAAAAATTAATATATTGTTACTAAATTCTAAAAAAATTGAAACTCTGTGTGTGACCACTCTCATTCTCACTTCTTCCGTTCGAATTAAAATGTAGAAATCATTTGTTTTGTCCCTCTATCTACGTGACTGATCGAGTGACTAGATATCTTGTTAGACACTTCCCGTCATCATATTACATTGACTTGTTTATTAAAAAAAATAGAAAGAGTTTTTTGTTTTTGCTGTAAGTTATTTGGTACAAGTCATACAACAAACCACTTAGCAAATGAAGGTTTTAATGATTGGAATCAAACCGCTATTTTTGCTATAATCTATTGTAGTATGCTGGTGTAATCTTTTCCTTTTATTCGGTAATATTTTGTTTTATTTGATGTTGTATTAAAATAATTAATGACTAGTTTTTTGCACCTCACACGTACGAGCGCGCACACATACATGATTTTTATACATACACACATATTATATTATATTATATATATATATATATATATATATATATATATATATATATATATATATATATATATATATATATACATACTAGCGTTGTATACCCGTGCGTAACGCACGGTCAATTATCCAACTAAATCAATTCGATTAATGATTTGTTGATGGATAAATGGTTTTAAGGGGACAATTCCCTCATTAATTGGCACAAACTAAATAGAAGCGAGAGAATATAATATTTAAACACAAATAATCACAACATCAATCTCATCAACTTATGCACTCATTTTTAATATAATTTCGTTGACCTTATAGTTCTTTGATATAATATTCTATTTATCTATTTCTCCATTACTTACACATAACCAAAACTCATGTCAACATTTTATTTCAATCAACAACCAAAACTAATTTCGATGTGAAAAATTTGTGGTACAGTATGAAATCAACAATGGACAAGGAGTGTAAAGTTTCCATTAATACATGAAATTTCTTACAATAGAGTGATCACATTGATATACCTATACTACCACCACCATACAACAACAAATGTAGCCAACATCATCCCAACCATTTATTCAGTGGGGTAACAGCAATAACCCAATTCAACCACAAAACCCCAAAATATAAGCTAACATGCATAGACACATAGTCCTGGTTAACGCGCTGACCTGAAGACAAGATGTTTGGAGTTGTAAGCTTGAACAAAACAGCATCCACCCCTAAACACATCACTACACACAAAAGCATACTCTATATCACCACTTACAAAACTAAAAGACAATCCAAAAAAAAACGTCATGCATATCCATATGACACAAATCTACAAAAGAGACCCTACCAAAAAATTCCAAACACACCACACATACTCATGAACTTCAGGCTTTTTCAATCCTCACTTGAACCAATACACAAGCTTTTTTTTACATCACCTCCATCTTCCACAACACCACCGAACTACAACCAATACTTTCATATACCATTTGGCTTGTGTGAATTCAGCATCCAATTTTTTTTGGCAGGAGTGCATCTTGGTTGACTACCAAAATCATCATCCCCCAATGATATGGCACTCACCACATCCTCTTACTCAAACTGCTGCACAACCACAAATACAAATAAATAACCAATCATATATCAAACTAACTAAAAGGAATGCAACACCGGTAGTCAGTCCCCAATAATTAGGTACTCAGAAATAAGGGTTCTTCCAAATAAACAACATCACTGACCATCTTTCGAAACGATGGAGCAAAAGTTGCCTTGCATCACAGAGTGAAACAGAGATAGTAAATGTTATAAGTAAAAATAAAAACAGAAACAATATATTACAAATATATAAAAGGGTAAAAGAAATCAATAAGTTTCTTTTAATTACCTTGGTGGTGGAATGCTCTGCGCCTGGCAACTCAAACATAGGTATATATATTCATCAATACACAACCTTCTAACTGAATAGCTGCCCTCAAAGTGTGCAGATTGAGAAACCTTGGTTTCAAACTTAAATAACATATTTTGCCCAATAAGAGAGTCAAGCAACGATGAATATCCCCCTTTATTAACATCCTACATAACAAAACCAATGTTAATTAACCAAGTACATATAGCTAAATTAACAAATAACACACTATCAGTTGAAACATTCCCACATGAAAGGATCGGGTCAATGACTTCAAATTTGAATTGAAACATGAATTGAAACCACCTTATATAGACCCCGATGCTTCAAGTTTGTACTTTGAAATCAAGGAATAAGATGGAAGAATTACATTGAATTGAATCAAAGGTCATTGCAACATCCATCTGAAAATCAAGTAAGATATAAATCGGGGTCAAAAAAATTTGACCCTATTCGATCAGATAATATTTATCTAACTAATCGGGTGAGAGCTGCCTCGATGGGTTAACCAAGGGATAAAATCACCAATACTAAACATAAAGTACAACAATGATTACAACTTTGTCAAGATGAATGAACATAATCAGATTAACCCATACCCCTACTTTTCTTCTTTTCCAACATAAAACATCCTACTCATACAAAGTCTTCAAAGGAGAAAGAAAATAGATAGTAGCAACGATCAAGTCCCATTTATAATCATCACAGCATGCCACAAATCCTACCATAATAACCACATTATAACATGAGTAACACATATAGATCTGCCATTAACACTCATTATCTCAACACGTAACCAACCTTTTCAGACAATATGCCACCTCAACCTGCAAAAAATCAAGAAGAAGCGGTGATCTCAGTTACCTCAACAAACATTGTAAAAGTAACGTAATTATTTCAAACTCGAAGCAAACACATATCAAATAGATGAAATCCCCATCTCAACCAACACATACATGGCCTTTGGAAGAATGTGGAACGCTTGTGCAAGGACATCATGCATCAGATTAACTTTACTACAGTATGCACAGAAGACAATTCATAAGATGTAATTGAAAAAGAAATCAAACATAGGAAAGCACCATACTGTTGGGTATATCTTTCAAAGGTGTACTACGAACCTGCAATTTGAAAGGAAACTGTAAACAAATTAAGCTATAATAAAACTCAGTAAAGACTAAATATTTCAATATGAACCACTAAACAACTTCTACATAACCTAAAACAAAATACATTTGTTTCTATACAGGATGTGGCATTGAAAATAATCTAATGGACTCTCACATAGCTCTAAGAATTCAATGTCACCGAATTAGCATACACAAAAAATGAAAAGGTGTAAGTAGCCCATCAAAAGGCATCACACATAAGCTATGATTCTTACCTTCATCCTCCATCACCTCAATGTAATTTTCATTGTAAGTAACTTGGAATGACATATTTCCCAACCATAAATATTGTAGCGGGCATCTTAAAGACCAGCTCTTGATCCTCTTTGCACATTCGAACAACATCCAATGCTTTATGGAGGAAAACACAAATGCCAAGAGGGTGGAAAGTAACATGACATATTAGGAGCCATAAACAAACTTAGAGAAAGTTCAGTTCAACAAATGAATTGTCAAATAATATGGAAATATAATGAGAGACAACTTAGACAATTAGCTCTATCTAGAAAAAACACGGCTTAAAAAAATTCTCTTCAAAATCAAATTCCCCAAAACAAAGGAAATTGACATAAATTTCATTGCCATATAATTCAAAGCATATTACATTTGACACTCCATAACAATGTTCAGTTTAGATCACAAAGATAAACAATGTTTCAATCACAAGACAACAATGATCCCAAAGAAGTCTCGTAGGTCAATCCACAACACTACAATATTAAAAGCATTCACAATTGAAGTGCACACAATATATTGATTCATAAACCCTCTAACTATTCAAAGAAATTTCAGATTTCAAGCCAAGGCTATGGAATAGAAAATAAACCTTAGTGATTTAAATCAATGCTTGAAAACAAACCTATTGATAGCATAAATAGTCCAAAAAAGCTAACATGCTCCTTGTGTTCAGCAATAATAGCAAGGTTAAAATTTGGGAAAAGCAATTTGCCTACAAAATTCTATGATAAAATTCTAATTTGACTTCTATGAAAAACAAATTGTTTCATTGGAAATGCATCTGCTTACCTTAATTCTCTTAATTCTTTTTTTTTCATCCTTTTGATTAACTCTTCTCCTATAAAGTTTTCATCCATAGTATATGTTGAAACATAAAAATGAAATGAGACATAAAAGATATAAATGGGCCTAATACATGCCTTAATATAACATGTAGGACTCAAAAAATATGAAATTGTCTATATAAATTGCATCATTATTCAGATTCTAGAAAAATAACAGTTGCAGAGTTCCTTTTGAAGTAATGAGATAATGGCATAATGCAATAATTATTTCTCTAAACCAAACAAAAATAAGTTATAGGTGAATTAGATGTCGAGATTAACTTAGCAAGGCATCCATGCAATATATAATCTTTTTCCTCAATATATATATATATATAAACACACACTTAGTTCAAATTAACATATACAACTAACTTTTGAATGATATTGATAGTATTAAGATTGATAAGAGTTATGCCAAGATTGATAAGGTAAATTAAGCACATCTTCATAACTAAAAAAATTCAAACAGTTACATAAGTCCACATTAAAATTAGTTATGCTACAGAATTTGAACTTCAACATCCAAATAAACAATCTATGGATGAGATAAAACTTAAGAAATTTAGTGTGGAGGCTTAAGAAACTTGTTGCCCACAAAGAGGAAATGTATCAAACATCTCATATGCATTTTACCATTCTTTAACATAGAAACACATAAATTTCATAATTTGAATAAGGAAAATGGATGCCCAAATTAACTAACCTAAGAAATGGAATATCCCTCGGTCCACTCTTGGTCCAGCTTTGACCTTGATGCTTCTACATAATAAAGTAAATTTAAAACAAAATAAGAGAAGACCCAAGCATTATTCCATTATTCCTAGATGAAATAGGTGTAAAGCCTTATTCCATTAAATACGTATATCTCACGGAGAGCAAACCCAAGCAAAATTTAGAAAGAAGAAGAGAAGCATCTGGGCTTGGAATGCAAGAGAAAAACGTGAGAATGTGAGGGATGGAGTGATAAGAGCATCACCTGTAGTTTGAGATGCTGAATCAACATTACAGTGAGAGGCAGTGTTGTGTGGCATGAAAACAAAGAGAAAGAGAAAGAGAAAGAGAAAGCAGAGAAGGAAGGTGAGAATGGAAGAGAGTGAAAACAGAGGGGGCGGGCCGACGGGGGAGTGAAAGAAACGTTAAACTTGCACCCACTGATACACTTGCGTGTTTGACCTCCCAAACACTGCACCTAGCACGGATAAATTTTTCATTAAATCATTTCTTTTTAAAAGTTAATAAAAAGATGATCGTTATTTGATATAATAATATAATGGAGATAAAAAATTGAATTTTGTAGGGAAGACACAATAAGTATCAGTTTATTACAGATTATAAAAAATAATTTTCATATTCTCTAAAAAAACAGGACCTTATTGCAATGGAAAAAAAACAAAATTTCTGCTAACACAATCAACAGAAAATTTCGTTTTTACATTAATTAACAATAAAATTTATAAGACTCTAAACCTCAACAAATCATCCAGTAGAGTTAGCAAAATGCTAGTGTCAGTTCTTACATGGTGAAGACTTCCACTAAAAAGAGAATGAAGTATCTTTGAAACATGACCAACCTCATAACCAAATATAGGTCATAAACCAAGAAGATGCAGTGAAATTTGAACAACTCTTAATTATAATCAATTTACACAAACTGAGTAAAAGCATCATATACCGGACAAAGAATTAAATGCTTAGAATAAAACCCTTCTTAAGTAATCAAGGTCATAGTGGTGACAACATACGTGGTTGAGAGAAATGGTAAATATAGTTAGATAGATGCAGCTAAGCTGGAAAGTCCCACATGAATAAAAAAAGTAAGACAATAATTTAGAAGATCTGATGGTAAAAGCAAAATAATAAGATGTGTGAAAGCATGTGCCATTTACTAATGCATTAAAAGATAAGTACCACCAATAATTTCCTGATCTCTCTAATATATGTTCTTTTCTATTTTAAATCCTTAAGGCCATTCCCCATTCACATGGTGAGTGGTGAATGCCCAAAAGAGAAAGGTACCAATAGCATAAAAATTAAACTGGTATAAAAACTACATTAAATCATTGCATTTTCTTGTTGGGCCCAAATTAGCCATTTAATTTTTTTCATAAAAGAATAAAACGTGTCCATTAATCTTAGGCATGATGATACCTTAGACATATGAAGATTCACTGAGGCACCATTTGCTAATGGTCATCTCTCCATTTAATGACTCCAGGGCATGTGGAGCATATGACCCACCAATCAAGGATAACTAAGAAAACAAAAAAAAAATTGTCATTTTCACATGAATCATGATAATTAAAAATATATGTAAATAGCTCATTGACATATATAAGTCTTCCAATTTGTCATACAAAGAAACCACGGATGCATCAAGTATGGATGAGTTAGAAGATACTGATTTTACAAACCTTCATATAGCTTGCTGTTGATATCCTAGAGACCTTGTCGTTCTAAGAAAGAGAAAGATCTCGACAATTGTTGATCTTTGTTTTGGACCAGAGGAAATGCATTTGCACGAGAGGGAAAGATGTTGCGTAGGCAAATTTTTACCTAAGTAAAATTTTATTACACAGAAGCATAAGAGAATTGTTTTGCCTTTTTGGAGACAACCCACATCTGATATTTTAATTTTTAAGCTTATTTAAAATATTCTTTAACGCCCAAGCCAAAACTGTTTACGAAATAACATATCTAGTACTTCTATGACAAATAAGTCACCAGCTTCTCATCGATTCACAGCACACAAGTAATTCATATATGCTGAAGAATCAGTCGCTAATAGTTATACCATGACTACATGTAAAACAAACACTAACACCACAAGTAAGTTTCACTTGGATATCTACTTAATTGTTTTTCTCAAATAACACCTAATGAAAGAAAAGTTTCTTCTTCCTCTTTTGTTTTAAAAGAAAATAATGTTGATGTGAATTACAAACTAAACAATTAATCATTGACTCTAAACCTAAAGTCACAAAAAAAAAAATTGAAACCCAAAAATAGTAGTGAAATTGCAAACAGATAAGTTCATAAATGATCAATGTCAGGCACGTACCTCATAGGATGAAGTTCTGACATCTTAGCTGAATGTACAGATGTGCATCAATATCACATAGTTTCTTCATTAATTTAGATGTATCCCAATTTTCAACTTCAATAACAACATCTGCAAGGGTAATATATCAGTGTCACGTTGTAATTGACTTGAGCAAGTTACATGCATGCTTGTAACAAATTAGTTTAACTCCCAAACTCTCGGACAATTATTGGGAAGAACCAAAAGCTAGCAATTCTGCAAAGCAACGTCAGCAAGTGCTTGTTTCTAAGATCGCAAACGAAACGAAAAACCAACAATAAGTTCCCTTTAACTTGTTATCATACAACTCAAGTAATCAAATTAGACTACTTATTAATATTGTGAACCAACCTCATATGCCCATGTAGGCCTTCCCTCAAAGTTATTTTCAAAAGCAGTCCACTTTCATTACTAAGCATATTTAAGGAAGAAATAACAATCAATGTTTTTTTCCCGTATAAATATTTCCTCAAAGCAAAATACTATCAAACATTCAATCTTCTTTATAAGATTGTTGCTCAAAAAAAATGCAAGGCTAAATTTTATTCCCCGTATAAGACATTTTTGTCAATATTCGATGTGAGCAACCATATATATATGGACAAGATTACTTCTAAAAATACTATCAAATATATTGACTTATTCTTTTGATTACCATATCGCTTGTCCGAGATATAAAGCAAAATGAGTGAATGATGTTTATACCTTTGAAGTCCTGTTTCAACTTCTCAGTGCTAGTTTTTCCAATAATTTGGACTTTCATGATAAATCATTAAACCAAACCAAAAACAGAAACCCAAATTCAAATCTCCATGGGTATCTAAGTTTGATAGTCCTAATCCTAATCAACATCAAAGCTTAGCAATGAAAGGTACTCGATACCTTTTCATCAAAAGATACCTATGGTAGAGGAGGTAACCAATCATCATCATTGTCTTCAATCTCCACAGAGGGTAACTCTTTCACACCAGCCTTCCTTTTGTCAACCTAAACCCCATAATGACTCCAAAAATTCGGATAACAAAGGCAATCATTGGCCTTCAAATATATGTAAGAAATAGCTAAAAAAAGAAGAAAATTGGAGAGGGAAGAAGGGAATGAACGAATAAGAAGTACCTCGGCTTTAGGGCGATGGTGATGTTAGATCTAACACCCCCCTTCTTGGACTCCTCCCACACCGTCGCCAACTTCCTCTCCTCCCTCTCATCTAACCCCTCATTCTTCGACTCCTTTGATCGCCTTCATCTCCGTCAAGTCAAATCCACCGCAAGGAAACGAAGCCGCCTCCGAACCTTTCCTCCTCCGTCGCTACCAGGCGACAACGCCGCTCCATCGAAGAAGAAGTCTCTCGAGCAGGAAGATGGCGTCGACGACATCAGAGCAGGGAAGAACTCCTCAAAACAGCTTCTTTCCTAAAAGTCCTTGGTGTGAAAGAATGCTGCTTGAGTTGGTTCCGTGTGAAAGAGTTGTGTGTGAGTGTGACAACTATGACATCTCTAATCAAATTTAATGCAATCCCACCTAACAAAAACAAATTTAATAAATGTGGGACCCGCTCAGCTGCCATGAGAATGGACTTGTGTTTTGATTTAAAATAAAAAAAGGAAAATGACGCCCAAAAGAATATGGGACCGACACGTGTCTATGAACAGGAAAAACGAATCCAAGCTTATTCAATGTATAGATATATTCGGCTTATAAAAAAAGGAGATCGATTTCTCAATTCGTTTTTTCAAAATAAAACAAGCACGAGCTAGTGAACCTTACATGATAAAGGAAAAGTGGGACTTAGAGAAAGGGAAACACAACTGAAAATTGGGACATGAGATATTCAACATTGAACTTCACAATTGTCCAAAGATGTGCATGGACGGTCCTTGTGCCCAAGAGCGATTATCTCGTTAATGACTTGTTGTCTATCTGCTTGAAATTGCTCGTCAGCTGCAAAGAAAGGAAAAAGACAGAGCTAACTCTCTCACACAACAACTTCAAAATAAAAACATTACACATTAGGAGTGAAACAGAATCTTTTGTACCTTTTTGGCTATTGAAGTTGGATAAGAATTGCAAAAGCTTATGCTTGTTTGTCACAAGTATACTGACAACTTCAGCAGGCTTATTTTGATTTGCAACAAACAACTGTCAATACCAGAAATTGAAATAATTAAATTCAAACTAAGAACGTTCAATTTAGAAGGACACGAAGAAATTTATGCTCCTTTCCACACCTTAAAAACATTGAAGGTTTCCAACTGAATTGTCTTATTAGAATCCTGCAAATTAAGATTAAAAAAAAAAAGAGTAAATAAATGAGTACTTTTGTGTTATGTCTAGCAGGTCAGAAAAATGTGAGTACAGAAAAGAGCATACTCTAAGGAGATTCATGAGGATGACCATGTTATCCAATGAGCTCACATACTGAACCATTACAGCACAATTCGAGCGATCCAACAACATATCTCCCAGTAACTGTAACATATTTCATTACTATGAATAAGACGGTATTCAAACTGTCTAAATCAACGATATTACCTTAAAGATATGATATAAGTGTCAGACTTTTCTTGGTTTAGGCTTCTTTTTTTTTTTTTTTTTTGTTGATATACTTGCTTTTACAAAGAATCAAAGATGATGCATACTTGGAAGAAATATTTATACCTTGATAGCATGTCGTCTAGTGAAATAACTGGTAGATTCCAGCAACTGGGAGTTGTACTCCTTGAAAAACTAACCAGAGAGTAAAACAGTTTAGGAGATAATATATCTTGATTAACACATAATAATTAAAAGCATTGCAATTTTGAACCAAAAAACCAAAATACTTATTACTTGAATGAAATTGCAGACAGCTTAGCCTAAGAATATGCAAGAAGTGTTGACTTATCTTATCTTCCAATTTGAATTAATTTATGGGCCAAACCTGTCTAATAATTTTCCATATTGAATTCGCTTATAAGCTGCAAAACCTTACATTCCAAGCAAGAAGCCACGAACTCATGACTAATGAACTCTATGTACACCAAAATTGACAGATTTATTACAAACACATTGAAGCTTAAAAATGATAGGGGAAAATTCAATCCCTCTCCTGTAGACTCGATTGCTTTTACATTCTCTAATTTGCGGACACTAAATCTAGCAGCTTTATGCATCACATTAAGATACTGAGTAGATTTTTATGGCACACTTACCCAGTCATAATTTTTAGAGAGAAATTCAGCAACTGTAGATTTATGCCTTGTCAATAGCTCCTGTGTACATCAATTAGGGAATGGATCAGCTTTCACGCTAATAAATTTATATAAGAGCAAAATAGTTGCATCCAGAAACTAGCAATCCAACTTTCCTATCTTGAGCACGGATGAAATGACAAAGGTGCCTTCATATTCACACAATCTATTCTATCAGTTTTTAGTGTTTCAAATGTATCTTTAGAAAATAATTCCCGTAAAAACAAGTCCCCAATATAAAGAACAAAAGAAGGTCTGCATAAAACATATTTGCAACAAATTGTAGATATATGTTTTGGACCTTTATTGCAAGCAAAAGAATAAGCAAACAGCAAGAAGTTGAAAATATTTGTGAAAGAAATTAAAAGAGATGGTAACATAAGGATACTCAACTTTAAAAGTTGCACCAGCATCTGATGCTACTTCAAAATTTGGTATTTGAACATAGTCAAAAAACTTCTTCATGTACTCTGATTCCAAGACATGGCTGACAAATAAAAATTAATTAAGTTTGTCAGAATTTAGAAGAGGAACAAGAAAAGAGGGAAAAATGAAATAATTTTGGATTTAGAGGGTGCATCATCCAGGCGATACAGATTCCCTGCAATAGTTCATTTCTATCTTTTCTACTTGAAATTTTTTTGCTATCTTTTTGGATAAAGCAAATCAAGGGTTAGAAGTATGACAAAAGTAAATTCAATAGTGATAGATTGCACAACTGCAGCAAATACGTGAATTTGCCACCGCAGGCAACCCGGATCCATCATCCGGTCAGTCACGATCGAATGACTACTTTTTTATTCTTTTGTTATCCTAAAGGCAACAAGCATCAAACCTAATGAAGTCAACAAGAATTATATATGATTCTCATTCTAAATAGATATATCTTTCTAAATCATACGGAGGCACAGCCAAGCCACAATACTAAGAATATAAGGAGACCACAATCATGATATATAATATACCACTTTAACACTTTTACATTATTAATTATTATTAAGAAACAGATCATTGAAGTTGCTTACCTTGCTACACTCTGGTGGCGTATGCACTCTCTTGCAATGGCACCATATGTCAAAGCAATGTCACCGTCTTCTTCATAACTAATAAAATAAACTTTTGTCATCCATTTATTTAATGTATAGAAATTATCGATCATATTGAAATTTCGATGTTCATCTTCATCCCAGAAATTAGGCTTACCCATGCATCAAAATATCCACAAGGTGTAAATTATTTTCCAGATAGTGAGAAGCAATTAGCTGTGAATTAACTCGCTGCCTTTGCAAATTTGTGATCACATGAATGGCATCTTGGCGGGCCTTCATATGTAGGAATCAATGAAATAGATATGAATAATTCTTATGTGACAAGCAGATCAGAGAATACCATTAAATGAAATAGACATGATTGCTCCAAAATCCACGTACGTACATGCTTACCCCAAGTTTCAGATTCGGAAGAGAGATGATGAGAAGGCGAAATGTGTCCTCTCTAAAAAAACTCCCGAGTCAGCTGAGAACATGCATCAGGATTTGGCTCCGATTCATCATTTCCATAAAGAACAGACCTTATATCCAGTATGGTCTTGCTTAGATCTAACAGCTGGAATGCAAAATTAACACATTGGTAAATTAAAAGCAAAAGGTTTGATTTTATTTTATTTTCATGTTGTTTAACTAAATGCAGGATTTTAAAACCTTTGACTTGATGGTTAATCCATTATGCATGCCATTTTTCTCTTCTTTAGCTTATAATATTGATTTACATGCATGATCTTACCTAGCTAATTAAAAAAGGTTATATTTTATACCAAAATATGTTCTAGTTAAATTTTCTCAATAGGGCTGCTAATTAATTATAATGAAGCCTTCACCAAAAAAATAAACAAAAGATAAGACATTAATTGGAGGAACCTTGTCTTCACGCTTATTTTCACGAATGCCTGTTTGGGTGACGAGAAATATAAGAAGTTCTCGGGCATGGCGCACGAGCTCCACTGGTGTTCGAAGCTTGTGCTTGAAAAGGCCCTTCATCACGAAGAATTGCAATTAGGGTTTTGTAATTCACTAATTTGCTTGATTTGTTTGTTTGCATAGAATAGAATTAAAGGATGTATGTATGTATATGAGTGAATGTACGTTCAAATTGCGAAACGGTTATTTTTGGAATCAGAAAACGAAGGTGAGTTGTTCAGAAAATATAGGAAGGGCTGACGTGTCACGCTGTTTCCATTCATAATTCACTCACCCATCAGCTCAGGTACTCTCTTCTTCTTCCTCTCCCTGTGCATCAATTCAGATTTTGGGTTATTTCAGCTTTCATTGCATCTACCATTCAATTAGTCCCTCAGAAATAGGCAAAAAAAAAAAACTTGATCGTTCAATTTGACAATGTTTTAAAATCTGAGGACCATAACGTAATGAACATTTTGTGCATGCATTTGAAATGCATGGCGTCTTCTTTTTATGTACAGTTGTCAAATGAGAGAGCAATATTAATTTTTGAGACAGTTGATTGTAGGGGTGAAAGGGCAGGAGGAGAGGATGAAGAAGAGGTTAGTTTGTATATATAATCTGGTCCATTAATTTCTTTTAATTGTGATCTAACGTGATAGTTCTCATTTCTTATAATAAATAGGAATTCTCACTTATACGCTCCATTGGATGACAAATTTTCTCAAACCTTATGTACCGAAGATGCATTTTACCAATAAGTATGTGAGTGCCCAGGTGATCCGCAGACCACACACCAACTACTACCGTTGCCTCTTCTGCAAGCTCACAAGAGAAAGCCTTGAGATCAAGCTTGGAAACCAAGTGTGATGTGGCTGCAGTTGGAATAGTACATGACTTCCACAAAAAATGAATCTATTTAAACAATACATATATTGCAACAAGTATCCCACCACAAATTAAAGTGACTGGCTGTGGTATATAAAGTCAAAGCAATTTTCAAGACAAATTAATATGAAAGAAACTCTCATTACATAACACACTGTAAAAACCATGTCCAGCTGTTTCATTCCTAGTTCCTATGGACTCCAAAAGTCCTCATCCTCACTTTAATTAAGGGGATGTCATGTGTATCTACGGAGGACAAAGAAAATAAAGGAAAATTTTAATACTCTAAGCTGTACAAGCGGGAGCTTTTTCCTGTGATTTTGGGCTTCACATTAGAACATTTCACAGTTATTGGACCTCCATTGAATGTCGATTAATTTCGCTAAGTTCCACACCATCACATGGTACGCCACTGCTGCATATAAGGGTCACCCCTTCCTTGGTTGCTGAAGTGCCTTTGATGTTCTTGAAGTGCACCTGACTTATCTTAACTTTTGATGGATTCTAAGCCATTGCAAGCATAAACAATTAATGTATAAGAAACTTCACTAGCATTAATAGTTGAAGAAATTAAGATTAGTGGTTTAGATGATATCAAGTATAACATTATCATACAGAATTAATAGATAAGATAATAAATCTAAATGGATGAAGATGTAAGTTTAGTTTATAATAACTTCATGTACCTGTTTTGAGCATTGATTCCAAGGACAATACTCTTGGTCTATGATGATTGGGTTGGAAACATTAACCATGGTAATATCTTCATAACGTATATTGTTCACAGTAGTTGTTCCTGGGTAACTAGGCCACGTTTTGATCCTCAAACCATTGTCGGTATTTTTGATAGTGACATTCTTGACTAGAAGATCCTCTATAGGTTGTTCGTTAACATTTTTCCCAAGGCTTCCAACACTAATGCCATGACCAGGCCCACATTCCACATTTTGCACAACTAAATGAGTGTTGCCATCACCCAATGAGACACAATCATCTCCCGTACCAATGTTGGTGTTAAGAACTTTCACGTCAGTTGATCTACCAATGTGGATTCCATCGGTGTTGATGCTATCAGCTGGAGCACTGATCTTGAAGCCATCAAATGTGAAGTTGTTGCAGCTTAAAACATTGACATGGAAATTTTTGCTGTCCTTGGAAGTTATGTCTCGACAGTCGAATGGTTTAAGAAATTAAAACCAAAATTCTGTTGACATTAATATCACAATAAACTCAATTTATTAGAAATTTTCATATATATATATGCGTGACATTGATATGGACACATAATTATTAATTTACCATGGCATGCCTCTCACAATTCTTGTTTGTTCCACAATCATTTACTTTCCAAGCATTTGCACCTTGACCATCAAAAATACCTTGACCTGAAAAGGTGAAATGAGAAACATATCCAATTTTAACCCATTGATCGACGTTGAGTTCTTGCGGATTTGCAGGTGCTTGAATTGTCCCATCAACCTGAATTTCAATGGGAGCCTTGCAAGGACCTTTTACGTCTATTGCCTTCATCTTGTATGTTCCACTGGGAATCACAATTTTTGTTGCACTAGTTGATACACATGCTTCCTTCCAAGCACTTAAGAGAGCCTTGAGAGAGCATACAAAATAAAAATCAATTCAATATAGAGAAAAGAGAAGAAAATAATATAATATAATGCGATCAAACTCAACTTACTTGGGTTATATCTGAATTTGGTGCTCCACCAAAATTGTTGATGTTAAATTCAGCTGATTGAGCTATGTGGGACATAGCCAACAATAAGAATGAAACAACTATTGTAATACTCACCTCCATATATAGTCTATTCTTGTTTAACACTGTCTTCTTTAACTTTCTATGGATGGATGTTGCTTTTCAAAGTATAGTGGTACAATATTATTTATAATGGAGTTTCGATACTTGAAGACCATTAACAACGTAACAAATTTGTTTTTTAGTTTAGAGATGGTTGGTTGTGTTCTTGATCTATTTTTGGCAATTCATTAACTAACATTCATTTGTAACCAATATACTATAATGAGCTTTAAGAGGATAAATTAGGAAATTGTCTTTGTGATAGTCTTAGTATTTTTTTAAAACTCTTAACTCAACACTTTACACAAAACGTGATATGTGGTTTAATGTTTTTACCATGATTCATTTCCTTTTATATGAGGAGTGTCGTAAATTCCTTTTGTGTAACAGGGAATGATATATTAATTAGAGAACGTTACTTCGTATAAAAAGGATACGCTTGTCCAACGTGGAATGACACCCTATAAAGATGTGTTTAGAAACTCTTGTTTTATGGATAGAATCACTTACTGTGAGTAGCTTCCAGTTTTCAGAAGCACTTTTAAGGGAGCAACATGGGTTTCCAAACACATTATTGTAGAGATCAGAAACATGACTAAATAAATTGAAGAATGAATAACTTCATTGAATAATAAACAAGCCTTTAAATAAGCATATAACAGAAGCAGAAAAATAGAAAGATAAGCCTAACTTAAAGATAACTATACTAAGAGATAACTGAATGAAAATATATAAACTCCTAAACAACCTTAAAACAGAATCCCAAAGATAAGATAACATAACATAGCAAACTCAACAAATTCTCCCTTAAACTAATTGCAGTCATGCAATTTGTTTAATTCTGGAATTTCACAAACTCCAAGCTACACTCGAAGTTTCTGAAAGGAGTCCAACTTCAAAGGTTTGGTCATCACATCAGCTACTTGGTCTTGTGTTCCACAGTGAACAAGCTCAATTTCATTATCTTTAGTAAGGTCTCTAAGGAAGTGAAACCTCACATCTATGTGCTTACTGCTCCCGTGCATAACTGGATTTTTGGACAGCTTTATAGTAGAGCAATTGTCACACTTTATCAATGTGCTTCCTTCTTGCTTATAGCTCAGCTCCTTCAGAACTCTTCTCATCCATGCTGCTTGACGGGCACACCCTGCTACTGCAATAAACTCGGCTTCTGTTGTGGATAGAGTAACAATTGGTTGCTTTCGAGATGACCAAGCAACTGAGCCTCCACTCATTATAAATACATATCCTAAGGTGCTTTTCCTGTCTTCCAAATCTCCAGCATAGTCACTATCAGTGTAGGCTAGTAGTTCTTCAGGTCCTCCCCTTTTGTATAGAATTCCATAATTCTCAGTACCTTTCAAGTACCTAAGAATCCTCTTAGCCACTTTGGCATGCATTTCTGTTGGCTGAGACATATACCTGCTAATTAAGCTTACCACAAACATCAAATCTGGCCGAGTGGTTGTAATATACATCAAGCTGCCCACCATTTGTTTGAATTGAGTTTCATTTACCTTGATTCCTTCTTCATATATGCATAATTTGTAACCGGGCACAATAGGATTGCATATTGGATTGCTTTCTTCCATGCCAAAATGCCTCAGAATCTCCAAAGCATATTTCTTTTGGCATATGTAAATTCCATCTGAACACTGCAACACTTCAATTCCTAAGAAGAACCTCATCATTCCCAAATATGTCATGTCAAACTCTCTATGCATAGACTTCTTAAAGTCTTCCATCATAACTTCATCATCTCCAGTATATATAAGATGATCTACATAAACACTAATGATATGAACTTTACCAAGTTTGCTACATTTGAAAAAAAAGTGTCTGCTCATTCTAACTTTTCTGAAAACCTGCAGCAGCAAAGTAAGACTCAATACGGCTAAACCAAGCTCGTGGTGCTTGCATTAGGCCGTATAATGTAACACCCCCTGGGTACTACTACGTAACACATGTGGAAGTAAATTAAAAAAGATAATTTGCTAGTTGCTTTCGGAAAATTGTTTTCTTTTAAGTCAGAAAACTGGGGTATAAAAATTTTCTTTAAGAATAACTCTGAAATCCATAATACATACATTTAAAACGTAAAGTCACATTCGTAACAAAGTTACCATGATATACAACATTTCTCTAAGTTTCCATTTTCGAAAGAAAAAGTTTAAACTACAGATGGATGTATATAACACTACATTTACCGACCTCTTTAGATATACAACCCAACTTAGACTCCTAAGCTGGTCATTCTATCAAATATTCATTGGAGAGACCCCCAATCAGAATACTTTCCCAACCTCTAACACTAGGTCTTCAAGTGACTTAGAAAGACTCATCTGCAACATCGGTACTAGAGTACCATGGTACCTGACAAGAAACCCGAAGAGACCTGATATAACCTGTAAAGAGTGAGACACCGGTAAATGGATATATCATACAAAAACCATATACATGGTACATACAACACATTGACATATTAGCATTTAAGCATTATTCATAGATAAAACAACAAGTGTTATATCAGTGGGTCTCATACCCGAATCAATCAGTTTTATAAAGATAATGCATGACACTTCAATCATCAGTCTCTAAACTTAATCTCTGGAGATCCCAACATCCTCAAAATGAGTTGATCAGGCTCGATACACCGTCTCATTGGCTAGCTAAGCACAATGATAATACACCGTCTCATTGGCCATTTAGGCACAACGATTATGCACACCGTTTCATTATCCATTTAGGCACAACGATACACGTACACCGTCTCATTGTCCATTTTAAGAACATAGATAATACACCGTCACATGATACCTTTCCTGTTAAGGTCTCACGTTAAAACCAGGTCGGGCACGTCTGCCGTAAATACAAATGTAAAACATTCAGTTCTAGATGTTTCCTTTGTGTTCATTCTCATTCGTTGTCGAAGCTTAAAGCTAACAACCATTCATAATTTTCATCACTTGAAATTACTCAACATCAACACAGGACACGCAGTCCGTGTGCTCAATCACAATACCTTAGACCGATGCACCAGTCAAGACTTGTGGTCATAGAAAACAACATTCACCTTTAATAACGTTTATCACAACGTGATTAGGACACACAGTCCACAATAACGTGAATAAGACACACAGTCTACAACAATGTAATTAGGAAACACAGTCCACAACAACATAATTAGGACACACAGTCCACAACAACGTGACACGGATCAAAGATCTACGTGTAAATTACAGAACGCTAGTATTCCAACGTCTCGTATACTAGATTCGATTTCACTTGTTCTTACTTTTCGTTCAGTGAAAATCAAATACCAAAATAAAACCTCGGTCACTTATCCAAGTAACCGGAACGTTTCCAAATCATTTAGGAGAAGATCCTTTTCCTTTGCAAAATCTTTTATAAAGCAATTAGGAAATTCGTTTGTTTTTGAAATCCTTGATAGAATAAAGTCAAATATTTTCAAAGGGTTTTTCTTTCATAAAACACACAGTCGAAAAAGGTTTTCTCTGGTACAAAACTTTAGATCATGAAAAGGTAGTTTCCGTTGACTTAAAATCACTTCAACATTTCTTTTAAAAACGAGAATCTTATTCTTTTTGAAGTCAGCACTTTAAACACGGAACTTTTATAAATGAAAGCAAAACTTTCAAAGTTCTATTCAAGGCTTATTAAGGCTTTTAATCCTTATAATCATTGAGCACGGACTTAAGTCCGGCTTCTCAAAATTCAATCAACAGTAATATATCTCAAACAATAATATCACAGTTAATGACAGTTCATCACATATATATAATTCACAATACTGTAAAGCAGGTAATAATCAACTTCAAGTAATAATCACAATAGCTCAAGTAAACAAGTCATTCAAGTATTGACTCCATATCATATTAATATTCAAATCACTCAAGTCAAACACATACACACATGCATATAGTCATTGAATATCCCTAGGCAATCCCCTCTTACCTTTGGTTAGGTAGAGATATGAGATGCTTGGATAGAAGTACCGCAAACATCCTTGCTTTCTCCACGATAGAAGTCTAAGGTTATAAACACAAGATCACAAGTTAAAATCAACCAAGAACACTAAACCACAAGGTATTAGGTTTGGCCAAGACAATAAATTAGGGTTAGAGATCCCCGAAAATTATACAACTCATGGATTTATGATCCTTAAGTGTTGGGATTTCATAAACAACGATCATTTAACAAGGTTGAATTTAAAATCCCACTAAGTTATAAACTTAGGGTATTTGGCCAAGGCTATTAAAATAGGCTAGCATTCTCTAAACTTTCCAATCTCTCAGGTCTAGCATCCACACATAGGAAGGAGCTCAAAACCATTATCATTTTGGAAAATGAAAAACAAAGTATCCTAGGTCCATAACCTTCTTGGTTCGGCCTTCATAGGATTTATAGGCTAGAAATCTCTAAACTTTCCAATCCTTTAGACTTGGAATCAAAATATCATATGGAGCTCAAGTCCATGATCATTTTGGAAAACAATGGAAACTTAAACACTCCAATCTCTTAGACTTAGCATCCAAATATCTTATGGAGCTCAAGTCCATGATCATTTTGGAAAATAAGAAATAACACATCCTAGGTTCAATAACATAGAATAAACAAGTTAGAAATCCTTAAACTTTCCAATCTCTTAGACTTAGCATCCTTCTACATTAAGGAGCCTTAGTCCATGATCATTTTGGAAAATGAAACTCAAACATCCTTGCTCTAAAACATTTAAGTTTCGGCCTGATAGTGTGATTTCGCATCATATTTCATGTACATTTTTGCATGCATTTTCATATAGTTTAGGCATATTTAAATTGATTTTTATTAGTTTTTACCTTGGAACGGGTGTTGACTATTCTAGGCAAGTATACCTAGTCGTGCAAGTAATACGGTGGTGAGACCGTTTATCGTTCCCACGAGGACTGTGACAAGTACTAGCACTTACCGAATCAATTACTATTTAAGCGGATATTTGGATTGAAGGGAGCTCGATAGTAAATACCAAGCCCAATCAGATTTAAAACCTAAACTAAACAAAATAAAGAGAAAAATTCTTTTTGGGTTTTTGTCGAACACTTGGAAGGCAGTTAGAGGGATTCTTCAAATATATGAAATATGTTGGGATTAGGTTCACTAAACTTCATCCCCATGCAATGAAATGACTAATAAACAGTTTCTACTTCAAATATGACAATCAATCCACTAGATTACTCAAGTCTTCATTCCTCAGATGACAAGAGCCTAAATCCACTAATAGACCCGAATTCCTTAGGTGGCCTAGATTAATGAATTTGCATGATGATCAGGGATTACACAATTGCTAATAAACCTAATTAAATCCATTCCTAGATACAAGGTTTACTAGGTGGTTGATTTCAGTTCTAGTTCTAATACGAATTTTCCAATTGCATACCAAAACAATGATCAAGTTATAGAGGATCAAGCCACAACAAGCATTAAGCATAGAAATCAATCACTCATAAAGAAGTAAAAACTGTATGACAAGATCAAGTCAAATACATGGATAATTCAGAAATAGCTGCACCTAACCCCAACAATGGGAGTTTAGCTACTCATGATCATAGCCAAAACCAAAGAATTAGAGATGAAAAGGAGGAGAAACTCCATGGAATCCTTGTGCAACTGCCCCTGGTTCAGAGAGAGTGTTTGAGGGTTTCCAAACTGTTTTCTTCTGTTCTGCCCGTGCCTCTATATAGATCAGGATTCGAGTCACGGCCGTGATGCCCATCACAGCCAGGCCGTGACGCTTTCTGTCTTGGCGCGCTTTCAAATTTTGGAGCATCACGGCCGTGATGCTCATCACAGGCAGGCCGTGATAGCTTCTGCCTTCACCAAATGATATGTCACGGCCGTGATGGGCATCACGGCTTGGCCGTGACAGATTCTGCCAAGAAGGGGTCTGGCTCCATTAGCATGTCACGGTCGTGATAGGCATCACGGCTAGGCCGTGACAGCTTCTGACTTGTGCCTTCTTTCTTCTCAATTATTGCTCGATCACGGCCGTGATGGTCATCACGGCCAGGCCGTGATGGGCTCTGCTTGGGTCATTTTCTTCACTTTTCAAGCTCTGTCTTCATCCAAGCTCCATCATGGCTAATCTTGAGCATTTTTCCTTAAATTCCTGCAAAACAACACCAAGAAACCACCTTACCCGTTCCAAGGTAAAAACTAATAAAGTCAAATCAAATATGCCTAAAGTATATGAAAAATGCATGCAAAAATGTATATGAATTATGATGTGAAATCACACTATCAACGGATAAGCCGGTTTTGTGGCGTTGTTTTGCAGGAATTAAGGGTAAAATGCTCAAGATTGACCATGATGGAGCTTGGATGAAGATAGAGCTTCAAAAGTGAAGAAAATGAGCCAAACAGAGTCCATCACGGCCTAGCCGTGATGACCATCACGGCCATGATCGAGCAAAACTGAAGAAGAAAGAAGGCAAAAGTCAGAAGTTGTCACGGCCTAGCCGTGATGCCCATCACGGCCGTGACATGCTAATTGAGCCAGACCCCTTCTAGGCAGAATCTGTCACGACCATTCCGTGATGCCCATCACGACCGTGACAGACCAATTGGTGAAGGCAGAAGCAATCACGCCCTAGCCGTGATGAGTGTCACGGCCGTGACAGATCAAAATTTGAAGGCGCGCCCAAGGCACAACACGTCACGGCCGTGACGCACGCCCAATCTATAAATAGGCATCTGGGCAGAACAAAAAGGCAGCTTGACCAGGGGATTTTTTACCCTAGGAACACTTTTACCCTAGGGAGACTCTTGGGATACAAAAAGAGGCGTGTTCTCTTTGCTCTTGGACTGGAAGAAGATTGGATTGGAAGAAGATTGCAGGATTCGTCATGGAGTTTTCTTCATCTCTTCTCTCTTTCTCTTTTGTAGTTTCCTTTATCATGAGTAACTAAATCCCTTTTTGTTGGGATTAGATGTAGCTAAACTGAATATCTTGTAATTGCCTTGATTGATTAATCTATGTTTATGCTTTGTTATTAGTGTTTGATTCCTATGCTTAATGCCTTTTGTGGTCTGATCATCCATGAATTGATTTTGAGATTTGATTTGCAATGGGGACGTTCTTATCAATTCTTGATCTGGAATTAATCACCTAGTAAACCTTGCATCTAGGAATGGATTTTGGTTTATTAGTAATCGTGTAATCCTTACTCTTAATGCAAATTCACTAATTAGGCCACCTAAGGAATTAGGGTTTAATTAGGGGATTTAGGCTCTTGTCATCTAAGGAATTAGGGCTTGAGTAATCTTGTGGATTGATTTTAATATTTGAAGCATAAACTGGATTGGTGTTCTTGGTATTGCATGAGGCTAAGGTTTAGTGAAGTCTAGTCCCAACATTGTTCATCATATTTGAAGAATCCCCAGTTTTGCATTCCAAGTGTTCGATAAAATTCCTAAAAGAACTTTTTCCATTTATTTTGTTTATCTTAATTGTTAAATATTCACTTAGATAGTAGTTGATTTGTTACGTGCTAGTACTTGTCACAGTTCTCGTGGGAACAATATTGGTCTCATCATCGTATTACTTGTACGACTAGGTATACTTGCCTAGATTCTGTCACCAAGTTTTTGGCGCCGTTGCCGGGGAGTCGGGGACTCTGTTCCAATATTAGCATACCCATTTCGACTACTAATTTAAGCACAATTTTGTTTCTTCTGTTTCATTATCCGTTTCTCTTTATTTTTATTTTTTATATATATTTGATCTTTTCTTTTAAGTTTTGTTTGTGCAAGGTGGATGCAATTCATGGACAGTTATTATTATCCATCTGATGAGGAAGCTTCAAGTCATATTTTGGAGAACAACTTGTGTTGGGGAGACGACTTAGATTTGGGAGATCATGATATTCCAGCACAAGTTGATTGTATGACGGGCAAGCTTGTATATAGAGTCTCCAAGGAGGAATGGGAAACCTTTTGTTCGTATTTACCACCTCCGCCACCATGTTTACAAGTGATTCCTAAAGAGCCACGTGAAGCAAAATCTGAGCAAAATATGGTTGCGGGGATGGATCAAAATAGAGATGAAGTGGTGGTGGTAGACGAGTCACAAGGAGAGGAAGTACCTTTCACAAATCCTTGGGAAAGCACAAGTGAGAAGGCAAGTCATTTGGAAAGCAGTCACTCCACCATGCTTGCTAAGAAACCTGAAATTGCTGCATTAGATAAATATGTTGGCTTACATGCATGTGTGGACACTGCAAAGTTAGTCCCTTCCACTTGTCGGTCAAACTTCCTTGTGAAAATACCATTTGACCCGAAAGGAAGTGAGTTCATTATGATGGTTAAAAAGGTCAATGGAGTTTTCACACACTTGCTAGGAGGAACCGAGGACAGAGTCATATTGCTTCTGCAATCGCCACTCCACAAGCCATGGGATCCGGGAGGAGGATCCTAGGCCTGTCAAGCTAGTGACGTTAAAGAAGCGCTTCTTGGGAGGCAACCCAAGTTTTATTTTCATTTTCCATTTGTTTTTGAATTTAACTCTTGAATAATTTGAGAAGATCAAGAGTAATAAGATCATAGATCAATAGATTTGTCAAGTATTTTCAGGTTCTAAAGGATGGAAGAGCAAAAAGGGCAAGGACAACAGAGGTCAGCAACCATCACGCCCAGGCCATGACACTGGTCACGACCGTGATGAGCCAGCCATGAAGATCAGAAAGAATCATGGCCCAGCCGTGATACCCATCACAGGCGTGATGAGAGGACCCTGGAAATCAGAGAGCATCACGACCTAGCCGTGATGGAGGTCACGGTCGTGACAGGCCAGCTCCTGTGGATCAGAATTGATCACGGCCTGCCCGTGAAGAGCATCACAGCCGTGACACAATTTCCAGCCTCCCTTTGACTAGGCATGTGAGCCACCACCCGCTACCGCCTCGGTGAGTTGTTCCGTTTTTCTCCTCTCTCCGACTTGATTATTTACATTGGGGACAATGTAAGCTTTTAAGCTTGGGGTAGGGGTATTTTTGCATTTTGCATGTTGCATTCATATAGGCATAGTTTTGCATGATCACATGATTCGATTGCCCTTTGCTTAGATTATGCATCCAATTGTGAGAACTTAGTGCCAAATAAATTGAGATAGTGAATTTTTGAACCCAATTTTTTTTTATTCTTATGATAAGGCTACAAATAAAAATACTCGAGATGATCTTTGATAGTTGACAATTAGCATGTGGTTCCGTAGATTTGTGTTTCTCATTGATTTTTGAACTACTAAATGTGAGATTTTGAGCCAAAAAGGGGTACTCATTAAATCTACCCCATTCTTTATGATAGAGTGTGTTGTTCCTCTTGGATTGTATTCTCTAGAACTTGACTTGAAACCGTTTTAAAGCTTAAAAATTTTTGAAAACATTTTTGAAAATGATCGAGGCACTAGGTATTTTTCCGGCCTTCTGAGCTTTGACTAACTAAATGCTACCCCGTAGTTGCCCAATTTTGAGCCTGAAAGAATAAAATACTTTTCTTGGTACCTTGAATTACTTTGATGAATAATGCTTGGTATGACACCTTTTAAGGTATTACAAAAAGGGTAAAAAGGTAGTTGAAAAAGTATGGGATGAGAAAGTTAGAAAAATATCTCTCTTGAATTGAAAATCTCCCCTTCTCCAATGCTAAAAAAAAATTGTATATATATAAATATGGGGAAGGGGATGACAAAAGGAAGTGAGAAATAAAACAAAAAGAAAGAAAGAAAGGTGGAAAAATGAATCAAAACCCATAAAGGTATTTTAGAATGTGTCATGCTTTGCAATGCTTGATAATTTGTTTAGCCTTCTTGAAATTCCCTTTTCTTGATTTCCCCACCTAACGATTAATCCCATGGCCCCGTTACAACTAAAGTAAAGACCTCTTGATTCTTAGGTGTTTTCATTAATAAAGTAGAGATTTGGTTAATAGTCAAGCTTATGGTAGAATTCATTCCTTGAGGAAATTGAGCGAGTTGTTATATATCCCTAAACACTTGAGTGAGGTGAGAAAGAGTGCCCGAATCAGTGAGAATATGAGTCTAGGAAACCTAAGCTTCTAATTAGACTTGAAATTGATTGTCTCTTGGTGAATTATTTGAAAATGCCTGTTACTTGGATTAGTTACTCGGGTTCTTGGTTCACTATCCATGTTCTGATTATTTATCTCTTCTGGCCTTAGTGATTGCTTGAGGACAAGCAAATGAATAAGCTTGGGGTCATTTGATAGTGTGATTTCGCATCATATTTCATATACATTTTTGCATGCATTTTCATATAGTTTAAGAATATTTAAATTGATTTTTATTAGTTTTTACCTTGGAACGGGTAAGACGGTTTCGTGGCGTTGTTTTGCAGGAATTAAGGGTAAAATGCTCAAGATTGACCATGATGGAGCTTGGATGAAGATAGAGCTTGAAAAGTGAAGAAAATGAGCCAAACAGAGCACATCACGGCCTAGCCGTGATGACCATCACGGCCTAGCCGTGATGACCATCACGGCCATGATCGAGCAAAACTGAAGAAGAAAGAAGGCAAAAGTCAGAAGCTGTCACGGCCTAGCCGTGATGCCCATCACGGCCGTGACATGCTAATTGAGCCAGACCCCTTCTAGGCAGAATCTGTCACGGCCAGGCCGTGATGCCCATCATGGCCGTGACAGACCAATTGGTGAAGGCAGAAGCAATCACGACCTAGCCGTGATGAGTGTCACAGCCGTGACAGATCAAAATTTGAAGGCGCGCCCAAAGCAGAACACGTCACGGCCTGGCCGTGATGGCCATCACGGCCGTGACGCACGCCCAATCTATAAATAGGAATCTGGGCAGAACAAAAAGGCAGCTTGACCAGGGGATTTTTTACCCTAGGAGCACTTTTACCCTAGGGAGACTCTTGGGTTACAAAAAGGGGCGTGTTCTCTCTGCTCTTGGACTGGAAGAAGATTGGATTGGAAGAAGATTAGAGTATTCGTCATGGAGTTTTCTTCATCTCTTCTCTCTTTCTCTTTTGTTGTTTCCTTTATCATGAGTAGCTAAATCCCTTTTTGTTGCGATTAGATGTAGCTAAAATGAATATCTTGTAATTGCCTTGATTGATTAATCTATGTTTATGATTTGTTATTAGTGTTTGATTCCTACGCTTAATACCTTTTGTGGTCTGATCATCCATGAATTGATTTTGAGATTTGATTTGCAATGGGGACGTTCTTATCAATTCTTGATCTGGAATTAATCACCTAGCAAACCTTGCATCTAGGAATGGATTTTGGTTTATTAGTAATCGTGTAATCCTTACTCTTAATGCAAATTCACTAATTAGGTCACCTAAGGAATTAGGGTTTAATTAGGGGATTTAGGCTCTTGTCATCTAAGGAATTAGGGCTTGAGTAATCTTGTGGATTGATTTTAATATTTGAAGCATAAACTGGATTGGTGTTCTTGGTATTGCATGAGGCTAAGGTTTAGTGAAGTCTAGTCCCAACATTGTTCATCATATTTGAAGAATCCCCAGTTTTGCATTCCAAGTGTTCGATAAAATTCCTAAAAGAACTTTTTCCTTTTATTTTGTTTATCTTAATTGTTAAATATTCACTTAGATAGTAGTTGATTTGTTACGTACTAGTACTTGTCACAGTCCTCGTGGGAACGATATCGGTCTCAACACCGTATTACTTGTACGACTAGGCATACTTGCCTAGATTCCGTCACCACGGCCTACATAGGATAATGAGGGAAAATATTTTTTGTTTGATAACAACTCTTTGGTTTAGAATCACAAGGTATTAAGAGTTCTAAATCTGTGATCATACTTGGAAAGTTGAAACATAGTATCCTAGGCTTACTTATACATATTTTTGGTCATCATAGGAAAACGAGCTATCAAACCTTTCAAGATTTATATATTTAAGATCAAGGAATAGTTAGAAACTCAAGCACATGATCATATTCCAAAAGTTGAAGCAAAAACCTCATAGGCCACATATGCTTAGCATTCGGCCTTCAAAAGAAGATATAGATAGAGATTTTTGTTTTACACAACCTCTTGGTATGTGAAAAATATAAGTTAATACAAGACTGTAGAAAATGGTTTCAACTCAAAAGGAGTTTTCTACCATTTTAGAGATATTTTAGAAGTTTAAAGCATATAAAGAACACATAAAGCAAACTAAGAAATATGAGATGAAACTTGCAAAAAGATTCATATAAGAGCATTACCCTTAGTATAAGGAAGAACTTTAATGAGGAACTCAATTGGAAAAGACTAATAAAAATGGAAGCTTTAAGTGTTTGAGAAAAAAAGAAGAAGAAGAAATGGAAGAAGTTGAAGAAGTATGAAAATGGAGGACGAAAATGAGAGAATGAAGATGAGTGATGATTATATAGAGGAGGGAGAGGGGAGCACGGAATTTTGGAGAGAGGATGAGCTTGAAGAACAAGTTTTGTCATTAAGACTTGTTTGGTTGAAGAGGAAAGAGAAAAATAGTTTTTTAGAATATAATATAATATAATTTGAAACGTGTGATGATTACACTTTTGGAGTGTGTCATAAACCTTTCCTATCGTGTCCCATCAAGTCACTTCACTTCTTTTGTGCTCCGTAATCTGCTCTATTTCGTACCCGGTTGCATTTCCGATCATAATTCTTCTGATGTTTTCACCCGAATAAAATATTATATTCTACTTTTGAACGAAAATTTTCAAAATAACCAAAGTTGAAGGAAACATAATAAAAACACTAACCGTCTCGCTCACGGGTCAAAATTAGGTTTTCTGCACAGTAAACTTGTATCAGCAGTGAAAACGCAGACCGCCTTCCGTCTGAATTTTCAACCGAAAATTTTACCGTGACTTCATATGTTACAACAACACAAGAAAATGATTTTATTTTAATTAAAATCATCCTCTGAGTTTAATCTAAAATAAACACATTTAAATTTGTATTTACTGCTACATAAAGCATAGGAAAAACAGGATGTTATATATAAAGCCTTGTGTAGTTTATACACCATATGCTCACTTCCTTTATTCTCATACCCTTTTGGTTGTTCAACATAAGCATCCTCACTCAAGGTTCCATGAAGGAAGGCAGACTTTACATCCAGTTGAAAGATCTTCCATCCACTTTGTGCAGCAAGAGCTATAATCATTATGACCGTGTCCATTCTAGCAACCGGAGCAAAAACCTCATTGTAGTCAATTCCATGCTCTTGTGAATATCCCTTAGACACCAGCCGTGCTTTATATTTATCAACCTCACCATGTTCATTCAGTTTGGTTTTATAGATCCATTTGACTCAAATTTTTTTTTGCATTCTTTGGTAACTCAACCAATTCCCGGGTGTGATTCTTCTCTATTGCTTTGATTTCAACCTCCATGACTTGTCTCCACTTAGCACTCTTTACCGCCTCTTCAAAATAAATGGGATCAGAATTATCAATCTGAGCCATGTTAATGAAATCTTCACCATCTGATAGCCCTTCTCCTGAAACATAATCATCCATCCAGCTTGGAGCATGTCTCACTCTGCCTTCTCAACTTGTGTTATTCTGAGTTGTGTTATTTGGAGCTGCATCTTGATCAGTTTCACCTCTTTCTCCTTCTTTATTTATGTTGGTATCAATCTGTTCACTATCAAAGTTTGCAAATTCACTGTCCTCCCATTCTAAGTCCTCTTGTACAGCTTCTTTGTTGTTTGTGCTCCAATTCCACTGTTTATCTTCCTCAAAAATAACATCTTGGCTTATTAATACCTTCTTTGAAACTGGATCATACAACTTGTACCCTTTAGATTCATCACTGACACCAAGAAGAACACATCTAACACTCTTGTTCTCCAGCTTTGTTCTCTTAGCATCTGGAATGTGTGCATGCCCCATACTTCCAAATACTCTAAAATGCTCAACTGAAGGTTTCTCACCACTCCATGCTTCTTCAGGTGTCATTCCTTTAACTGCCAAGGTAGGAGATCTGTTCAGAACATATACTGTCCACTTTACAGCTTCAGGCTAGAAAGTCTTTGGAATACTTTTTTCTGATAGCATTGATCTCACAAGATTCATCATAGTCATGTTCTTGCACTCGACCACTCCATTTTGTTGTGGAGCATAAGCTGTGGTCAACTGTCTCTTTATCCCATTCAGCTTGCAGAATTCATTAAACTCCGAAGAAATGAATTCTCCTCCTCTATCTGTACGTAAACTTTTAACAAGCAAACCACTTTCTTTCTCAACAAGTGTTTTGAAACACTTGAAGTGATAGAAAGCTTCTGATTTTTCCAAAAGAAAATAAACCCATGCTTTTCTAGAATAATCATCTATGAAGCATAAGAAGTACCTCATTTGGTTGTTAGATGCTGGAGTAATTGGACCACATATGTCTGCATGAACTAGCTGCAACTTTTGGCTTGCTCTCCACTTACTTTTCTTAGGCATTGGCTCACGGTGCGGCTTGCCTTTGACACAATCGGTACATATAATTGTATATGTAGGGAGATCGGGTAATCCACGTACCATGTTCAAGGTTTGAAGTAGTTTCAAACCTTTGTAACTGAGGTGCAAACCTGCAATGCCACAAATGAGGAAGATCCAGTGTGATAGTGTTGAAGCATGCTTCTTTCTTCTCTGGAGTTCCAATAGACAATATGAACATCCTATTATAAGTCATATTGGTCTGTAGGATTAGTCCCTTGTGTGGATGATAGATGATGCATGTTCCTGACTTAATCATGATGATTAGCCCCTTCTCTTGTAGTTAACCTATACTCAAGAGATTGTTCTTGAGTTCAGGTACATAAAAAACATCTTGTATCACATGAGTGACACCATTTATGCTTAGTTTCAAATTGCCTTTGCCAAGCACATTCATCTTTGTGTTGTTCCCAACCTTCACTGAATTCCTGAAAACTTCATCCATCTCACTAAACTTTGATTTATCTCCACACATATGATTTGAGCATCCCGAATCCAAAAACCAAGCCTCCTCCTTCTCTGCATGATTTTGAGGTAGATCAACATAGGACATGAGAAATATCTCTTCTCCTTCATCAAACTCAGCATAATTCACCTCCTTGTCCCATAGCGGACTTTCATTCTGGTAGTGGCCTAGCTTTTGGCATTTGTAGCATTCAACCGTGGCTCGATTGATGCTTTGCCTTCCTCTTCCTCTCCCTCGACCTCTGCCTCTGCCTCTTCGCCTTGTGCCAAATGAGTTTTCTGAACTCACTTTCAGTGCCTGCTCTTCTCCACTTGGCTTGATAAACTTTTGTTCATGAACCACTAAAGAGCTTTGTAGTTCATCAACAGAAAGTGTATCAATGTCCTTAGATTCTTCAATTGAGGCAACAACATAGTAAATTTCTCGGTCAAGGTTCTAAGGACCTTTTCCACGATGGTGACTTCCTTCATGTCCTCTCCATTGCTCCTCATCTTATTAGGTATGGCCATAACTCGAGCAAAGTACTCGGTTATGGTTTCACCAACTTTCATCTACAGTACTTCAAAATCTCTCCTCAGTGCTTGTAGAGTAGAGCGCTTCACTCTTACATTCCCCTCAAACGTTTTCTTCATTGAGTCCCATATGTGTGTGGTTGTGCGCTTCTCTAGGATCTGTTCAAGAATTGTCCTGTCAATGGCTTGAAACAGGTAATTCTTAACTTTGAGGTCTCTCATCATCAGATCCTCCAACTCCTTTTTCTGCACCTCAGTCGACTCTACTCCTTTTGTTGGTTCTGTATAACTAGTCTCCACCAAACTCCAATACCCTTTTGATCTCAAAAGATTTTCCATAAGCAAACTCCAATGGTCATAGTGATCACCAACAAAGCGTGGTATGGCGGGTGCCATGAAATTCTTATCCTCACTCATTTTGTGAATCACTCAAATGCTGCTGCTTTTTGTATATCAGGCCCCAGGATGGAGCTCTGGTACCAATTTGTAGAGATCAGAAACAGGTCTAAACAAATGGAAGAATGAATAACTTCATTGAATAATAAACAAGCCTTTAAATAGGCCTATACACTAGTGCAATAAGTGTTTTTTACGTCAGTTAAAATTGATTTTTTACGTCGAATCTCGATCGAGCGTAAATACAGGTGACATTAATAGTTAATATTTTAACGTCGGTTGAGAAGCGACGTTAAATATAAAACTATTAACGCCGTTCTTTAACAAAACCGGCGTTAATTTTGTAAAAATTAACGTCGATTTTTAAACAAGCGGCGTTAAACATAAAACTATTAACGTCAGTTCTTTAAGACAACGGACGTTAATTTTGTTAAAACTAACGTCAGTTGTTATAAAGAACTGACGTTAAAGGTTTAATTTTAACGTCAGTTGTAATAAACAACTGACGTTAATAGTGTACTGTATATTTTATAAAATACTATTAACGTCAGTTGTTTGATACAACTGACGTTAATAGGTTTTTTTTTAATTCAGTTTTAAAATGTCACTCCCCTCAGCTATCCCTGCATTCAGTAAATATCCCAGTAACACAGAATATCACACACATTACATAATTGCAAAGGAAAAATGGAACAATGGGGGGACTTAAAACCAAAACCCATGTATATATATAAATAAATTTTAATTCCAATGTCTAAAAAACAAAACTACCAATCTAAGGATATATATATACATGTTATTAATTAGTTTCTAAAGTCTAACAAAAAAACTATTTATCTAAGTATTGCGGAGGTATCCTGTCAATTCCTTTTTCAGCCGCATACTTGAAGAAGAATTCAGCGAAGCGCATCCTCAAGTCTCTTAATCTTCTTGAATAGGCGATTGGTCGATAAATGCCTAGACACGTTCAAATAATAACAATAACATCAATGCAAGTCATCTTCAAAACTATAATATATAATTTAACAAGTTGTTTAAATATTACCTTATTCCATCCATCCGTAATAGATGCGGAGACTATGTTCAGCATATGAAGCATCACATAATAGCAAAGACGACCACCCGTCAATTTGAAATCGAGACTACCAACAAAATTAATTTCAACGTCAGTTGAATATACATATAAATTAGTAATTATAATATTAATTATTTGATAAATAAACTACCAAACCTTGAGGATGTTCCATACAGGATTTGCTTTAGCCTTAGAAGTCTTACTTCTCCCGTTGGCGCAACTTATGCTACTCGCCTTCAGCGCGCTATCATAAACAAATAATCATGTCGATCAATTAACAAATTCATATATCATGTGTGTAATAAACTAAAAACAACTGATATTAAAACTTAAATTAAATTTAAGATTAGTTACTTACTTATTTACAGCTTCCAACACCACCTGTGGCGGCTGTTGGTGGAGAGAGCAAAAGAATATGACAATATGCCTAGATGGGTGAAGTACGAACAACTGCCAATGGATTTTCATACAGTAGGGAGTCAGATATAATTCTTTCGGATTGTATCCCAACAAGTTCCCTAAGTATTTACTCAATGCATCGCCAGCAAAGAAATCGGGCAGAAGTATTGAC
The DNA here is from genome assembly GCA_030762895.1 of Sophora flavescens. Taxonomy (NCBI): domain Eukaryota; kingdom Viridiplantae; phylum Streptophyta; class Magnoliopsida; order Fabales; family Fabaceae; genus Sophora; species Sophora flavescens. Next base: position 227,972,920 of record CM061065.1, read on the forward strand.
GGATCTAAGAAACCGTAAACTGATGCAACGCCCTTATCAAGCTGAAGACGATGGAGATACCTAAGATATGAAAAGGTGTGGATGTTAATTACATAATATATATATTGAAATTAAAATAAATTATTAAATGGAAAAATACCAAAAATAAATAAGTTATAAAATTAAAATTAACTTACGTGCACCAGAGACTAAAAACATTGCTGTTCATCCAGACGTTATTTCTGCAGGCGTTCCCAAGATCGTCACCACAGAAGGTAAATATCCTTCGTTGATCTGGGCGTGCCACCCATCCATCGTGCTCCAATGGACATTCAAAAATCTCAAACGCATAATCCTCACCAAGTGAGAACAAACGAGTGATAGGTGACAGCGACACCGACGTCGACTTGCCCTTCAGTTTAGGAAAAATAAAATAGATAAGTTTTTGATAATTAAAAAAAACACAAGTAATTATTTGACTAATTTGGACATTAATAATGAATACATACCTTTGTTAACATTTTGATCTCACGTTGTTTGGAGTCCAACTCAAGCTCACGCCTTTTCATTTCCAACTCATGCTCATGGCGTTGGACTTCGAACTCCCGCTCCCTAGCTGCCAACTCATCGTCCTCCACATGTGCCCTACTAAAACTCTCTTTTGTGCTCACATGTGAAGGGTTGGCATGCCCTGCGGTGTCCTGGGATGTACCGACGGAGGAAAGCTCTCTGGCAAGCGCCTGCTTGAAGTCTGGGTTGGATATTAAGCCTTGCATTAGATGTGTTGTAATAGTTGGGTTGGACATGAGGTGCTGAGTAATGTCAGCCAAAATTGATGCTTCATCGACCACCCGCTTTCGTGAAGTAGACTTGCCATAATATTCTTTGATGGTCACGTTCCCAGGAACACTGAGAACCCAACCAGGATGGTCTTTCTTGCCTAGAGCAGTCATCAAGACGCCCCGCCATCCAGAAGGGACGAATGCGCCCTGGGAGGATTGTGCTTTAAGATCCATCTACAATGAAAAAAATGAAAAAAACGTGCAAGTGAAAAGTGTTGCAAATATCTATACAAATATCAATTGAAATCAAGTTTATTATTTACTTACAATCTTATCTGTCACTTCGCGAGTGGCATCAACTTTAAAAGATCCCGTCTTTGTCATGCGGCCGGCTAACCAGACATCCTCGCGGTCAATGTCCGACGGAGGACTTAATGGTGTGCCCTCAGGCACCTCTCCTCTTTCAATCCTACCAGAGTGCTCTTCCTGCTTCGCCCTCAGCCTATCCGCCATCATCTGCTCGATCCGAGTCTGGTACCCACCCTGAGACATAGTGTGGCGATGGACGTTCTTTGCCTGATTCTGCCGACCCTTATTTGCCTTAGCCTATTCAAACAAAAACACATAATTAAATACAGTTAAATGATCTATAATAAGCATACAAAATTAACTTAATCAACCAACCTGAAATTCTCCATCCTGTCGACTCCTGGCAAACATATCCCAAGTATCCTGATCAATCCATGGATAATCCGAGAACATTTTATCAAGCCGCTTCTTCCCAGATACATAGTACCTGGTAAGATCATGCTTGAACCCATTCCAACGCTTTGATGCCATTTTCATACATTTATGACGATGATCCTCGTCATTTGGCACAGTCCAAGCTACCTACACCTTAAATACATAACAACTGGATGGATTATAACTCGGATAATTATCTAATAATGTAAACCAAACAAATGTAAAGGTAAAATACCATGATAGCCTCCCAAATCTGATCCTTAACGTTCTGTGGAACGTCATTCCAGTGGTTGTAGTTGATGTTTACGTGCTGCTTCGCTTGTAGAAACACCCACTTATTAAATTCTTTAGTACGGGGTCCCTGGGCATTTAGATTAGCATCGAAGGACACCTCAAACTTCTGTCCGCTTTGCCTGTCCTTCTCTAGTTTCTTCAACGAGGTGGCTCCTCTACCCCGTTTCCTATGGGCCTGTGATGTCTGTATGGACAAAAAAAATGATAAAATAGAGGGTTGTAACATTATAAACTTACATTAAAAAGAAGGACTAAAGATAGTATATAACATGTAAACTTACACTAGAATCAGGCGTAGGCGTGATCGGGTCCTGCGAAGCCCCCACAGTGTCCTCCCGTGCATGTGGGCTATCCGATTGATCCATATGTATGCCTGTTCAGAAACAATATATATGTATTAACATAGGTTATAACTCAAAATAAATACAGAAGTATAAATAAAAATAACTAGATAGGTCCTGTAGATATACAAAACATCTATCCAATATAAGGACAATACGGGAGATTGAATTTTTGAAGAGTGCCAAGCACTGGTCACAGCCTGGCCGTGATGTCCATCACGGCCGTAGCGTGCCAACTGAACCAGACCCTCAAGGGCAGAATTGATCACGGCCTAGCCGTGATGAGCACCACGGCCGTGACAGATCAACCAGCAGAGCAACATGCACTCAAAACCAAAAATAGAGACATTCCAAACAACTCAAACTCACGGTTTCAAGTTTCAACTACTGAGACTACAGTTTCAACATACACTCAAAACCAAAAATAGAGACATTCCAAACAACTCAAACTCACAGTTTCAAGTTTCAACTACTGAGACTACAGTTTCAACATACACTCAAAACCAAAAATAAAAAAATGTGCCCTAAAGACTCACCAGAAATAGGCGCTCGCGTGGTGGTGGGGGGAAACTCGAGTGGTGGCCAACGTTCGATGTGGTTACTGAGAGCAGAGGGACAAGGAGAGTTAGTGCGCGAGAAGGGGAAAGAGAGATGTCAAGTTATTGCAAAGAATGAGCGGGAAAGACAAAGTTAGGGGTTAAGAGTGTACCTCACGGTGGTGGCAAAGAAGCCCTCGCGGTGGTTGCGGTGGAGATGAGCTCGCGATTAGGGCAGAGTGAGAGTGAGGGTTGAGAGTGAGGGTTGAGCGTGATGAAAAGAGAAAAGAGACGTACAGAGAAGTGCAGACGTCGCGCGGGTGTAAACGTTATAATCAAAATAAAACAACATTTTACGTCAGTTGTTAGTAAAAACTGACGTTAAAGGTCATATATTTAACATCAGTTGTCTTAAGAAAATGACGTTAAAAAACACTCACACTTCTAACGTTAGTTGTATTACACAACGGACGTTAAAAGTTTATTAGTTTCTGCAAAAACTAATAAACACTCACACTTCTAACGTCAGTTGTCTTAAGAAATTGACGTTAAAAACACTCACACTTCTAACGTCAGTTGTATTACACAACGGACGTTAAAAGTTTATTAGATTCTGCAAAAACATTCATTCCTTTGACTACTGTGCTACTTACCCATTCACCTTGTAACCTAATCCTCTTAATGAGCATTAAGTTTTTAGATAAGTTTTCAAGAAAATCATAATAGCTTAGTAACTTCATCCCCTGCTCCTATAAATAGCTTCCTTCCATCTTTTTAATTTTTTCTGCTTCACAATATGGCTCTGCCATGGAGATTAACTTCATCACTCTTTCTTCCTATGCCTAGACTCAAAGATCTTTGTCTTAATGGTCAAACAACTTCTGAGGTTGTGTAAATCACATAACATGGATGGTAAGGTTGGGTGAATCACGTAATGTGATTCTCTCACTTTATTTCATCCCCGTCATCCCTTTCACTTTGCTTTGGAAGCAAGTGACTGTGGATTCAAGACGATGCATCAAGGAATTCCAGTGAAGAAGAAAGATGCAAAGATCCATTTCACTTTGCTTTCTTGCTAGTGATCGAGGATTTACTTTGCATCATGGAATTCAAGTGAGGGAGGTGATGCATCCATTGGAGTTTCTGATGACAGGACTGAGAAGAAAATGATGTTGAAGCAGAAACTTTTTTATATTTTAGGGCTATGTTACAGAAATTTTTTATCTTTTAATCATGTAATTTTAACTTATGAATCGCTTCAATGAGATACGATTTGATTATACATATAACTTGTTTTATGTTAAGTGTTTATTTATTTTAATTTGCACAAGAATTTGTTTACTAATTCAAGCTAATTAATAAAAATTAAAAATAAACTTGTTTAAAAAAAGGTTTAGAAATAAACTGCACTATATGGAGTGATCTGCGTTAAGAGGGACAAAATGGACATAACCAATGAAATGAGTTTCATAATTATTTACGTCAGTTATTTATAGAACTGACGCAAATAGTGATTTAATATTTACAAACTCCCACCACCTCATTTTTAACGTCAACTTAATTTATGACTATCAAGTTCCCGTATATTAATTACATTATTTCCAATATTCATTCTGCACGTTTATAATATATAGGATTATTTACGTCAGCTATTTATTTAACTGAAGTAAAAATCACACTTTTAGCGTCAGTTGTATAAAAAACTGACGTTAAAAATAAATATTTTTTATTTTAAAAACACTTTTAACGTCAGTTTTTTTAAACAACTGACGTTAAAAGTGTATAGATATCTGCAAAAACATTCATTCCTTTGACTACTGTGCTACTTACCCATGCACCTTGTAACTTAATCATCTTAATGAGCATTAAGTTTATAGATAAGTTTTCAATAAAATCAGAATAGCTTAGTAACTTCATCCCCTGCTCCTATAAATAGCTTCCTTCCATCCTTTTAATTTTCGGCTTCACAATATGGCTCTGCCATGGAGATTAACTTCATCACTCTTTCTTCCTATTCCTAGACTCAAAGATCTTTGTCTTAATGGTCAAACAACTTCTGAGGTTGTGTAAATCACGTAACATGGGTGATAAGCTTGTGTAAACCACGTAATGTGAGTTGCTCACCTTATCATCCTTCCGGAGAATCAGCTGCTGGAGGGCAAATCGGGTGCTCGGGCGTCACAGTTCCAAAACCTCAGCTTTGGCAGCAAGTGACCGTCATGGAAGTCTCTACAACCACTGTCTTTGCTTGAAACAGATCTAGTGCACCTGTTTTTGCCTCTCTTGAGCTCTCTCATGCCCCCCAGTTTTCTGAGGTCTTAAAGGATGCAAGTGACTGTTCCAAGACCGTTGCTAAAACAGATCGAGTGCACCCTTCGGAGTATAGTTTTCCCTTTGGCATATTTCATAAAACTCTCTGATGGGATGTAGCTTTAATGTTTAGGATTTTAAACCCTTTCAATGAAACTTTTTATAGGATTTTAAACCCTTTCAATCTTCTGTATCAGTCTGTATTACACTTCATGAATGAGATCCGGTTTGGGTTATTGATTCAACTTATACTTCGCACATATATTTTAGCTTTCAAAACAGAAACACAAAACATCAAAGCAATTGTGAAACTGAAACTTTGAGGAAGGCAATGCGGAAGGGTACGTATACTAGATAAAAAAATTATTAAAATAACCTTTAACGTCAGTTCGATAAAGAACTGACGTTAAAACGTTCACTGTTAACGTCAGTTGTTTATTGAACTGACGTTAAAAGTGAGTCACTTTACTTTTAACGTCTGTCCTTAAAACAACTGACGTTAAAATTGAATTAATGAAGTCTGATATTTACAAAACTGCCACCGCCCCTTTTTTAACGTCTAGCTTTTGGTTAACTGACGTAAACCTTTACCGTTAATGTATATTTTCACTAGTGATAACAGAAGCATAAAAACAGAAAGATAAGCCTAACTTAGAGATAACTGTACTAAGAGATAACTATACTAAGAGATAACTGAATGAAAATAGATAAACTTCTAAGCAACCCTAAAACAGAATCCCAAAGATAAGATAACATAACAAACTCACCAATTATAAGACGAGTTGCACTCCCGCGGTTGGCGTTGCCGTCGTCGCTCCCTCACAATTTCTTTGTCTAGAGACCTTAATGCATCATCCTCCATTGCGGTTTGAGTTGTATAATGTTTTACACTATACCCTACATTCAGGTGGACTATGTTGGACGTGTCAAGGATGCTGAAACAGTATTGCAAAGAGCAATAAACGATCACATGTTTCTTTTCATATCTTATTTTATCAGAATGCTTTCTGAAGGAAGAAGTGTTTTGGTCAGGACATTCAAGAAAATAACACAAATTAGGTTTCTTTTAAAAATATGTGACAATGCTTTTATGTTGTGTACAAATTTATTTAGCTCTTTAGTGCAAACAAAGTTAACATTGTACACCTAATTAATTATTGTTTTCTGGAATGTCATATTATAATTTGTATGTGAGTAAGAATTTCACCATGCGACCTCAATGCCAAAGCTCTCACTTCCACTTCGGAAATGATTTTTTGACACACATTTTGCGACACAATACATACATCGTATGAACAGTGCCGCACAGTGCGGCACTGTAGCACTTTTTTTTTTTTTTTAAATTTAATTTTTTTTTGTAAATAAATTTTTTGATTAAGTATGTATCAATATCTGGTGAACGGGGTACAAATATCTGGTGAATGCCTTCAAATATGTGGTGAATGCCCATAATAAAACCAAGTTTTGGATGCCTTAGATTATCTGGTGAACGTAGTTCAATTATCTGGTGAATGCCTTCAAATATGTGGTGAATGCTCATACTAAAACCAAGTTTTGGATGCCTTAGAGTATCTGGTGAACGTAGTTCAATTATATGGTGAATGCCTTCGAATATCTGGTGAATGCCCATACTAAAATCGAGTTTTGGATGCCTTAGATTATCTGGTGAACGTAGTTCACTTAACTGGTGAATGCCTTCGAATATGTGGTGAATGCCTATACTAAATTAGCTTGTGGATGCCTTAGATTATCTGGTGAACGTAGTTCAATTATCTGGTGAATGCCTTCAAATATGTGGTGAATGCCCATACTTAATCAAAAAATTTATTTTAAAAAAAATTTAAATTTAAAAAAAAAAAAAACTGTGCTACAATGCAAGATAACGGTGCGGTGATCTGATCTGATCATTTGTGCAAGATTGTTCATACGGTGTATGTATTGTTGTCCGGCATTTTGTGTCAAATTAGCAAACCTGCTTCCACTTCCAGGTAACCTCAAATGCTATTCAACAATGTCCCTGTAAGATACATTGTATCTAATTTCTCTAAGGCGCCAGTTACCAAGATTAGAAGGATCGAAGGTGACACTCAAACATAAAAATTTAATTGTTCTCAGAAGTCAAGTTATGAAATGGATTTACCTGGGGAAAAATTCATTCAAGAATCCTGACATATATTTAAAATTGTTTTCTGTGATTCCAGTATGCAATCTTCTCTTCACTATGGAGTTAGACTCTATTGTCACACTGATACTAAAAGAGTTTGGTCAAGCAATGGGTGGCAGAAAAGTTTTTCATTTTTCTATACTTAGTACTTAACTTAAAGGTGATTAAATTTCTTATATATCTATGTTTCCTATTATGCAAATCAGCTTGTGGTGATGCTCATGTAGCCTGTTTCAAGCATATATGCACCAAAGGAAGGCAGAGATGGCCACTGGCAGACCTTCTTAGGGGTCGGGTCCCGACTCCCCCAAAATCCCTCCCTTTCTCTTATAAAAAAATTATGTATAATACCTATAAATAACTTGTACAATATATATTATATACAAAACTCATAAACTATCATATATTTTATCAGGGAACATTATTATTAGACCTATAGATCTAAAATTATTCAAAGAGTTGAACAATACAACATATATTCCATACAAAAGGGATGTTATTTTCAACTCAACGTCATTAATGTTCACTATAATTATATTTTTTCTTCCCTGCACATCTGCTTCAAGCTTCCTAATATTTCTTGTACGCGACGCAAGCACTAATTTGGATTTTACATGTTGGATGTTTACTTACTTTACATATCTAAGTGATAAAATTATATGAGAATAATTGTGAATTTTAAATGCATTATTTTGACTGATACTTAATGGCTCCCCAAAATTTTTACTCAAAATCCGTCGCTGAAGATATTTATTTTTTGGTGAAAGCCGTCGCTGAAGATGGCAAAGCATATATTGCATTTGCTGGAGCCGACCTGCCAACCATAATCTGAGAATATCCAATCTGTGAAATTTTTGCAAGCCATAGAGCTTTGAACCACTACAGAATTCAGAATTGTACTCTCTTCTAGTTCTAGGCATAAGTAGTAGAACCTCAAGTGCGCTATTGAATTTACACTAGAGCAAGAACTTTTGTGCGCTTGTCATGCACAAATCTTTATATATAAAAATAAAAGTGAAATCGTAGATAATTTAATAAAATATCAACTATGAGAAAATGATTAATATTATTAAAGAAAATAGTAATTACTTATAACCTTCTTTGCCACATCCGGAAAATTTTCACCTCTTTTTTTTGTCAAATAAAATAATAACAGTAATAAATATTCTTTTGATATATAGAATCGTGCAATTTTTATATATAAAAATAGAAGTGAAACTGTAGTATCTCCCAACTGCGGGCAATTTAGTAAAATAAAAACTACGAGAGAATTTTTAATATCATTAAAGAAAATAGTAATTAATTATAACCTTTGCTACGTCTGCCAAAATTTCACCTCTTTTTTTTTGTCAAATAAAATAATAATTTTTATATATAAAAGTAGAAGTGAAACTATTGTATCCCCCCCCCCCCCCCCCCCCAAATTATGGGTAATTTAGTAAAATACCAACTACGAGAAATCTTTATATATAAAAATAGAAGTAAAACTGTTGTATTTTCCCCCCAAAATTGCCGGCAATTTAGTAAAATACTAGCTATGATAAAATGTTTAATCTTTATATATAAAAGTAGAAGTGAAACTGTTGTATTTTTTCCCTTCAAAACTGCAGGCAATTTAATAAAATACCAGTTATGATAAAATGTTTAATCTTTACATATAAAAGTAGTAGAAGTGAAACTATTGTATTTTTACCCCAAAAATTATGGGCAATTTAGTAAAATACCAACTATGATAAAATGTTTAATATCATTAAAGAAAATAGTAATTACTTATAACCTTCTTTGATGCGTTTACCAAAACTTCACCTCTCTTTTTTTGTAAAAAAAAAAATAATAATAATAAAATATTCTTTTAATACATAGAATCGCGCAATAGAGGTAATTGGAGATGCTTCCTTGTTGTAGTGCGTGGGAATAGCAATAGCTGCAATATTTATTACAGCGCAATGGATACTATCTTTGCTTATAAATATTTTCTCCATTCAATTAGTTTATTTTGATATTATATGGTCATTGATCATGATCAATAAAAAAAATTTCAAGGATTTTATTGATAGGTTACAATGTATGTGCTATTTTATTTTTCAGAATTCTTATTTGGTTAAATTGTTATATAAATTGCCATGCTATACGAAGAATGACTATAATTAATCTAAAAAAATAAATTTTCTAATATTATATTAATTTTATATGAATGATAATTGTATTTTAAAATAGTAATATTATAATTTTAATAGATTTTTTATATTATATGATACTTTTTAAAGTGGTTTGATTGTTTTTATTTATGTTTTACATAAAAATGTTTTTTTTTTACAAAGAAAACAGATTGAAATTTAGAATGTAAAACTACTCCAGTTACCTTAAAAAAAATCAAATTCAATAACTACTTATTAAAAAGTATTTTTTATAATTATAAACAAATATAAAATAATTTCTACTTCTAAAAAATAATCTCTAAATTATTGAATATTAGAAATATTTTTTTAATCAGTAAGAAATGAACATTATTTTTAACTCAACTATAAAATGACATTTTTTTTTCCGGGTATTGTCTAACAATCACGTACAATAATTTTCTTTTTATTAACCATTAACTATATTGTGTTTAATTGGAGATAACACACTAGTTAATGTAATAGATGGAACCGCAATATTACTGTAGCACAATAGTGAGGACACTTGTTGGCACATGGGTTTTTTTTTTACTGCATCCATTTCTTTTTTTATATTTTAAATTATAGATCTATCTCTGTACCAAGATTTTGAAAATCGGACCGATCATTGAACCAGTGAAAGTACTGGCTTATGATTCATTGGTTCAACCGTGGTCAAACCGGTTTTAGTTAAATACATATTTTTAATTTTATATTCGTGATTCTAATTAAAATATACATATAGATATAAAAAAAAAAAATATAGTCAATAACAAGAATGACTTCCTTTTCCGAAAACAGTAATGATATTCTAACACCAAAAGTTGACACCAACTTTTGACACCTTGGTTAATCGGCGCAAATATTTGGTTAATTCAATTCATTATATGGTTAATCACGTGCAAAAATTTGGTCAATTCATGATGACCCATTAATCATATAAAGAACTGAATTAACCATATATTTGTACGTGATTAACCAAATATTTACATGGTTATGGAAAATAAGCTTCAGATGACCCATTAACCATATAATGAAATGAATTAACAAAAAATTTACACGTGATTAACCAAGGTATCATTGGAGGTGTCCAAATCAGACGTTAGAATATCATTACTGTTCCGAAAATAAAAATTATTGAACATATAATAAAACTACAATGTCCAGAGAACTACTCGTAGCTTGATTTTTGTTAAAATTTATTTTACAAAGTTGTGTTTATTGTTTCTAATTTCAATTTTTTCTTTATAAATGATAATTTCTTAGAACACCTAAAAGCATGTTTAGGACAATTTTGGGCTTCATGAAACACCTAATCACATGACCCAATAGGAAGCCCAACCCACAAATATGCAATAATGGATCCTTTTTAATTAAGCCCCACCCCTTGAGTAGGGTTTGTCGCCGCCAGCTATCCTTACACTAATGCGCAACCATCATCTCCTTCATGTTTCACTCTTCTTCTTCGCTGGATCAACTTACTGCACCGCAAGCTTTCTTTTCCATTTCTATTTCTTCACTTCTCCGCCATTTCATCATACTTATGGCGCTTTGTTTTTTCGTTGTTATTTTATTTTACTGCTTTTTATCCGAAGAACACCTGAACCGGTCCAAACCGTGAGCCTCCGGTTTTGACCGGTTCAACAGGTTTTCCACCGATTCCATGTATAGCCGGTTTTGGCGGTCTTTCTGACCGGACTGGTGTCTGTTCCCGGTCTAACCGGCGGGCCGGTCCGATTTCAACTATCTTGGTCTATACTAATTAATAAGGAGAAATGTTAATTTTACTGTAGCACAATAGTGCAAGCCAAATGTCAAGCTATGGAATTTTTGTATTATTTTATTATTTACTTTCTAAAATTTATATATTTTGTTGTTTTAAAATATTTACAAAGCGATAAAGGCACAATGTTCTGGGACTAATCAAACACGGCAATCTTTGAATTACCATAAATAGAGACATAGATATTCATATTCTTATGAGGGTCTTGCCCCCCTCCCCCCAAGTTTTTAAAATTTCATAAATTATTAATTGCATGAATTTATTAATTTTATGTCATTGACCGTTAAAAAAATACAAAACCAAAGTATATTTTTCTTGTATGGAGTTATAACTCTTATCCTCAGACTTTCTGATTATAGAGCATTCTTTTTTAGTTATGAATATACTTAAAACTATATTTTGTAACAAGATGGAAGATGAATTTTTAATTGATTGTCTTTATATATTGAAAATAAAATTGCTGAAAATTTTACTGTAGATTTAACTATAAATGATTTTTATCACATGGAATTTTTGTATTATTTTATTATTTACTTTCTAAAATTTATATATTTTGTTGTTTTAAAATGTTTTCAGACCAGTAAAGGTACAATATTTTGGGAAGTCAAACACGACAATCTTCGAATGGACATAAATAGCGGCAAAAGCTATCCATATTCTTAGGAGGGCCTTGGTCTCCTAAATTTTTAAATTTTTTGAATTTATTAATAGTGTAAATAAACAAAAGTATATTTTTTGTATAGAGTGATAACTCTTATTCTCACACTTTCTGACTATAAAGCATTCTTTTTTAGTTATGAATATAGTTAAAAATATATTTTGTAATAAGATGGAAGTTGAATTTCTAATTGACTGTCTAATAGTATATATTGAAAATAAAATTGCTGAAAAGTTTGGCATAGATTTAACTATAAATGATTATGTGACAAGTAAGAAAAAATATTTCATGCTTTGATAGATAACTAATATAATTAACATTTTGAATTGAAACATATAATTATGAATATTTTGTTTGAATTTTTGTGCATATATATATATTTGTTGTTGAAGGCTATGCTAATTAAAACATAAATAGAGATTGAATAAAAATTCAATGTATTTTGGAGTTGGCAGGGGAAGGAAGGGAAGGGTTTTGATGTGAAAGGGAGGAGGAAAGGAAAAAAGGAAGAGAAAATATTCACTCACCTTACATCGGGGTTTATTTTTTCTTCTTTGGACTAAAATCTCCCAATTTGGGGAACTCAAAAAATGAATTGAGTGAGGATTTTGGAAAGTAAATTTGATTTTTATAATACTCTCATATAATGAAAATGTTAGCTATAAACCTTTCGCTCCCCTCCAAACTCCCAAATGGATCTTTAGTGAAATAGACGGTGGTGATGTTGGTTTTGATAAGGAAACAATGTAACAAAATATAATCTAAACAATCAAATAAGATGTAGGGTACTTTTCTTTTAAAAAAAATAAAAAATTATTAACTCAATATTGATTTTAATCTAAAACAAACATTAAAAACAATTTTAAACATATATATTCAATGCATTATGGCTTTTGAAATTAATTTATATACACTACACATTATATAAAATTTTATTCATTTATTTATCTATCATCTAAAAATAAAATTGTTACCTTTTTTGACATATAGATAAATTCATTACTTAAATTCAATTCTCATTGAAAATATATCAAGTAAAAATGAAAATAATATTAACAAAAAAATGTATTCTATCAACAAATAATATCAATAGACAATACCTGATATTTTTTTAATAAAAAAATATATATTATATTTTAATTATATTATAATAATTAGTTCATGATTTTAATTGATAGTATTAATTTATAATTTTAAGTATATTATAATAATTACTTTTTATATTGAAATAATTTAAAATATTAGAAAAATATATTATAAGAAGTGTCCGTATGTATAGCACGGACAACTACACTAGTACATTTATATTCACTAAGCATATGAACTAGTGCAAATATTGGTTCATCACACATAAGAGTGACAATCGTTTTAGGTACTCTATGTCATCTTTTTCACATAATTTTTTCTTTGCTATTCGATCTTCATCTTCTTTGATATCTGATCGTCGCTCTTTCTCTTTGATGAGGGATTTTACATGCTTTGACATTTTTGGAGAGCCATTATTGTTGTACATCTTCTACGCTCCAAAATTTCGTTAGGTGAGGGTGAGTATTTGATGTTTCTAATGTTACATTATCCTGCAGATTTGGCTTTTTTTAAATCTGAGAATGGTTAATGCATGATTTCCTGTCATGTTCTTCTTATCTATTGTTAATTTGTTTCTTGATTAATATGGGGTTTGGATTTGTTTAACTTTTGGTTGTTTATTACTATGTGGATTATATCTTAAATCTGTTCTTATTCTATAACTATTTTCTTCTATTAAATCTGTTCTTCTGCTGTAACTGTTTTTCTTCTATTACTAGTACACACTAGAGACTACCCGTAAGACGAAAATGCAAAAGAATAAGAAAGGTCATTGATACATTCTACAAATGCCTATGGAAGCTTAGCATTATAAAACTTACAAGATAAACATGATAAGTGGAAAATAAAACCTATGACATAACTATCAAATATGAATATTCAATGCATACATGACATGGATGGTAAAAATGCTCAAGTGTTGAATGAGAATATTCTTTTATTGCATTGCAAAAAGTAGAAATTTAAAGAGCGATAATGAAAATGACCTAACTCTTAGTTTGTAATGCATCAAATGAATTTGAGAAATGAAACTATATGCCTCTACCTATATAATTATTGTAAAAAAAATTAATTGATCATATGCCTAAAATATTTTTTATCTATATAGAATTTGGTAATATCAAAGAATTTACATTCATATTATATTATACGGGGTCAAAATTTTTACAATGGAGGTAAATACTAAATAGGTTGAGGTTTCGAATTAGGACATTGTTCAAATGCATTGAAAAAAGCAAAAAAAATGATAGGGAATGATAAGGAAGCAACTCTTAATTTGGAAAACATTAAGTGAATATGAGAAATTAAATGAAATGTTTCAATTCATTATAAAAAGTAAAAAAATTAATACAAGAAAAGAATAGGACATAACTCTTGGTTAGGATAACATTAAGTGAATTTGAAAAATTGAGAAGATAAGTAAAATACTTTTTTGGTCATTGCAAGTATGGTCTTATTATAGTATTTATTGGAGAAAAATTATTTCATCATATGCTTAAAATATATTTTAGCTATATTCGCACATTTGTTGGACTAAAAAAAAAGTTGCATACATTTGTTATGAATAGACTATCTGACCCAATTCTCTTTCTATGACATGATAGTTGTCAAGTTTATCAATTGCTACCCGTTTTGTCCATGTATATATACTAATGTAATTGCGCATGCGTCACGAGGGTTTTTCATGTAAATTTGATCTTCCAATGCTATAATTTTATTTTAATATAAAGAGGATTATCAAAATATGGTTAAAAACATGAGTATTAGTCCATGTATGGAGTATTTTATTACTATTGTACCAAATAACTATATTAGGAACTAAGACCACTATATGTTTTCTATTGATATTATTTATTGATGGAACTATTTGTTTTCCAAATATTGTTTCAATACCAATGTTTGTATTCACATCCTCGTTTGACATCCCTATACCCACTTATTGCTGCAGGTTCACACCCGTGTTTGATATCTCTATCCCAAAACATTTAAATAGTTCCAGCATTTAAATAATAGTTGTATGAACAAATTTTGTGTATTTCAATCTATTATGTTTGTGCATCTACTTGTTTTAGTGTCGTGTAAACTTTGATTACCACTAATTTGGCCGAGTTGCTTCTGTTCACTATTTTGAGAAAAATTAAGATATTAAACAAAATAACTCATTAAAATATAATTGAGGACAAAAGATAAAGGCAAAAAATTAAATTGCAAGCAACCACTAAAAACCACAAAATCATTTTTATAACCCCATAAAAGATAGGAGCTTACTCTAAATTAATCAACAGTTGGACCAAACTTATAAACTACTTTTTATGTGATGGAACATTTTTCATCATTAAAGTCATCAAGATTAGCATATTTCATATATTGCTTATAAAAAAAAACATAATTCACATATTACAAAAGTTTGACTCTAGAGAGTATATCTCATATATTATTAAAGACCTCCTTATACACCACATTTTTTGTGGTGCAACTTTTTTCTCCAAAATCATTTGAGATCAATATCTTTAATCCACTCCTACATTTGACTCTTGACACAGCAACATATAATTGACCATGAGAAAACACATCACGCGGCAAGTATAATCCCACGTTAGATAGTGTTTGTCCCTGGCTTTTGTTGATGGTCATCGCATAGCAGTGCGACAATGGAAATTGTCTTCTCTGAAACTTGAACGATATCCCGGGATCAAAATGTATCATATTCAACCGTGGAATATATACTCTCTCACCAACATGATTGCCAGTAACAACCTTGGCACCAATAACATTGTTACCCAACTCAACCACAATAAGTCTTGTACCGTTACAAAGTCCGGCGGACTGATCAAGGTTGTGCAACAAAATCACAGGCACACCTTTGATATCACTAAGAGGTACCATAGTGTGACATTTTCTATTAAACTGTTCAACCCTTTGTCACTTTCTCGGGTCATTTGATTGTGAGGATGTGATGCTTATTGAATCATTCATGAATACTTCACATTAAAACATAAAGCTAGCTCGTGGGTACTCTTAACATTAACATCTGCACACTTCTCTTTGTCCAGAATTTCTTAAATTATTTTGACTTCACACCCGAGAGTATTCCATCATATAGCTATAGAATGACAACAAACTGTGAGGTAACTTATTCATAATTCAGAAAAGAGAAGGTTACCAACCAACAACCAACAACCAAGCCTTATCCCACTAGGTGGGGTCGGCTACATGGATCATACGGCGCCATAATGTTCTATCATGAATCATGTTAACAGTTAAATCATTGACCTCCAAATCTTTCTTAATAGTTTCTCCTATAGTTTTTCTTGGCCTACCTCTGCCTCTAGCTATTGGATTGCCCTTCACTTGATCCACTCTCCTTACTACAGAATCTAAAGGTTTCCTCCATACATGCCCAAACCACCTAAGTCGAGATTCAACCATCTTTTCTACAATAGGTGCTACCCCAACTCTCTCTCTAATGCTATTATTCCTAATCCTATCACGTCTAGTTTTTCCGCTCATCCAGCGCAACATTCTCATCTCCGCTACATTGATTTTACTCTCGTGTTGATTTTTTACCGCCCAACACTTCGTCCCATACAACATCGCCGGTCTAATAGCTGTACGGTAAAATTTTCCCTTTAGCTTAAGAGGTACCTTTTTATCACACAAAAAACCTGAAGCCTTCCTCCATTTCGACCACCCTGATTGAATCCGATGGTTTACATCTCCCTCAATTTCTCCGTCATTTTGTATAATAGACCCAAGATATTTAAACCGTGTGACTTGTGGTATGTTGTGGTCTCCAACTTTCACCTCTAAGCTAGAGGTGTTTCGCCTTTTGCTAAACTTACATTCCATATACTCCGTCTTGCTTCTACTCAAGCGGAAGCCATGTGCTTCTAAAGCTTGTCTCCAAGTCTCCAACCTTCCATTTATACCATCTCTCGACTCTCCAACTAGGACTATATCGTCTGCGAAAAGCATGGATCGCGGTGCTGGCTCTTGAATGTGCTCCGTAAGTACATCCAAGACCAAGGTAAAAAGATAGGGGCTTAAAGCTGACCCCTGGTGCAGACCTATGGTTATTGGGAAATCTTCTGTGGCTCCACCCTGCGTTCTCACACTAGTCGTGGCCCCCTCATACATATCCTTGATAGCTCGAATATAGGCAATCCGAACACCTTTCTTTTCTAGGGCTTTCCACAAAACCTCTCTTGGCACCCTATCGTACGCTTTCTCCAAATCAATGAAGGCTTCATAGTATGACTCATAAGCTTAATCCCCCTATAATTTGCGCAATTTTGTATATCTCCCTTGTTCTTGTAAATCGGAATTAAAGTGCTTCTCCTCCATTCGTCCGGCATTTTCTTTGACCTCATAATCTCGTTAAAAAACTTCGTGAGCCAACTAATGCCTCTATTTCCTAGACTCTTCCATACCTCCACAGGTATATTGTCCGGTCCAACTGCCTTGCCATTATCCATCCTTCTCAAAGCTTCTTTTACCTCATGCTCTTGGATTCTACGATAAAAAGTGTAATTTTGGTCATCCTCTCTGATGTCAAGCACCTGTGAGCATGATAAAACTTCAAATCCTTCATTAAATAACTTGTAAAAATAATTCTTCCATCTATCCTTAATATCTTGTTCCTTAACCAAAACTTTACCTTCTTCATCCTTAATACACTTCACTTGGTCCAAGTCTCTTGTCTTTCTTTCCCTATTTTTAGCAAGCCTATAAATAGATTTCTCACCATCTTTGGTGCCTAAGGATTGGTACAACCCGTCAAAAGCTTTAGTTCTAGCTTCGCTCACTGCCTTCTTGGTCTCTTTTTTGGCCACCTTATAATTTTCCCAATTTTCAGCATTTCTACATAAAGACCAAGCTTTAAAACATTCCCTTTTAACCCGAACCTTAGCTTGCACACTTTCATCCCACCACCAGGATTCTTTACCCTTAGGTCCGAATCCTCTTGATTCACCAAGCGTCTCTATAGCTACCTTCCTAATCCCCTTGGCCGTCTTGTCCCACATATCATTTGCACTTCCGTTTGCCTCCCAAAACCCTCCCTCCAAAACCTTGTGTTGGAAGATCCTTTGTTTTTCACCCTTCAGTTGTCACCACTTGATCCTGGAAACCTTTTCGTGGCCTCTTCTCTTCACACTCCTTTTAACTCTTACATCCATGACCAAAACTCTATGTTGGGTAGTCAAGCTCTCTCCAGGTATGACTTTACAGTCAAAGCAAATCTTTCTATCCGATCTCCTAATAAGAAAGAAATCTATTTGAGAGCTTGTCACCCCACTTTTGTACGTGATAAGATGCTCCTCACGTTTCCTAAAACACGTATTGGCTATAGTAAGATCGAAGGCAGATGAAAAGTCCAAAATAGACTTGCCCTCACCATTTACCTCCCCTAGGCCATATCCCCCATGAAAACCGTCGTAACCTCTAGGTGCCCTCCCTACATGCCCATTTAGATCACCTCCTAAGAAAATCTTTTCACCTAGCGGTATGTCCTGAATTAGGCCTTATAAATCCTCCCAAAATTTTACCTTGAAGTGTTCTTCTAACCCTACCTGAGGTGCGTAAGCACTAATCACATTAAAGGTGTCTTGTTCCACTACAAATTTTAGGGCAATGATCCTATCTCCAACCCTTTTTATATCCACAATATCATTCTTCCAATATTTATCCACAATTATGCCCACCCCATTTCTCGATTTTACTTTGCCGGTGTACCAAAGCTTAAAACCCGAAGAGTCTAATTCCTTTGCCTTTTCTCCCACCCACTTAGTTTCTTGTAGGCACATGAAATTGATCCTCCTCCTAATCATAGTGTCAACTATTTCCATTGATTTACCTGTAAGTGTGCCTATATTCCAAGTTCCAAAGCGAATCATACTCTCGTAAGCTAGCTTCTTTACCCACACTCGTTCACAAAAATGTGGGAACCCTTGCTTATTTTTCACTACATCCAGGCGGCGATGCAGCGGCCCTTGCTCTTTTGACACTGTACTCGAGCTATACAGCGCGTTGCTTCTGGGCAACGACCTAGCATTAGCATTATTACATCGTTGATCCATGTCATAGAGATTCGACTAAGTTTTACGTTGGCTGTCGATGGCCTAACACAACCCTCTTCTTTTATCCGGTTTTAGGATCGGCTATGTTTAGCTTTGTCACAAAGCACAACATAGGCAGGATTAGAAAAGAGAAGGTTAATTTAGAAAAATGAATAAAGAAAGAAATAGATTATCAGAGAACAGGAGGTTGAAAAGGCTTGTACCTGTACGGTCCCTGTAGCATCAAGAACTGAAGTTGATCGAAATCAAATTTTGCAGCATTATCTCCTCTCTTGCTGTGCGTGATTCTATGTGAGTGATAGAGAGAAAAATTCTTAGTTTGATATGTGTCTGTGATATCAATATTGAAGACATATTCATGTATATATGAGCAATATCTTCTCTTTAACATCAAACAAACGGCCAATTTATCCAGAAAATTTTGTTCGGTACATCATATTTCAAAGATGTTTGATGCATCATCTTAAAATTATTCTTCGGTACATTGCATCCATTGCCTAAAGTATACAATAATAGCTGGAAACAAAGAAATTAAATTTTTTTTAAAAAAAGGAAAGAATAAGGAATAATTGGCAATATTACTTTGGGAGTTGGCATAAACTTACGATTGGTTGTGGCCTTTCAAGACCTTCAAGGGAATTTTCAGCTTTTTTTTTTAAAAAAAAAAACCTGCAGGTATAGAAACCACTGATGCGTGATTTTTAGATATAAAGGCAAGTGCACCTCGTCGCAATCAAGTAATACGGTGGTGAGACCGGTTATCGTATCCACAGGGATCGGATGTCAATTACCAATTCACAAACTCAACAACTATCTAGACTAAACTAAAGTATGAGAGATTAAAACAGAAAATAAAGCAATACAATATTTTTGGTCTTTTTGGACTTTTAACAAACACTTGGAGTGCAGAATTTACAAATGGTTGAGATTGTCAGGTTTAGACTACATTAATCCTCCCTTGATTGCAATGAAATGGCTAACAACACAAGTCCTAATTCAATTATGACAATCAAGCCTTTTCTAAAGTACTCAAGCCTAATGTCTTAGGTGCATTGAGCCTAAAACCCCAAATTAAGCCCTAATGTCTTAGGTGGAATAACTTGGGATTTTGCATTAAGTCAAGACTTATAAGATTGCAAGCAATCAACACCTATGTCTAGATTCTTGAACTACTTGGCATATGATTCATGAGCATGCCTTAACACCAACCTTTCAGTCATCTATCAAAGCAACATATCATTCCTATGGGTAGCTAATCCAAGGAAAGCATTAAGCACAGAATCACATACTCATAAGGAAATAGAGACTTGTATTGAAATCAAATCAATTAACAATCAAGTTCAGAAAAGCTACATCTGAACCCAACAATGGGGGAATTAGCTATACATGATAAATTCTACAAAAGAAAAAGAGAGAAGAGAGGAAGAAAACTTCATGACGAATCCTTCAATCTCCTTCCAATCCAAGAGCAGAGAGATGTCATCTTTAAGGTCCCAGCCTTCCCCCAGCCATCAGCCCTCTTTAGGGTTTCTAAGCCTCTGCCAAAAGTCCCTTTTTTTAGGTTAGAAGTCAGTCCCCTTTTCTGTTCAGCGCAGCCTTATTTATAGATCAGTCGCGTGTCACGGCCGTGATGGCCATCACGGCCAGGCCTTGACGGCTTCTAGAGTGGGCGAATTTGCACAAAATGGGTTCTCGCGAGGCGAGCCCTTTGTTCGCGACGCGAATCCTAAATTTCTGGTAGGTCACGACCGTGATGCATATCACGGGCAGGCCGTGACAGTCTCTGACTTTTGCCTTCTGCTCTGCTTGATCACGACCGTGATGGTCATCACGGCCAGGCCGTGATGGGCTCTGTTTGGCTCATATTCTTCACTTTTCAAGCTCTTTTTCATCCAAGCTCCACCATGGCTGATTTTGATCATTTTTACATTGAATTCCTGCAAAACAACACCAAAGGCCGCTTCACCCGTTCCAAGGGAAAATCTAACTAAAATCAACTAAAGAATGCCTAATCTATATGAAAAATGCATGCAAAAGTATATAGAAAACATGATGTAAAATCACACTATCAAATCACCCCAAGCTTATTCAATTGCTTGTCCTCAAGCAATCACTAAGGCCAGAAGAATAAACAGAGCATGGATAGTGAACTAAGAACCCGAGTAAATGATCCAAGCAATAGGCAATCCAAACAATTCAGCAAGAGACAATCAATTCAAGTCCAATTAGAGGCTTAGGTTCCTTAGACTCATATTCTCACTGATTTGGGCACTCTTTCTCACATGAAGCTCACCCCAAGCTTGTTCATTTGCTTGGCTCTCTTCCTCACCACTCAAGTGTTTAGGGGATAAGACATTTCGCTCAATTTTCCTCAAGGAATGGATCCTACCATAGGCTTGACTATCAACCAAATCTCTACTTTATTAATGAAAACAATTAAGAATCAAGAGGTCTTTATTTTGGTTGTAACGTGGCCATGGGATTAATCGTTAGGTGGGGATAACAAGAAAAGGACATTTCAAAAGGCTACATAAACATCAAGCATTGCAAACATGACCTTCTAAAATACCTTCTTGGGTTTTCAATTCACTTTCCACCTTTCTTTGCTTTCCTTTTCTTTTTATTTCTCACTTTTCTTTTTGTCATCCCCTTCTCTATTTTTTTTTTTCCTTTTTTTTCTATTTTATTTGAAGAATGGGAGATTTTTTTTCCACTCAAAAGAATTTTTTTATTTTTTTATTTATTTTTTATTTTTTTTTGATTCTTTCATCCCAAATTTTCAACTACATTTTTCACCCTTTTGTAATACTTTAGAAGGTCCTATCAAGCATCATTCAACAATATATTTCAAGGTACCAAGAAAAGCATTTTATTCATTCAGGCTCAAAATTTGGGAAACTAAGGGGTAGCATTTCATCATTCAAAGCTCAGAAGGCCAGAAAAATACCTATTGCCTCAATCATTTTCAAAAATGTTTTCAAAAATTTTCAAGCTTCAAAATGGTTTCAAGTCAAGTTCTAGAGAAATTCATCCAAGAGGAATAACACTCTAACACAAAGAATGGGGTAGATTTTAGTGAGTACCCCTTTGGCTCAAAATCTCACATTTTAGTTCAGAATCAATGAAAAACACAAATCCTCAGAACCATATGCTAATTATCAATTATCCAAGATTATCTCAAACATTTTCATTTGCAGCCATATCATAAGAATGAAAAATTGGGTTCAACAATTCACTATCTCAAGTTATTTGACACTTAGTTCTCACAATCAGATGCAAAATTCAGGCAAGGGGCAATCTAATAATGTGATCATGCAAAACTATCATGCAAAACTATATGAATGCAACATGAAAAATGCAAATGCAAAATACCCCTACCCCAAGCTTAAGAATTTACATTGTCCCCAATGTAAACAATCAAGTTGGAGAAAGGAAAGAAAAATAAAATAAGATAAAATGGAACGGCTTACCGAGGCGGTAACAAGTGTTGGCTTACATTCGATCGAAACCGCACGAGAATTGGGTGCTTTTTCTTGTCTTCTTGCTCTTCCCTCCTTCCTTCTTTCACTGAAATCACTTGGCAATTTTATTAGTAAAAGAAAACTCTTGATCTTCTCAAATTATTCAAGAGTTTAAAATCTAAAATCAAATCTAGTAAATAAAAAGGAAAAAAAAAATTGGGTTGCCTCCCAATAAGCGCTTCTTTAATGTCACTAGCTTGACTTATTGAAAAGCATCACCTGGATCCTCCTCCCGGATCAAATGGAAATTGGGATGGTGATTGTAGCAGTAAAATAACTTTATTCTCAATTCCACCCAGCCATTGGGTGGAAATTCCATTGACCTTTACAATTATAAACTCACTTCCTCTTGGGTCAAGTGGAATTTTCAAGAGGAAGTGTGACATACAAGTGGAAGGGGCTAACTTACCATTGTCCACAGATGCATGCAAGCCAACATAATTATTTAATGCAGTAAAATCAGATTGCTCAACATGCATGGTGGAGGGAGTGCTTTCCAAATGCCCCGCCTTCTCACTTGTTGTTTCCCAAGGATTTGTGGAAGGTAATTCCTCTTGTTGTGGTTCACTTACCACCACCACTTCATTTTCAATTTGATCCATTCCCACAACCAGATTTTTCTCAACTTCCACTTCATGTGGCTCTATGGGAATCATACATGGTGGTGGAGGTGGTAAATAAGAACAAAAGGTTTCCTAATCCTCCTCGATATATATATATATAAGCTCACCAGTCATAGGATCGACTCGTGATGGGATGTTATGAGATAGAGAAAACTCCTCGAAGAATTCTCCTAAATTTATATCGTCTTCCCACCACAAGTTGTCCTCTAAAACATGACTGGAAGCTTCCTCATCAGGTGGATAATAAAAATTTTCCATGACTTTTGTCCACCTTACAAAACAGAACTCAAAACAAAAAGATCAAATATATACAGAAAAATATCAAATATACACAGGAAATAAAAATTAAGAAAATGTCTAAATTAGTTGCCTCATTTGTTACTAATGATATCGACAAAACCAATCCCCGGCAACGGCGCCAAAAACTTGATGCGTGATTTTTAGATATAAAGGCAAGTGCACCTCGTCGCAATCAAGTAATACGGTGGTGAGACCGATTATCGTATCCACATGGATCGGATGTCAATTACCAATTCACAAACTCAACAACTATCTAGACTAAACTAAAGTATGAGAGATTAAAACAGAAAATAAAGCAATACAATATTTTTGGTCTTTTTGGACTTTTAACAAACACTTGGAGTGCAGAATTTACAAATGGTTGAGATTGTCAGGTTTAGACTACACTAATCCTCCCTTGATTGCAATGAAATGACTAACAACACAAGTCCTAATTCAATTATGACAATCAAGCCTTTTCTAAAGTACTCAAGCCTAATGTCTTAGGTGCATTGAGCCTAAAACCCCAAATTAAGCCCTAATGTCTTAGGTGGAATAACCTGGGATTTTGCATTAAGTCATGACTTATAAGATTGCAAGCAATCAACACCTATGTCTAGATTCTTGAACTACTTGACATATGATTCATGAGCATGCCTTAACACCAACCTTTCAGTCATCTATCAAAGCAACATATCATTCCTATGGGTAGCTAATCCAAGGAAAGCATTAAGCACAGAATCACATACTCATAAGGAAATAGAGACTTGTATTGAAATCAAATCAATTAACAATCAAGTTCAGAAAAGCTACATTTAAACCCAACAATGGGGGAATTAGCTATACATGATAAATTCTACAAAAGAAAAAGAGAGAAGAGAGGAAGAAAACTTCATGACGAATCCTTCAATCTCCTTCAAATCCAAGAGCAGAGAGATGTCATCTTTAAGGTCCCAGCCTTCCCCCAGCCATCAGCCCTCTTTAGGGTTTCCAAGCCTCTGCCAAAAGTCCCTTTTTTTAGGTTAGAAGTCAGTCCCCTTTTCTGTTCAGCACAACCTTATTTATAGATCAGTCGCGCGTCACGGCCGTGCCGTGACGGCTTCTGGAGTGGGCGAATTTGCACAAAATGGGTTCTCGCGAGGCGAGCCCTTTGTTCGCGACGCGAATCCTAAATTTCCGGTAGGTCACGGCCGTGACAGTCTCTTGCTTTTGCCTTCTGCTCTGCTTGATCACGGCCGTGATGGTCATCACGGCCAGGCCGTGATGGTCATCACGGCCAGGCCGTGATGGGCTATGTTTGGCTCATATTCTTCACTTTTCAAGCTCTTTTTCATCCAAGCTCCACCATGGCTGATTTTGATCATTTTTACATTGAATTCCTGCAAAACAACACCAAAGGCCGCTTCACCCGTTCCAAGGGAAAATCTAACTAAAATCAACTAAAGAATGCCTAATCTATATGAAAAATGCATGCAAAAGTATATAGAAAATATGATGTAAAATCACACTATCAACCACCTACAACAGAGAAGTCAAGCATAAAGAAGAAGCTTGGAAAGAGTTTAGGAGGTTACAAAAAGGAGAAGTAATAGCCTGCAATGGAGGAGTAAAGCACCAATAAAATATTAGCAACCAATATAGAGGTAGAGAAAGAGCTAATCATTATATAAAAGGAGAACAATCAATGCTGCTCCGAGTATGAAAATAAGTGTGAAAATTTTATAACCACTGTGTATGACCTTTCCCCAACTGTTTATAAATGTAGTAGGTTAATAGTCATTCATTATTAGTTTCTTAGCGGTTTAACCATCTAATATGAAGACTAATGAAATAGACTACCACATACCAGACTTCTTAGCAATTTTACACAATCAATTAGAATGCATATTTACTCAATTATATAAGAGTAATGAATGCATACTTACTAAACTTTTTAAATATGTACAAAATTATAGCAAAGGTAAGTAACATAATAAACCCCACTACACAGGAAAACACAGCAAAAAGGCAGAACATACATAAAACAGAAGAAAAGGCCTTCCGACTCAGTATGCATCTCAGTATTACCATTCCACTATGAAATGCTATAAAGTTATGAAGTTATCACACTCTGCTTGTATTTTTCAAGATTTGCCTTCAAATATGAATTTCTTAAGTTAGAGGATTAAAACCTGTTCTAGTTTCTCTTTCATTAAAATTCAAAACAGATATGTGTTCCTCTTTCAAGCATTCAAACCTTAAGTAAAAAATTTATCTACTCAAACAAAGAGAAGCCAGGTTTGTAATTTATCTAAATCATACTCGATGGAACAGTACAGCCATGAGCCACCCCATTTAATAAAAAAACTTAGTGCAGGTTTACAAAACTAATCATATCATTTAATATGAACTGTTAAGCAAATCCTTTAATAATTTACTAATTTAATTACCATCTCCCCTACCACCCACCCCTTCTCAATTTCAGCCCCTTAATAAAACATAAAGGATTAGGTAAAAACAATTTGAGGGATTGAGTTCCAAATTCTACACATACCTCTAATCCACACAATGCACCAAAAACTGTATTCATCTACAATGAGTAAAATTAGATGACTAACAATCATCTTGAAATGACTAAATCACAGCACATCATGTTTTCGATTGAAAAATAAAATGATAAAGATAAAGAATAAACCACATATTGCACTGTATTTGTTTCAGACTTTGAACACAACAATAAGAAGTGAAGCACATGACTCTATCTCGGTCTTTATTAAAACCAATCTGATAAGCCAAAAAACAAAACATTTCTATCAGTAAGTGCTTGAGTAAATTATTCATGATAATATGAGACATATAAGATATGTCTTACATGCCTGATTGACTCGTTCTGGTTCATAAATTATGGTATTCAATTTTAAAAAAATAAAAAAGGAAATTCCTTAAAACTTAGAAAGTGATCGGGACACTAATACATAAATAAGGATTACACAACAGTATAGTATCATCAAATATTCAAATCCAACAACAAAAAAACTTGCTGAAGTGCCCATTAATTATCCTTCAAAATCATAAAAAAAAAAAACAAAACAAATCACACTCAAATAGTGACTTCCCCAGCAACGGAAGCTTTATAAACAAACAAACTATAGCTTTCATCCACTCCAAATTGAAGCTGCAACAAAAGTTCCCACTCAAAATTAAAACTTGATCAAAACCCAGAAAACAAAATACAAAACCCAATATGAGAAAACCCACCTCCTAATTGTAGGAATGAACAATGATCTTCAATTCGGTAACATCATAGACATCCCTTAATGTTCTGAGAAGCTCGAGCACCGAGCTAAGCATAAATCATGTTCTGAGATGAGTCAGGGTGTTATAGAGAAAACAAAGAGTAGCATAGGTCACAGACTCTTGGCTCAACGGATGAGATGAAACGGTGATGGTAGGATCAAATTGTAGATAAAACTTTAAAAAGTAAATAAGGTAACTAATCCAGACTTGACACGTATCTGGTTACTGTAGATCAACAGTAAACTCCTCAGTTGTATAGTTAGAGATTACCGATAAATAGAGCCTGAATTTTTACAATACTTAATTTTATATTTATGACTTTTTTTCCATCTATCATTTAATGCTACAGTTAATACAAAATTCATATTTATTATTATTTCAATCTAGTTTTTTCCTATATTTAAGTATTAATATTGTTTCAAAATATTATGAAATGTTATTTCTCATACATCATTTTTTACTATCAATAAATATAATCAAATTTTATGCATTGCTTCTTTATAATGAAATGGCAATAAATTTATTTTTTTTATCTATTCATTTGTGTTCCATCTACTATACAAATACTTATTTATTGCTATTTTAATTTATTATTTTCTATATTTAAGTATTAATATTCTTTTAAAATAATTTGAAAATTTTCTCCTTATATAATTCTTCCTTCTAGTTTTATTTTTCTTTTGGGCTTGTTTGCCCCTTTCTGTTACCAAAAGAAAATGTATTGAAAATAGATCTTTAATGCACTTCAATATGATTAATTATAATTATAATATCAACAATTTTCTTCTTTCAAGAGCAACAACATCTGTATCGGCAAGATAAAAGTATAGAAATAATAAACAAAAAATTTCCAGATAAGGATAATAGAATGTTAATACGAAATAAAGTCGAATAGATGCAAAAGCAACCTTCTTCTTTCAACAACATAAGATTAATATAATTGTAAGTAGTAAATTAATGACTTTGACGTTCATGTTCCAAGGTGCTTTTAGAAATTAGCTTTGACTTTGGCTTTCATGTTCCAAAGCGATATTCCTTCAGCAATGGCTTGTCATTCATCTTTTTAACTAATAGTTTTTTTTTGTTTTGCCTAGAAAAACCACATGGATAAAACTATTACAGATTAAAAAAATGATTTTCATATAAAATAATATGAGATTATTTTTTAGAAATTTTTAAAATAGAAGCTATATTGTGTTTATTTACCATCATAAAAATTATTTTCTTCATAAAAAAATGAATTTTAACTTGTTTAGTAGAATCATATAGACGCGTTTTTTTGTGCTACAAATTTATAATAATTGACAAAAAATTCATTTTCAAAGACACAAATTGTAATATCTAAAACATTATAAGGTTAGTTTGGCCCAAAACAACTATTCCCATTTTTTTTGATAACATTCTCTCTACGATATAAAATTAGATTTTAATAAGAAACTATTCAAAATAGCTTCAGATTTTTTCACATTAATCAATTTTTCAAATTCTCGTTATTTCTAAAAGCTGGAACAAACATATTTAAAATCTTCATGAGTTATTATTTTTTAAAAACAATTGATTTTCCCCAAAATAATTTGTAACAAATGGGCTCTTGGTTATTCATAATGAAATTTTAAATCATCAAAATTGTCACAAAATAAAAAACCAGTACTTGTAGAAGTTCAGAATTGGAAACATTATGACTTATATGATTTAAGAATAATATGGAACCTACAAAACAAATAAGCTACTTTAATTAGTTGTCATCATAATATACATATTAAAATAAGAATAAATAGAACACTTGGTTTTATGTTTACACCTGTTCGCTCCACCAGACCACCGTATACATATACATATATATATATATATATATATATATATATATATATTCATGATTTGGACTGAAGGGGAGCCAAACTGCATCAAGTATACTCATTCCTCCAAATATTAGCTTGCAATGTTACGATAGTTTAAAGCCAAAGTATTCAAATAATTATAATTAAAAAATAATTGAGAATAAAGTAATAAAATTTCTTTACTTGAGTGCTCTCTAGTCTCTTGTGTGCTATTTCCTTCAATAATTTGAGATCCCAAAAAATCCTCCATTTTACCTTTTTGAACTCTAGTTTCACATATGCTCTGTGGTCATCAAATACCCAAACTTAGAAATATTATGTTGTCAAGTTTCACTTTTTATCGGCTTTTTCTGGTTTACTTTCATGTAAGTTTCTTCTTCATAGTTTGACAACTTTAGAAACCTTTCTTAAAAAGGAGGATATATGTAAAATGAAAAAAAAAAAGGAATAACATAAAAATTATTTATGGCTGATAAGCTAGGTTTTGACTAATAACCTAGCTTATAGATGATAGAGTAAATACCATAGTTGATAGTTTTTTATTTGGTTCAATGAACTTTTTGATCCTGTAAAATATCGGTGCTTTGAAAGTAGTCCCTATAAACTTTTTTGTTGGGTTTTAGTCCCTGTAAGTTGAATTTTTTTGTTCTAGGTCACTGTCATTAGTTTGTTCAGTTAACTTGCTGACGTGGCTGATGGTACGCCACGTCAGCACTGCCACCTGGATGGATTTGCACAACTGTATGCCATGTCAGCTGTCATGTCATCTTTTTTTTTATAAAAAAAACTATATTTAAAAAAATAAAAAACAAAAAACAAATTTCAAAAAATCATTAAAAAACTCTTAATTTTTTTTAAAAAAAAAATATAAACAAATTTTTTTAATAGCATCATCTCTTCTTCTCAACCTCCTTCAACCTTTCTATTCTCTTCTCAATCCCCTTTACAAAGTAACAGTACAAGATATCATGTCGACAAAATGTAGATGGTCAACCTAAAACTCAAAAAGTTGGCTAAAAGGTTGAAAAATACATTCTTTCAAACCCCTGCAAAATTCCCAACAAAAGTAAACATCCACCCAAATCACAAAACCAATCCCACCATATGTTGTGTAAGTAAATTAACCACATATAAGGCTTCAATGTAGGTGCAACTGAAACAGAAGAGGAACAAATGACCATAAAGGCTACTAGCACATATATCTGCATTAGGCTACATGATTCAGCCAGAAAAACAGAATAGACGCCCAGCACCTCTAGAGACATAGCTAAATGCAGAAAAAACAAATATTAAAAAATCATCGGAACCCATCACCCACATAAAAAAAAATTGATTATTCACAGAACCACATAAACTTATCACCAGATTCACCAACAATAGCATCACCTTCTCCAACCAAATCAACAGCAAACAAGACCATCATCACAACAAACTCAACTCCTTCATTAAATCTAGTAAGAACCGAAGAAACAGGACCAGAAAACAGATCTGAAGCTCAAAGGTAACGGTGACAGCGACATCAACAGAACCATCAGAACCGGCGGGTGAAGCGGCAAAGAAAGCAATGCCAAAATCAAAAACGAAAACCGCACATAGGGGAACCACAATAGCATCAAGAACCAATAACAAGAAACGCAGATCCAAGACTCAGTAAAGAAAGGAGGCAACGAATCTTGTTGGTGGTGGCGATTGTTGACCGGATCCATAAAAGTTAGATTCAAAAACCCAGATCGAAAACCAGTAAGAAAGTCGAACCGGTGCCGGAAACCACCTCCTGCTTCATGTGAGACTGAGGAAGTAGACCACCACAACAACAGAAGTAACACACCACTTCTGGGCACAAAGAAACGAAAGAACCACTGTCGCGCGAATTCGTCGGAAAAGGGAGGCGGCGGCGGTGGAGAAGAGAAGAAAGTGTTGGGGGGGGGGGGGGGGAGGGAGAAGATGGGGGTTATGGTTTTTTAAAACATAGACTTTTTTTAATTTTTAGACTAAACCCCCGATTTGGTTCCTGAGAACAATACTCGGGTCTGAAATAGTCTCTATCCAAAATAAATTATCCATTTAATCCTTAAGAATGTTATTACCAGGACATGTTAGTCATTTCGTCAGTTGACCACATTTGACCTTCGTTAAACTGTTGATGTGTCCTGTTATGTTGCTTATGTGGTCGTTATGGAACTCCTACATGGCAATTTTTTTCCACATATTCCCTATCAAAACGACGTCATATCTATGCCCATCTCCCTTATTAACCTTCTTCTTCCTCCACCTTCAAGTTTCACTGATAGAAACCCTAGGACCTCTACTCCCTCTCCATTATCGACCTTCTTCTTCTTCTTCTTCCCTTCTCAGATTGCTACCCTCGTCACTGCGCCCCCTTTCTCTCATCATTTCGAACTGAAACCCTAATCTTTATTTCGCCCCCTTTCCATTGTTGGACCAGCATCGAAATGAATTGGGATTCTAAGGACGTGTCTAGCCGTGACCATAGTTGGAGTGCTTCCTCAAGCATTGTAATCCCAAAGTTTCCTCCTCCAAATTGCATTTGTCAGAGACCATGTGTCATCAATACTTCAAGAACACATAAGAACCCAAAAGGACCCTTTAGTTCCATATTTGTTCATCTATTGTTCACCCGATTCTTCTCCCTTTAGCTAGTTGATTCACGCGAACCCATCACTTCTTCTCCTTCGTCTGGAACATCTTTCTTTGTCAAGGGTTTGTGTGAATGAAATGAAAGTGTGAGAGGGAGCTAAAGGATTTGGCAGAGAAGACCCATCACCTTCAGCCCTCCACTAACGAAACAACATCGTTTCGTTGCAGCAACCCCTCCCCTCAATGCATGCGTTTTGGTCTTGAGTAATTTTGGATTTTATTTTAAAATTATTTTTATGTTATTTTCCATGCTGGAATACAAGTAAGACATGCTAACTGACAACTCAGCAAAAACGGAAGGACTAACGTGTCCCAGTAATAACATTCTTAAGGATTAAATGGATAATTTATTTTGGATATGGACTATTTTCAGATCCAAGTGTTTTTCTCAGGGACCAAATTGGGGGTTTAGTCTAATTTTTAATATGCTTTTTAATTTTTTAAATGAAAATTAAATTAAAATAATTTTTTTGAAAAAAATCGATTTAAAAATCTTTAAAAAAATTGCGTGGCAGCTGACGTGGTTGACATGTCAACAATATCAGACTAGATGGCACCACTGACATGGCTCCCTTTGTTAGCCACGCGTCCCCGATTAACGGTAGAATCTGACGGTGGGGACCAAAAACAAAAAACTCGAACTTAAAGAAACCAAAACCACACGAAAATTTTTACAGGGACGGATTTCAGATAACCCCTACTTTACAGGGACAAAAAAGTTCATTAAACCTTATTGATTTTGTTGATATTTGTAATATGTAGCAGGAAATGAGGGGAATGTAAAGGGGTGCTGTCATAGTATTAAAGGGGTGTCTATTTGGAAGAGGGATATAGATCTATGGGTGTTAGTTGCACTTTTCAATGATAGTTGTATGTTGCTTTGATTAGTCTAACTTTGAGCACATGATTGTGTGTCTGCCCTTCAACCCTTCCTAGAAGGTGGGGAGAGTTTTGGCACTATGATGCTATAGTTAGACATATATTAATGAAATCTTTAATTATCGGAAAAAAAAAATATGGTCCCTGAAATTATCAAAATTTCAAATTAGTCCTTGAAGTTGTAAAACGACAACCAACTTAGTCCCTCCGTTGAAAATTGTATGGACTAAGTTGATTTTAAGTTAGCAATGTCAGAGACTTAATCGATTTGAAGTGAGTAAAATGAGTGACCGAATTGATAGTAGCTTATCATTCAGGGACGCTTTTGGAATTTCGATAATTTCAAGGACCAGATTGATACTACTTCACAATTTTAGGGACCAAATTGGGTGTTTACTCTAATTGATAAGCTAATTTTTAGCTGAAAGCCTATATCCGAAAAGCTAGTTGATTGAATTCAAAGTATTTGGTAAAATTAGCGGTTGAACTAACTTATAAATGTAAATAACATAAAATGACTTCTTTATGAGATGCATACTAAAGTGAGAATTTCATTAAATTAATAGGGGTAAAAATGAGATAAAAGTTAATAAGTTATAAGCTATAAGTGTCATAATCTAAATAAAATAGCATATGAAAAAAGCTATAAGCTAATGAGATAAACAACAAGCTTGTTTACCAAATACCTATATTTTAGTCTAATAAGTTATAAGTTAACTTATTAACCTTGCCAAACAGAGTTATAGAATGAGAGATACTATTCGTAAGGATCATTAAATAATAATAATAATAATAATAATAATAATAATAATAATAATAGTAATAGTAATAATGCGATTATTCTCGAGATTTAAATATCAGAATAATAATATTATGGATTTAATTGGTACACAATGACAGTATAAAGTTTCTTTACATTGTCAACCAATTAGAAATTGACACATCACTATAATTGCTAGATTCTTATCCTAACCATCTTAAAAGTCATCAATTCCATGATTTCTGATTGGTTGTCAGTGTAAAAAATTTTATACTGACAATACATACAAATTAAACTCTAATATTATTCTGGGTGCCGAGAAAATCAAAAAATTATCAACTCTCTCAAACAATAAAGAAAAGAAAATATTTGAAAATTCTATATCTAAAGCTTTTACAACCCATGTTAATAAGTAAAAAATAATAATAGATAACGTCTCATGTTGAAATTGAACTCCGGTGGAACCTTTTGTTCACAACCCATATTAAAATTTCGATAGAAATTCATAGGAAAGTCCGTATGAAACATGTTTTCTGCCAATTTTTGAGCAAAATCAGGTAATCAAAAAACTTCTAGTTGGGTCTTTATTTTTTGATTTTTTTTTTTTTTGTAACATCCTCTTTAGCATTTTTTTTAAAACCGATAAAGAAAGAAACGTTAGTGAACGTTTTCCCCAGTTACGGCCCATTGGGAAAAGAAAGAGTAATACACAATGGTATAGATGGATAGTTAAATAAGTAAAGGAGGTGCGAGAGAAAATTTAATTATAATAAAAGATAATGAAGAGTGTAAGACAAACTATTTTTTTTAAAAAAAAAATTCCAACAACTTCAAGTCACTATATGACATGCAAAAAATATGAAATTTTATATCTTACTTGTAGTTAAAATGAGCACACAGCATAGCTGATGAAGTTCTCCCGGTGTGAAACTATTGTCACTTTGTTTACAAGAGAGCAACAATGTGTCTGCTAGATGCCTCAATAGTCAAGACCCAAAGAATGGACTTATTAAATTTATGCTACTAGTGTATTAGACTAAACATCATGTTTGGTCAATGAAATTATGAAGTAGTGTTAATCGGATCCTTGAAATTAATTATCAAAATTTCAAAAGCATCACTGAATGATAAGTTAGTATCAATTTGATCCCTCATTTTACTCACTTAATATCAATTAAGTCCCTAACATTGCTAACTTAAAATCAAATTAGTCCATACGATTTTTAAGAGAGGGACCAAGTTGATTACCGTTTTACAGCTATAAGAACTAATTTGGATTTTTGATAATTTCAGGAAACGGATTGATACTATATCACAGTTTCAGGGACCAAATAGGATGTTTACTCAGTGTATTATGAGGTTAAAGTAACATTTTGGTCCATATATGTAACACTGATTTTCAATTTGGTCCTTATACATAAAAATTTATCAATTTGGTCCTTATATGTGACACTGATTTTCAATTTGGTTATCACCTCTAATTGATCCCTATATAAGAGGGACCAAATTGCAAATTATTATCGCATATAGGGACCAAATTAAAAATAATTGTCACATGTAGGGACCGATTTCAATTTTTTTTTTGTTGAATTGATCCCTACATGTGACAATAATTTGCAATTTGGTCATCTTATATAGGGACCAATTAGCGGTGAGGACCAAATTGAAAACCAGTGTCACGTATAGGGACCAAATTGATAACTTTTTACGTATAGGGACCAAATTGAAAATCAGTATCACGTATAGGGACCAAAATATTACTTTAACCTAAATATAAAATGTCTCATGGAATGTCAAATCTAGATGTTAAAAAAAAGGTTAAAGTAATATTTTGGTCCCTATAGGTGACACTGATTTTCAATTTGGTCCCTATACGTAAAAAGTTATCAATTTGGTCCCCATACGTGACACTAGTTTTCAATTTGGTCCTCACCGCTAATTGGTCCCTATATAAAAGGGACCAAATTGCAAATTATTATCACATATATGGACCAAATTGAAAATAATTGTCACATGTAGGGATTGATTTCAAATTTTTTTTGTTGTATTGGTCCCTACATGTGATAATAATTTGCAATTTGGTCCTCTTATATAGGGATCAATTAGTGGTGATGACCAAATTGAAAATCAGTGTCATCTATAGGGACCAAATTGATAACTTTTTTATGTATATGGACCAAATTGAAAATCAGTGTCATATATAGATACTAAAATATTACTTTAACCGTATTATGATTACCATTTACTAAGAACAAAAACCAACTTGGAAATTAAAATAGTAATCAAATAAACTGGAAAAACAACTTTTTCCATGTAAGGAACCAAGATTCACAAACTACCAGTGTGTTCATGCCAGGTTAGTTTCGGTGCATCCACTTAACTATCTATCATCACAGCAATGCATACCTCTATGCCTGCTCAAGCTCAGGTGAGACCTAAAGCCAAGTGAGGCCTCAAATTAAACAAATCAAGTGAAGTGGTCTACTATGAGTAATTCTTGTTAGATATCAAAAAAATATATTAGTGGGCTATGTAAGGGGGCTAAGTGGGTTGAGTTGAGAGCCTAAAGTAATAACTTGTCTGACTTTATCCTTTGGCCGGTCATGTTTACTCAAATCTTCAAAATCTCTCTCTAAGATTACAATAAGAATCCAATCGAGCAAAGCAATGTCTTCTTCTTCAGAGAAAGGGAGGAGAAGAATACATGTTCGAGATCGTGATTATCAATGACTCTGCAGTGGGAAAATAGAACTTGCTTTCTCGCTCCGCAAGCGACGAGTTCAACTAGAACTCCAAGGCAACAACCACAAGCGATTTCAACATAAAAGATAATAAATTCGGTATATATATATAATTAAAAATAAGAAGAACAACTCATGACATGTTCACTTGATCCAGTTCTTTTAGAAATCAAAAATGAATTAAGCTATTATTGCAATACTTTTCCAAGTTTCGTACTATTCCCACCATGATTTCTACTTTTCAATTGTGACGTCCTCTCTCCTATTGTCAACTGAATATGCATTAATTGATTGGTCAATATCAATTCGTGGGAATTCATATAACATCTTTTCATACTAAATAGCATCCTTCATACTTTTATCATCACCAAAATCATTTTTGACACTCCTCATATTAAAAAAAAAGAAATGAATTTTTGTAAAAACATTAAACTACGTGTCGCATTTTACGTAAAGTGTTATGTTAGAGTTTTGGAAAATACTAAGACGTCGCAAAGATAATTTCCTAATTTATCCTCTTAAAGCTCATTGTAGTATATTGGTTACAAATAAGTGTTTGTAAATGAATTGCCAAAAATAGATCAAGGGCACAACCAACCATCTCTAAATGAAAAAAACAAGTTTGTCATGTTGTTAACGGTCTTGAAGCATCGAAACTCCATTATAAATAGTATTGTTCCACTATACTTTGAAAATCAACATCCATCCATAGAAAGTTGAAGAGAAGACAAACTTAAACAAGAATCAACATGGCTTTGGAGTTGACTATTACAACAGTTGTTTTATTCTTATTGTTGGCTACGTCCCACACGACTCAATCAGTTGAAATTAATATCAAAAAATATGGTGGAGCTCCCAATTCAGATATAGCCCCAGTAAGTGGCATTTGATCACATTATGCTATATTATTTTCTCGTCTTTTCTTTTCTCTGTATTTAATTGATTTGTGTTTTGTTCGCTTCTGAAGGCTTTATTAAGTGCTTGGAAAGAAGCATGTGCATCAACGAGTGCAGCCAAAATTGTGATTCTTACCGGAACATACAAGATGGGGAAGTAGATGTCAAAGGTCCATCCAAGGCTCCTATTGAAATTCAAGTTGATGGGACAATTAATGCACAGAAGACGCGAATGAAATGAAAGCTGATTAATGGATTAAAATTGGATATGTTTCCCATTTCATCTTTTCAGGCAAAGGTATTTTTGATGGTAAAGGTGGACATGATGCTTGGAAAACAAATGATTGTGGAAAAAACCTACACAAGAAGTGCGATATGCATGCCATGGTGAGTTAATAATTTCCCATATATATCATAGCCTCTCTCTCTCACACACACACACATATGATATACCGAACATTGTAATAAATTGAGTTTATTGTAAAATGTCAACGGAACTTTGGTTTTAATTTCGTAAAGGTTTCGACGGTTCGAGACATAACTTCCAAGGACAGCAAAAACTTCCATGTCAATGTTTTAGGTTGTAACAACTTCACATTTGATGGCTTCAAGGTTATTGCTCCAGCTGAAAGCGCCAACACTGATGGAATCCACATTGGTAGATCAACTAATGTGAAAGTTCTTAACAGCAACATTGCTACAGGAGATGATTGTATCTCGTTGGGTGATGGCAACACTCATTTAGTTGTCCAAAATGTGGTATGTGGACCTGGTCATGGCATTAGCATTGGAAGCCTTGGGAGATATGACAATGAACAACCTGTAGAAGATTTTCTTGTTGAGAATGTCACTATGAAAAATACTGACAATGGTTTGAGGATCAAGACTTGGCCTAGTTACCCGACAGTAACTAGTGTGAGCAATATGCGTTTTGAAGATGTTATCATGGATAAAGTCTCCAATCCAATTATCATAGACCAAGAGTATTGTCCTTGGAATCAATGCTCAAAAAAGGTATATATCTTATTAATAACAAGTTATTTTAAATTAAACTTATAATTCATCCCTTCATCATTACCATCTCTATTCTCTATATATAATCATGTCATACTTGTTATAATCTAAACCACTAATCTTACTTTCATCAACTATTAATGCCATTGAATTGTTTCTTATACATTGTTTTTGTCTATTTTGTGTTTGCTTGAATGGTAGAGTCCATCAAAAGTTAAGATAAGTAAGGTCTACTTCAAGAACATCAAGGGCACTTCGGCAACCAAGGATGGGGTGATCCTTATATGCAGCAACGGTGTACCATGTGATACTGTGGAGCTTAGTGAGATTGATCTGACATACAATGGAGGTCCAATAACTGCCAAATGTTCTAATGTCAAACCCAAATATACAGGAAAAGCTCCTACTTGCACTGCAGCATCCTAGAGTCCTTGATCGATCTCCTGACACGACAGGATACTCCCCTTGATCAAATTGTTCTTTTGTTTCTTTGTTCTATATATTCTATTCTCCTATGGATACACATAACATCCCCTTAATTAAAGTGAGGATGAGGACTTTTTGGAGTCCTTAGGGACTAGGAATTAAGCAGCTGGACATGGTTTTACATTGTCATTATCTGATGTATTATAATAATGTTACAAATATTTGAGAGTATCTTTCATATTAAAGAAAAAAGTTCTTTCTTGTAGCAATTGCCATGCAACGTTCTTGACCCGTTCCGTAAATAGTATACTACATTGGAAAATGTATGAGAGCAAAACTCGAATCTAAAATCATTGGAAATCAAACTGAAAATCAATTTGATATGCAACATGATGCTTTACCTACCAGATCTCCAATGTGCCTTTGATTCTTTGATTCTTTGTTTATCTTCTTGTCATAATTATCCTTTTCATTTTCACAATCTTCAAACATTGACCGAAGTAAATTGTTCTTCTTTTCACGCCTTTCCCCCTTTATTTTCCTTCATTCAATTGCACAAGTTTTTGTTTCCTCGTTACCTGTGCACCAAGTTAACTTGGTTTTGTATATTCTTTTTTTTCTTCTGGATTTTCAATTAGGTCCTCATGACGAGGCTCGCGAATTCTTTTTTTGTCAAATTTACCAGTCTCTTCGTTTAATTAGTGCTGCATTAGATTGTCATTGAACTCGGGGTTTCAAGCCCAACTGAACCCCATTTTTATTAGAGTGTTGCTTTTTACACCACAATTTTTTCTAATACACCACAAATTTTTTAAATATCCTTAAAATACCCCTTTGTCTCGTTTAGTTACCGAAATTATATTTTCGATACTATAAAATTATAATACTGGAACTATGGTTCCGGTATGTTACTAAAATTTTAGTACACCGGAAGTAAATTTCCGG
The DNA here is from genome assembly GCA_030762895.1 of Sophora flavescens. Taxonomy (NCBI): domain Eukaryota; kingdom Viridiplantae; phylum Streptophyta; class Magnoliopsida; order Fabales; family Fabaceae; genus Sophora; species Sophora flavescens. Next base: position 228,011,686 of record CM061065.1, read on the forward strand.
TATGCTCAACGTCTTTAATTAATGAAAAAAACGTTTTTCAGTTATCAGTCACCATCGAGTCATTAACTATATCTAATGTAATAGGGATTCTCGGACTCCATAATAAGCTTACTTTCTCAGTCCGCCACAGACACATGAAGCGTAGCAAAGAGATGTTGAATCATTCTGTTCTGCAAGTCTGGATTTGGGATTCCATTTTTGTAATTAAGATTTTGTGGAATTTTCATGTGGGTATTTTCTTTGTTAGTTATTTTTATTTTTTTTTCTTTGTTAGTTATTTTGTAATTAAGATTTGGGATTTTTTTTTTTGAGTTCAACTTGCACTCCTAACCAGCAACCACAAGTGATTTCAAAATAAAATAAAATTGGCATACATAATATATATAAAAAAGAATAACTTAAAAATTATTTTATTTCTTCAATTACATGATAGATTCGACTTGATCCAGTTCTTTTAGAAATCCAAAATTAATTAAGTTATTATTGCAATACTTTTACAAGAACACTAAATAGTACGAAAACGAATTTCTTACTATTCCGATCATGATTTCTACTTTCCAATTGTGATTTCCTCTCTCCTATTGTTAACTGAATGTGCATTAATTGATTGGTCAATATCAGTTTGTCAGAATTCATATAACATATTTTCATATGAAATAGCACCGTTCATACTTTTATCATTTATCAAAATCATTTTCGACACTCCTCATATAAAAAAAAGAAATGAATTACGGTAAATGCATTAAACCACTTGTCGCATTTTATGCAAAGTGTTATGTTAGAGTTTTGGAAAATACCAAGACGTTACAAAAATAATTTCATAATTTATCCTCTTATAGCTCATTATAGTATGTTGGTTACAAGCGAGTGTTTGTATTTGAATTGTCAAAAATAGATCATGAGCACAACCAACCATCTCTAAACAAAAAAAAAAAAAAATTGTTACGTTTTTAACGATCTTGAAGCATCGAAACTCTATTATAAATACTAAATAGTATTGTTCCACTAAACTTTGAAAAGCAACATCCATCCATAGAAAGTTGAAGAAAACAAAGTTAAACAAGAATCAACATGGCTTTGGAGTTGAGTATTACAACAATTGTTTTATTCTTATTGTTGGCTACGTCCCACACGGCTCAATCAGCCGAAATTAATATCAAAAAATTTGGTGGAGCACCCAATTCAGATATAACCCAAGTAAGTGGCATTTTATCACATTATATGATATTATTTTCTTTTCTTTTCTTTGTACTTAATTGATTTGTGTTGCTTCTCAAGGCTTTATTAAGTGCTTGGAAAGTAGCATGTGCATCAACGAGTGTAGCCAAAATTGTGATTCCTAGCGGAACATACAAGATGGGGGAAATAGATGTCAAAGGTCCATGCAAGGCTCCTATTGAAATTCAAGTTGATGGGACAATTAATGCACCAAAAAACGCGAAAGAAATGAAAGCTGATCAATGGATTAAAATTGGATATGTTTCTCATTTCACCTTTTCAGGCAAAGGTATTTTTGATGGTAAAGGTGTGCACAATGCTTGGAAAACAAATGATTGTGGAAAAAACAAGAATTGTGATATGCATGCCATGGTGAGTTAATAATTTCCCACACACACACACACACATATATATATATATATATCAAAGTCTCTCTCTCACACACATTGTAATAAATTTAGTTTATGATCTAGCGACCATTGTAATAAATTGAGTTTATTGTGAAATGTCAACAGAATTTTGGTTTTAATTTCCTAAACCATTCGACGGTTCGAGACATAACTTCCAAGGACAGCAAACACTTCCATGTCAATGTTTTATCTTGTAACAACTTCACATTTGATGGCTTCAAGGTTATTGCTCCCGCTGAAAGCCCCAACACTGATGGAATTCATATTGGTAGATCAACTAATGTGAAAGTTCTTAATAGCAACATTGCTACAGGAGATGATTGTATCTCGTTGGGTGATGGCAACGCTCATTTAGTTGTCCAAAATGTGGTATGTGGACCTGGTCATGGCATTAGTGTTGGAAGCCTTGGGAAATATGACAATGAGCAACCTGTAGAAGATTTTCTTGTCAAGAATGTCACTATGAAAAATACTGACAATGGTTTGAGGATAAAGACTTGGCCTAGTTACCCGACAGTAACTAGTGTGAGCAATGTGCGTTTTGAAGATGTTATCATGGATAATGTCTCCAATCCAATTATCATAGACCAAGAGTACTGTCCTTGGAATCAATGCTCAAAAAAGGTATATATCTTATTAATAAAAAAGTTATTATAAATTAAACTTATAATTCATCCATTCATAATTACCATCTCTATTCTCTATATATAATCACGTCATACTTGTTATAATCTAAACCACTAATCTTAATTTGTTCAACTATTAATGCCATTAAATTGTTTCTTATACATTGTTTTTGTCTATTTTGTGTATGCTTGCAATGGTTTAGAGTCCATCAAAAGTTAAGATAAGCGAGGTCTACTTCAAGAACATCAAGGGCACTTCAGCAACCAAGGATGGGGTGATCCTTATATGCAGCAGTGGTGTACCATGTGATACTGTGGAACTTAGTGAGATTAATCTAACATACAACGGAGATCCAGTAACCGCCAAATGTTCTAATGTCAAACCCAAAATTACAGGAAAAGCTCCTGCTTGCGTCGCAGCATCCTAGAGTCCTTGATCGTCTGACACTACACGATACTCTTATTGATCAACATTTTCTTTTTTTTCTTCTTTGTTTTATATAATCTACTCTCCCGTAGATAGACCTAACATCCCCTTAATTAAAGTGAGGATGAGGACTTTTTTGAGTCGTTAGGGACTAGGAATTAAGCAGTTGGACATGGTTTTACATTGCCATTATCTGGTGTATTATAACGATGTTACAAATTTTTGAGAGTATCTTTCATATTAAAGAAAAAAGTTCATGCTTGTAGCAATTGTCATGCGACGTTCTTGACCCGTTCGGCAAATAGTATACTACATTGGTAATTGTATGAGAGCAAAAATCAAATCTAAAATCATTGGAAATCAAACTGAAAATCAAATTGATATGCGACCTGATGCTTTACCTACCAGATCTCCAATGTGCCTTTGATTCTTTCCTTTCAGCACAATATTCTAGTGTTATCTTTGTTTTTCATCTTGTCATAATTATCCTTTTCATTTTCAAAGTCTTCAAACATTGACCAAAGTAATTTTTTCTTCTTTTCACGCCTTTTAGCCTTTATTTTCCTTCATTCAATTGCACAACTCCTTTCCGTTCCCTCATTACCTGCGCACCAAGTTAGCTCGGTTTTGTATATTCTTTTCTTTTTCGTGATTTTCAATTAGGTCCTCATGACGAGGCTCAAGAATTATTGTTTACTTCTTTTTTGTCAAATTTACAAGACTCTTTGTTTAATTAGTGCTGCATTAGATTGTCACTGAACTTTTTTTTTGTATAAGAATGGGCTTCAAGACCTACTGGACCTTATTTTTATTGTGTTGATTATTGAAGTACTGAGTGGAAGAGTCAATGACATAAAAAAAATGGGTCAGTAACTCCAAACCTTCGAATTCACCTTTCCATTCGACAACATCGTCTTTTAATCAAAGCGAGCTCGCCTGCATCTTCTTCGACTCGAAGCTACATCATTGCACAGATACAGAGAATATGTGCACCGATAGTCCGGTGTTTGGTGGAAAGAGAGCAGTTGAATGAAGAGGTTTTTTTTAAGCAAATAAAAACCAAGATTTAAATTTGACTCATTTAAATTAACGAAGCAAATTTAAGTAACATGTTTTTCAAAACCTAATCTAAGTTCCAGTGGTCGTTTGACTTGACTCATTTACATCCTAGATACCAACTACCAAGGTTTTCACTTTCGTGAAATTTAGTTGAATGTTGTCTAAGTGCTAGTGAACTGTCAGGACCCAACTTAGGCACTCCTGACCGGCCAGAATGAAACTTCACTGTCCCATTCCCGAGGCCTTTCAAGCACGCATAAATCATGTCATAACATACGGTATAAAATGTTAAAAGTAAATATCAGAATAAATGTTTATAATCCACATAAGCCAAAGATGGCCCCGAGTCAACAAGAGTTATAAACCAGAACAAAACTATTTTACAAATCCAACAGGGAAATTTAAAACCTCCAAAGCTACGGAGAAGTCTCATATGACAAAACTAACATTAAAATAACACTAAAACAAGAACAGCTGCCCGCACAACTGTAACACCTCGATTTTTTTGTTTCTTAATGATCTGTGCTTATGTATTTGTATGTGTAATTATTAATTTAATTTAGAGAAAAAATTATTTTGATAAATAAAAATTTAGATTTTAGTAGCTTATTTTATTTTAGAAAAACTGCAGTTGAAATTTCAGACGAAAATGGTCTACGTTTTCGCTGTCAGTAAGACTTTACTGATCCAGAAAATGAATTTCGACTCGAAAAATAAAATGGTAGATTTCCTAAAATATTTTTAACAATTCCCATGATTCTTTTTTTTTCATTTATAAATATTACAAAATTAATTTTTCCGGGTGAAGTTTCGCAAAGAAAATACGATCGATTTTCACAATCGAAAAATTTATGGAACCGGAATGAAAAAAGTTAATTTAAAATATACTAGGTGCAGATTGAAAAGACTTAAAGTGATATGAATGGTGTTTACATTTATTTCCTATCATCATTACCTTACACGTATTTTTTTTTTCATTTTTACAAGTAACCATTATTTGAAACCAATATTTATTTTAACAAAATAATTTAAAAAGGATTGGGTGCTGAGTTAATCGGGCTTGATGTGAAAATAAATTGATGGATTTGATGTGAATAGTTTTTTCATTTATTGCATTTCATCATTTTTTTTCATATATACAAGTAATGCCTTATTTTAATGAAAAATCAAGTTTTAAATTATAACAAAAAAAAATCAAAAACTCCTACCGATGTTCTTATACCCAGCTGCACCCCCTCCCCCTCTCTTCTATAAATACCCCTTCTCAACTCCAACTCTCACTTTTTCAATTTCTCTCTAAGTTTCCTTACACACTCATTTGCTCACCGAAATCATACCGAAATTTTGACCCTTTGCTACTCTGATAATAGAAAAACTTCATGCATGAAAGTTGTTCCTATTCCTCTGCTATTTCCAACGAGCTAAAGAGCATCAAAAACGGATAATTATATTAGGAGATATGCCCAAATCACCAAAGCTGCTCAAAATCCCCAGCAACTCGAGAACAACAGAAAGAAGACCCTTTTCACCACTGTTCTGTTACGAATCAAGAAAAACCTTCAACAAAAAAGTTGTGCCTCCCTTTCTTAAAGTTCCAATAAACCCAAGTTTATAATTTCTGGATGAGTATATGGTGAGATACACTCAAAATACCACTATATCCTCAAAGCTGTCAACTTTTTTTAAGCTTCTTGTGGACCATTTATCTTCATTCTTCATCATCTAAGGGTATAACTCTCCTCTGTTGCTCTTTATTTCCATAGAAATCTCTTTTTCATCAACATGCATACCACTTTTCTTATTTTGCATGTTTATAGTTTTAACTAAAAATTTTAAGAAAAATCTTTAGAAAAATCTTTTGAGCATGGAACTAATTTTCATACCCTTATACTCATCTCTACTATCATTTTAAGCACTTGCATGTCACAAAAGAATTTTTTCAAAACTACCTATTTTGATAGGGAGGCCGAAAACCCCAATGTGAAGCAAAGTAGATGTTTTTGTTATTATCACATGCTTGACTTAAAGATCCTCTCACAACTCTTTGTTTGAACCATTATTTGATAATAATAGTTACTATTTTTGGTTGATATATGTTTGCATGTATGTCTTTGAGGTCTAGGACCCTTGAATGTTTGTTTTATGGCTTGAGGATGATGCTAGAGTGAAGATAATAACTTGGTGTGGATAAACATGGGTATAATTTGATTCTGGCAGTATGATATATCTTCATTCGTAAGCCCATAAGTTTTTATACAGAACGGATTTATGGAAAATAAATACATATTTGGAAAGAAGACTTATGGGGCTTTAATTTGATATATAATATGTAGATATTTGGATAAGATTTGCTAGGTTAAAACACCTCTCAATGTATAATCAAATTCTGACTGCAAAAATAAGAACATAATTGGTTACATGATGATTTTAAATATGATTTTGAAAGTTAAAAACTTTTATAAATTTTTTGGGTTAATTCTAAAGTAACACTAAAGTTTGGTTGAAGATTTGAGATTTTTACATGTGTATATAAAGAGGAACAATTTCATAAATTTGCATGTTGGTGAACTCGGATTTCTGGAAAATCCTGTACAAACAGAGGCAGTGTGATTTTTAATAAATTAATACCTTCGAATTTTGACATGGAACCAACTACAATATGTTTATATGTGAGTTGGGTACCTTCAAATAAATTTTCAACGATTTTGAAGGTCATTTGAATGATCATTCACAATTTAAACCCACTGTTGTTCTGAAAATGATTTTATAAAAGAGTTCACCCAAAATTTTGACTGAAAAATATGATTTAAAAAATAATGTCTTTTATTATGATCAAGTAAAGATTTTTGGCATGAAATGGACTATAAATCAGTGATTAATTTAAAAATATAAAAATATGGGATTAAAGTTTATGTATACTTAAAAGTAAGTCTTGGATCAAATGTAATCCAAGAATTTTTAAAAGATTGGACATCTCTAGCATCATTTTTTTAACCATGGCCCAAAATTTATACATAGAAAGATAAGGTGACTTTTTAATTTTATTTTAAGTCATTCGCTTAATTCGTAGACTTACGGCACGCGGTGGGCAAAAAGGAAGTTCGCTCTGGGCAACATAGAAACAAAGACTTTGTCTATCCGTCGAATTAGGTAAGGGGAGAAAGCCCGAGGGATAATTATGTTATGATGACTATATGCCTTGTGTGTTTATTTTTATGTGTTTGATTGATGTTATTATTGTTGTGACTGCTTTGGTTGGATTTTGAGTTCATGATATATTGATGATTTATGAAAATATGCATGCTGTCAAATAATGAAGATAAAAGCTTTAAGAAAACATTTACAAAGAAAATCACAAGTAAGGATTTCCTTTAACAAGGTTTTGACAAAAGAGGGAAAAAATATAATTTTAATGTTTAATGAAAGTTTTAGAAAATAAAAACAATTTTTATGAAGGAAATTCAATTGAAAAATAGATGATTTTACACTAAGAAAAATCAAACTTTGAAAAGATTTCATGGTAAGAAACCATGAAGAAAAACAAATTTATTTTGAAGTTTTGGAAAAGATTTCTTTTAGTAACGTTTTAATAAAAGAGAAAATTTTTGGAATTCATAACAATTTTATAAAGGAAAATTATTTAAGCTGAAAGATCTTATTTTGAAGAAAAAATAATTTTGAAAATACTTGTAGTAAAGTCCCATAGAAAATGGGATTTTGTAACACCCCCTTGGGTCATTACATGGTTAACTCGTTGTAGAAAATAATTCTTTATATTAATCCGCTGGTTGTTTTTGGAAAATAATATTTTCTTAAGTTATAATCATTTCTCAAAATGGTGATAAAATTTTTCCCTTTTCTTTTTCTTTTCGACAACCACAACAACAACGCAACCATGACCGTATATGGACAGATATGTATATATATCCTCATGTAACTATACTGCATCATAATTGTTTACACAACAAGACCTTACTAAGTATAGGTTCTTCCAAAACATAATATAATTCAAAACCTAAGCTGGTCGGAACTAACAGTAGCTATCACAGTAGAAACGAACATCAGCCTGCTCCGAACTAAGGAAACTTCTTCCTATAGTCGTCAATTTCCTTGAGTGGTTCATCTGGACTCGGATATAAATATATGCACAAGTAGAAAAACCAACAATAAAACATGCAAGAGTGAGAAACCAATATATGAATTTAACAGGATAACTACATGCGCGACACAAAAGAAAACATATACACATATGCAACCTCATAATAACATAGTCCTCATAAATAAGCAAGTAATATATCAACGGGTCTCATACCCGATCATCGTCATTTGAAAATTATGCATAAACACTTCAATATTCGTCGTCCAACATTTTACTTAATCTCCGGAGATCCCCCAACATCGTATGAATGAGTTGATCGGACTCGATTGCCAAATAAGGCACGTCATTTTTACCATAGCCCATTGTCCAACACAAGGCACAATGAGAACGTCGTGTATGGTTTTCATTGACCACCAAGGTGCAATGATACATCGAGATATGAATATCACCATGATTAACTTTACCATAGCCCATTTTCCAACACAAGGCACAATGAGAATGTCGTGTATGGTTTTCATTGACCACCAAGGTGCAATGATACGTCGAGACATGAATATCACGATGATTAACTTTACCATAGCCCATTGTCCAACACAAGGCACAATGAGAATGTCATGTATGGTTTTCATTGACCACCAAGGTACAATGATACGTCGAGACATGAATATCCTCAAGATACCATGATTAACTTCATAGGCACATCTGCCAAAAATGCATGTAAAACATTTTGTATTCATCGTTTTTCTTCGTGTTCAATCTTCCATTGTCAAAGCTCAAAAGCTTACGACCATCGTAGTTTTCAATGTCTTAAAATTTTCATCGTTGACACAGGACATAAAGTCCGAGTGCCCAATCACGAAACCCTAGACTGGTGCCCCAATCTTAGGTTCGTGGTGATAGAAGGCAACACTAGTCTTTTAACATCGTTTATTACTCCATAAAGTAGACACAATATCCACAGGACATCAAGTCCTTGACGTCGTAAGAACATTAGTACCCCGACGGCTCGGTTGCCAAGTTTCATTTCACCGTTTACATCATTTTCGTTGTGTGAAAAACAAATTCAAAACCAAAACCACCACAAGTTATTCAAGTGGTCGGAGATACCAGCGTTGAGTAAAACTTGATTCTGAAAAATCATTTCAAAATTGGAATTTCCTTTGTAAAATCATTAATTACTTGTTCTGAAAATCTTATGTTTCAAAAAGAGAGTCACTTGAGGCTCAAACTTAGTTTAAAACACGTACTGTCGTTTTAGAAACACTTGCCGTCGATACTTTTCCAAATTTCCGTCGTGGAACATTTTTAAAGTCATTTAAGTCAAATCTTAGCTTTTTCACTTAAATCAATTTCTAAAGTCATAATTAAGTTATTTCCAAAGATTAATTTCATAAAAAAACTTTTTATAATATTACGGAATTTCTTAAGTAAAAATTAGCAATACAAAAATAATTTCATGGTTACGCCCCCACTGTGACTCATAAATTGCTTTTACACTAATAAATTATTAAAATAATAATATTTTCAAATAATCCTTATTTTGTCAAAAAATTATTTAAATCATAATATCTTCCAATATTCCTCAATTAACTATTGAATATTCCTCGTAACGTCTTCTTAAAGCTTTTATCTGATTAATTGATTGGGCACTGACCACTGTCAGGCTTTTCAAACAGCAATTAACAACATCATAGCAATATTCTCAGGTAGATCATGCATCACAACATCATAATATATAATTGCAGATAAACAATTTAAATACAGATAAACCATCACAAATTTGATAAAAACAACACAACTCAAAACAGACCAAACCAAACACTACAACCACATATAAATCATACAGACCAACAACTTGATAGCACGTAGTCATCGGAAAAATCCCTCAGGCAATCCCCTCTTACCTCTCGTAGAATTTATCTTCTGATCTCCTTCCTCGAACGTATGTCAAACCCCGGTTTCACAACTCACGTATAATCGATACACTTACCCTTCAACAACCACAATCAACCAATTACAAACAAGAAAAATAAAATCACCTATTCCCTAATGATAGGTCACGACATCAACAAGATTTTGTGGCTAAAATTTATAAAATAGCTTAAGTCATTGGATTAATGATCCTAAGTACTTAAGACAATAGATTAGTTATTAAACAACAAAATTTGAACCAAAAACTTCAAAACTCCCAAAGACCTAGATTCGGCCATGATGAGTAAATGGAGCAAATGAATTTTGTTTGATACAAAGGCTTGGATTCCACATGGATATATACTAGAAAGATAAGAAACAAGATCATTTATAAAGAAACAAGATCATTAAACTACGTGTCGCATTTTATGTAAAGTGTTATGTTAGAGTTTTGGAAAATACTAAGACGTCACAAAGATAATTTCCTAATTTATCCTCTTAAAGCTCATTGTAGTGTGTCAGTTACAAATGAGTGTTTGTAAATGAATTACCAAAAATAGATTAAGGGCACTTTAAGTAACCTGTTTTTCAAAACCTAATCTAAATTCTAGTGGTCGTTTGACTTGACTCATTTACATCCTAGATACCAACTACCAAAGTTTTCACTTTCGTGAAATTTAGTTGTATGTTGTCTAAGTGCTAGTGAACTGTCAGAACCCGACTTAGGCGCTCCTGACCGGCCAGAATGAAACTCCACTGTCCCATTCTCGAGGCCTTTCAAGCACGCAAAAATCATGTCATAACATACTTTATAAAATATTAATAGTAAATAGCAGAGTAACTGTTTATAATCCACATAAGCCAAAGGTGGCCCCGAGTCAACAAGAGTTATAAACCAAAACAAAACTATTTTACAAATCCCAAAAGGAAATTTAAAACCTCCAAAACTATGGAGAAGTCTCATAAGACAAAACTAACATTAAAATAAGACAAAAACAAGAACAGATGCCCGCACAACCTTTGTGCATGGGTTCCCTGAGATGGCTCCCTTTTGTGGTGTACCTGAAGCTGATCTTGATACAAACACAAGAGAATGGCAGAAAGTAGGGGTGAGCAGCGGTCGGTTTCGGTCGGTTTCGGGCTCAAAAAGCCCAATCCGCTGTAAACCGATCAGTCAATTTTATGGCCCATTTCCGCCCAATTGTTGTTCGGTTTGGTCGGGTTGCGGTTAGGTCGGGTTGAGCGGATGACCGGTCGGGTTGGCACGGGTATGATTGGGCCAGATTCATTTTTTAGGCCAAACTTAATTTTTGATTGCTTTTTCCCAATTTTGGGTTAGTTTCTTGTTTTACCATCTAAATACACAATTGGGCCTTAAATCATACATTGGGTCACTGTGAACCCTCATCATGAAAGATGGAATGTTCAATGACAATGTTTCACTCCATGCATACTAATTAAACACAAAGATAGAGAAGCCTAGAAGTCGATAGTTTAGTTATACACAAGTGCAAATACATAAGAAAACAAGATTTATAACATAATAACATATTAACATAATAAAATCATAATCTGCTGATTCTTGAAACAAGGTAGCCTGCTGATTCTTCAAACAAGGTAGCCATGAACTCATCTCTATCAACATTTTTTTTACAAGAAACCTGCAATATAAAAGATAGGGTTGAAATCTTATGCAGTACTTGCACAACCACATAAAACAACAACAAACACATGAAAGAATCCATATACCTTTTGCTTCAAGAAACTCTGACCATTGAATTTTACCCATTTATAGCAACATTAAGTCTGCTCCCCCATTCAAAAGATAGTCATCAGAGGGCCTACCAAATTTAGACACTTGAGGATTACTAAACCAATCCACACATAGGCAATACAATGATAGTGGTAATTAAAACAGAATAAACAAGAGTATGCCACATCATGAGAAAATGAAGTCTACCATTTTAATACACCAAAGTACCAAACCAGCACACTGCACTGTCTGCACACCAGACCAGCAGGGATCATTCATTTTTTGGGGTTTGTTCATGACTTCATGTCAACCAATCCCTAATAATTAAAGATTTTGACACATTAAACAATCTACTATTCCTTTCAAGCAATATACACCAAAGCACTTCAAAAACAAAACACTGACACAATCTTAGGTCAAAACCTCTGAAGTTAGTGAGGACTGAGGAGAAAAGTCCCTACTGCCGCTTCAAGACTCTGCAGAGAGCAGTGGAGAAAAATGAGGAAAGTTTGCAGATCTCTTTCATAGTTTCATTACAGAGTTCAGTTCTGCAAATTAGAAGACAAATTAATGGAAAGACAATCCAATATTACAGTATTGTAAAGGAAACTGAAAGTACCTTTCAGGTTCATAGTAGTAGCAAGGCCAAAAATAGAGTAGCATGGCACCTGATAACAAAACAGTCCTAACTCCTAAGAGGCTAACAGTTGATATATATACCAAGCAGATTGTGATGAGTCATGTTTCACATATGACTCCAAAAAGCAAAAAGTTCAGTTCTGCAAAGCAGGATAAAATACAAAATTTAGTACATAACATAATAATAAGGAACAAATCATACAAAATTCAGCAAGGCAAAAACAAGGAACAAAACCTTAATAACTTTCAGCCACAACCAATATTCATTGGTTGTGATTGAGATGATGAACCAGCACCAGATGTAACTCCAGCTCTTAATGCTGCTCCTCCACTCCTCCCAAAATATGTTGATCCGCGATGAAATTCTTGAAAACATTGATAAAAACAGATTGAATTAGCTTACATACAGAAATACATATACAAAAGGATTCAAAGGTATAAAATAATAGAGAAACATGTACCTGAAACAATTTTCTCAGATGTCTCAAATTCCTCATTTAGATTGAGGTCTTTAAATTGGTAGAGAGAAGGCCTCAACCAATTCTGAGCACAAATCAGTGCCTCTGCCATTTCTGGGGTTAGAGAGCTTCTAAAGGTGTCTAACACCCTTCCACCAGCACTAAAAGCACTTTCTGAAGCCACGGTGGAAACAGGAGTGGACAAAACATCCTTGGCCAAGGTTGAGAGTATGGGAAACCGAGAGGAATTTTGCTTCCACCACAAAAGCAAGTCAAATTTGTCATCTCCATCCACACAAGATTCGGCCAAGTACCTCTCAAGTTCATTTTTCTGATCAATTGAATTTTTTTCCTTAAGATGCTTCTTGAAAGCATCAGCCCTTGCCCAATGTGTTGAAATTTCAACAGGGCTAGAGGTTTCTGCAGATGAACTACCCTCCAATGGACCATGAGAAGTTTGACTAGGCCTATTTTGTTGCTCATGAGCTGTATCATACCAATCATACATACTGGACAGGTTGTGCTTAATACTAGTTGTCAGTTTATTGGAAAAATCTAAGTCATCTTTGTACATGTCTTGAAATGACCACTCGACATACCTAAACTTATAACGAGGGTCAAGAATGACACCAAAATAAAGCAGCTGATTGATATTTACAATGTTTCCCCAATACTTGTCATATTTTTTCTTCATTTCTATGCCCATACTACTCAAAACAGAATTGGTATTCTTGATGGATTGGCTAAGTTCATAATGGATTGAAGCCAATTGGTGGAATGCAGAATGTATGTTCACATGCAAAGAAGATGAGAATATCTTAGTGGCCTCATAGAAGATCTTAAGAAATTTCACAAAGGCTCTTGCATTCTCCCAATCTATACTAGAAGGGGGGCCATCAGGCCCAAAGTATTCCATATAGCTTGTATCCTCAAATTCAAGCTTTTCGAATGCAGCTTGAAACCTCTCCGCTGAATCCAGCATCATGTATGTTGAGTTCCATCTAGTAGGAACATCAAGACACACAAGTTTTTGAGATGAAATTCTAGCAAACTCTATGCACTCCTTAAACTTAGCAAGTCTTTGAGGTGAAGACCTCACAAACCTAACAAAGATTGCGAATACTTGTAATGGAATGATGTAGGTCCTTCAAACCATCATTGACTACTAGGTTCAAGATGTGCGCACAACACCTCATGTGTAAGAACTCTCCATCTACCACTAACCCATTCATGTTCTTGAATCGTTTTTTCAAGTATGCCACAGCCACATCATTTGATGATGCATTATCTACTGTGATTGTGGATACATTTCTAAGCCCCCACTCTCTTAAGACCTCTTCAACTTTCCTACCAATGGTCTCACCTCTATGGTTGGGAACTATTGAGAAGCTGATTATTCTCTTTTGATACTTCCACTCCTTGTCAATAAAATGAGCTGTAAGGGTTAAATAATTGAGGTTCTGGATGGATGTCCAACAATCAGTGGTGAGTGCAACCCTACCACATTCAGATCTGAACAAAGCTTTTAAGCGGGCTTTTTCATCTAAATAGAGCTTAAAACAATCTCTAGCCATTGTATGTCTTGAAGGGATTGCAAGTTGTGGCTGTAACTGTTTGCAAAGAACCTTGAAACCCTCACCCTCAACTACCCGGAAGGGTTGTTCATCTAAGGTGATGAACATAGCCAAGGCCTTCCTACAAGCCTCAACATTAAATCTATGGCTAGTCATGAATCAAATCAATACCCTCTCCACTCCTACCAGGTGAAAAGGTAATAACTGTTTGGTTGGGGTCAGTGTTGATAGCATATGTATATTTTGGACACATTTTTAGATGAGCAAGCATATTTGATGTTCCATGAGTTTTGGTGCCAGCTAGATATCTTTTACCACAATACTTACATGCTGCAGTTGGCTCTTTAGCTTCATTTTCAGGTACTTTGGTGAAATGGTCCCATGCAGTTGATGTTCTCCTAGGACCACTAGCATTAGGCTTCCTCTTCCTTGTATTTTTAGGAGGAAGAAGAGTGGGATCAACACCTGCAGCTTCATTTACAGCTGCTGGCTGGTTAGTGGGCTGGTCTCCTATTGGCTGGCTGGCTTCCATATATTACACTTGTAACATCAAGAGTGAAACTTGCTCTATCAGCATTCTAAATTTAACAAGTAATATCACCTATAAAAATTTATATGTCCTTATAAAAAAGCTAGGGTTCATCAATTAAAAATGCATGTTATTAAAATTTAAACAAAGCTAAACTTATACATTTATCATAAGTTTAGCTCAGTTTAAATTTACATGTCATGACAAGGATGTAACACATCTATGTATGTGTAACATTTGAAGCAAACACACGAGTGTGCATAGATGTATACAAACGAAGTTTATGTCCATGCACCACAGGCTCAGAAGTCACAAGCTGACACTACAGGAAACTAATCATAGTTGATGAAGCTGAACAACTTTTTTTTTTAGAACTTTGTTTGGGGTGGGGTTGATTTTGGATGACAACTTATGACACATTATCTGATACTAGAATGAGGCTTACAATGTTGATACCTTCTTTTTATATTGTGGCCTTCTGGGCTTGAAATGATGAACGACTCCGAGAAAATGAGTTGTTAACTCTGAAAAAAAAACTCTACTCATTAGAGAGAATAACCAAATAAAGGAAAGGAAACAGTGAGAATCACTAAGATCGGAGCGCATGCATTAGGGAAGACCGCAGATCCGAAAAAAATTAGAACCCATACCAAAAATGGAAGTAAAATTAACATATGGTTATGGAAGGAGGAAAAAAAGTAGACATAGAAGGAAAAGGAACGAAAAGAGGATACCCCGAACGGTGACCGCAGATCCGTGGCCTTTCGGGCAGATTCGCCGCTGGGCTCGCCGCTGGCCCGGCAGCCGCAGCGCGTCGTGCGTCGACGTGCGTCGTCTTTGCCGCATCGCTTGTCACGCTCTGCGAGTGGCCACGGAGCCAAGGAGGCAAGGACTAAGGACGGAAGGAACCACTTTAGGTTTAGGGTTTCACTTTCAAAGACTTCTATGTTCGACTCTTCTGACTTCTGAGTTCTCACTTCTCAGTTCTCACCCCTATTCTTCGAGAGTCTTCGATCGAGTGTGAGACTGTGAGTGAGAGAGAATGAGTGTGTGGGAATGGGTTGGGCCTTGGCAGAATGGCATGAAAAAACATGGACGAAGTCACGAAACGAATGGCAGCGCCAGCCCATGGAATAGAAAAATTGTATAATTAAATGTTTTTTTGTTATTAAGCCGGGTCGGTTCGCACCGATGGGTGACAAAACCCAGACCGAACCCGACCGCGTATAACCATATCAACCCATTTTTCCCACCCGCCCAACCCGCCAACCCGATTAAACCCGACCGTTACACAAAAAATTGCAACGGGTTGGTCGGTTTCGGGCGGGTCACATATTTATGATCACCCCTAGCAGAAAGGTAGCGTCTGAAACACATTTCTATGACCTTGGGTTGTCACGACTTCTTCTCCCTTCTTTTAGAGAAAGGGTTATGCAAAATTAGGGTTCTCCCCTCCACTATAAACCCTCGGTTTCTATTTATACTCGTTTACTTTTTACTTAAAGGGCTCTAATGCTAAGCTACTCTTAACCTAATGCTCGGGATAAAATGGGTAATGTCCTTAATTAATTAAATTGCATATTTTAGTTTTATTTTTAATTTCTCTCCATCTTATTAAATATTTCTTATTTATAAACTCCTAATACATGTTATTTAACTTATTAATAACATGCCAAATAAATTTAACATATATATTTTCAATATCAATGCCTTATGTGATTTATTATTATTATTATTATTAATTAATTAAGCTATTTTTTTTCTTTGGTATTACCTGAATCGAGCAACATCCGAGTAATAATATTTTACAGGAAAAGTTATTAATAAGTTAGAATACAACATGACATTGGAGACAAGTACCATCTGTTGAGATTGACTAATAATAACCGATTTAATAATCACATAACATTGTGTTGTGTTATAAGGGTAATCTGGCCAAATGGAGTGGAGATGTTCCCAAGTAAATGCTTTTGAAGTCATGCCAAAGTATTTAATTTATAAGATATTGGATGACAGAGGTGAACGTCAACAATTAATTGACAAAAACCAAAACTTGAATCGATTAGTAAATCATTGTTGCTTACTTAAATTTAGGGAAGGAAGAATAGAATTCAAAATAATATCATAACCCAGATTGAGGCCTTTTCTTGTTGTAGTTCTTGTATCTCCGAGAGATACCACATTCAGATAAAGTATTCCATACCAACAAATTATTAGTTACTACAGTCAATTTCACAGAGAGAATACTATCGAGATACCGAAGTCAAAGTTTAGTGACCCTTTTCACTTACTTCCAATTTTCACTGAGCCTTCTATAGCTACCAACAAGGGGTTGTCCTCCGATAAAGAAATAGAAGAGACAACTCCCTAACAAACACCATCCAAAAAGAAGTCATCAATGTTATTAAAAGAAAGACACGTGATTCAGAGAACACTTTCCCATCAGACATAAGTGAACTAAAAACATAAACTAACGGCTTTAGCAGTTTTAGATGCTATGCAAGATGGTTGGTTATTGGACAAATCCCAAAGCTTTACCCTGCAGCAAATAATAGCAGTTGAATTCCAATTCTGCGGGTTATGGAATACAGTAAGATAACAATTTCAGTTCACAATTTCACTTCACATCATATTTAAAAAAAAAAACATTAAACTACATGTCGCATTTTACGTAAAGTGTTATGTTAGAGTTTTGGAAAATACTAAGACGTCACATATAATTTCCTAATTTATCCTCTTAAAGCTCATTATAGTATGTTGGTTACAAATGAGTGTTTGTAAATGAATTGCCAAAAATAGATTAAGAGCACAACCAACCATCTCTCAACTAAAAAACAAGTTTGTAACGTAGTTAACGGTCTTGAAGTATCGAAACTCCATTATAAATAGTACTGTTTTGAAAAGCAACATCCATCCATAGAAAGTTGAAGAAGACACGGTTAAACAAGAATCAACATGGCTTTGGAGTTGAGTATTACAACAATTGTTTTATTCTTATTGTTGGCTACGTCCCACACGGCTCAATCAGCTGAAATTAATATCAAAAAATTTGGTGGAGCGCCCAATTCAGATATAGCCCCGGTAAGTGGTTTATGATCACATTATATTATATTATTTTGTTGTCTTTTCTTTTCTCTGTATTTAGTTGATTTGTGTTTTGTACGCTTCTGAAGGCTTTATTAAGTGCTTGGAAAGAAGCATGTGCATCAACGAGTGCAGCCAAAATTGTGATTCCTAGTGGAACATACAAGATGGGGGAAGTAGAAGTCAAAGGTCCATGCAAGGCTCCTATTGAAATTCAAGTTGATGGGACAATTAATGCACCAGAAGACTCGAATGTAATGAAAGTAGATCAATGGATTAGAATTGGATATGTTTCTCATTTCACCTTTTCAGGCAAAGGTATTTTTGATGGTAAAGGTGGACATAATGCTTGGAAAAAAGATGACTGTGGAAAAAACCTACACAAGAAGTGCGATATGCATGCTATGGTGAGTTAATAATTTCCCATATATATCATAGTCTCTCTCTCTCTCACACACACACACATGATATACCGAACAGTGTAATAAATTGAGTTTATTGTGAAATGTCAACAGAACTTTGGCTTTAATTTCGTAAAGGATTCGACGGTTCGAGACATAACTTCCAAGGACAGCAAAAACTTCCATGTCAATGTTTTAGGTTGTAACAACTTCACATTTGATGGCTTCAAGGTTATTGCTCCAGCTGAAAGCGCCAACACTGATGGAATCCACATTGGTAGATCAACTAATGTGAAAGTTCTTAACAGTAACATTGCTACAGGAGATGATTGTATCTCGTTGGGTGATGGCAACACTCATTTAGTTGTCCAAAATGTGGTATGTGGACCTGGTCATGGCATTAGCGTTGGAAGCCTTGGGAGATATGAAAATGAACAACCTGTAGAAGATTTTCTTGTTAAGAATGTCACTATGAAAAATACTGACAATGGTTTGAGGATCAAGACTTGGCCTAGTTACCCGATAGTAACTAGTGTGAGCAATATGCGTTTTGAAGATGTTATCATGGACAAAGTCTCCAATCCAATCATCATAGACCAAGAGTATTGTCCTTGGAATCAATGCTCAAAAAAGGTATATCTCTTATTAATAAAAAGTTATTATAAATTAAACTTATAATTCATCCCTTCATCATTACCATCTCTATTCTCTATATATAATCATGCCATACTTGTTATAATCTAAACCACTAATCTTACTTTCATCAACTATTAATGCCATTGAATTGTTTCTTATACATTGTTTTTGTCTATTATGTGTATTCTTGAATGGTTTAGAGTCCATCAAAAGTTAAGATAAGTAAGGTCTACTTCAAGAACATCAAGGGCACTTCAGCAACCAAGGATGGGGTGATCCTTATATGCAGCAGCGGTGTACCTTGTGATACTGTGGAACTTAGTAATATTGATCTGACATACAATGGAGGTCCAGTAACTGCCAAATGTTCTAATGTCAAACCCAAAATTACAGGAAAAGCTCCTGCTTGCACCGCAGCATCCTAGAGTCCTTGATCGTCTGACACGACACGATACTCTCATTGATCAACATTTTCTTCTCTTGTTTTTTCTTTGTTTTATATATTCTATTCTACCGTTGATACGCATAACATCCCCTTAATTAAAGTGAGGATGAGGACTTTTTGGAGTCCTTAGGGACTAGGAATTAAGCAGCTGGACATGGTTTTACATTGTCATTATCTGGTGTATTATAACAATGTTACAAATATTTGAGAGTATCTTTCATATTAAAGAAAAAAGTTCACGCTTGTAGCAATTGTCATGCAACGTTCTTGACCCGTTCCGCAAGTAGTATACTACATTGACCGAAGTAATTTGTTCTTCTTTTCACGTATTTTCCCCTTTATTTTCCTTCATTCAATTGGACAACTCCTTTCCGTTCCCTCATTACCTGTGCACCAAGTTAGCTCGATTTTGTATATTCTTTTCTTCTTCTAGATTTTCAATTAGGTCCTCATGACGAGGCTCATGAATTATTGTTTACTTCTTTTTTTGTCAAATTTACTAGACTCGTTGTTTAACTAGTGCTCCATTAGATTGTCACTGAACTTTTTTTTTCTTTCTATAAGAAGGGGCTTCAAGACCTACTGGACCTTATTTTTATTGTGTTTATTATTGAAGTATTGAGTGGAAGAGCAAATGGCATAAAAAAAAGGTCAATAACTCCAAATCTTATAATTCACCTTTCCATTCGACAACATCGTCTTTTAATCAAAGCGAGCTCGCCTGCATCTTCTACGACTCGAAGCTACATCATTGCACAGATATAAAGAAAATGTGCACCGATAGTTCGGTGTTTGGTGGAAAGAGAGCAGCTGAATAAAGAGGTTTTTTTAAGCAAATAAAACCCAAGATTTAAATTTGACTCATTTAAATTAATGCAGCAAATTTAAGTAACCTGTTTTTCAAAACCTAATCTAAGTTCTAGTGGTCGTTTGAATCGACTCATTTACATCCTAGATACCAACTACCAAGGTTTTCACTTTCATGAAATTTAGTTGTATGTTGTCTAAGTGCTAGTGAACTGTCAGGACCCAACTTAGACGCCCCTGACTGGTCAGAATGAAACTCCACCGTCCTATTCCAGAGGCCTTTCAAGCAAGCATAAATCATGTCATAACATACGGTTTAAAATATTAAAAGTAAATATCTGAGTAAATGTTTATAATTCACATAAGCCAAAGGTGGCCCGGAGTCAACAAGAGTTATAAACCAAAACAAAACTATTTTACAAATCCAAAAGGGAAATTTAAAACCTCCAAAACTACGGAGAAGTCACATATGACAAAACTAACATTAAAATAACACTAAAATAAGAACAGATGCCCGCATAACCCTTGTGCATGGGCTCCCAGAGATGGCTCCCTTTTGTGGTGTACCTCAAGCTGATCTTCATACAAACACAAGAGAATGGTAGAAAGGTCACGTCAAAAACACATTACTACGACCTTGGGTTGTCATGCCTTCTTCTCCCTTCTTTTAGAGAAAGGGTTATGCAAAATTAGGGTTCTCCCCTCCACTATAAACCCTCGGTTTTTATTAATACTCATTTACTTTTTACTAAAAGGTCTCTAGTGCTAACCAACTCTTAACCCAACGCTCGGGATAAAAAGGGTAAAGTCCTTAATTAATTAAATTGCATATTTTAGTTTTATTTTTAATTTCTCTCCATCTTATTAAATATTTCTTATTTATAAACTCCTAATACATGTTATTTAACTTATTAATAACATGCCAAATAAATTTAACATATATATTTTCAATATCAATGCCTTATGTGATTTATTATTATTATTATTATTATTATTATTATTATTATTTGTTAATTAATTAATTAAGCTATTTTTTTTGTTGGTATTACAAGAACTGAGCAACATCTGAGTAATAATATTTTGCAGGAAAAGTTATTAATAAGTTAGAATACAACACGACATTGGAGACAGTACCACCTGTTGAGATTGACTAATAATAACTGATTTGTTAGTCACATAACATTGCGTTGTGTTATAAGGGTAATCTGTTCAAATTGAGTGGAGATGTTCCCATGTAAATGCTTTTGAAGTCATGCCAAAGTATTTAATTTATAAGATATTAGATGATAGAGGTGAACGTCAACAATTAATTGAAAAAGACCAAAACTTAAATCGATCGGTAAATCATTGTTGCTTACTTAAATTTAGGGAAGGAAGAATAGAATTCAAAATTATATCATAACCCAAATTGAGGCCTTTTCTTGTTGTAGTTCTTGTATCTCCGAGAGATGCCATATTCAAATAAAGTATTCCATACCAACAAATTATTAGTTACTAATGTCAATTTCACAGAGAGAATACTATCGAGATACCGAAGTCAAAGTTTAGTGGCCCTTTTCACTTACTTCCAATTTTCACTCTGAGCCTTCTATAGCTAACAACAAGAGGTTGTCCTCCGAGAAAGAAATAGAAAAGACAGCTCCCTAACAAACACCATCCAAAAAGAAGTCATCAACGTTATTAAAAGAAAGACGCCTGATTCAGAGAACACTTTCCCATCAGACATAAGTGAACTAAAAACATAAACTTACGGCTTTAGCAGTTTTAGATGCTATGCAAGATGGTTGGTTATTGGATAAATCCCAAAAGCTTTACCGTGCAGCAAATAATAGCAGTTGAATTCCAATTCTGCAGGTTATGCAATATAGTAAGATAACAATTTCAGTTCACAATTTCACTTCACATCATATTTTTTTTTAAAAAAAAAACATTAAACTACATGTCGCATTTTACGTAAAGTGTTAAGTTAAAGTTTTGGAAAATACTAAGACGTCACATATAATTTCCTAATTTATCCTCTTAAAGCTCATTATAGTATGATGGTTACAAATGAGTGTTTGTAAATGAATTGCCAAAAATAGATTAAGAGCACAACCAACCATCTCTCAACTAAAAAACAAGTTTGTTACGTAGTTAACGGTCTTGAAGTATCGAAACTTCATTATAAATAGTACTGTTCCACTATACGTTGAAAAGCAATATCCATCCATAGAAAGTTAAAGAAGACACAGTTAAACAAGAATCAACATGGCTTTGGAGTTGAGTATTACAACAATTGTTTTATTCTTATTGTTGGCTACATCCCACACGGCTCAATCTGCTGAAATTAATATCAAAAAATTTGGTGGAGCGCCCAATTCAGATATAGCCCCGGTAAGTGGCATTTGATCACATTATATTATATTATATTATTTTCTTGTCTTTTCTTTTCTCTGTATTTAGTTGATTTGTGTTTTGTACGCTTCTGAAGGCTTTATTAAGTGCTTGGAAAGAAGCATGTGCATCAACGAGTGCAGCCAAAATTGTGATTCCTAGTGGAACATACAAGATGGGGGAAGTAGAAGTCAAAGGTCCATGCAAGGCTCCTATTGAAATTCAAGTTGATGGGACAATTAATGCACCAGAAGACTCGAATGTAATGAAAGCAGATCAATGGATTAGAATTGGATATGTTTCTCATTTCACCTTTTCAGGCAAAGGTATTTTTGATGGTAAAGGTGGACATAATGCTTGGAAAAAAGATGACTGTGGAAAAAACCTACACAAGAAGTGCGATATGCATGCTATGGTGAGTTAATAATTTCCCATATATATCATAGTCTCACTCTCTCTCACACACACACATGATATACCGAACATTGTAATTGTAATAAATTGAGTTTATTGTGAAATGTCAACAGAACTTTGGTTTTAATTTCGTAAATGATTCGACGGTTCGAGACATAACTTCCAAGGACAGCAAAAACTTCCATGTCAATGTTTTAGGTTGTAACAACTTCACATTTGATGGCTTCAAGGTTATTGCTCCAGCTGAAAGCGCCAACACTGATGGAATCCACATTGGTAGATCAACTAATGTGAAAGTTCTTAACAGTAACATTGCTACAGGAGATGATTGTATCTCGTTGGGTGATGGCAACACTCATTTAGTTGTCCAAAATGTGGTATGTGGACCTGGTCATGGCATTAGCGTTGGAAGCCTTGGGAGATATGAAAATGAACAACCTGTAGAAGATTTTCTTGTTAAGAATGTCACTATGAAAAATACTGACAATGGTTTGAGGATCAAGACTTGGCCTAGTTACCCGATAGTAACTAGTGTGAGCAATATGCGTTTTGAAGATGTTATCATGGACAAAGTCTCCAATCCAATCATCATAGACCAAGAGTATTGTCCTTGGAATCAATGCTCAAAAAAGGTATATCTCTTATTAATAAAAAGTTATTATAAATTAAACTTATAATTCATCCCTTCATCATTACCATCTCTATTCTCTATATATAATCATGCCATACTTGTTATAATCTAAACCACTAATCTTACTTTCATCAACTATTAATGCCATTGAATTGTTTCTTATACATTGTTTTTTTCTATTTTGTGTATGCTTGAATGGTTTAGAGTCCATCAAAAGTTAAGATAAGTAAGGTCTACTTCAAGAACATCAAGGGCACTTCAGCAACCAAGGATGGGGTGATCCTTATATGCAGCAGCGGTGTACCTTGTGATACTGTGGAACTTAGTAATATTGATCTGACATACAATGGAGGTCCAGTAACTGCCAAATGTTCTAATGTCAAACCCAAAATTACAGGAAAAGCTCCTGCTTGCACCGCAGCATCCTAGAGTCCTTGATCGTCTGACACGACACGATACTCTCATTGATCAACATTTTCTTTTCTTGTTTTTTCTTTGTTTTATATATTCTATTCTACCGTTGATACGCATAACATCCCCTTAATTAAAGTGAGGATGAGGACTTTTTGGAGTCCTTAGGGACTAGGAATTAAGCAGCTGGACATGGTTTTACATTGTCATTATCTGGTGTATTATAACAATGTTACAAATATTTGAGAGTATCTTTCATATTAAAGAAAAAAGTTCACGCTTGTAGCAATTGTCATGCAACGTTCTTGACCCGTTCCGCAAGTAGTATACTACATTGACCGAAGTAATTTGTTCTTCTTTTCACGTATTTCCCCCTTTATTTTCCTTCATTCAATTGGACAACTCCTTTCCGTTCCCTCATTACCTGTGCACCAAGTTAGCTCGATTTTGTATATTCTTTTCTTCTTCTAGATTTTCAATTAGGTCCTCATGACGAGGCTCATGAATTATTGTTTACTTCTTTTTTTGTCAAATTTACTAGACTCGTTGTTTAACTAGTGCTCCATTAGATTGTCACTGAACTTTTTTTTTTTCTTTCTATAAGAAGGGGCTTCAAGACCTACTGGACCTTATTTTTATTGTGTTTATTATTGAAGTATTGTGTGGAAGAGCAAATGGCATAAAAAAAAGGTCAATAACTCCAAACCTTATAATTCACCTTTCCATTCGACAACATCGTCTTTTAATCAAAGCCAGCTCGCCTGCATCTTCTACGACTCGAAGCTACATCATTGCACGGATACAAAGAAAATGTGCACCGATAGTTCGGTGTTTGCTTTAAAGAGAGAAGCTGAATGAAGAGGTTTTTTTAAGCAAATAAAACCCAAGATTTAAATTTGACTCATTTAAATTAATGAAGCAAATTTAAGTAACCTGTTTTTCAAAACCTAATCTAAGTTCTAGTGGTCGTTTGTATCGACTCATTTACATCCTAGATACCAACTACCAAGGTTTTCACTTTCATGAAATTTAGTTGTATGTTGTCTAAGTGCTAGTGAACAGGACCCAACTTAGACGCTCATGACTGGCCAGAATGAAACTCCACCGTCCCATTCCCGAGGCCTTTCAAGCACGCATAAATCATGTCATAACATACGGTATAAAATAGTAAAAGTAAATATCAGAGTAAATGTTTATAATTCACATAAGCCAAAGGTGGCCCGGAGTCAACAAGAGTTATAAACCAAAACAAAACTATTTTACAAATCCAAAATGGAAATTTAAAACCTCCAAAACTACGGAGAAGTCACATATGACAAAACTAACATTAAAATAACACTAAAACAAGAACAGATGCCCGCATAACCCTTGTGCATGGGCTCCCTGAGATGGCTCCCTTTTGTGGTGTACCTGAAGCTGATCTTCATACAAACACAAGAGAATGGCAGAAAGGTCACATCAAAAACACATTACTACGACCTTGGGTTGTCATGCCTTCTTCTCCCTTATTTTAGAGAAAGGGTTATGCAAAATTAGGGTTCTCCCCTCCACTATAAACCTCAGTTTTTGTTTATACTCATTTACTTTTTACTAAAAGGTCTCTAGTGCTAAGCTACTCTTAACCCAACGCTCGGGATAAAAAGGGTAAAGTCCTTAATTAATTAAATTGCATATTTTAGTTTTATTTTTAATTTCTCTCCATCTTATTAAATATTTCTTATTTATAAACTCCTAATACATGTTATTTAACTTATTAATAACATGCCAAATAAATTTAACATATATATTTTCAATATCAGTGTCTTATGTTATTTATTATTATTATTATTAATTAATTAATTAAGCTATTTTTTTCGTTGGTATTACATGAACTGAGCAACATCTGAGTAATAATATTTTGCAGGAAAAGTTATTAATAAGTTAGAATACAACACGACATTGGAGACAGTACCATCTGTTGAGATTGACTAACAATAACTGATTTGTTAGTCACATAACATTGCGTTGTGTTATAAGGGTAATCTGACCAAATGGAGTGGAGATGTTCCCAAGTAAATGCTTTTGAAGTCATGCCAAAGTATTTAATTTATAAGATATTGGATGACAGAGGTGAACGTCGACAATCAATTTCACAGAGAAAATACTATCGAGATACCGAAGTCAAAGTTTAGAGGCCCTTTTCACTTACTTCCAATATTCACTCTGAGCCTTCTATAGCTAACAACAAGAGGTTGTCCTCCGAGAAAGAAATAGAAAAGACAGCTCCCTAACAAACACCATCCAAAAAGAAGTCATCAACGTTATTAAAAGAAAGACGCCTGATTCAGAGAACACTTTCCCATCAGACATAAGTGAACTAAAAACATAAACTTACGGCTTTAGCAGTTTTAGATGCTATGCAAGATGGTTGGTTATTGGATAAATCCCAAAGCTTTACCCTGCAGCAAATAATAGCAGTTGAATTCCAATTCTGCAGGTTATGGAATACAGTAAGATAACAATTTCAGTTCACAATTTCACTTCACATTAGATTTTTTTTTTTTTTAAAAAACATTAAACTACATGTCGCATTTTACGTAAAGTGTTATGTTAGAGTTTTGGAAAATACTAAGACGTCACATATAATTTCCTAATTTATCCTCTTAAAGCTCATTATAGTATGATGGTTACAAATGAGTGTTTGTAAATGAATTGCCAAAAATAGATTAAGAGCACAACCAACCATCTCTCAACTAAAAAACAAGTTTGTTACGTAGTTAACGGTCTTGAAGTATCGAAACTTCATTATAAATAGTACTGTTCCACTATACGTTGAAAAGCAATATCCATCCATAGAAAGTTAAAGAAGACACAGTTAAACAAGAATCAACATGGCTTTGGAGTTTAGTATTACAATAATTGTTTTATTCTTATTGTTGGCTACGTCCCACACGGCTCAATCAGCTGAAATTAATATCAAAAAATTTGGTGGAGCGCCCAATTCAGATATAGCCCCGGTAAGTGGCATTTGATCACATTATATTATATTATATTATTTTCTTGTCTTTTCTTTTCTCTGTATTTAGTTGATTTGTGTTTTGTACGCTTCTGAAGGCTTTATTAAGTGCTTGGAAAGAAGCATGTGCATCAACGAGTGCAGCCAAAATTGTGATTCCTAGTGGAACATACAAGATGGGGGAAGTAGAAGTCAAAGGTCCATGCAAGGCTCCTATTGAAATTCAAGTTGATGGGACAATTAATGCACCAGAAGACTCGAATGTAATGAAAGCAGATCAATGGATTAGAATTGGATATGTTTCTCATTTCACCTTTTCAGGCAAAGGTATTTTTGATGGTAAAGGTGGACATAATGCTTGGAAAAAAGATGACTGTGGAAAAAACCTACACAAGAAGTGCGATATGCATGCTATGGTGAGTTAATAATTTCCCATATATATCATAGTCTCTCTCTCTCACACACACACACACATGATATACCGAACATTGTAATAAATTGAGTTTATTGTGAAATGTCAACAGAACTTTGGTTTTAATTTCGTAAAGGATTCGACAGTTCGAGACATAACTTCCAAGGACAGCAAAAACTTCCATGTCAATGTTTTAGGTTGTAACAACTTCACATTTGATGGCTTCAAGGTTATTGCTCCAGCTGAAAGCGCCAACACTGATGGAATCCACATTGGTAGATCAACTAATGTGAAAGTTCTTAACAGTAACATTGCTACGGGAGATGATTGTATCTCGTTGGGTGATGGCAACACTCATTTAGTTGTCCAAAATGTGGTATGTGGACCTGGTCATGGCATTAGCGTTGGAAGCCTTGGGAGATATGAAAATGAACAACCTGTAGAAGATTTTCTTGTTAAGAATGTCACTATGAAAAATACTGACAATGGTTTGAGGATCAAGACTTGGCCTAGTTACCCGATAGTAACTAGTGTGAGCAATATGCGTTTTGAAGATGTTATCATGGATAAAGTCTCCAATCCAATCATCATAGACCAAGAGTATTGTCCTTGGAATCAATGCTCAAAAAAGGTATATCTCTTATTAATAAAAAGTTATTATAAATTAAACTTATAATTCATCCCTTCATCATTACCATCTCTATTCTCTATATATAATCATGCCATACTTGTTATAATCTAAACCACTAATCTTACTTTCATCAACTATTAATGCCATTGAATTGTTTCTTATACATTGTTTTTGTCTATTTTGTGTATGCTTGAATGGTTTAGAGTCCATCAAAAGTTAAGATAAGTAAGGTCTACTTCAAGAACATCAAGGGCACTTCAGCAACCAAGGATGGGGTGATCCTTATATGCAGCAGCGGTGTACCTTGTGATACTGTGGAACTTAGTAATATTGATCTGACATACAATGGAGGTCCAGTAACTGCCAAATGTTCTAATGTCAAACCCAAAATTACAGGAAAAGCTCCTGCTTGCACCGCAGCATCCTAGAGTCCTTGATCGTCTGACACGACACGATACTCTCATTGATCAACATTTTCTTTTCTTTTCTTTTTCTTTGTTTTATATATTCTATTCTCCCGTTGATACGCATAACATCCCCTTAATTAAAGTGAGGATGAGGACTTTTTGGAGTCCTTAGGGACTAGGAATTAAGCAGCTGGACATGGTTTTACATTGTCATTATCTAGTGTATTATAACAATGTTACAAATATTTGAGAGTATCTTTCATATTAAAGAAAAAATTTCATGCTTGTAGCAATTGTCATGCAACGTTCTTGACCCGTTCTGCAAGTAGTATACTACATTGGCAATTGTATGAGAGCAAAACTCGAATCTAAAATCATTGGAAATCAAACTGAAAATCAAATTGATATGCGACCTGATGCTTTACTTACCAGATCTCCAATGTGCCTTTGATTATTTCCTTTCAGCTCAATATTCAAGTGTTATCTTCGTTTTTAATCTTGTCATAATTATCCTTTTCATTTTCACAGTCTTCAAACATTGACCGAAGTAATTTGTTCTTCTTTTCACGTATTTTCCCCTTTATTTTCCTTCATTCAATTGGACAACTCCTTTCCGTTCCCTCATTACCTGTTCACCAAGTTAGCTCGGTTTTGTATATTCTTTTCTTCTTCTGGATTTTCAATGAGGTCCTCATGACGAGGCTCATGAATTATTGTTTACTTCTTTTTTTTTTTCTTTCAAATTTACAAGACTTTTTGTTTAACTAGTGCTCCATTAGAGTGTCACTGAATTTTTTTTTTCTATAAGAAGGGACTTCAAGACCTACTGGACCTTATTTTTATTGTGTTGATTATTGAAGTATTGAGTGGAAGAGCAAATGGCATAAAAAAAAGGGTCAATAACTCCAAACCTTATAATTCACCTTTCCATTCGACAACATCATCTTTTAATCAAAGCGATCTCGCCTGCATCTTCTTTGACTCGAATCTACATCATTGCACAGATACAAAGAAATTGAGCACCGATAGTTTGGTGTTTGGTGGAAAGAGGGCAGCTGAATGAAGAGGTTTTTTTAAGCAAAAAAACCCAAGATTTAAATTTGACTCATTTAAATTAATGAAGCAAATTTAAGTAACCTGCTTTTAAAAACCTAATCTAAGTTCCAGTGGTCGTTTGACTTGACTCATTTACATCCTAGATACCAACAACCAAGGTTTTCAATTCGTGAAATATAGTTGTATGTTGTCTAAGTGCTAGTGAACTGTCAGGACCCAACTTAGGCGCTCCTGACCCGCCAGAATGAAACTCCACCGTCTCATTCCCGAGGCCTTTCAAGCATGCATAAATCATGTCATAACATACAGTATAAATTATTAAAAGTAAATATTAGAGTAAATGTTTATAATCCACATAAGCCAAAGGTGGCCCTAAGTCAACAAGAGTTATAAACCAAAACAAAACTATTTTACAAATCCAAAAAGGAAATTTAAAACCTCCAAAACTACGGAGAAGTCTCATATGACAAAACTAACATTAAAATAACACTAAAACAAGAACAGATGCCCGCACAACCCTTGTGCACGGGCTCCCTGAGATGGCTCCCTTTTGTGGTGTACCTGAAGCTGTTCTTGATACAAACACAAGAGAATGGCAGAAAGGTCGTGTCAAAAACACATTTCTACGACCTTGGGTTGTCATGCCTTCTTCTCCCTTCTTTTAGAGGAAGGGTTATGCAAAGTTAAGGTTCTCCCCTCCACTATAAACCCTCAGTTTCTATTTATACTCATTTACTTTTTACTAAAAGGTCTCTAGTGCTAAGCTACTCTTAACCCAACCCTCGAGATAAAAAGGGTAACGTCCTTAATTAATTAAATTGCACATTTTAGTTTTAATTGTAATTTCTCTCCATCTTATTAAATATTTCTTATTTATAAACTCCTAATACATGTTGTTTAACTTATTAATAACATGCCAAATAAATTTAACATATATATTTTCAATATCTATGCCTCATGTGATTTATTATTATTATTATTATTATTATTATTATTATTAATTAATTAATTAATTAAGCTATTTTTTTCTTTGGTATTACATGAATCGAGCTACATCTGAGTAATAATATTTTGCAGGAAAAGTTATTATTAAGTTAGAATACAACACGACATTGGAGACAGTACCATCAGTTGTGATTGACTAATAATAACCGATTTGTTAGTCACATAATATTGCGTTGTGTTATAAGGGTAATCTGGCCAAATGGAGTGGAGATGTTCCCAAGTAAATGCTTTTGAAGTCATCTTTATAAAATATTGGATGACAGAGGTGAACGTCAACAATTAATTTACAAAGACCAAAACTTGAATCAATCGGTAAATCATTGTTGCTGACTTAAATTTAGGGAAGGAAGAATAAAATTCAAAATTATATCATAACCCAGATTGAGGCCTTTTCTTGTTGTAGTTCTCGTATCTCCGAGAGATGCCACATTCAGATAAAGTATTCCATACCAACAAATTATTAGTTACTACAGTCAATTTCACAGAGAGAATACTATCGAGATACCGAAGTCAAAGTTCAGTGGCCCTTTTCACTTACTTCCAATTTTCACCCTGAGCCTTCTATAGCTAACAACAAGAGGTTGTCCTCCGAGAAAGAAATAGAAAAGACAGCTCCCTAACAAACACCATCCAAAAAGAAGTCATTAATGTTATTAAAAGAAAGACACGTGATTCAGAGAACACTTTCCCATCAGACATAAGTGAACTAAAAACATAAACTTATGGCTTTAGCAGTTTTAGATGCTATGCAAGATGGTTGGTTATCGGACAAATCCCAAAGCTTTACCCTGCAGCAAATAATAGCAGTTGAATTCCAATTCTGCAGGTTATGGAATACAGTAAGATTGTTGGGGTAAGAAGCTCACAATGCTTCACACACATACACTAACACAATAGAGAAATTGAGAGGGAATAGAGAAAGAAGAATCTGAGAGAGATTTGTATATCACTTACACATATACACTTCTACACTAATTCACATCACCCACTATGTCTATTTATACAACATATAAAGTCCCACATGGACTCACTCACACATTGAGTTAGTTACAACAACTAACATAACTATCATGTAACTAACACTAACTAATAACAACCACTACAACTAATTATTGATATTTGAATTATTTCCAACACACCCCCTTAATTCAGATATTTCACATACACTATTTTTATTATTATTACCCTAAACTTGCATTCAATAATGCACACATTATTAACACTAACACACACATATATCCTTCATTCCACCAGGGTCCCATTGCAATCTTTTGTAGAATTGGGCTTGACCCATCAAGTTAACAAGAGCAAATAAAATTGACCCAATATGGCCCTTTTCCCCATCATCTTTCAGCTTAGGACCCAATTCAATTTCTTCACTAATTTGGGCTTCACCCACAAACACATGGCCCAATTTCTGAAATTTATATTGATCACTTCTGGTTACTTGGGCTTGGCCCATTTTGGAAAATGTTTCTGCCCTAACACTCTTCTCCTTCACGATGGAACACAACAGCACCACTGCCATCCTTACAACTACTAACCACAGCAACACCACCACCACCACGACACTACACCACTGCAGCTCACTGGAGAATTTTCGATCATCGTTTCCGGCGCTATGCGACGGCTGCTAGTCGGAACACACCGTTTCGACCACCTGAGATGGGTTCGCGAATGGTGACTTCACCCTCTGCTTCATGATTACGCTGTAGTTTGTGGTTGATGTCCGCCTCTCTATCGACGGCCCTGCCTCTCTATCACCACTGATCGTCATAGCCACCATCAACTCTCTTGTCGCTGCCTCGTGACTGGCTTGGTCCGGCGGTTTGGGTGCCAGCAGTGGGTCGTTCGACATGCATAAGACCCGAACCTTCGTCGCGAGTTGCAGATCCGGAATCGCCACCTCCATTTCAGTCACGTTCTGGCCACCTCGCAACACTTCCATAACAGCATCCTCTCCGGTGGGTTTCTCATCTGGCGGTGACAGCGGCGGCCTGATGTAGATAGCATCACGACGTCCATCACCGTATCCGCCACTGCCATTTCCACTCACCGAATCAGTCAGAGCTCGAGCCAGTTCGCCCATAATGGGAGCAGAGTCTTCACCCTCGCACGCCTTCTCTGCCATCTTCATTTCAAAACAGCATAGCTCCTTCCTAACAAGCCTCACGAACTCTTCAGGTTCCCTACTCACCAAAGATGTTGATGAAACTTTGTCACTAATGGCGGCATCAAGAACAGGATCACGATCCTTCCTTTCAGTTTTGTAAGCCTCCTTGACTTCCGATCTTGATTCAACATTTTCTGCCTGAGAATCTTTGTGCTCTGTCTTCTTATCTCCATCAGTCTTAGCATCTTCAGAAAATTTCTCTTCAGGCTTTTGCTCCACCTTCTCTTCCTTATCATCATCTTGATCCTTCTTAGACTCACTCTCTGGATCAGCATTCTTGATGCCTGTTTGTGGCTCCGACACCGGCGCCGGCACTAACGTCTCGATGTCTAGCCTCTTATCCACCTTCTTGCCACTCATGAATGCATCTCCTGTTTTTCTTTTCCTCGCAGCCAATTTAGTCGCGACTTGTGAAACAGGATCCTCTTCTGCTTTCTGCTTTGTAGAAGCTGGCTCCACTCTTGGTGCCTTCTTGCCATCTACGGTTGAACACTTCTTTTTGGTCTTCACCAGCTCTTCACTGTTCTCCATATATGCACTATAGGAATCTTGATCAGTGACCCCTACTTCTGTTTTGATCTTTGCAATCTCATCATTTTCATTGCTCTCTCCCTTTGCTTCCTTCTTGCACTCATCTTTCCTATCACCTCCATGGATTTTGTGCAAAATATCCCATGCTCCTTTGGCCGTCTTGGCAGCAACAATTTTCTTAAGATTTGCTTCATCCACACATTGATGAAGAATCAAGAGAGCTTTGTAGTCTCTCTTTTTGGAAGCACAATCTTCCACACCTTGCATTCCCTCTTGCACAATTTCTAGCACCTCATAGAAATCAAAGATCACATGCATCTTCACAACCCAATGATTGAAGTTCTTGCTATCAGGAACTGGTAATGGGAATGCAAAATCCCCACTCACAATCTCTTCAATTTCCACCTCCATGGGCCCATCACAAGTCCCTAATCTTGTAGCTCTAGATACCATTTGTTGGGGCAAGAAGCTCACAATGCTCCACACACACACACTAACACAATAGAGAAATTGAGAGGGAATAGAGAAAGAGGAATCTGAGAGAGATTTGTATATCACTTGCACATATGCACTTCTACACTAATTCACATCACCCACTATGTCTATTTATAGACTTACACATACACTAACTAACTCTCTTAATAGCTCCTAACTAATCACCTTAGTTACAACAACTAACATAACTATCATGTAACTAACACTAACTAATAGCAACCACTACAACTAATTATTGATATTTGAATTATTTCCAACAAAGATAACAAGTTCACAATTTCACTTCACATCAGATTTTAAAAAAAATAATAATTAAACTACATGTCGCATTTTACGTAAAGTGTTATGTTAGAGTTTTGGAAAATACTAAGACATCACATATAATTTCCTAATTTATCCTCTTAAAGCTCATTATAGTATGTTGGTTACAAATGAGTGTTAGTAAATAAATTGCCAAAAATAGATTAAGAGCACAACCAACCATCTCTCAACTAAAAAACAAGTTTGTTACGTAGTTAACGGTCTTGAAGTATCGAAACTCCATTATAAGTAGTACTGTTTTGAAAAGCAACATCCATCCATAGAAAGTTGAAGAAGACACAGTTAAACAAGAATCAACATGGCTTTGGAGTTGAGTATTACAACAATTGTTTTATTCTTATTGTTGGCTACGTCCCACACGGCTCAATCAGCTGAAATTAATATAAAAAAATTTGGTGGAGCGCCCAATTCAGATATAGCCCAGGTAAGTAGCATATGATCACATTATATTATATTATTTTGTTGTCTTTTCTTTTCTGTGTTTAGTTGATTTGTGTTTTATACGCTTCTGAAGGCTTTATTAAGTGCTTGGAAAGAAGCATGTGCATCAACGAGTGCAGCCAAAATTGTGATTCCTAAAGGAACATACAAGATGGGGGAAGTAGATGTCAAAGGTCCATGCAAGGCTCCTATTGAAATTCAAGTTGATGGGACAATTAATGCACCAGAAGACTCGAATGTAATGAAAGCAGATCAATGGATTAGAATTGGATATGTTTCTCATTTCACCTTTTCAGGCAAAGGTATTTTTGATGGTAAAGGTGGACATAATGCTTGGAAAAAAGATGACTGTGGAAAAAACCTACACAAGAAGTGTGATATGCATGCCATGGTGAGTTAATAATTTCCCATATATATCATAGCCTCTCTCTCTCACACTCACACACACACATATGATATACCGAACATTGTAATAAATTGAGTTTATTGTGAAATGTCACAGAACTTTGGTTTTAATTTCGTAAAGGATTCGACGGTCCGAGACATAACTTCCAAGGACAGCAAAAACTTCCATGTCAATGTTTTAGGTTGTAACAACTTCACATTTGATGGCTTCAAGGTTATTGCTCCAGCTGAAAGTGCCAACACTGATGGAATCCACATTGGTAGATCAACTAATGTGAAAGTTCTTAACAAGACAACATTGCTACGAGGAGATGATTGTATCTCGTTGGGTGATGGCAACACTCATTTAGTTGTCCAAAATGTGGTATGTGGACCTGGTCATGGCATTAGCGTTGGAAGCCTTGGGAGATATGAAAATGAACAACCTGTAGAAGATTTTCTTGTTAAGAATGTCACTATGAAAAATAATCGACAATGGTTTGAGGATCAAGACTTGGCCTAGTTACCCGATAGTAACTAGTGTGAGCAATATGCGTTTTGAAGATGTTATCATGGATAAAGTCTCCAATCCAATCATCATAGACCAAGAGTATTGTCCTTGGAATCAATGCTCAAAAAAGGTATATATCTTATTAATAAAAATTTATTATAAATTAAACTTATAATTCATCCCTTCATCATTACCATCTCTATTCTCTATATATAATCATGCTATACTTGTTATAATCTAAACCACTAATCTTACTTTCATCAACTATTAATGCCATTGAATTGTTTCTTATACATTGTTTTTGTCTATTTTGTGTATGCTTGAATGGTTTAGAGTCCATCAAAAGTTAAGATAAGTAAGGTCTACTTCAAGAACATTAAGGGCACTTCAGCAACCAAGGATGGGGTGATCCTTATATGCAGCAGCGGTGTACCTTGTGATACTGTGGAACTTAGTAATATTGATCTGACATACAATGGAGGTCCAAGAATCGCCAAATGTTCTAATGTCAAACCCAAAATTACGAGAAAAGCTCCTGCTTGCACCGCAGCATACTAGAGTCCTTGATCGTCTGACATGACACGATACTCTCATTGATCAACATTTTCTTTTATTTTTTTTCTTTGTTTTATATATTCTATTCTCCCGTAGATACACATAACATCCCCTTAATTCAAGTGAGGATGAGGACGTTTTGGAGTCCTTAGGGACTAGGAATTAAGCAATTGGACATGGTTTTACATTGTCATTATCCGGTGTATTATAACAATGTTACAAATATTTGAGAGTATCTTTCATATTAAAGAAAAAGTTCATGCTTGTAGCAATTGCCATGCAACGTTCTTGACCCGTTCCGCAAATAGTATACTACATTGGAATGTGCCTTTGATGATTTCCCTTCAGCTCAATATTCAAGTGTCATCTTTGTTTATCTTCTTGTCAGAATTATCCTTTTCATTTTCACAATCTTCAAACATTGACCGAAGTAAATTGTTCTTCTTTTCACGCCTTCCTCCCTTTATTTTCCTTCATTCAATTGCACAACACTTTTCCATTTCCTCATTACCCGTGCACCAAGTTAACTTGGTTTTGTATATTCTTTTTTTTCTTCTGGATTTTCAATTAGGTCCTCTTGACGAGGCTCACGAATTATTGTTTATTTCTTTTTTTGTCAAATTTACAAGACTCTTCATTTAATTAGTGTTGCGTTAGATTGTCATTGAACTCAAGGTTTCAAGCCCAACCGAACCCCATTTTTATTGGGTGTTGCTTTTTACAACACAAATTTTTTAATACACCACAAAATTTTCAAATATCCCTAAAATACCCCTTTGTCTCGTTTAGTTACCGAAATTATATTTCCGGTACTATAAAATTACAATACCGGAACCATAGTTTCGGTATGTTACTAAAATTTTAGTATACCAGAAGTAAATTTCCGGTATGCTCAACATTTTTAATTAATGAAAAAAACGTTTTTCAATTATCACTCACCATCGAGTCATTAACTATGTCTAATTTAATCCGGATTCTGGGACTCCATAATAGGCTTACTTTCCCAATCTGCCCCATACATATGAAGTGTAGCACAGAGGTGTTGAATCATTCTGTTCTGCAAGCTTGGATTTGGGATTCCATTTTTGTAATTAAGATTTTGTGGAATTTTCATGTGGGTATTTTCTTTGTTATTTATTTTGATTTTTTTTCTTGGGGATTCTCATCTGGCTAAATATATGAGACAAAGATGGATTCAAGTGAAAGTATTGAAAATTTTTCAGAGATATTAGACGCTACTGTAGCACCTGCAGGTCCAAGAAGACCCTGATTACCCAACACTCGTAGACCACAGTTGATGTTGCCAGCACACCAACACGTTCACTTTCTTACAACTTCACGCTACTCATGTCCAAGAGATTTATTCCGGTATTAAAAATTTGTAGTACCAGAAATTTATTTCCAATATCGGGTATTTTAGCGTATTCAAATTTTTTGTGTTGTATTAGAAAAATCTGTGGTATAAAAAGCAACACCCTTTTATTGTGTTGACTATTGAAGTATTGAGTGGAACAGCAATTGGCATAAAAAAAGTTTGGGGTTCAACAACTTTAAACCTTCCAATTCACCTTTCCATTGACAACATCGTCTTTTAAATAGAGTGAGCTCGCGGGCATCTTCTACGGCTCGAAGTAAGCTACATCATTTATTTATCCTGAAAGAAACTGTGCCGTTGAAAGCACTGTTACAAAGAAAATGTCACCGTGACAGTCCGTTGTTGGGTGGAAAGAGAGCAGTAGAATGAAGAGTTTTTTTTTTTTTAATCAAATCAAACCCAAGATTTAAATTTGACTCATTTAAATTAACGAACAAAATTTAAGTAACATGTTTTTAAAGACCAATTCTGAGTTCCAGTGGTCATTTGACTCTACTCATTCACATCCTAGACAAAAGATGCCATTGCCACCTACCAAGGCTTTCACTTTAGTGAAATTTAGTTTTATGTTGTCCAAGTGCTATTGAACTGAGCAAGATCCGAGTAACAATATTTTGCAGGAAAAAAGTTATTAATAAGTTAGAATTTAAAATTACATGGCACTAGATAAAGTACCATCTGTTGTGATTGACTAATTATAACTAATTTGTTAGTCACATAATATTGCGTTGTGTTATAAGGGTAACCCGGCCAAATGGAGTGGAGATATTCCCAAGTAAATGCTTTTGAAGTCATGCCAAAGTATTATATGTTAATTTACAAAGACCTAAACTTGAATCAATCGGTAAATCACTGCCGCTTACTTAGGAAGGAAGAATAGAATACAAAATTATATCATGACCCAGATTGAGGCCTTTTCTTGTTGTAGTTCTTGTATCTTCGAGAGATGCCAGATTCAGATAAAGTATTCCATACCTACAAATTATTAGTTACTACAGTCAATTTCAGAGAGAATACTATCAAGAATACCAAAGTCAAAGTTTAGTGGCCCTTTTCACTTACTTCCAATTTTCCCTCTGAGCCTCCTATAGCTAACAAGAAGGGGTTGTCCTCCGAGAAAGAAATAGAAAAGACAGCTCCCTAACAAACACCATCCAAAAAGAAGTCATCAGTGTTATTAAAAGAACACTTGCGGATTCAGAGAACACTTTCCCATCAGACATAAGTGAACTAAAAACAGAAACTTACAGCTTTAGCAGTTTTAGATGCTATGCAAGATGGTTGGTTGTTGGACAAATCCCAAAGCTTTACCTGCAACAAATAATAGCAGTTGAATTCCAATTCTGCAGGTTATGGTATACAGTAAGATAACAATTTCACTTCACAATTACCGTTTTATCCATGGATCCAGTAGCAAGAAGCT
The DNA here is from genome assembly GCA_030762895.1 of Sophora flavescens. Classification (NCBI taxonomy): domain Eukaryota; kingdom Viridiplantae; phylum Streptophyta; class Magnoliopsida; order Fabales; family Fabaceae; genus Sophora; species Sophora flavescens. The sequence continues at coordinate 228,050,306 of CM061065.1, forward strand.
GCAGGAAATTATGTCAACAGAGCAGGGTTAAACTAGAGTATATAATAAGTTGATAATATCACGGAAATTTTAAAGATATACATACATTAGGAACCGACAGATTATAGGATACTGAGGTAACAGCTTTGTCATGTGCATGAAGAGTAAAAGTGGAACTCAGTTCAGATGTGGAATCAGCTTTGGCGGCTCGAACATCAAAACACTTGACAAGACCATCTTCAAGACTCACCTAACAGGACAAAATAATCATTATTAGTGAAATATGTGTTCATCAAATAAATCAAAATTAAGAATTTATTTGACAAAAACCACCAACCCCTTTCTGTTTAATATACATTGCATAATCATAAATAAAACAACATACTGCAAAGTTAGCCGCTGAAAGAATGATAGGATATCTTTTCAAAAAAAACAAATGTTAAGCCTTTTTTTTATCAGAAAAATGAAAAGAAATGTTAGTACTTATGTTTAGAAATAACCATAACACACCACGAAAGAGTGTTCAGTGTGCGGATCCCATGCCAAGCTCTCTACGTCAGCTGTGACTGACCACTTATAGCCAGAATGTGATGGCATCCTTCCATCCTTCTGCAAAGTGTAATTGCATTTAAAGCAATTAGAAAACTACATGAGTTTTTAAACCAAGAAGCCAAGACTTTCACAAAATTCAAATATATTCATTTTTGAAGGGAATGCCTCTTTTAGCGCATGAATGTACAAACAAAGATTATGGCATGATAAGTATTCAATTAAAGATCAAAATACAGAAAAGTAGAGAAACTAAAGAACATTAGATCATTACCAAGACCACAGTATGATCAAACGAACCACTAAGAAGAACCTGTGGTGCATGCTGATTCCAAGCAACTGCTTGAACCTATGAGAATACATGAACAAGAGTTAAATTTGAAAGGCATCAGGAAATGAATTGACTCAAATAACCTAATTTGATCACTGACAAAAAAGAATTATAATATTGCATTTGATTTTTTGATTATGGACGAGTAAGTGACAACTTTTCCCTTCTCAGCAATGTGGAGGTTTGCTCAAAAGCCCCAAGAAAGACTCAATTTTGTTTATTACATTTACATATCCAGACTTAATAAAGCATTTAAATTGGAAGCTAATGGTTAAATACCGCAACCGTTCCATCTTGGTTCATAATTGTGTAGTAAAGATAACCTCAATCTACCCGTGTGTAAATGAAATTGCTAAAGTTCTACATTACTTAATAGTTCTAGAAAAGCATGTGGACAATAAGAGGGTAAAACCGTAAAAGTCTACTTTATCAATAAAATAACCCCATAATACAAATTATTTGGACTTTAGCTTAATCCTTGCCTTGTCTGTGTGATGCTCCATTGTAATATCACACTTCCCAGCAACCACATCCCAAATCTTTACTCGCTTGTCAGCACTGGCACTTGCAAGTATATTCCTGTATTCATTAGGGATGGATGTCAAAAATGGTGTGAAGGAAGATAGCTCCAAAAACAAATAACAAATAAAAACTTATAAGAAGTTCCGGAAAGTATCCAGCAGAGAAAATAAATCAGAATCCAACTGTATATTTAACAAACCTGTACTCCTTGTTCCAAGCAAGACCAAGTACTGAGTCAGTGTGACTGTCATCTTTGTATTTTATTGATTTCTACCACAACAGTTTGCAGAGTGAGTAAAAGAGGTTGATATAAAAGCTTGAAATTGAATTCTAAGGGGATCCAAGTTAACAAGGATGTAGAATAAACCTTCTTTCCTTTTTTCTTTTTGGCTGCAATGCCACCTAAGACCAGACACGGCTCTACTTGATCAATCTGAGAACAAAGGACTAATTACAGGGTATTCTACAAAGAGGCCTCTATTTCTTTCAATGAAGTTTCCAACAGTGCAGTAAGATTTATATACTTAATCCACTTACAACATCAAGGTCCCAAATTTCTATGGAAGGTTCCATTGAACCAACAGCTATGAAGTTCCCTGCAATAATAATGATGTCAGTTAGATTAAGATTATAAGAGAAAGTAAAGGCTGATATCAAGCAGGGGTCAAATCAAGTTTGAAGCAAAAGTAGCTAGTAAAGGATTTCAAGTAATCCAAACATATATAAAAACAAAAGTAATCCCAACTGAAGAAATCTTTGAACCGCAGAAGCAAGCTTTGACTAACAACATATAGTGTCAGTGACCTCCTTCTAATGAATTGCAACAGAAGTTAGAACTTGTTTGCTTGACCTCTTACAAGAGGAAGGGTTACAAGTTATCAGAGGCACATGATTAATTGATTAAGATATAAGAGAGGATACATGTTTTTGTTGAGAATTATAAATCTGGAGGAGGTAGTAGTGAAGAGAAATATAAATGGATGAGACCTCTATCTCCTCCTCCTTTAAGGGGGCAATCGAGCCAAGCGGTGCAGAGTGGAAAAGCGGGAATCATGATTTCATGGTGAGGATACATGTTGAAATCTTCTTCCTCAAGTATCCAAACCTGGGAGGGAGGTGGAGAAACAAATGAGTCATAAAAAGGAAGAGAAAAAAAATAGAAATGGATTATGATCATATTATTATAATTATAATATTTGATTGATATGTTAGTTACCTCAAGAACACTGACATCATCCTCATTTCGTGCACAAACGATAACAGAATCAGTTGGATTGATGGTCATGTCTTCAAGTTCTTCAGAATCATCATCATCCTGAAATCCATGGATGGGATGAGGAAACAAACAAATGATGATGATGATGATGCAGAATGAAGAATGAAAAGGAACTTACATTTTTTTATCTTTGATATATGGATCCAAGTCGTTACTCTCATAATAACGATTACCAAAGCCCGAACTAAATAACTCAACTCCTAAGTAAGGTTCACAAAACAAAATGCAAGTTATCATCATCAATTCATCCATCCATCCATCCATCCATCCAGTAAATAAATAACTAATAACTAGAAAGATGGTTATGGTTATGGTTATGGTTATGGTTGATTGAGATAGATAGTTTAGGTTAGTACTTAGTACCTTCATCTTCGTCGTCATCGTAGTGTTCCATGTCAAGGTCCTTCAAGGCAAGGGCTATATCGTCATATTTTTCGGAGGGTGTTTTGCCAATAGCATCAGCTACAGCTAATGCTTGGGAAACTTGGTCGCTGAGTTTGTTGTTGGATATGGCATCAGCAGCAGCATCCATATCTTCGTTATCATTATCATCATCATCATGTTGTGACCTGCTTGTGATGTATTGTTGAATTTCATCCTTAGAAGGAGGCTCGGCTACCACTGGTTCCGACTTTGAAACCCCTTTCGGAATCCATGATATCGCTGAAATCATTATTCACACAACACGCTCCCTCACACAAACAAGCAGAAGCAGCGGCAATTTAACTACTTCATTCAGGGTTCCCCTTTCAAGCGCTGCGGGTTCGTGGGCCCTAGGTTAATACAGCCCAGCCCAATATCTTACTTTTCACACCGTTTTTTGCTTCACACACCTATCTTCATATTTTAATTTTCTTTTTTCCCCATATTACCCTCTTACCTCTCCTTTTTTTTTTTTTTCCCTCTCTCTCACCCCGTTGCAGTTTTGGTCCTCCAACCATTGGTCATGTGTGATTTTGGTCCCTAAAGTTTTTTTCATGCACATTTCATCCCTATTTTTTCAATGTTGCAAATTTGGTCCTTTTTTCAATGTTTACAATTTTTCAATAATCAATATAGGATAACCACTCCTCCATGCACACAAAACCATTGCTCTAAGCACATATAACCTCCTTTTTGAGCTTTTGTGGTAAATGATCATGTAGTGGAACCAAAGAAAGGTCTAGGAAATGCGCGACAAAACTAATAAATAACATTGAGGAACCATTGAATCATGTTGAATCAGATACACAAAAGAGGGAGAACCTCAACCAAAGGTTGTGTGTACCTCTATGGGTCATTGAAAAAATTGGTAGACATTTGACACTGGCAACAGATTTGCAGCGTTGAAAAAATAGGAGGACCAAATATGCACATAAAAAATTTTAGGAACAAAAATCATACATGACCAATAATACGAGAACAAAACTGCAATTAAGTTTTTTTATTTATTTGTAAGAACCCTCTTCCCTCTCCTTCCATATTCATTTCCACACCCTACCTTATTAGCCACCCGAGCCCAACTTTATTTCCCGAGCCCAATCCCCTAAACCTCTATCGTTCACCCCACCCTCCGGGCACCGACCATTGCTGCTGTTTTCTTCTCTTCTCAGTTCCGTTAGCCATCGCGTTCCTCTTCCCTTCACTTCACATAAACTTCACTGCCATTCTTATTCTAACTGTGTAAGTATGTTTTTTATTTTGTGTCCTTATTTTTTTTGCCGCGCCTTTCACTATACTGTTAATCGTATTATTATGAAAATTAGATACATACGTGTATTGTGTAGCTAGTTTTTTTGCAATTTTATATTTTCTTTTCACTTCTCTAGTTTTTCAATTAATCTCAAACATATAAAATAAAATAAACCGCCAAGCTGTAAACCCTGCCTGTAGTGTACAATTCATACTTTCTTGCTAGCTTCTGAAATTTGACATTGTTTGTTTAGGTCTAGCAACATTTCTACTTCATTTTTACCTTTCTGCTTTAGATATTGCTATGTATGTGGGAGTTGGGTGCAATTACTTGCAACCCTAATCGAATTTGCTTTTCGTGTATCAGGAAACTGCATTGTTCGAAAAGCAACATGTCACTCTGAGCTCTCTGTGTGATGGAATGGGATGCAGGAGGCATCTCTGATTCCTGCATTGTGCATACTAATAATAATTGCAACTAAACAAGGGTTTCAAAAAGCTGCACCACTCCACCAAATTAGATCATGACAGAATTGGAAGCTTCCTTACCAATCTTGCGCTCCCATGGTTACTATACCATACCGTCTTTGAAGGAGTTAGTGGCCATGGAACTCCATGACCCCGGTTATTGCAGCCGTGTTCCTGATTTCACTGTTGGAAGGTTTGGTTATGGGTATGTCAGGTATCTTAGCAAAACTGATGTTAGAGGGTTAAATATAGATGAGATTGTCAGGTTTCATAGGCATGAGATAGTTGTATACTGACGATGAAAATGATAAGCCTGCAGTTGGTCAGGGCCTTAACAAGGCAGCTGAAGTAGTTTTGGTACTGGATAGTGGAATATGGAAGTCTAAGGAGGAAGATGTGCCAGTCAAAAGTTAAAACAAAGTACTGAGAGACAAGGAGCACGATTTATTTCCTTTGATCTAGCAACTGGTGAGTGGAAGTTCTTAGTCCAACACTTTAGTAGATTTGGGTTTGGTGAAGATGATGAAGAAGACATCACTATGGATGATGCTGAGATACATGATGCTGATAAAGAATCTCCAACAGATGCCAAGGAAATTGAGCTTTCTCATTCTCTCCCTGCTCATCTTAGACTTGATCCTGTTAAGATGAGAGAAATGAGATTATTGATGTTCCCCAGTGAAGAAGAGGCAGAGGACTTGAGTCACCAATCATCTTTTGGTAAGGAGTATGTAAGGCCTTTACACAATTCTTCTCAGACAATGGCCCATAGATCCAGTCCACCAGTTGCACGAAAAACTCCATTTCCATTACTTGAGTATAAACACGGGAGCTTTGAATCAAATTCTACGGGAGCCATTTTGATGGTTCAGCAACATAAGGGCATGCCTCTTAAGACAGTAAAGGCACAAGGTTTTAAGCTAGACCTCAAGCATGAAACTCCATTATCCGTAAACTATGCTCGCAATATAGTCGATGCTGGTCTGTTTATGGGTAAGTCATTTCGAGTTGGGTGGGGACCTAATGGCATTCTTGTACATTCTGGTGCACCTGTTGGAAGTGGTAGTGACCATAAGCTACTATCATCGGTTGTCAATTTGGAGAAAGTTGCTTTTGACAATCTGGTCAGGGATGAAAATAAAAAATTGAGTGAGGAACTTGTTGACTATACTTTGGTTTCTCCATTAATTTTTCACAAAGGATTAAACCATGTGATGAAAGAAGTTGAAATTGGTCCTTGCAAGTTGGCGCTTCAAAAGCTTGAAGCTAATCGTACTACCCTGTCAGAGATTTCTCATGGGTACTGTGATATTATTGAGAGGCAATTGACTGTTCCTGGGTTATCTTCCTCTACTCGTTTGGGTATGACACACCAAGTAATGACCTGGGAATTAATTAGAGTTCTTTTTTCTGAAAGAGAACAAAAAGGTCAAGTAGAATCTTTGGGTGCTGATAATGAAGAAGATATGATGCAGGATATGAAGGAAGTTTGTCAAGATGTTGAACCAGAAGCACTCCCTCTTATGAGGAGGGCAGAGTTCAGTTATTGGCTGCGAGAGAGTGTTTCCTATCATGTTCAAAACCAAATAAGCTCTCTAAATGACTCTCATTATCTACAACATATTTTTGTACTTCTGACTGGGCGGCAATTGGATGAAGCAGTGCAACTGGCAGTGTCCAAAGGAGATGTGAGGTTGGCTTGTTTGTTAAGTCAGGCTGGTGGCTCTACTGTGAACCGCTCTGATATTTCAAGGCAACTTGATCTTTGGAGAAATAAAGGTCTGGATTTTGGTTTCATTGAGAAGGACAGATTGAGACTCTATGAATTGCTTGCAGGAAATATTCATGATGCATTGCATGATGTCAAACTTGACTGGAGGAGATTCTTAGGATTATTGATGTGGTTCAAACTACCCCCTGACACTTCATTACCCATTGCTTTTCACACTTATAAACATTTACTTGATGAGGGAAGGGCTCCATTTCCTGTTCCACTTTTTATTGATGAAGGACCAGCAGAGGAGGCTATCAGTTGGAGCGTGGATAAACACTTCGACATTTCATTTTATCTCATGCTTCTTCATGCTAGTGAAGAGTCAGAATTCAGCTTTTTGAAGACTATGTTTAGTGCCTTCTCTTCGACCCCTGATCCACTTGATTATCATATGATCTGGCATCAACGAGCAGTCTTGGAAGCAGTGGGTGTTATCAATTCTAATGATCTTCATATTATAGACATGGGGTTTGTGTCACAGCTGTTATGCATAGGGAAATGTCATTGGGCCATATATGTGGCCCTTCACTTGCCTCTTCGCGAAGATTATCCATATCTTCATGTGAATCTGATTCGGGAAATATTGTTCCAATACTGTGAAACTTGGAGTTCAGATGAATCTCAATACCAGTTCATTGAGGATTTAGGCATTCCCGCAGAATGGATGCATGAAGCTTTGGTATGCATCATATTTATTTATTTTTTTGTAAAAGAATTTTTATGACATGCATAATCTGTCGCAGTGCCCTTTTTACTCCATCTTTCTCTGATAAGTATCTCTAGGTGATACTATGAATTCAGTATATGAATGATGCTTTCACTTGGCCCGAGTTAAAATAAATTAAAAAAAAACTTATGAGACTCATAGGGGCATTCATGATGATCAATTTCTGAGTAAAACTGCTTTAAGTCATTGTCCTCATGTTCTTCAGTGATTAATGGGTTGTGCTAATGCTTGAAATAAATGTCTCGGGAGTTCTGAATTTTTCATTATGAAACACTGATGTTTGAAATTTGAATTATTTTAATGCAGGCTATTTATTATAATTATAATGGGGATCTCTCAAAAGCCCTTGATCACTTTCTTCGGTGTGCAAATTGGCAGAAAGCTCATACCATTTTTGTAACTTCAGTTGCTCATAGGTTATTCTTGCTAGGTAAGTCGTATGTGTCCATTGCTTGGTAAAAAAAAAAATACTACTAAATGCTTGTATAACCCATGCTTTATTATGTTATCTCCTGATAATTTCTAGGTACTTTTTAGACTAGTGCCTTCTACATCATTTTTTTTGTGAATCATACATGAGCTAGGCTTCAATTTAGATCTGAGAGTATTTGAGCTTCTTCCACGAATACCCATTAGATAGTAATTACGTTAATAGTTCTTCTTTGATTAATTGAAAAGAATGATGCTCTAACTTGTGTTGTTTAGTTTTCTATACTATGTAAATGCTACACTTAATAGGAGCTTCAGGGGCTGAGGCTCAGGCTGTAGAAACACTAGTATTTGAAATTAAGTTAATTGACAATAAGGATTGAAATATTGTTATGCTGGCGGTATAATTAAATATAATGAAAAGAAAAGATGGATTTTACTGGCAGGCTGTTGTATTGCTCTACATAAGTACCTAACTGCCGAACATCTCTAGTTTTCAGTGGTCTAATTTCTGATTTGACAGAAAGGGTCAAAGTATCGTCCTAGTTCATAACCTAGAAGTTCTGGAATTAACCAGAAAATAAGGGAATTCCTTGGAATAATAATCTTGTGAAAAATATATGTGGCATCTCATTTTGCACATAGCAAGCTCTTTTAGAGGCTTGGTGGAACTTGGTGAACGATTTGTTGATTGGTTAGTTGAAAGCAATATTCTTTTCTAAACAGCTAAAGAAGTAACATTGGTTCTACACTTCTACTTATACAATTTCTTTATGCTCTACTAGTGGAGCTTGGTTATCCTTCTTGGATTTCATAAGGTTGACATCTATAGATTGGAAGATGATTCTGATGTGCTATTCTTGCGTCCTAGACTACCACATGATGTTGTTGCTTTGAAGCATTTAAGTTTTAACCAATGAACAAAACCTGATCTAATTATGCTCTACATGACTACATCTTGGTAATTGGTATGGTTGATAACAACTTGAATTTGGCTCTGGTACCAATTGACACAAGACAAAAGCTCAAAAGGAAGCGGGTGCCTAGGTATAGTTTTATTAGATGATCCATAAATTATAAGGCTGAAACTAAACCAAAAAATAAGGAAAATCCTTCAAAGTACCCAATAATATTCATAAGTGAAAATATGTTTAATCTCATTTTGCACATAGCTGGCCCTTTAACATACATATATATAAAAAATTAACTGGCAAACAATCTCCTAAGTCCTAACACTTTCATAATCCAGATAGGAGGACTTTTAGTTTTATCATAATTACCATACCATATAAGTATCTAAAGACTAAAGTAACCCATTCAATTGATAAAAATAAATCTCTATGAAAACTATATAAAATTATCAAGAATCAATATAAAACTATTGTTAAACCCCTACCCTTTTGCCCTGCATAATTTATTACTTTAAATTGCTGAAATTTATTTTATTGCTAGGTCTTTCTTTTTAATAGTAGAAAAGTTACTAGATTTTTTCTCCTTAATTCCAGATAAGTGTATCATGAGTAACTTCTTTCATATCTTTTGTAGCCAAACACACGGAGATATGGAGGATCGCAACTTCCATGGAGGATCGTAAATCTGAAATTGAGAACTGGGAGTTGGGAGCTGGAATTTATATTTCATTTTATTGGATGAGAAACTCACTTCAGGGAGACACTAATGGCATGACCGAATTGGTATGTGAACTTATGAAAAAGGATCATCCATGCTATATCATCATTTATGTGAACAATGATTGCTTCCATAATATGGTGTTTGTATGGTTTGTAATTGTAGTCGATAGTGAAGTGTAACCAAAACTTGAACAATCTTGAACCTGAGCCTGAAAACACGGAAGTGCAACATTATGAATTTATCACTACATATTATGATGATGTTTTTGGGGGCTCAACGGCCCGAGCAGTAGTGCAGAAGACATTAATGTCTGTTGGTCATTTAAAATGTTTCTACTAGTTGCAACCTTCACATGAGATGACCGTTTAGTAGGCTTAACAAAAATATGATTTGTGAAGTTAGGTAACAGTTGTGATTTGTGTGGCATCAGTGTCCACTCTCTTGTTATGGAAATGCTTGACAACCATGACATAGTTTCTGTTTGTATTTGTAGTGTTTGTTTGCTAGATCAGGAGAGTGGACACTCACGATCTAGAATTCAGTTTTTAAATATTAAGACATCACTCTTTTTTATTTAACTGCTTAAAATCATTTAAACTCCTTTTTCAGGATTCTCTTCAAAGTAAAAATGCTGCTTGTCAGGAATTTGTCAGCCAGCTAAATGAATCCTTGGCCTTTTGGGGTTGCAGATTACCTGTTGATGCAAGGTATATATTGTCCTTTCCGTGCCCGGAAAAATGTTTACAGTAACTGCTTGCTGACCTGTTTTTTTGGGTTGCATAGCTCCTATTCTGACCTTGTAAGCTGGCTAAGATACATGTCTAAAACTTTTGGGCATAGCACTTGTTAAGAGAAGGAAATACAATAATATATTTTACAATTTTACTTACTATTTTTATTGAATTATTGGTTTTGCATTTTAGTTACAACTTTGAAAGTGGAAACCGCACATCTCTAGACCGGTACCTGTATCTTTTGACATGTGGTCATTCTTTCTTTAGTTGGTCTTATGTGATAAGGTCATCCATTTGTAGAAGTTTTAATTGCTATATTTTGCAGGGTGGTGTATTCAAAAATGGCAGGCGAGATATGCAATATGCTGCTATCTGCTGTAGGGGAGGGTGCTACCCGTGATGAGCAGTTTAGCTGCTTTAGCACTGCTTTCAGTGCTCCCATTCCAGAAGACCTTCGCTCTGGTCACTTGCAGGATGCAGTGTATCTCTTTACCAGCTTTCTCTCCGAGATTGCTACCTAATTCCACAATCTGCCATTTACTGTCAGATTCTAAAGTAAAATCAGCAAATAACTTCAATATGATATTTGTTCTGGGCAGGATTTTGTTCTGCGTATCATCCGTGAGATTTGTGCCTTTTTTATTTAATGTCTTGCATGGGAAGTATGTGATGCTGCTAAATATGATCATAATTCATTAATGAAGCCAGTTTACCAACTGAATTTTTCCTAGTCTTGAATATAGCGGAATGAATTTCTAAATTGAATAAAAGATTTAATTATAATGTATTGTCTGTATAAAGATCTTTTAATTGTCACCCAATTATATAATGTTGGTAAGAGTGTGGGATTATGTGTGATTGGTTGTAATAAGGTGGCGTTTGGTATCATGTTTTACTCTCGGGTAAACTACAGTTCTGGGAATCACATTCCTGAGAATAAAGTTTTCTCACCTACATGTAGATGGGTATAATGTTTTATTATGATTGTTGTAGTATAATGTATTCTTTCATATTTTTTTATATAATTTATTTTCGTTTTGAAGTAATTTCCTTATGAAATTATTTATTTTTTATACGTTATTTTTATTTTTTACTATCACATTTGATTTTTCATTATGAAGTTTTAGAAACTTAACGTGATCTACTCATCCAGAACATGAGTCACTGCATTAGTAAATAAAATATTATAAAGGTTAAAAATGATCCATTTTGAATCTAGGTATATTATTTTTCAATATATTAAATATATTATTTTTAATAACAATTTATCTTTTTTAATTTTTCAATAAGTAGCTTAACAATTGTCTTCCTTGGTCAACCAGGGTGGCTTCTACAGTGCCCTCTTGTAAACCAGCACACGTGCGAATGTGCGTATGATAGTTCAGTTTGCTACTTTGCCCCTTATCTTTTCATGATCTTTGAGATTCGGGTCTATTCGATTGACAGTAATAGTATTACCGTATACATATTATGAGAACCGGATCCTCTCCGGTTACTGGAGAGGTTCATTTGAAGAGATAAAAACACATTTAATAAAATAATATTATTTTTTAAATAATATTATTTTATTAAATGTATCTTTCTCTCTCATACTGGACCCATCCAGTAACTGGAGAGGAACCCGTTCCCATATCATGTACTATAATCTATATTATTACTATAACAGAGTGCCCATCACTTTCATTTCTTAGAAATCTGTGCCATTTTTTGGACCGTTTCAAGTATACTATTTTAATTGTTTTTTTTTTAGGCAAAGTATACTATTTTAATTGTTGATTGTATTTTATTTTGTATTTAAAATAGTTTATAATTAAAAGATGAATTAAAATAATATGTAATATCAGTATAAAAAATTTTACAATAACATCTTTCTCTTTTTTTTTTGACAAATACATTAACATCTATTACTATATTCACAAAACATTTTCCTAATTCGAAAGCCTAAATTCCATTCCGTTAGTTGGGCTAGAGTTTGTAGATATTGACTAGAGCCGTCAAATGGGTATTGCCCTACCATTTAGCCCTAAACAGATGGGTTAGGTAGGAAACGCCAAAGACAGTCAAAAAGGCCACATTAAAAAGCCATTGCGCCAAAAAAGTTCTAAAATGCCCTAAGTAGCTATTTCATGGCCATAATTTTTTTGATGGACCTATTTTTTTTTATTTTATAAAACTTGACAAAAAGAACAACAACTATAATCACTCTAACATTATGTAATAATATCATTTAACCTATGAAATTATCTATTTCAATATGTATTACGTGCTATAATTTTTCCTTCACTAATCGCACAACCACTTAAATCCAAGTGAATGATTTTCCTTAAATTTGGAATATTATCTATTGCAATAATTTGATATCGCTTATCTACTTTAACAATGCATTTCATATAAAGGCAATGATGAAAAGAGATAAAACAATGGTTTCTCTTCAATTTTTTTTAAGAAAATTATAGCACTTAATACATATTTGATAGTTAATTTCATAGGTTAAATGATATTATTACCTAATGTTAACGTGATTATAATTTTTGTTCTTTTTGTCAAGTTTTATAAATTAAATAAAATAAATAGGACTATAAAAAAAATATGGCCCATGGGCTGGCCCTGGCCCATAGGGCTTTTTAGTGCTTTTTGGCTGTGTTTTTTTTAATGTGGCCTTTGGCCCTGTACATTATCTGCACCTGGCGCCCACATGGGCTAGGGCTAAAAACTAGGACCCATTCGACATTTATTATGCATTAAATAACCGCATTATTATCATGGTAGGATGAAGTGGTGGCCATTACTAATTGACATCTCTAATATTGACGATTTATTTCTGTCACTCTGTCAACGTCCTGAGGTGGAAGTAGTAACCTTGTCACTGTCAATGATGAAAGGTATTCCTTTCTTAATGACTTAATTATTGATTAAAAACATTTGTTATTTGGTTAGGAAATAGGAAGTGTTTTTAAAAAGGGAAAAAAATGTTAACTAAATAGTATACAGTATTAATTAAGGAATAATTAACTCAATGATAACTAGGTATAAGACAGCTTTAAAATTAAAGTTGGTGGGATATGAATGAATCCATAATTAATACATATAATAATGGGAAGAGTAAATCCGCAAACTAGGAAATCAATTATTTATTTGAAAACTCACACATAAAAGACAGATCTGATACAAACAAAGCTCTCAGCTTAAGGAAATGAAAAGGATTGGTTGAATTAATTTTCATGATCCCAGAGATCATCGAGTTGGGGCTTGGTTGGTCCACCAATCAAACGGTTCTGCTTGATTTGACTTATTTTGTTATGGTCTTCCTCAGTCAAAGCCCAATCAAATATGTGCAGATTTTGGTTCATCCTCACCTTATCGAAGCTCTTTGCAACAAAAGTGACTCCTTGTTCATACAGCCATCTCAGACTAACCTGAGCTATGGACTTTCCATGAGCATCTGCAATCTCTTTCAGCAAATCATTCTCCATAACCTCATTTGGGCCTCTGCTGGCACCTTTCCTTAGAGGTGAGAAAGCAGTTAAAATTATACCATTTTCACTGCAGAACTCTCTCAGTTTCTTCTGTTGCCATGCAAGGTTCATCTCCACCTATACATTAACAAATAACAAAAAAATAATATATTCATCTCATGATCATGATCTAAACTATATCAACTTTATTATATAATATAATACAAATGATCTAATATATATTTTTCTTAATGTATTCCAGCCGTGTCATATATATATATATCCCGATCGAGTTTCAAAAGATTGTTTGTATCGATCGTATTAAGCATCCAGGCTTCATAGACTATAACTAACCTGATTCACTGCAGGAGGGATGGTGGTAACAGGGAGCAGATTCTGAAGCTTCTTGACAGAGAAGTTGCTGACTCCAATAGCTCTGGTAAGACCAAGTTTCTGGCATTCTTCCATGGCTTCCCAGACACCCTTTACATCAAATGGCAAGAGATCCGCAACTTCAATAGGAAATGAAAACTTTCCTGGTTGAGAACTGAGGGGCCAGTGGATCAGGTACAGGTCCAAGTACTCTAGTTGAAGAGTTCTGCACTCATGGGCAAGTGTAAAAGTATATAAACCACTGATTCAAGTGATCTGTATCCTAATAAAAGGAAAGGAATTAATTAATATATAAATAAATAAGTTTGCTTACTGGAGTGATTTGCGCAAAGCAGGAAGAACAAGATGAGGATGGTTATCAGTGACCCAAAGCTTTGAAGTGACAAAGAGTTCCTGGCGGGTGACAAGGCCAAGGTCACGTGCTTCCTTGAGAGCTTCACCAAGGACTTGTTCAGAGCCATATGCAGCAGCAGTGTCAAAATGCCTGTAACCTTGCTTGATGGCCTCAATGACTGCCTCCTTTGCATCTTTCTTGCAAGTGAAGTCAGGGGCAGACCCCATCCCAATTACTGGCACCTTCACTTTGCTAGATGTGTTTGGAAGAACCACTGTTGGGATTTCAATTGGTGAAGCCATGTTTGTTTCTTGGCTTTGGGGTTTAATTAATAAGGAATATATATTATAAATAAAAGTGGTGTTTCACTTCAACTGCTTGCTATAGCCTATAGTATTAGTTGCTACTACTCACTTTTATATAGCTGTTTGAAGGAATAAGGTGGTGTTTGAGGCCCTATTTATACACAAATTAAAGGCGCATGCATTCATCCTTCTTGATTGTTAGCGCAGTCCAAGATTGAATCTTATTTTTCCTTTCCACAATTGTTTGGTTAGGTGGGTTATGGTTCTTTCTACCACATTTCCTTTCCAGCCACACTTCATTTTATTATTTTATTTGAAATCTGTTGGGTGGGTCGCTGCAGGTCATGCCCCTCTGCTATGTGACCTGTGTCTGCAGCTGCCTGCTCCATGTTTTTTTACTATATTTCTTTCGAGAAATGATAAATATCCATATTTTTGGGACATCATTTATAGACATCTCATATGATGGTGGATTGTTTTAAAGTATTAAATACATGTAATGAAAAAGAAAAAATAATATATATATATATATATATATATATATATGATATGATATGATGTTGGATAAAAAAATGCGTACAAATATTATTACCCATTTCTTTCTCTCTGTTTTTTTTTTTGGCAAATCTGCATTCTCGCTCTATTATGTTTTTTTTATTCTTTTATTAGTATATTTTGGATTATTTTATCTTATATTTAAAACAGCTTAATTATAAAAAATTATATAAAAGCACTTAAAAAAAAAAAAACCAGTTTTCTAGTTCTAGTGTGTCATAAACTTAAAACACAAGGGGATGCTTGGTTGCTTTGTATTAGAATAGTTTAGTTTAATTTCATTTCAAAAACTAGTTTAAAGGTTGGTTATTCATATATAATAAATAATTCCTTATTCAAGTATTCTTAGAATAATTGGATCTGTTTTTCCTCCAAAAGCTAGTTTTAAAAAATAATTATAAATAATGTTTTGGTCACACTCAATCAGTACTGTTAATTCTTAACACTTTCTGCACCTGAAAGTGAAATGGTAAAAGTCTAAAAACACATGCATATCTACTTAGGTACGGCCAACTTTGGCAATCAAACGGACGTCCGGGACTGACAAATCAAACAAACAACATACAGGTCAAGTTCGGTGGCGGAATATTATCAGGCATTTGTTATCTTGAATATATATATATATATATATATATATATATATATAATACATGTATTCAAAGAAAGATACTATTCATATGTTCATATTATATATTTTTCTTACATAATTCATACAGCATCAATTAATATATACTATCTTTCTTTTTGAAACACTAATGCTAAATGAACACGGAAAATCGACACTTACGCCGACATCGTAGAGAACTATTCATAAAACACTGTTACACAAATATTATTTTAACAATGAATAGAATCTTAAAATTAAAACAAGATATTAACGAGCTAAGAAAATACTTAAAAATATTAGAATCATTAGAAGAAAATGAATATATTACCTACCATCAAGTATTGGTCAGAAAAAGAATAAGAAAATTAAAGCAAGAATTAGAAAACTGTATAGGATAATGGGATTATCTGAAGAAATAGAATCAGGATTCAAGGAATTAAAAAGAATTATGCAAGAAATTAATAAAAACATTATTCAATTAATTGAAAACACTGACAGAATTGCAAATTACACTTACAATAAAATACATAAAGGAAAAAATGAAATAGAAAATATTAAAGAAACCTTAAACAATATTAGTAAAGGAAAGGAAATAGATGAAAATGAAGACATTATTAAAATCAAAATTATTCTAAACCAACTAAAAGACCTTTTAGAATATGAAGAAAATAGCAGATGTATAACAAAAAATGAATTGGAGGAAATTTTAGAATCCAAAAAATTAAAAGGAATAGTAATTAAACAAGAACCAGAACAAGAATCTTCATGGATACCTACACCTGTATCTTCATGGAGAGGATAAAAGAAGAATATATGGAAACATTAAGAAAATCAAATGATATAGAAGAAATTCAACAATTATTTGAACAACTCAAAATCATTGAAGAAGAAAATAATCAAATACACAACATCGAAAAAATTAATATAAAAAATACAGAAAGTAAAGAAAATGAGGAAATAATCTTAAATTATAGCTCATCTTCAGAATCTGAAGAAAACCATATAAAAATGGAAAGAGGTGAATATAGTGGAAAAAGCCCTAAAAGAAAATGGGAAGAATACAAATATACACCCGAAGGAGCTTGGGATAAATATGAAGCAGAAACAATGTACAATAAAGGATACGCAAGGAAAAATAATAATAAATGGACAAAAATTCAAGAAGAATTTAAACCTCGATATAATAATACAGGAAATATACTTGACCTTGATTGTCTCAGAAATAAAGAAGAAGTATTACTAAGATGGACGAATGAAATAATCCTAATGATCCTAACTGATGAAAGATTCAAACAACTAAACTTTATAGAAACCAAAAATTTTGTGACATTTAAAACAACAGGAAATGTACAAAAATTCTTACTAAGTATTAAGGACACAGAATGGATTAATTTTGGAAGAATGGTAGATAATAGCTCAGACTATGTTAAGTTAATAATGACATTAATACATCAAGAATTCTTAGGATATAATTTATTAGAACAGAGAGAAAAGACAAATAAAACTCTAATCGAAAATGCTAAATCACACCTTAATAGAATGCAAATATGTGATATGTGTCAAATAGAAAGCTTCATTTGTGAATATAAAAAATATTACTATCAACTAGATGAAGACTCTAAAGAAATATATAAATATATCTTTATAGATAAATTACCTTATCCATTAAATTCAAAAATCAATAAACTTTGGGAACTAAAACCCGAAGAGACAGCTGATACTTTAGGAGGAGTTATTAAACTCTTATACCAAGAACTAAGAGAACAATGTTTAAATATGGAAACAATCAGACAATTGAATAGAGGAAGTACTGTCATTTGTTGTGACATCCCAGAAATAGAAAAACCAGGGAAATATGGTTGTGATAAAATAAGTAAAAGAAAGAAAAAATACTACAAAAAACCAAATCTACGAAAGACTTATTCTAGAAAGAAAAATTATTACAAAAATAATAAAAAGAAATATTTCAGAAGAAAGAAATCAACTCCTAGAAAATACTGTCCTAAGGAAAAAAAGAAATGTGTCTGTTGGATATGTAATGTCGAAGGACATTATGCTAATGAATGCCCCCAACGAAAAGAAAAAGACTTTAAGGAAAAATCAAAAATAATAAAACAAGTTTTCCAGATATATGAACTAGAACCACTCGAAGAAGAATTAAGTGATTCAGATATAAGTATATATGAATATACCGATGATGAATTATCTTCAGAAGAAGGAAAATCAGAATAGTACCTATATAAAAATATTGATAGAAAAAGGTAAAAAGATAACAGAAGCCTATATAGATACTGGCGCAAGTCTTTGCCTTGCAACAGAAGCATTGATTGATAATTGGGAACGATTAGAAAAACCATTAAAAATACAAATTGCTGATGGTTCAATACATTCTTTGTATTGGATAGCAAAAAGGATTACTTTGATAATACAAGAACGAATATTTATAATACCAACAATATATAAACAAGAAACAGGGATAGATATAATTATTGGAAATAATTTCTTACGGTTATATCAACCGTTTTGTCAATACCTAAACTATATTACTTTAAGAACTCCCTACGTTTATCAAAAACAAAAAAGAGAAATTATCAAAATACCAATTATTCATACTTCCACTTGTACTTTTTCATCAAAGTTTCAACAGCTGAAACGTGGTGAGATTATTAGCTTAATATGTACAAAAATTCGTCATATATTAGTCAATTTGGAACCAAATAGAATAATACCAGCTCATATAGAAGAACTTCTAGAAAAGGTTTGTAGCGAAAACCCTCTAGACCCTAGCATTAATAAAAATACTGAATTAGTTGAATTAAAATTAAAAGACCCCACAAAGGAAGTAAAATGTAAACCAATGATTTACACAAAACAGGACAGAGATGAATTTGAAAAAGACATTGAGGAAATGTGTAAGAAAGGATTAATTAGACCATCAACTAGTAAACACTCTGCACCAGCCTTCTATGTAGAGAACCATAACGAAATAAAAAGAGGTAAGAGAAGAATGGTAATTAATTACAAGCAAATTAATGATGCCATGGAAGGAGACGCCTATTTTCTTCCAAGAAAGGATTTAATTATTGAAAGAATTAGGAACATGGATTGGTTTAGCACCTTTGATTGTAAATCGGGTTTTTACCAGATTAGATTGACTAAAGAATCCAAAGCATTAACAGCATTCAGTTGTCCACAAGGTCAATATGAATGGAATGTACTCCCAATGGGATTAAAGCAATCACCTGGAATCTTCCAGCGGAGAATAGATTCAATTCTTAAAGAATTTAAAGACTTTTGTCTTATTTATATCGATGATATCTTAATCTTTTCAAATAAAGGATTAGATGACCACTTTAAAAAGATTGAATTCGTTCTTAATAAATGCTATGAACATGGAATAGTCTTAAGTAAAAAGAAAGCTGTCTTGGCCCAGAACAAAATTAATTATTTAGGATTAGAAATCGAAAAAGGAAAAATAATTATGCAACGACATGTACTAGAAAAACTTCAAAGTTTTCCGACGACTTTAAAGGATAAAAAAGAATTACAAAGATTTCTTGGATTACTAACATATATTTCAAATGAAGGTTTTATTAAGAATCTTGCAGCGGAAAGGAGAATCCTTCAACAAAAATTAAAGAAGGACGCCATCTGGACCTGGACTGATGATGATGATAGACTAATTATAAAAATGAAAGACTTATGCCGGGATCTTCCTGAGTTATATCATCCATCGGATGATGATGAAATAATTATTGAGACTGATGCCTCAAATGACTGTTGGGGAGGAGTTATGAAAGCAAAACCCCCTGGAACTAAAAAAGAATTACTATGCCGATATATGTCTGGAACTTTTTCAGATAGTGAGATTAATTATCCCACTCATGAAAAAGAGACATTGGCTCTAATCCGTATGTTAGAAAAACATCGGATTTATATACTGGATAAGGACTTCATAGTCCGAACCGACTCGACTTATGTCGCGAGTTTTAAAAACTTAAATCATAAAGGAACTTATAAACAAGGACGATTGATTAGATGGCAAATGAAACTTGCCGAATATAATTACTCAATCTCTCACATTAAGGGAGATAAAAATATTCTTGCAGATATTCTGTCACGAGAATGGAGCACTCAACAAATGAAGATATACTGAAGCAGATTCAATACCAAGAAATGCTCGAGAAACAAAAGATGATGGAGCTTGACTTAATCAGAACAAATATTGATGTACTAAAATTTCAACTACAAAGAATGCCTATCAAGGAAGACCCTATGAAGACTGTCAAACAGCAAGCACAGGAAAGTACTGGTGAAAGGTGGTATACTATCTTTAATGGACCACACCCTGGTATCTACAATGAATGGCATAAAGCGGCACCTCACTGCATAGGAATTTCCGGAGTCCATCATAAAGGATTTCGTACCCAAGAAGAAGCTGAGAAGGCACTAATAGACTACCAGAAGGAACAAAGCAAGGGCAAGGAAGTATATCTTGGCCCAAGAACTTTTTCAGAAACAATAAAGACTCCACCAGCACAAAAGACTTCACTAAGAATACTTGGAAGAATTCCCTCTTCCATTGATGACTATCAGATCCCATCAAGAAAAGAACATGAACTTCAAATTCAGTTTTCGAAAGAAAATTTTTTTGAACACTTAAAAAGATTAACCAACTGGTCTGACAAGGAAAAGATTAACTGTTTTTACATGGTCAACCGAAACATCTTCGGTGTTAAGGCCGTAATTACTCCAGGAGCCACATCAACTTTCACATTTAATATGTTCCAGTTTGGACTTATTGAATGCCTCTACCTAAGCCAGAACTTAGAAGAAATCAAATTATTTCCTTATAATTTGAAAGAATCCATCCAGAACTACCAAAAGAATGTCGCGAAAGATAGAACTATCTTTTTAAAGTTCTATTCGACTTACCCAGACTTTTCAACTAAGCAACCCACCAAGAACTTGATTTTTATTGGCGTAAGCAATAATAGTTTCTCTATGAGAGATGAACCGACTGGAGAAACTTATGATGAAGAAAAGATTGTTACAATAATGGCTAATCAGCTAGCAAGCATTTTCACCCAATGCCAGCTCATTGGAAAAGATTCATGCATAAAAGCACTGTTCAAAGGACCGCATACTTTGCTACTTAGCAAAACCAGTGGTAAATTAATTAGAGAAAGAGACCTTGCACTATTAACAAATTTCGAATTACCATTTTACACACTACAAGGACTCTCAATGAATTACCAACCAACCATCCTTGACTTACTATGTGCAATGATCAAAGAGAATGGCAATCACAAATGTGAAAGATGCGTAAAGCAACTAGACTGTCGGCAAGACGATAAAGACTCAGATGAAGCAATTATTGAAGAATGACGTAAACCATGACGTCATCACGCATTATTAAAGGAATGACGTAAGACATGACGTCATTATAAATTATTAAAGTTGCCTGATTGATTGTAAAGGAAAAATAATGTAAGGACTTTTTCGTAATCTCCTTAGTAACTCTGCGGGTATAAATAAGACCCTCTATGCCAGGGCAAAAGCAGAATGAAAAGGGTATTTTCAATTCTCTCCTCTCTTCTCCGAAGAGTTCTAAGCTTTTGCTTAGCGAATGCTTGAGAGTGCATTCACCTGGTCCTATGTACTTAATCATTGTCTATAAACAACTACTTCACTACTACTTCGTTATTTTATTTTCACTACTTCCAACTACTTGTTTAAAAATTCAAACCCAAAACTAGACGGAAGCTGCGGTGGACCAAGAAACCCAGAATCATTTCAAAACTCCAGATCAGGTATGATTCAGAAACTATTCATTTCTATTCAGTTTACACTAGGAATCAATTATGTCTGAAATAGAAAAGGAAATAATTAATAACACTGATGTTGAACATTTACAAATTACTGAGGAAGATGGTAACTATGAAGGAAGCATCTTAATAGATCCAAAATTATTTCAAAAAATTCAGAAAGAAGACTTAAATCTATCTAAAGACGCAAATATGAAAAAATTAGGAAGTATCATGAAACGATTTAACCAAAAAGAAAATATAATATATTATGGAAAGATAATTAATGAAACTCCAATAGATATATCTGAGACCCAAGGAAACACGTGTATACAATTATTAAACAAAAAGAAGTTAATTGAGTTAAAAAGAAATTTAAAAAAGGAATCACATAGAAAGAAAATAGGTTACATTCATATAGGAGCAATCCAAGTATTGATTAAAGCAACCTTTCAAGAAGGAATAGATTCACCTATTGAATTAGTCCTAAAAGATGATAGAATAACAGATCCTAAGGATAGAATACTAGGAGTTATCGAAGGAAATTTAGCCTATGTCAAATTAAAATTTGAAATACACCCAAATATTGGAATACCCTTAGATACTCAAAGATTAGACCAATCATTGACTATGGAACACAGATTTTTAAGGAACAATTTAATGAGATCAGGAGACAAGATTTTCTCCATTACTTATTGTGTCAATTATGCACTGACAAATTCACATCATAGTATTACGTTTAGAAATAATGATAGAATTGATATACCTAGACTTTTTGAAGAAATCGGAAAAATTTATTATCCAAAAAGAAATAACTTAACTGAACTAGGAATTTCTATAAGAAATCCGAAATCACTAAGCTTTAGGCAAACACCTAACTCAATTACTTTCTCAGAAGGAGATAAAGATGAAAATATAAACAAATTATCAAATCAAGTTAGAGACCTAGCTCAGTATCTGAGAAATAGAATATGAATAAGGGAATAGAATTAAGAGATATGTATGAACAATATCAGAATAGAACAAATCAAGAACAAATGGAAAATTATATTATAGAAAAGGAGAAAGATATCAGTAATAAAAAGGAAGAACATAAAAGACGAAAATTAGACAGGATAGAAGAAAAAGAAAACATGATTTCAGCAGAACAATCATCGACTAATTCTTTTAAATTAACTGCACCATTGTTTGAAGATTAAAATAATGGAAATATATTCCGAATTTGACGAACAAACAGAAAAAGAAATTTTAAGTGTCTTAGTAATGAATTTACCTATTGATTGTAAACAACTAATAATTAATAAAATAAAAGCTCAATGTAGACAAGAAGACTATTATCTTGCAGTTATATCATTAGATATAGAATGGAACTATATGGAAGAAATAGGATTAGCCTTTGAATATGAATATGATAGACTATCATTATCTGATATATATGAAGATTGGGATTTACTAGACGATTAAAATGGATCAAGAAATAATAAGTATTTTAGTTATGAAAATACCCATAGATTGTAAGCAGATGATAATTAATAAATTAAAACATCAACACTGGCAAGAAAAACTTTATCTAAATCAAATAATGCAAAGAGTACAATTAATATTTTGTGAGGAAGAAAGAAAACTATTAATCGAAGAAATAATGGAATTAGATGATCAAATAATGGATTATGGATATGAACTACTTGTAACTCAAATTATGCATGAAAATAATCATCTAGATTATGCCTAACTACTACCACCACCTGGGAATTAATAGAAAAATTTTTAAGATAAAAAATAAAAATAGGATAAAAATAGGGTGGTACCGAATTGGTATCAGAGCTAAGAACTAGCTAATTATAATGAGTACTCTATACATAGAAAAATTTGTTCACTATCTAAGTATGATAGATTTAACAAATCAGAATAGACTAAAAAACTTAATACAAGAATTAAAGGATGAAGCAACTGATACATGTAATAAACATATGGAATATCATTGCGAGTACTGCGATTGTAAAGAATACGAAAGAAAAATAGATTTAATAAAAACCATAATAGAAAAACTAAATGAATGGATAGATCTGGAAGAATTATGATCCAACTGTTCACAACCCGTATGCACTGTAGAAGTGTCAAATACGGTGTCTTAGAATCTGTGTCAATTTAGCAAAACTCTTTTTGAAAGGATATACTATCTTTCTTGTTTTGTCTATTTCTTTCTTATCAAAATCAATGTTTATGTGAGTTACTCCTATCTTTTAGTTGCATATATATATATTAAATGCAACTAATTAACATACATAACTTTAAATACAATACTAACGTCATAACTTTTAGTCTTTTACTGTAAGGTCACTGCTAGCTAGCAACGCAATTTGGGGGTTGACTCAGAAATTGATTGTTGAAGACGACTCTGATCTAAGGTTGCAACTGACATTATTCACAAATTAAAGGAAGAGCCAGGAACCCTTCGATCCAATACATCCTGGAGCTTCTGAGAAGAAGAGATTGTTAAACGCATTCCTAGATCGATCAGCAAATTAATGCATGTGCTGATGCCTTAGCAATAAAAGGCCACTCAGGGTCATTTGCTTTAACGTTTGTTGAAAGTCCCTGTCCTGTTCCGGGGCTCCTTTTGTAAGGGGTGACTCACCCCAAACCCTAGTTTAATTTCCTTTTCTATTAAAAACATACAATACTAACGTGTATCTTATAAATATTTTTAAATGAAGCCTAAATAAATTATAAATTAAAATAAAATATTTAAAATTATATAGTAACGTGTATCTTATGAAGATTTTCAAAAGAAAAATATTCACATCTATATATTAAATTAAAATATACTCTCTTAGAAGCACTCTCATTTATAGATTGACATAAGATATCATTCTTAATTTCTCCTTTCTTAATATTTAAATTTTAAATTTAGAATTGATTATGCACGTATTTGTTTTAGATTTAAAAATTTCTCTTTTAATTACATTTTTCAAATTCTACTTGAATTAATTTTGAATATATAATTTATTAACTTAAATATTTTTATTTTATTTTATTTTACATTTTTTATTTAAAAATATTCATATAATGTACGGGATACTTACTGGTATATTATAATAAAGTTTTTTGAGTCGGGAAATGTCCACATGGCATCATTGGGTAAATTGATATCCCTTCGAATTTTTTGGCCACCATTAATCAAATACAACCATATAATGAGTAAACCCTTAATTCAACCCTCGAAAAATTGTGCATCATGTTTGTCAAATCGGAAAAGAAAAATCATGCATCATGATGTAAGTTCTTTTTAAACTTTTGTCTTTTGTCACCAATTAAATCATATAAAGATTTAAAACATTGTTATTTTATGTCATCAATTAAGTCCTTAGAAAATAACCAATATGGTGATATATTAAATCTTGTAAGGACTTAATTGGTGAAAACAACATAACTTTCAATGATCTATCTGGAAACACTAAATAACATTTCGAAGACTAAATTAAGGGTTTACCCTTCATATAATTATTATCTTATTAGTTATCCTTAAAATATCTCCCATTAATTTATTCTGATAATTATCCAAACAAATTAATTATAATAAATCAAATTTTAATCACAACCGACGAATCAATACTTAAATTGGCAAACAGATTTTCAAACACCTAATAAAGTTGGGATATGAACGTCTTTAACTTCTCTTCTCCGTTAATTTTTCTTTCAACCCCAATATTAGTATTGACTATCGACTATTGACTATTGACTATTGACTATTGACTATTGACTATTGACTATTGAGAATCACTTTTTTATTCCTGTTGCCGCTGCGTTCTTATAAGCAAAAATGGTCCTTACACAAACTTTTCCATTCTAATTGACATGGAAAATACTGCTACTCTTACATCCATACAATCAACAAAGATAAAAACACCAATTCTAGTTGTTGAGGAGGCATAATTGATCCTCTGATATATAATTGCAGACTGTAAACAATTGCGTCTGAAAATTATCATGTACCAAAAGCTACAAAGCATTCATCTAGCACAAATTGCCCTGGCTACTAAATTAGAGTTTTTCTAATTTCCACAACCACTCTCTATATGCGTCATTTTTTAAATATTTTATTATTCAAGTGGGTAGTTATGAGAAAGATAGTTGCTATAAGGCACTATTGCAGTATAATGGGTTGGTTGTCAATAATTTCATGGACTAGATAAGATAAATAAAGTTTTTTTTTTTTTGTTGAATGGATAAGATAAATAAAGTTAGAGCATAAATCTGACTCATTCTGCTCATTTTAATCGAAGTAATGATATTTTTGAGGTGGTGTTAGGTTCAATTTTAGAAGTGCTTTATATAAAGCATGCACGCTGTAAGAAGAGTTGGTAAATTGGTATTGGACGAATTAAATTGAGAAAATTTCAATATTACATCATCATATATAATAGCACCATAACAAGACAAAAGGTAGTTTACTCTCGGCTAAGTATCTTTAGAATACTTTTCACCATATTAATAATATATCTCTCAAACTATATATGTTTAGCATCATCAGAAGGATGATAGTGTAAGCAGCAGCATTTGAACTTCAGATTTTGGTCCCTGCTCATCATCCCACAGATCATCCAAAAGAGGCTTGGTTGGTCCTTTGATCAGTCTCTCTTGATAGATTTCACCAATCAAAGATTTGCAAGTTTTGCTTCATCCTCTCTTTGCCATAGCTCTTAACAACAAAAGTTACCCCTTGCTCATATATCCATCAAAGGTAGGTAGTGATAAAAAATGATTTTTTATAAAAACTAATGAAAGTAGTTTTTCATTTTAACCTTATAAATGTTTTTAAAAAAAAAATCATTTTAAGAAAAACTTAAACAAACACAACCAAACTCATTAAAAATGATTTTTTTAACTTAAAAAAAGAAATTTTATCATCAAAAGTGACTGTTCTACCCCGTATGCAGCTGCAGCATCAAAATGCCTGTAACCCTGCTTGATGGCCTCAAGGACTGCATCTTTTGTCCTAACTTTGCTGTCAGCAATAGATAGGATTATAGGAATGCTTTGCTAGCTGATACATCTGGTATGTTGTGAAGAATACATGGCCATGTCACCTTTAGTTTGGAATTTAGATTTCTCCAAATTAAAAAACTGTGGATATATAGCTGAACCTGTTTGACTATGTTTACTCTCCTAAACATTATGACTCAATTTCAGCATTATTGATCTTTGGCTGCAGAATTATGTCCAGCTACATGCCTACATCTACTAAACAATAGTTTTTTTCCAAATCATAAATAGGACATTTGGGAAACTCTAGATTCTAACCGGCAATACAAGACACTGAAACACATGTACTACACTTGAGAAAGGGGAAGGCCACCCTTTTTTTAAGCCAAAATGTATATAGATTATGAGGTTCAAGGAGGTATCGAACCCATATACAAGAACAGAAATGAGAAGTAAACGCTGAAAGGAAGGGACAATGTAACTGCAATTTGTCGGTGTAAAAATTTGTCACTATCATTAACAACCGAGTGAGGAAGAAACCAAAATAACGAATTGGGCCACTCAGGCCCACTTAGCTGGGCTAGCTGGACTCACAAAGCTCATGCCTTTGTTACTCTTTTCTCTTGATGTATAAATATCATTATCTGTAGCATTTAACATTTTGAATGAATGAGAGCATATTTTCTCAGTATCTTACATTCCAATTCTCTCAGTTTTGTCAAGTTGATCATGGGTTCTTTCAATTCTGTTATGGTATCAGAGCTGCTCCTTTAGGAGGAGCTCTGCTGCGCCATTCAGATCTGTCCTGGACCTGTTCTTATCCGTTCCGCATACTTCTCATTTCATCTTTTTTCTTCCTCTCATTTCAATTTCTCAGCGAAAATGCCTCCAAAACAAACTGGCGGAGCATCAAATCATAATCAATATGCTGATCCTTCACAAAATCCTCTCTCGCCATACTACATTGCAGCTGGAGAACACAATGTCACTTCCTTAGTGAATCCAGTTCTGCACGGAACCAAGAATTACCATGCCTGGGCGCGTTTGATGAGGAAAGCTCTTATCACTAAGAACAAGATCAAGTTCATAGACGGCTCGATTCCATTCCCTAACAAGTTCGATCCTAGCTACGAAGCATTTTAGCGCTGCAACAATTTAGTTCACTCATGGCTGATTAATTCAGTGAGTCCTTCAATTTCTCGAGGCATAGTGTACATTGAGAGCTCTCACAAGGCATGGAGTATACTCAAGGAGCGATTCTCTCAAGGAGATTCGATAAGAGTAGCACAACTGAATCAACAGATCTATCTCTCCAAGCAAGGTGCTCAATCATCACTGATTACTTCAGCAGTTTAATGGTATTTGGGAAGAACTTGATAACTATAGGCCAATTCCCGATTGTAAATGTACAAATAAATGTACCTTTGATGCAATTCAAGATCTGTTGAAATATAAGGAAGATGATTGCGTTATTAGATTTGTTCTTGGCTTGAATGAGGAATTTGCTATGGTAAGGTCTCGAGATCCTCATGATGGAGCCCTTACCACCTCGAATAAAGCATTCTCTATGGTAGTACAATTTGAGAGACAAAATGGACTGTGTTCAAAAAAAAATGAAAGTTCTGTTCTGGTTAATGCTGTTGATGGAAGGAAACCACAAGGTTATGGCCGTGGGAGAGGTTATAACAATAAGATCTGTACATGTTGTGGCAGGACTGGCCACACAATCGAAACATGCTATAAGAAGCATGGATTTCCACCAGGTTTTCAGAGGTGGAAAGGAGGTAATGCCTCAGTTAATTTGTCTCATAATACTGATGAATTGGATTCGAAATTTGATGATGCAGTAAGCACTAAGGAATTCAAGGATTCCAAGGAGCCACCAGCACCTGCTGTGATCACTCAAGATGATTACAAAGCCTTAATGACTTTGCCGAAGACATCACTTAAGAAACCTGCTGAAAATGCAAAGGAAGCACACACTGTCAACAACATTAGCTCATTCACTCATTCAAGAGGATCTGGCCAAGCCTCCTTTGCAGGTATTTCTGTTTGCAATTCAGTAAAGAGAAGTAGAGATGTTTGGATTATTGATTCTGGAGCATCGGATAATATATGTTGTTCCTTGGATTGGTTTAATAGCTATAAGCAAATAGATCCAATCACTATACAGTTGCCTTATGGAAATGTTAGTAAAGCTGATATTTCAGGAGAGGTGAAGCTTGGAACCTCCATTGTTTTGCATAATGTCCTTTATGTGCCTCTGTTTGCCTTCAATTTGGTATCTATATCCAAGTTGACTTGTGACTCAAATATGTCTTTTACTTTCTGTGATGATGGCTGCTCCATTCAGGATTCAAAGAAGAAGATGATTGGTTTGGCTAAGTTGATTGATGGCCTTTACTACCTGAATACTTCTCAGAAGATATGCGATAAAGAGATGGTACAAATGTCTATATGCAATTCTGCTGTTTGTAATAATTCTGCTTTAATTCCAGAATCAGCCCTATGGCATTTTAGGCTAGGGCATGCTTCCTTGCCTTTGATACAAAAATTGTCTTCTCAAATTCCTTGTGTGAATTGTAATAGGATTGGTATTTGTGATATATGCTATTTTGCTAAACAAAGAAGAACTCATTTTGCTGTTAGCAAGATAGGGCACTGCAGCCCTTTGATTTAATTCACTTAGATATATGGGGACCTTATTCTGTTACTTCAGTACATCATCACAAGTATTTTCTCACAATTGTGGATGACTTCAGTAGATTTACTTGGATAGTTCTTTTGAAACGAAAATTTGAAGTACAAAATCAGGTTCAGAAGTTTGTCCTCATGGTTGAAACTCAGTTTGGAGCAAAGGTTAAGCAAGTAAGGGTAGACAATGGGCTTGAGTTTTCGTTACCACAATTTTATGCTTCAAAGGGGATCCTACATCAAACTAGTTGTATTGCCTCTCCTCAACAAAATGCTAGAGTTGAAAGGAAGCATCAACATATTCTGAATGTAGCTAGAGCACTTCTTTTTCAGTCCAAACTGCCCAGAAGGTATTGGTGCTATGCAGTCCAACATACTGTTTTCTTGATCAACAGAGTCCCCTCCAAAGTAATTGAGTACAAGACTCCTTATGAGCTGCTCCATGGTCACATTCCTGATCTGTCAGACTTGAAGACTTTTGGTTCGCTTTGTTTTATGTCTACTCATGCTGGATCTCCACATACCAAGTTTGACTCTAGAAGTTAGAAGTGCTTATTTCTTGGATACAAGCCTGGAACCAAGGGTTATGTTGTTTTAGAGTTGTAGACTCACACCATCCATACCACTAGAGATGTTGTATTTCATGAATTGATTTTCCCTTACTCCACCAACACTGCCACCAATCATTGGCAGTATACTGAGCCTACTACTACCTTCCCTGACACACCATCTTCCTCACCACCCGAGCCAACCTCACCAATCACACCACCACTTGAACCTGATTCCATTCCCTCTCCACACCCTCCTTCTATCCCACCACCACCTAGACAATCCACCCGAACCATACATCCACCATCCTACTTGGCAGATTATGTTTGTAATTCTGCTACTCAGTGCAGCACTGCACATCCAATTTCCAAATTTCTTTCCTATGCCCACATCTCTCCATCTCACATAGCCTACATCAATTCCATTCAAACCCTTACTGAACCTACCTCTTATGCAGAAGCAAGCAAGCATTCTTGCTGGGTTGAGGCTATGCAGACTGAGATTCGTGCTTTAGAGACCAATCGGACTTGGGAAATTATTGACATACTTGAAGGTGTTATTCCTATTGGTAATAAATGGGTTTACAGGATAAAGAGGAAATCTGATGGTTCCATTGAAAGATTTAAAGCTCGCTTGGTAGCCAAGGGCTACACTCAAACGGAGGGCCTAGATTACTTTGAAACTTTCTCCCCGGTAGCTAAAATAACTCTTTGTTGGTCTGTCTTAGCCTTGGCTGCCATCAACCATTGGCATGTTCACCAACTTGATGTGAACAATGCTTTTCTTCATGGGGAACTCCATGAAACTGTGTACATGACCATACCTCAAGGTTTCCCCACTTCTCATCCAAACAAGGTGTGCAGGTTGCTGAAATCTTTGTATGGACTGAAACAGTCTAGTAGATCATGGTTTGAAAAACTCACTGCTATCCTTACACAAAGTGATTATACTCAAGCACCATCAGACCACTCTTTGTTTATCAAGAAGTCATCCACTGCGTTTACAGCCCTTATCATCTATGTAGATGACATTGTCCTTGCTGGTACTTCATTACTCGAATTTCACTCTCTTAAATCCACTATCCATCAAGCATTTGGCATCAAGGACCTAGGCCAACTGAAGTTCTTTTTAGGCCTTGAAGCAGCACACCCATCTAAGGGCATTTTCCTATGTCAACGGCAATATTGCTTGGATCTTCTCATTGACACTGGATTTCTTGGCAGCAAACCTGTTAATACTCCTCTTGAGCCTGGCTCCCATTTATTCCAGGACGATAGTGGGTCATTTCCTGATGTTCCAGCTTATCGAAGGCTGATTGGGTGCCTTCTTTACCTCACTACTACTCGGTCGGATATCTCATTTGCTACTCAGCAATTAAGCCAATTCCTCTCTTGCCCCACTAATACTCACTACAAAGCTGCGCAACATGTCCTCAAATACCTCAAAGGTTCTCCTGGCCGTGGCTTGCTCTTTTCACGCAGCTCTGCCATTACTCTGTCTGGTTTCAGTGATGTTGACCGGGTTGGTTGCCCTGACACTAGGCGCTCTATTAGTGGTTTATGTTTCTTCATTGGCAATTCTTTGGTTAGATGGAAATCTAAGAAACAAACAACCGTGGCATGATCTTCCTCTGAAGCAGAGTATCGGGCCCTAGCTTTTGCTTCTTGTGAGCTTCAATGGATCACTTTCCTCCTTCGAGACCTCCATGTTGTATGTTCCAAGCCTGTTATGCTTTACTGTGATAACAAAAGTGCCTTAAACATCGCTGCGAACCCAGTCTTTCATGAGCTTACAAAGCACCTTGATATTGACTGTCATGTGGTGCGTGAACGCCTCAACTCAGGCCTCCTCAAGCTTCTGCCAATACCTTCCTTGGATCAGCTGGCCGATCTCTTCACCAAGTGCCTTCTTCCAAAACTCTTCACCAAGTTCTTCTCCAAGCTGGGTTTGTCAGACATCTTCCAATCCTCAGCTTCCCGGGGGGGGGGGGGGGTTAACAACCGAGTGAGGAAGAAACCAAAATAACGAATTGGGCCACTCAGGGCCACTTAGTTGGGCTAGCTGGACTCACAAAGCTCATGCCTCTGTTACTCTTTCCTCTTGATGTATAAATATCACTATCTGTAGCATTTAACATTTTGAATGAATGAGAGCATATTTTCTCAATATCTTACATTCCAATTCTCTCAATTTTGTCAAGTTGATCATGGGTTCTTTCAATTCTGTTAATTATTATATGGATTTAATTGATATGCACTGTCATTATAAAGAATTTTTACACAGTCAACCAATCAGAAATTGTACAATAAGTTAAAATGTTTTATTTTTATCATAATTATCTTAAAAGTCACTTATACCATGATTTTTGATTGGATGATAGTGTAAAATTTTTTACATTGAGAGTTCACAAAAGTTAAACTCTTATTATATTAGTTGACGATGTGTTAAAAATTGTTTAATAATATGTATTGGTTGGTTAACAAGTTTTAAGGATGCAAGTAATTTTTTTAAAAAACATGTTATTAGTTCATTAACTGATCTTATGTTGTCAATCAATTTTATAGAACAATATTTAAAATTTCACTGTACAAATTTTTTTCCCGAAAAGTTTGGGATAGATTGATTATGTGTGTTTTCAACCGTTTTTTTTTTTTTTGTGTAAAAGCTGTTTTGGTAAATAATTGTTATGTTTGGGTGGATAGCTTAATATTTTAAAAAACTTTTTTTTTTTTTGGAAAAAAATTGTTTTAGTACCATCTAATAGAGAGGACTGTAGCTTACATGAGATTTTGATTATTTCCTCACCAACACTCAGTTTCCTATCTTGCCCCCCACCCCTGCAACTTTACGGTTTCTATTTTGATAATAACGTATGGACTATGGAACATCATATATATTAATATAGCGTCAGGTTTAGCCTTAATTATTTATTTAGAGAATATTTATTAATTATTTATATTTTTTTTGTTAATTTTTTTTTAAAAAGTAAATATTTAACAAGTTTTAATATTAAAAAGAGTATAAATATTATTAATATAAACAAATAACTTTTTATCCTTTTTCGTAATTTATTACATAAAAGTTTTTTTTTATCATCCAAACGAAATAAATTATCTTAAAATTGTTTTTCCTCAAACAGATCCTAACAAAAACAGATTCTAATTATAATCGATTATACAAAAATCGATTATCAGCATAATCTTTTTTTTTTTCAACTTTCCCAAACAAACTCTAAGTAAATCTTGGGGAGAAAGGTAAAAAGCCCATTTCCCACTTAAGAGCCTATATGTATATACCTTAAAATCTTGTTATGCTTTTCAAATTTTCTTGCTTGCCTTTGTTTTTCATTTATTAAGTGAATTGCAAAAGAGTTAATCACCATTTTGATATTAGAAATTTTATAATTGTGATAAGTGAAACACGTCCCATGGGTCATTACATGGTTAACTCGTTGCGGAAAATAAAACTTTATTTTGTTGGTTGTTCTCGGAAAATAATATTTTTAAGTTATTAATTCCTCAAAACGGTGATAAAATTTTTTCCTTTTGACAGCCACGACAACAACGTAAACATAACCGTATATGGATAGATATGTATATATAACCTCATGTAACTATACTGCATCATAATTGTTTACACAACAAGACCTTACTAAGTATAGGTTCTTCCAAAACATAATATAATTCAAAACCTAAGCTGGTCGGAACTAACAGTAGCTATCACAGTAGAAACAAACATCAGCCTGCTCCGAACTAAGGAAACTTCTTCCTATAGTCGCCAATTCCCTTGAATGGTTCATCTGGACTCAGATATAAATATATGCACAAGTAGAAAAACCAGCAATAAAACATGTAAGAGTGAAAAACCAATATATGGATTTAACGCGACAATTACACGCGCGACACAAAAGAAAACATATATACATATACATGTTAATAACAACCTCAGCATTCATAATAAGATAGATAGTTTCTCAATGGGTTTCATACCCCAAACATCATCATTTGAAAAACTATGCATGAACACTTCATATTCATCATCTAATTTCATACTTAATCTCATGAGATATCCCAACGTCGAGGTGAGTTGATCAAGCTCGATGGCCAATAAGGCACTCATTAAATACCATAGCACACTGTCCAACACAAGGCACAATGATCACCGATTTTGTTACCATAGCACATTGTCCAATTTAAGGAGCAGTGTCACCGAATATGGTTTTCATTGTCCAACCAGGGCACAAAGATATGTCGATTCATGAATATCGTCGTGATATCATGATTAACAGATAGGCAATTCTGCCTAATATGCATGTAAACATTTTGTTCTCGTCATTTTTCTTCGTGTTAAATCTTTCCTTGCCGAAGCTCAAAAGCTTTCGACCATTCCCCGTTTTCAATAACTTACTTTTATTATTAACATAGGACTCAAAATCCGGATGATCAATCACGAAACTCTAGACCGATGCATCAGACTTAGGTTCGTGGTAACAGAAAACAATGTTCACTTTGAATAATGTTAATTATACCAAAATTAGGATACAAAGTCCATAGGACACGCAGTCCAAAATACTCCGAAATGAGGACACAAAGTCCAAAACACCGCAAGAACACTAGTACTCCAACATCTCGGTTACTAAGTTCAAAATCACTGTCTACACTGTTGACGTAAAACTTGATTTTGGAAAATCATTTCAAATGGAAAATTCTTTTATAAAATCATTAGATACTAAAATCTTTTCTAAAAACTTCATGTTTCAAAAAGAGAGTCACCTAAGGCTCAAACTTAGTTTAAAACACGTACTAACATTTTAGAAACACTTGTCGTCGATACTTTTCCAAATTGCCGTCGTTAAACATTTTTAAAGTCATTTAAGCCAAATCTTAACTTTTTCCACTCAACCAATTTTATAAAATCATAATTAAGTTATTTTCGAAGATTAATTTCATAAAATAACTTTTATAATATTACAGAATTTCTTACGTAAAAATTAGCAGTACAAAAAAAATTCATGGTTACGTCCTCATTGTAACTCATTAACTGTTTTTACTCTAATAAATCATTAAAATAATAATATTTTTAAATAATTCTTATTTTTGCAAATAATTATTTTAAATCATAATATCTTCCAATATTTCTCAATTAACTATTTAATATTCCTTGTAAAGTCTTCTTAAAGCTGTTATCTGATTAATTGATTGGACAATGACCACTGTGAGGCTTCTCAAACAACAATCAACAACAACATCATAACAATATTCCCAGGCAAATCATGCATCACAATTTCATAATATATAACTACAAATAAATAATTAAATGCAGATAATCAAACACAGATAAATAACACATTTTAATCAAACACCACAACCACAAACCAAACACCACAACCACAGATAAATCATACAGACCAACACAGATGGCATTTAGCCATCGGAAAAATCCCTCAGGCAATCCCCTCATACCTCTTGAATAATTTATCTTTCGATATCCTTCCTCGAACGTACGTCAAACACTACAAAAAAAGAACTGTTTAGCGACCGACATATTCGGTCGCTAAACTTTCTAATTCGGTCGCTATTTAAGTTAGCGACCGAATTAGCGACCGATTCATGGTGGTGGCTGATAACCTGGTCGCTAACACTACAAAAAAAAACCTAATTAGCGACCGAATATTTCGGTCGCTAAATATGATAATTCGGTTGCTATACTGTATAGCGACCAAATTAAGGGGGTAGCAGAAACCCTGGTCGCTAAATGTTTAGCGACCGAACTTATATTTCGGTCGCAAATCTGCGACCGATATTTCGGTCGCAAAAGTATATATTTCGGTCGCCGTATAGTTGGTCGAATACCCAGCTCGCCTAATTTGATGACCGATATTCGGTCGCTATTTCGGTCGCAAATTTTGATTTTTTTTTTTAAATTTTCCTGTAACAATCCTGCCGACCAAATATAGTTTTTCAGTTATTACCCCATTGATTTTTAATTTCTGATATAAACAAAATACACCAATACTTTTTTAAAATAAATAGAAAACGTAAATATGATGTACTAACGATCCAAAACACCACAGTCAATATGATCAAGAAAACATATACATTAATTAACGCAAGTTTAATAATGATTTATAAAAAAAAAGTTTAATAAGTACTAATTAACGATCAAGACATAAAAATACACCACAGTCAATAAGTACTAATCAAAATATCAAAACTCATCAATCTTCCAAAGGGATGAACATGTAGAAACGAGAACCCCCAAGGTACTTAAACTTCGCCAATGCACCAGTGGACAACAAATACAACTCCCTGATACCATTTGTATTAATTTGCAAAATATGGGCGATCCTCATGGATTACTATATTCCCATTGAACAGATTTCCGCTTTTGTCTTCAATAGTCACAACACGCGGTATTTGTTGTCCCCAACGACGGTAGAATGATCGCGGGATTGAAATCAAATCCTGCAAATACACAAGAACAATTTAGTAAATGATTAGTTTATGCGTTAATCATCATTACGTGAATCCGATCGTTATTCTTAAGTTGATGAGATCATGCACTGGTCTATATGGATGGCTGTCTCAAAACATTTAGTCGGGTCCATTTTCTGATAAAACGATAAGGAAAACAAGTCATATGTCTAAACTTCATCAAGTGATAATAAGAAAAGATGGAAAGATCCATGTAGCATACTAGCATGTTAAAATAGAACAAAGAAATGCAACTTCACATGCATCTTTCTGCATTAGCAAACATAGTAGTTTTCAGAAAGCGGATGCTTTTACGTCGTTTTGAAGGATGGTCATAGAGAGGACTTTTCCTACCGGAAGTGCCTAGATAACCTAGTAAGGATGGTCATCAACAACTATTTCTGGAAAGCTCCATTTCCTAATGAAACAAATGAGTAAAAAACCAGAGTTGTTTTCATAATATTGTGTACAAAGCTGTTTTCTAATGTGAATAATGTTTTAATGATGACGGCACGTCATGCATGTGCCTGGCAAACTGTGCCTAGCCCTTCATTTTCTCTAACCCTATACTTAATCCTTCATTATCTAAGATACTCGCTTTTGTTGGCTTCAATAAGAGACTTTCTAATTAAGCTCATGGACTTTAAATTAGTAAATGAATATTAACAACAACAAAGTCATGCCATTTACGAACTAATAACACTTTATCAATTAATGCTTATAATTAATGTAAATATATACAAATATGATTCCATAATCATTTCCAAACAAGTTATCAATAAATACATATCAAATTATTCTAATTACATTGATTCAGTGTTATTGAAAGATTTTTATTTTAAAGAGAATAAACTATTCTTCATAGCAATCCAAATGTATGAACATGCTCAGATATAAGTACCAGCCTTCAATAAATTTACATCATCAAACAGAAAAGAGATAAGTAGAATTACCAAATGAATCCGATTCAAAATGAGTGAAAAGCTCTCTTGGAATTACAGGCTACAATAACGTTTTTAGATCATTTCATACTCCAACAAAGAATATTTTTTTGTTTACAAAGAAGTTAACAAGAACTTGAAATCCCTAAAACCTCTTTTGAAATTTTTGAAACAGATTCAGACAAGAACCAACAAATTCATGGATTCCAACCGAATCAAAATACAATACAATCGGAATGCATACACATACAATATGATATGAAATTATTCACAGCAAGTAAACAATTTGCATCCACAGAGGCTATAGATCATACTATTGTGAGATATTCAAAGACATAAATTCAGCCAAGATATGGAAAGATAAACAGACCAGAAATTACAAGTTCCATATTTAATAGAAAACACATCATTAACACAGGGACAATCTTGTTACTGGACATGTTAAACTAGATTGGTCTTCAAACAACTGCCTCAGTATTGGTCATTTGTTTGAACTATAGCCATGAACTATCCATGTTTGAAATTTTAGACACCTAGCACAAAACAAATTGAAAATCCATAGCACACATCCTCACTAACCAATTTAGATGCATTTCACAAAGCAGAACTGAATCTAAATCAAAGACTAAGATCTTTGAAATGGAAGGTAATTTCACAGCTAATTCAACAAGAAACAAACCAGAAGGGTTCTCAGATTAAATTTTCCCATTAAATTGGTACGTCAATAATCAACAAAAAACCAAAACCTGTTTATGTTTCACAGTCTCACAGGCAGCAATGGCATTCTGTGGCTCAAGTAAACATCAATTCTAATCTCACAGTCTTGACTTTTGATATTTCGATGCATTCAAAAAAAAGTTACAAAAACAGATTTCTCATGCTTTCTCAATGAGAGCTTCCTAATCCTAATAGGAGTGATTAAATAATGACACATGAAAACAAATGATCATCACAACTCACAACTCACATGAAATACACAAGTAGCTCTTCTCAGTAGTAAGCAATAAAGCAAGCAATGAAATACAAACAATCCACAAAATTTTTGAAATGAAACAATAAAGCAAAATAAAAAATGATACATAGAGAGTCCATGCATGGTTACCTCAAGGCAGAGCAGGGAATGCACAAAATGAGGAGAGAAGAGGGTAGGAGGAGCTCTGCGCGTACGTGGTGACCGGAGAGCTGCGTGTTGGTAGCCGGAGTATTGGTTGGCGGCCTGAAACGGAGGGGGGGGGGGGAATTAAAAACAGAGCAGGAAGCAGAGGGGAAAGGAAGAGAGGAGAGGAAGAGGGAAGAGATGGAAGAAGAGGAGGAGGAGGACGGAGGCTTACCGGAGACGGCGGTGGTGGCGGTGCGCACTGCACGGTGGTGGCGACGGTGACCAGTACTGGCGGCCTGAACGCGGGGGAGAAGAAGATGGGTGAGGAAGGAAGAGATGGCAGAAATGAGGAAGAAGGGAAAGATTTCACGATTTTATGGATTTATAATTTGGCGACCGAAATAATCGGTCGCTAAATCGGTCGCCAATCACTTAAATAAAAAATGGTCGCTAAATTCGGTCGCGGGATGAGTTAATTTGAAATTTGAATTCATAAATTTAGCGACGGAGTTTTAAATCGGTCGCTAAAACGCGGAATTTTAATTTTTTTAAGCGCCGTTTAGCGACCGAATTAATATCGGTCGCAAATGTAAATAAAATTTAACCGTTGCATTTAATTCGGTCGCTATTTCGGTCGCTAAGAATACATAAAATTTCTGACTTTCAACCGTTGCATTTAATTCGGTCGCTATTTCGGTCGCTAAGAAGGCATACAATTACTGACTTTTAAGTTCCTTTATTTAGCGACGGAAATAGCGACCGATAACCCTGCTACGCTCTATTTCGGTCGCAGTATTATCTCTAATCAGTCCTTCATGTAGATCCTACAATCGGTCGCCATTTCGGTCGCAAAAAGCAACCGAAAAATTCGGTCACTATTTTCGGTCGCTAAACAACCTTTTTTTTGTAGTGTAAGCTTTTAGATACCTAAATAATAATTCAGTTGCTAAATGGCGACCATAATTTCGGTTGCTAAATAATAAAAAATGGTCGCTACACGGTTGGTCGCATTGTTTGGGTAACCATTTGTAGCGACTGATAATCGGTCGCTAGTTCGGTCGTCAATTTTGGTTACCTTCAACCTATATTAGTGACGAATATTCGGTCGCTAAACCACAATCTATTAATGGTAACTAAAGTTTAGCGACCGAATTATTGGTTTCTAATTCGGTCGCTAAACTGGTTTTTATTAAAAAAATTAATTTTAACTTTTATAATAATAAATTTTTTCTGTTTTTCTTTAAAGTTTAGCAAAAATACTAAAAAAACACACCAAATTACTAATGAAATATACAATCATAAGAAATAATGAATATATATATATATATATATATATATATATATATATAATCCAAAGTGTCGTACAAGAATCGTTTAAAATCAAAAATATGAAGAAAAAAAATCAGTCATGATGAGGGGGAGGTGGAGGAATCCAATCATCCTTAGCGTCCGTACCACCGACGTCTGCTATCTGATCGTCCTCTACAGTAGCAGCATCAGTAGCTGGCGGCGAATCGAGGAGCGGAAGCGAAGCGGCACACAATGATCGAGCATCACCCCGAGCAACTGGAGTCAGGATCCTCATCTGCTCCAACACCAGCCGCAGTGTCTGGCCCTGCTCGATGCTCATCTGCATCAGCTCCTAGTGTGCCTGAGTGAACTGTGCAATCTGGTTCGCCATCTGCTACTCTCTCTCGCTCTTCTCCCGAAGCTCCGCATTCAGCTGCGTGATGGTGTCCTGCATTTGGTTGAACTGCTCCTGAGGGATGGTATCGGTGTAGGAAGGAGTAGGCATGCCGGATGATGAAGCGATAAACTCGCTTCCCAGGTGTCCGAGGCCATACACGTGCCCCTTCTTGTTCCTGCCCCCGACGACCTCCAAATAAATGGCGTTATCGTCGACGGAGATAGGAGAGTTGGGCCCATCACCAGTCAAGACCTCATCTTGTGACTGTGAGGCATGTGATATGGCATCGTCCTTCTTCTCGTTGAAGCCACCTACAAAGTACAGTTGAAGAGATTTAGTTAAAATTATAATCAATATTAACAAATCATTTATAACAAATTACATGTAAACACTAAATTGTTTTTTTGCTTATAGCATAGTTACGGGCCTTGTCGTTGACCCATGTCCCCGACTTCAACTTCTTCATCCTCTCCACCAACTCCATAGCAGTGGGGGCCCGCTGTTTCTGTGCTTTTTGTACAAAAAAATATAATCTTAAATTCATAAGAATAATTAAAAATGAAAACTAATTAAATAGTATAATAAGTCAAAAGTTTAATGTATTACTAGCTCGTCGTAGTGGGCGGCGGCTGATTTAGACCCGCCGGTCAAAGCACATGTGCCACCATCAGAAGCTCGATTACGCCGAACTGTGGCCTGGAACTTCTCAGTAGCCTAGTACTGGTCCAGCTACCTCCTGATCTCAGGATCCACCCACTTCCCCTTATTCTTACCCTTCCTTAGCTTGTTCGTCAGGTTCTTCATGACCAGTGAGCCTTTATGCTCAAATATGTCCCTGACGAGACCCTTTAAAGCTACGTCCCACCTATACTCTTTCTGCAACTTACAGTTGTTAGGAAATTCGTGTGTGTGTGTGTGTGTGTGTGTGTGTGTGTATATATATATATATATATATATATATATATATATATATATATAATGTAAATTTAATTTAAATAACTTAATAAATTGTTACCTTAAACTCTTGAAACAACTGATCCCTATGGCCCCCTGGGATGGCCTTCCATGTAGGCCATGAACCATCAAACTTGCGTCGCAGGATCTTCGATATCGAATCAGAAGGGCCCTTCGCGGGCAAAAAGCTGCAGCAAAATTAGAGCATTAATAAATGTTATAAATAAATTAAAAAAACAAGTAAATAGAAATTAACGATACTTTATATATATTAAAAAATTAAATTAGCTTACTCGTTATCCCCCCTGGGGATAAGAAAAATCCTCCTGTCGGATGGACCACGACTCTCCTGTCCCGATGATGATGATGGTCCTATCATAGGTGTGGATGATGAGGGTGCAGCTTGTGTCCCAACCACATGAGGGTGGGTAGGGGGTGCAACTCCATCACTCTGAGGTGTCCCGTCCACAGAGATGCTGGTAGGGTGGACTCGATCTGAAGGCTGTGGGTCGACCGGGGAAGGGACTCTTGCAGCACGACCTCTACCACAACCTCCACGACGACCCCTACCTCTAGAGGAATCTGCCATCTGTGTAAAAAATGAAAAGATGATTACACAACAGTGTAAATAATACAAAAAAAATTACCTAAGTAGAATGACATTTACACAATGAATTATGACATAAATAAATTACCTAAGTAGAATCTCCGTCACTAAATTCACCCTCACTCTCATCAGTCTCACTTGATCGGAATGTGCCTTCGCTAGATGCGTCCAACTCGGATTGATCCATTAACTCTCTTTCAACTTCTTCCCTATTTCCGGAAATGTCCGTCAGAGAATTAACAATAATGTCCGGCGTAATTTGCAACGGTACGTGGAGTCTTGAAAACTCATCATCTTGGTACGGAGCATCTTTTTCAGGCTGGTTGATTACATTATTAGTAATTATACTGCGAGCCTTTATCTTAATAACACCCAACCAGCCTTGATGTCCTTCGGGATATGGCGAGTAATAAACCTGATCTGCCTGTTGTGAAAAACTGAATGGGTCGTATGCCTTATTATACTTTCGAGACAGCCTAACTTGAACAATAGCATATTTTTTATCCATTTTTGTCCCTACGTAAAGAGTAGGATCAAATCAATCACACTTGAAGATAACTAACTTCATCACGGGGAAACTGGTATAATCGAGTTCAAGGATGTCAGTTAGAACCCCATAGAAATCATCCTCTACATTGCCATCTGTGGCTCGCACACAAACACCATAGTTACACAACTGCATTCCTTCATTCCATATTTTTGTGTTAAATTTATATCCATTTACAATGTAAGTATTCCATGATGTAACCCATCTGTTATGCCCCCATGCCAAATTTGTCAACAATGGATTTTGAACATTGTTTTCTAGATCTAGTACCTAAAAAATCAAATATTATATTATTCTTATACATGCTATATATTTAAGGAGATAAAATATATTGCAACAAATGAAGATGCTTAACCTACATATTTACTGAACCACGTAGCAAAGTGAGAAGTAATTTCTCGATCAACCTGATCGTTTGAAATGTCAGGTTGGAGATCCCTTAGAAAATTTCCGTACATCCTACATATGGGAGATTAACAGCAGGACGATTAATAATCATAAATGTCAATTGAACTTATAAAAGACATT
Source organism: Sophora flavescens (assembly GCA_030762895.1). NCBI lineage: Eukaryota > Viridiplantae > Streptophyta > Magnoliopsida > Fabales > Fabaceae > Sophora > Sophora flavescens. The sequence goes on from CM061065.1 coordinate 228,092,919, forward strand.
GTAGAAACTTACTCTAAATATGGCGCCACCTCTTCACAATTTTGAAGGATTTACAGATGAGCAGCATTAATGTCACGCTGCTCCAAGAAATATCCTTTTGATTTGCCACTAAATCTGCCCGGATAGTTGAATATTGATGTAGGAGGACTTGTTGAACTTCCTTCGCCCGAATCAACGTTTCTAGGCATCCTTGTCCTTCTCGTGTTAACTTCGTCCGGATAGTAATAAGAGGCAAAAGTGGAAGTCTCCTCTACTAAGTATGCTTCACAAATGGAACCCTCCACTCGTGCCTTGTTCTTGACTTTGTGTTTAAGGGAGTGCAGGAACCTATTAAAGAGGGATACATACAAATAAGTACTAGTTTTAGGGAAAGCTAAACTACGATTTCATGTTCGTGAATTTCATATGTATTAAGTAAAATAGTTGATGTTGTTTACCTCTCAAATGGATACATCCAGCGGTATTGGACTGGGCCACCAACTCTTGCTTCGTAAGGTAGATGAACTGGCAGGTGTTCCATTGAATCAAAGAAACTCGGCGGGAAGATTTGCTCCAGCTTACATAACAAAACGGGTATCTTGACTTCCATATCCTTTAATTGATTCACATTTAGTGTTGTCGATGTAAGCTCCCTGAAAAAGTAACTAAGCTCAACAAGTGGGGTTCCAAATTTGCTTCGGTAATGCGTCGAACGCAATTGGAAGCAACCGTTGCAAGAACACGTGGCAATCATGACTCTTCATTCCTTGTAACTTTGCTTCCTTAATGTCAACACATCTACCCAGATTGGAAGCATACCCATCTATTAACTTTAGTTCTTTAACCCACTTACAGACGGCCACTTTCTGTGTTTTGCTTAGTGTATAACTTGCCTTCGATTTGATAAGTCTGCCACGACCACCGTCCTGCAACTCAAGCTCCTTCCGATTACAAATTTCAGCCAGATCCAATCGGGTTTTATTTGTATCCTTTGTCCTCCCCTTGATTCCATCACAGTGTCAAACACATTCAAAAACACATTCCTCTCAATATGCATGACATCAATGTTGTGACGGAGTAGCTGCGACCTCCAATACGGCAACCTCCAAAATATACTTTGTTTTGTCCAATTATGGTTGATGCCATAATCAGGAATATGTTCTCCTTGGGATTCATGGACGAGCGGTAAGTTCTGTACTCTGCGCCATACATTAGGACCAGTCAAACGTGGTGGAGGCGGTGTTGTCTCCGTACAACGCTTCTTGAATGCATTCTTGTTCCGCCTATAAGGATGATCTTCTGGAAGGAATTGACGATGACAATCAAAATATGAGATCTTTCGACTATTTTTAAGCATGAATGCCTTCTATCGCTCCATATATATTGGGCATCCAAGCTTCCCCGCGGTCATCCAACCCGACATCATCCCATAGGCGGGAAAGTCGTTGATCGTCCACATCAAAGCTGCTTTCATGATGAAATTTTGCCTCAAAGATACGTCATATGTCAACACACCATCATTCCAAAGCATTGTCAACTCATCTATCAACGGCTGCAAGTACACATCAATCTTACCGTTTGGATTAGACGAACCCGGAATTATGACTGTTAGGAACATAAACTCCCGCTTCATGCACATCCCTGGGGGAAGATTGTACGGAGTCAGGATAACCGGCCAACAAGAGTATGCTTTTTCAGACTGGCCAAAATGATTAAATCCATCAGTAGATAACCCCAATCGGACATTCCGAGGGTCCTGCGAAAATGCCATATGAACCCTATCAAAATGCTTCCAAGCTTCTCCATCAGATGGATGACACAAGACATCTTGCTCCCTCTCATGCTCACTATGCCACCTCATGTGAGCTGCAGTGGCCATCGAAGAGTACAATCTTGTATGTCTTGGCACGAGCAGAAAGTACCACATCGTTTTTAGCGACCTCTTCTTCTCAATGCCCATCCTAGTGGTTGTCTTATACCGATCCGCACCACAAAATCGACAACATGTTATGCTTTCCGCTGAATCATCCTTATAGTACAACATACATCCATTCGGGCAACAATCAATTTTCAAACACCCCAGACCCAAATTTTCCACAGACTTCTTAGCATGATAAAAACTAGTAGGCATCCGATTGTCTTCTGGCAACTCCTTGGATACTGACCTGGTGAGGCGATTAAAACAACCTTCTTGCATATTGTAGTCAGATTTGATACTCAACCATTCCATGCACATCGACAACTCCGTGTACTCCCGACATCCTTCCCACAATGGAGATCGTGCAACACTCAGCATATCATAGAATCATTGAGCTTCAGGATTCGGATTCTCCTCTATGTATTGGGAACCCATTCCACCATCTTCTCCCCCATCTTCTTCTAGTACAACACCAACCGATGGTCCATCATGATCCATTATCATCTGGTCGTATGGATTCAATTCTTCCCTCCGGTCACCACTTCCAGAGTACGAACCTTCAAACACAATCGGGTTTAAATTAGGCAACGTCTCACCATGGTTACTCCACCAATAGTAATCAGGCATGAAGCCCTTCTCATAAAGATCGGCTACAACTCCATCCACGCTTTTGAAAGATTGACACCTGCATCTTTTGCAAGGACACCTCAAATGATCACCGCCCAGCCGTATAAATCTCTCCTGGCTAACAACAAACTCTATAAACTCACCCACTCCAACTCTATACTCTTCCCTGAGACGTTTATTCCGATCCAACCTACGATACATCCATTTTCGATTCTCCGGAATATCCATTGCTGGCAATTAAATAGCCTGACCAATCCTTCAATAACACTTATATATTACGGTGCATTCCAATAACTCCATCAATCTCGTTCTTATGACAAGGTATGAACCTATACCATTCGAGAAGAAACCTTTACCACACTCGGCTAATAATAGTTATTCCCATATTCAAATACCTTATACTTGACAAAATTTTGGCAACATTTCCCATCTGTCTCCAAGTACACGACTCGAGCACGGTGAGAATCACCGCGATCAAGTATGCACCAGGAGAACAAAAGGAAATGAATCAGACCGAGATTTCAACAAGTATATAAGGCATTTGAACATTGAAATGACTATTGTACGAGTGTGAAAAAGGTTTTTTTCCCAAACTGTCCCACTTGGACAATTCAAGATTCAATATAATGAGCATGCGTACCCCGAGAAGGTACGCATGCTCATTAATATTGAATCTCAAACAGGAAACTAAGGCTTTCGTAAATTAATAATTAACTCTAGTAGAGAATAAAACCATTAACCTATAAATATAGTTGAGCTTATATATTGCAATGTAAATCAATACAAACTTAGATAAAATATTGTAGCAAACATCCTATTGAGCTCTGCTCTCCACTAACAAGTAACACATAATTGTCAAACACATGCATAACTTCTAAATTATCAGCACATAACCAGCATCCAGCCTTTCGGACTGGATCACATCCTATTGAGCTCTGCTCTCCACTAGCAAACAACACATATTGGCAAACACATGCATAAACATTAAATTATCAGCACACAAATCCTATCGAGAAACAACATATAAACCCACTGATCCTATTAAAGTTTACAGCACAAACTCATTGCACAAAGTAACTAAAATGAGCTTCTCTTGTGCTCACTTGTAAGTTGTAGCCTGTATGCTAGATGGTTAAATAATAACATAATGTAACAAATACTGTACGACAGATAAGCCAAACAGTACACACACATATACATACAAAGTAAAACAAGAAATTGATCAAACCAGAGCATTCATATAAATAAATAAATAAATAAAAGATCATGGCTCATGGCTGTTAAGCCTTCATGTGACAGCATAAAAAAATTAAGCATCATCAACCAATCATAATCTTAAAGTAGGTTAAAAGGGTATCATATAACATATTTTGAAACAAATTGCTATTTAAGGGTATCTAACATTGCTCTTTAAAATAGTGCTACCAACATAAAAAACTTTCTAGCATCACTCTTCATTTTCGTTGTCAGGAACCATGGGCACCCACACAAAGCAATTTAAATGAACCTTACACCTATATTAAAACCATTCAAAATTTTCACTTTCATGATACACTGCTGTTATAAAAATCAATTTGTTTTGAAGCATGAATAAATATTAGGAATAATTAAATGAACCTAAGATGAAAAACAAATGATGACAAAAAAGAGATATAACAACAGATTGACACAACAAACCATATGAAGGCAACACAATAGTCCATGTTGAAAATCCAGTATTCAAACACACAGTCAATGCTGCTGTCCAGATTCACAAGTTTGTTTTATTCATCACAGTACCAATACAACTCAAGCATTCTCTAAAAAGTGCACCCATATTACTGACATATGGTCTACTATTTACCATTACAGATTTACAGGGTAATGGATTTGTGAAAATAAAAATAAAAGAAACAAGTTGCAATTTTTGCTCCAAAAATACAAACAAAACAGAGCCTTCAAAGAGCCAGAAAGTAGAGAGAGGGAACTCTTACCGGAGGTGGTGGTGGACCGGTGGTGCACGATGGCTCTCAGGTGGTGGTGGTGGCTCTGCAGGGAGGCAAAAGAAAATTCAAAGAAAATTAAAAAAACAGAGCAATAGAGGGGAATAGAGATAGATAGAGACATGGAGATAGAGGGAAAGGGATACCTGGGCTCGCAGTGGTGGGGGTGGTTGTCAACGGACCGCGGCGGCTAGTAGTGGTGGGGGGTAACAGAGAAGAGAGGGAGAGAAGAGGGAAAGGGAAATGGGGGGTAAAGAGGGGTGGCACGTGTTGGGGGTGGGGGTCGCTCGTGGTGGCCTCACCAAAGGAGCTGTCGGACAAAGAGAGGAGGGGAAGAGAGGAGCTGAGCAGGGAAGGGAAGAAACAAGAGGGAAAAAAAGGAAAAATGGGGGGTGGGGGGGGAGGGGAGGCCGCGTTCGTTTTAGTGTTATTATGATTAGCGACCGAAATAATTCGGTCCCTAATATCGGTCGCTAACTGGGTTAATTTGAAAATTGAATTAATTAATTTAGCGACCGATTTTAACACACTCTATTTAAATTTTTTTACGCGTCGTTTAGCGACCGAATAAATATCGGTCACAAATATAATTAAAATTTAACCGTTTCATTTAACTCCGTCGCCATTTCGGTCGCCATTTCGGTCGCCAAAAAGTCAGCAAGTTTTGACTTTTACTTTCCTTTATTTAGCGACCAAAATAGCGATCGATAACTATGCTACGCTCTATTTCGGTCGCAGTATCAACTATAACCAGGTTTCATGTAGATCCTACAATCGGTCGTCATTTCGGTCACAAACAGCAACCAACAAATTCGGTCACTATTTTCGGTCGCTAAATAACCTTTTTTTGTAGTGAAACTCCGGTTTCACGACTCACGTATAATCAATACACTTAACCTTCAACAACCACAATCAACCAATTATAAACAAGCAAATAAAATCACTTATTCCCTAATGATAGGTCACGTCCTTAAGAGGTTTTTGTGGCTAAAAATTTCTAAATTTGCCTAAGTCATTGGATTAGTGATCCTAATTACTTAAGACAAAGAATTAGTGATAAATCAAAAAAGTTTGAATGAAAATCTTCTAAACTTCTAAAAACCTAGATTCGGCCTTAATGAGTACATGAAGCTAGGGATTTTTGTTTGATAAAATAACTTGGGTTCAACATGAACACATACTAGAAAGATAATATACAAGATTATTTGTGAAGGAAATGAATAAAATCTTCCTCCAGCACCATCACCTAAGGTTCGGCCATATCAAAAAAAATGAGGATGAAAACTTTGTTTACAACAATCTCTTGGATTATGAACATATGTATGATAATAGGAACATGGAAATTGTTTTACATTTTTAGGATTTTTCTATGATTTTCTAGAGAATTTCAAACCTCTAGATCTAAGAATGTAAAAGTGATGATCATGGATGAACAAGGCATTGAATCATGAAAATAATTGAAGAACATCACCATGATTGAGTAAGGAGAACAAGGTTTACCTCTTGAAGATAAAAAAAAAAGTGAAGAATCAAGGACTTGCTTCACAAATTGCTTGTAGGAAAGCTTATGACTTATGAGTTTTTGAAACCAAAATGAAATAGGAAGAAAATTAAGTGTGAGGGAGGGTATTTATAGAGGTGGGCTGCGCCAAAAGGAGGGACCAAGGAGCAAGGAATTTGTGTTTCCTAAGGATCAAAGTGCAATTAAGTTATAAGGACCAAATTGCAAAATAGAAAAAGTTTTATGGACCTAAGTGCAAATTCCTTATAGTTGGTAATGATGATGCCATGTGCATCATAAATGCTTCACATGGTTGAGTCATCTTGGATGACTCGTTGACATTATCCCTTAGCGGCCCCCGGAAATCCCATATTCAGCTCCGTCGCTTACCCGATTAAGATATCGCCCGGATGAAATATAATATTTCACTTTTTAGTGAAATTTTTCAAAATAACAAAAAATGTTAGAAATTAAATAGAAACCTTAATTTTTTTGTTCACGAGTCAAAATTAGGTTTTCTGAGCAGTATAATTATACTGTCAGTGAAATTCACAAACCGGGTTTCACCTGACTTTTCAACCTAAATTTTTATTGTAACTCTCTACGGTAGAGTAGAGTGTAAATAAAGTTTCGGATTAATTAAAAGAATTTTCTAAGTCTCAGATAAATTTATAAACGTATTTATATAATTTTCTGATATTAGAAAGCAGTGAAAAAATCGGGGTGTTACATTACTACCCCTCTAAAAAAAATTTCGTCCCCGAAATTTCGTGACTCAAACTCGATAGGATCTCTTAATCGCAACATCTTACTCTCACAAGAAAGAATATAAGAGAATTTTATTACTCTGAAAAGAATACAGAAATATCTTGTGCATAAAAGATTCTATAATAAGTTCGTAGATGTAAAAATGTATGATCGGTACACGTTTACTGTAACGCCCTTCGTTACAATAGTAGCCCAAATTAATTTTCTATGAAAACCTTTAAAATATCTGGATTAAATAATCGAATCATAAAATTTTTCACAATGAATTTAAGTCTGAAAGTATCTCGTATTTTCTAAATAAAGCCTCATAAAAAATTAATTAATAAAATTCACATAATCCTTTTTTCAATTGTTTTTATCTCAAAACACGAGCATCTAATAAACCCAAAATAAATAAATAAATTATAACTAATATCTTCAAGACTCTCTCTCAAGATGCTGCATCATGTATCTCATCACCTGAAAGACAACACCACTAATGAGATTTATAATCCCAATAAGTAAACATAGTTCTAAAATGTTTTCGAAAAGATGTTTCTTTCAGCCGGCACGGTAATCGGAAAAACAACCATGGTAATCCGCTATTTTCAAAATAATATAACTCAAAATATTCTCTCTAAATTAAGGATAATTAATCCAATCTCATGAAATTCACTCACAAGTCATAACATCATCAATATATATAATCCATCACCAAAAGTACGCATAACATAAATAAAATCATACAAAGGACATCTCTTTTGTCCAGATAATCTCAATTTATCATCCACGTCTCTTTTATTTAATTACCCAATTTTAGTCTATGAACTCATGACAAATGCAATGGCGTCCCACTGCCTTCCCCTTCCCAGAAGGAGGTATCTATAATGGGTCTTCCCCTTCCCAGAAGGAGGTATCTGTCTTCCCCTCTAACAAGGAGGTATCTGTCTTCTCCTCTAACGAGGAGGTATATGTCATCCCCTTCCCTGAAGGAGGTATCTATCTTCCCCTCTAACGAGGAGGTATCTGTCTTCCCCTCTAATGAGGATGTATCTGTCATCCCCTTCCCTAAATGAGGTATCTGTCTTCCCCTCTAACGAGGAGGTATCTGTCACCCCCTTCCTAGAAGGAGATATCCGTCTTCCCCTCAAACGAGGAGGTATCTGTCATTCCCTTCCTTGAATGAGGTATTTGTCTTCCCCTCTAATGAGGAGGTATCTGTCATCCCCTACCCAGAAGGAGGTATCTGTCATCCCCTTCCCAAAATGAGGTATCTGTACAATCACGAATAAGAATACAAATCATATTTTGGGCATTGATCCAAGGACATGACATATGACCTCATGCATCAATCTCAATGCTATAACTCATATCAAAGCAATTAATAGGCATTACAAAATAATCTCAGTGCATAACATCATGTAACATGCGTTATTATTCATAAAGTTCATATCAAACAACTCTGAGATATCACATATCACAAAAAGCATATCAAATAATAATATCACTAAAGATGTGAATATTCAACCTAATAATAAATTAATCATCAATAAAACATCAATTTTATTTTGAACGCAAAACACTAAATAATTACGTTTAATTTCATAATCAAACCCTTTAAAATTCTATACCATAAAAGTTTAAGAAAAAAAAGTGTTTACTTACCTCTTGAAGACCTCTAAAATCCCAAAGCTTTTCTTATGAACAAATCCTATTTATAAAGCTCTCCCTTCTATCATGTAAAGTGAACACATCGTTTCTCCTGCTACACGCAATGATCCTATTTCGGGTGCAGTCCCAATTTTATTTTCTGTTGACAACCCTATCTGAACCGAAGTTGACATTGAACGCTGCCCTTCTCTTTCTTTCCCTACTTTGCTGCGGTGCTAGACTCGTCGTCCATCTTCTCTTTTTTTTTTGTTGTTGTTTTCCTCACTCACTGTGTGGCAGCACCCAATTCCTTTCCTCATTCAAAATAGGGACCCTGGGCTAATTGCCTTTTTAACATTAGCATGCATATACCCCCTTTTTTTATTAACCCGTCCATGGCTTGAATTTGGCAGAGCCAAAATTCAGTAAATGGGTATATGGGCTTGTTAACATAGAGTGTAGCCCTTTACACTTGTTATTAGTTTTTTTTAATAAAAAAAAAACTTTCTATTTCTTTTACATTTGCTAAACAATTTTAATAAATTCTTATATTAAGACGATATTGGTGTTGATTCTGATTATTTCCCGGTGATCGAAAATAAGGTTCATTCTGTGCATGTCTTCCCCTTTGGTTCAGGAGTTGACCCTTTGACCTAGCCGGTCCTCCTACAGTTTCTTTGTTGTCCCTTTCTTTCCTCATTAGCTCTATTTTTCTACATTTCTAGACCAAGGCTTGGAAATTATGAATTTATAATGGTAGTACTGATTCCTTAATCTCGAAACGCAATCCTTTATCAAAACTCTAGCACTTCCAATCTTCGTTTCGGTTGTTCTGGAAAAAGCGAAAATACTTGGCAAGTGATTTAAACCTCGCCGCGTACTCTCCAACAGTTAAATCCCTCTGCTGAAGTTGCAGAAATTCTTGCTCCTTCTCGGCTCGTGCACTTTGAGGAAAATACTTGTTTAAGAAGCTAGTTCGGAATACTTCCCAAGTAATCTCCTGATTCTCTGCTTCCAACAGCTGTTCGGTGCCTTTCCACCAACACTCAGCATCACCCACCAACAGAAAAGTGGCATAAGATACCTTCACTCCCAGAAAATGAAACGCGCATTAGTGTACTAACACCCATTACTTAACACACATTACTTCTAAGAAGTAATTCAAACAAAACTTAATTCAAAGAAAACACAACGTCAACACAACAGACCTATTCCCCAACATTCCCGAAAGACTCAACCAGCTTTGATACCACTAATGTAACACCCCCCTTGGGTCATTACATGGTTAACTCGTTGTGGAAAATAAAACTTTATTTCGCTAGTTGCTTTAAGAAAATAATATTTTAAAGTTATTAACATTCCTCAAAACGGTGATAAATTTTTTTCCTTTCGACAGCCATGACAACAACGTAAACATAACCGTATATGGATAGATATGTATATATAACCTCATGTAACTATGCTGCATCATAATTGTTTACACAACAAGACCTTACTAAGTATAGGTTCTTCCAAAACATAATATAATTCAAAACCTAAGCTGGTCGGAACTAACAGTAGCCATCACAGTAGAAAAAAAATCAGCCTGCTCTGAACTAAGGAAACTTGCTCCTGTAGTCATCAATTCCCTTGAGTGGTTCATCTGAACTCAGATATAAATATATGCACAAGTAGAAAAACCAGCAATAAACCATGCAAGAGAGAGAAACCAATATATGGATTTAACGCGACAATTACATGCGTGACACAAAAGAAAACATATATACATATACATGTTAATAACAACCTCAACATTCATAATAAGACAAATAGTTTCTCAATGGGTTTCATACCCCAAACATCATCATTTGAAAAACTATGCATGAACACTTCATATTCATCATCTAATTTCATACTTAATCTCATGAGATACCCCAACGTCGAGGTGAGTTGATCAAGCTCGATGGCCAATAAGGCACTTATTAAATACCATAGCACATTGTCCAACACAAGGCACAATGATCACCGAATATGGTTGCCATAGCACACTGTCCAATTTAAGGAGTAGTGATCACCGAATATGGTTTTCATTGTCCAACCAGGGCACAATGATACGTCGATTCATGAATATCGCCATGATATCATGATTAACAAATAGGCACGCCTGCCTAATATGCATGTAAAACATTTTGTTCTCGTCATTTTTATTCGTGTTAAAACTTTCCTTGCCGAAGCTCAAAAGCTTTTGACCAATCCCCGTTTTCAATAACTTAAGTCTTTTATTATTAACACAAGACTCAAAGTCTGGGTGATCAATCACGAAACCCTAGACCGATGCATCAGGCTTAGGTTCGTGGTAATAGAAAACAATGTTCACTTTGAATAACGTTAATTATACCGAAATTAGGACACAAAGTCCATAGGACACACAGTCCAAAATACACCGAAATTAGGACACAAAGTCCAAAATACCGCAAGAACACTAGTACTCCGACGTCTCGGTTACTAAGTTCAAAATCACTGTCTACGCTGTTGGCGTAAAACCTGATTTTGGAAAATCATTTCAAATGGGAAACTCTTTTATAAAATCATTAGATACTGAAATATTTTCTAAAAACTTCATGTTTCAAAAAGATAGTCACTTGAGGCTCAAACTTAGTTTAAAACACGTACTGCTGTTTTAGAAACACTTGTCATCGATACTTTTCAAAATTGCCGTCGTTAAACATTTTTAAAGTCATTTAAGCCAAATCTTAACTTTTTCCACTCAAACAATTTTCTAAAATCATAATTAAGTTATTTTCGAAGATGAATTTCATAAAATAAATTTTTATAATATTAGGGAATTTCTTACGTAAAAATTAGCAGTACAAAAAAAAATTCACGGTTACGTCCTCATTGTGACTCATAAACTGCTTTTACTCTAATAAATCATTAAAATAATAATATTTTCAAATAATCCTTATTTTTGCAAATAATTATTATAAATCATAGTATCTTCCAATATTTCTCAATTAACTATTGAATATTCCTCGTAAAGTCTTCTTAAAGCTTTTATCTGATTAATTGATTGGGCAGTGACCACTGTCAGGTTTCTCAAACAACAATCAACAACAACATCATAACAATATTCCCAGGCAGATCATGCATCACAACATCATAATATATAACCGTAAATAAATAATTAAATGCAGATAACCAAACACATAAATAACACACTTTATTCAAACACCACAACCACAAACCAAACACCACACCCACAGATAAATCATAAAGACCAACGCAGATGGCATGTAGCCATTGGAAAAATCCCTTAGGCAATCCCCTCTTATCTCTTGAAGAATTTATCTTCTGATCTCCTTCCTCGAACTTACGTCAGACTCCGGTTTCACGACTCACGTATAATCAATACACTTAACCTTCAACAACCACAATCAACCAATTACAAGCAAGCAAATAAAATCAGCTATTCCCTAATGATAGGCCACGACCTTAAGAGGTTTTTGTGGCTAAAAATTTCTAAATTTGCCTAAGTCATTGGATTAGTGATCCTAATTACTTAAGACAAAGAATTAGTGATAAATCAACAAAGTTTGAATCAAAAACTTCTAAACTTCTAAAATCCTAGATTCGGTCTTAATGAGTACATGAAGCTAGGGATTTTTGTTTGATGAAATAACTTGGATTCAACATGAACACATACTAGAAAGATAATATACAAGATTATTTGTGAAGGAAATGAACAAAATCTTCCTCCAACACCATCACCTAAGGTTCGACCATTTCAAAAAAAAAATGAGGAGGAAAACTTTGTTTACAGCAATCTCTTTAATTATGAACATATGTATGATAATAGGAACATAGAAATTGGTTTCATATTTTTAGAATTTTTCTATGATTTTCTAGAGAATTTCAAACTTCTAGATCTAAGAATGTAAAAGTGATGATCATGGATGAACAAGGCATTGAATCATGAAAATAATTGAAGAATATCACCATGATTGAGTAAGGAGAACAAGGTTTACCTCTTGAAGATCAAAAACAAGTGATTAATCAAGGACTTGCTTCACAAATTGCTTGTAGGAAAGCTTATGACTTTTGAGTTTTTGAAACCAAAATGAAATAGGAAGAAAATTAAGTGTGAGGGAGGGTATTTATAGAGGTGGACTGCACCAAAAAGAGGGAGCAATGAGCAAGGAATTTGTGTTTCCTAAGGATCAAAGTGTAATTAAGTTATAAGGACCAAATTGCAAAATAGAAAAAGTTTAAGGACCTATGTGCAATTTCCTTATAGATGGTAATGATGATGCCATGTGCATCATAAATGCTTCACATGGGTGAGTCATCTTGGATGACTCATTGACATTATCCCTTAGCGGCTCCCGGAAATCCCGTATTCAGCTCCTTCGCTTACCCGATTAAGATATCATCTGGATAAAATATAATATTTCACTTTTTAGTGAAAATTTTCAAAGTAACCAAAAACATTAGAAATTAAATAGAAACCTTAAGTTTTTCATTCACGAGTTAAAATTAGGTTTTCTAAGCAGTATAATTATACTGTCAGTGAAATTCACAGATCGGGTTTCACCTGACTTTTCAACATAAATTTTTATCGTAACTCTCTACGGTAAAGTAGAGTTTAAATAAAGTTTCGGTTTAATTAAAATAATTTTCTAAGTCTCAAATAAGTATATAAATGTATTTATATAAATTTCCGATATTAGAAAGCAGTGAAAAAAATCGGGGTGTTACAATAAGTTGGTTCTTCATGTAAAAAAAAAAGTTGAACCTCAAATTAAAAAACATTTACGTTATGTTCACTCAAAGTGAAAAACATCGTTAAATTATATTAATATAATGAATTTTTTCAATTTGAGAACGATAGAATGTTTTTCTTTATTTGTCAAAAAAATGTTTTTCTTTAGTTTTTAATGTGAGAGAGCAACTTACTATTATCCTACAATTTTAGAAATCAGAATGATGATTCACTCATTGTGGAAATGAAAGGAATTATTTTCGTTACATCATATAAAATAATAATAATAATAATAATAATAATAATAATAATAATAATAATAATAATAATAATAATCTCCGAATGTCCTTTTTTTCTTGGGCTAAGGAAAAAAACCACGAATCCATATGGTGATGCATCTGTGCTCTCACTTTGACTGCTTGCACTGTAAAGTCAATAGAAATCCATTAATCGAAGGTTGTTTGCAGATGTGACTAGACGGGGGATGCAAGGCCTGAGTAATAGGAAGAAGGTGCAACGTTATATTAAGAAGGATGTCGACGCGAATATGGAATTCAACGTTGGCGAGCAAATGCTGAAGAATTTTGTTCGAAATGTCTATTTTGGAAGGGTGTGTAATCCAGGTATTGCTTATTGCATCCCGGAGGAATTTCGAAGAAAGGGCTACTTTGCAATAAAGGCGACTCCTCTTGGGGCTAATCTCATTTTGTTGGAATCTGATGATGAAGGAGAGCTAAATGCATTGATCTCGGATGATAAAGAGTGGCTTTTGCAGTGGTTTGATGAAGTTCATCATTGGCACCCAAGAGACATTGATAACGAACGTCTCACGTGGGTTCGTTGTTATGGTATCCCGGCGCACGTTTGGTCTATTAATTTTTTTGAAAGTCTAGTTAATCCTTTTGGAACTTTTGTGGATGTGGATGAAAATACTAGGAAGAAGAAGACTATGGATGTGGCTCGAATCCTCTATAGAACCAATGTACATGAGCTGGTGAATCGCATGGTTTATGTTAAAGTTAATGGGGTGGTTTTCTCGATTAAGATCGTGGAGGATTGGTATGGACCAATACAATGGCTTACTCTGGCAGTACATGATCCACCGAAAAGTGATTTTGATGATGACTCCAATGACAGTAGTGGGTCCTTTCCGGCAAGTATGGAAGATGAGGAGTTTCTTGATGGAAATGGTAGCATTAATTTAGCCAATTATGAGGAATTGAATGGTGACTTATTGATTGATGGAAATGGGGATGATAACAAGGCCAATCATTTAGTGGTCGGTAATCTAAATGGTGTTGTGCATGCACCGAGCCGTACGGTGAATGATGGCAGTAATAATGAGAAACTCAAATGTTTGAATGAATCCCGTGAAATATTGTTTGAGGGAAGAAAGTGTTCTCTTAATGGGCCTGGTGAGTCGCATATTAATTTTAATGTGGAGGGGTTAGAGGCTCACTCTTCAGTCCAAAAGACTGGTGGCCCGCATCATGTGTCTTAAGTATGTGAGTATGTCTCCAATTCATGTGGGAGTATGAAAAATAAGGCTATTGGGCCTTCGATACAGATTTGTGAGAAAAATGGGTGTTGTGGGTCATGTCATTCCAATAATAATTTACATGATCCAATACAGGTCTCAAATGGAAGCTCTGAATGTACCATCTCTGGTCCACTCTTGGTCACCGTCCGAAAAAGAATTTGTTCACCTATGCAAGGTTAGCGTCGTGAGTGCTCTAGATCTCAAGGTAAATCAGTTTTACAAGGTGGTTCTAGTTGTAGCAATGCATGGCAGCAGTACAACGTTCCTGTTGCAGAAAAAGTTTGGGACCAGGTTCGCTCTCTTGGTGTTGTTGGTGAAAAAAGTGATAGTAGGTACATCTCTGAAATTAAAGCTATGGAGGCTTGTGATCATGATGCAAAGGTGGCGAGGGAGACTAACATAAGGTGTCAATGAAGATAATGTCACTGAATATGAGGGAGGGGGGGGGGGGGGGTGAGAGATCGCACAAAAAGGAGAAGGGTGCAATACTTGATTTTGGCAGGTAAGCTTGATATATGCTTTCTGCAGGAAACTAAATGTACTGTGATGGATAATAGGATTGTTGCTAGTACGTGGGGTGGGGATGATGTTGATTGGTTTGATAAAAACTCTGATGGGCTATCGGGTGGTTTACTATTAATGTGGATAAGTGATCTGTTTTACGTTGATTCTAATTTCCAAGGAACTGGATTTATTGGTATTTCGGCATATTGTGGAACTGATGGAATCTTTTATTTTGTCAATGTGTATTCATCTTGCTTCATGGAAGGAAAAAGATAATTGTGGAGTGAGCTTGAGATGTAAAAGTGAATTTACTGAAGGAAATTGGTGTATCGCAGGGGATTTCAACGCGGTGCTGGCTCCTAGTGAAAGAAAAGGGAGAAATCTGAATATAAACCAGCGTGAGATGGTGGAATTTAGGAGTTTCATTGAGGAGATGAATGTGGTGAATATCCCTGTTTTGGGAAAAACTTTCACATGGTATAGTACGAATGGTGTACCCATGAGCAGATTGGACAGGTTTTTATTGTCCGAAGGTAGAGTTTCGAAATGGAAGGCGAATGCTGAATGGATTGGTTCTAAAGACATCTCGGATCATTGTCCAGTGTGGTTAAAATGTGAAGAAAGGGATTGGGGACCAAAGCCATTTCGCTTCAACAATTGTTGATTGGAGCATAAGGATTTCCTTTCTTTTGTCAAAGACTGCTGGGATAATTTCCATATTGAAGGTTGGAAAGGTTTTGTGCTCAACGAGAAATTGAAGCTTCTAAAAGAACAGGTTAGAATGTGGAATAAGGAGGTATTTGGGTTCCTAGACTTAAATATTGATAATATTGTTGCTAACATGAATTTGTTGGATGACTTGGTTGCTTCAGGGGAGGTAGTGCATCATGACTTTAGGAAGGCGCTTTCTGAACAGTTTTGGCAGCAGCTACGTCTCAAGGAAAGCCTTTTAGCTCAAAAATCAAGAGCTAGATGGATTCTACTTGGTGATGCAAATTCACAGTTTTTTCATGGTTGTCTAAAAGGAAGAAGGAGAAAGAATCAGATTGAAGCACTAAAGGTTGGTGACTCTTGGGCAGAAACAGTACCCCATATAAAAGGTGTGATTTTGAGGTTTTTTAAAGAACAATTTTCCTCCAATCTGAATTTTAAGCGCCCTGTTTTGGATGGGATTGATTTTGGACAGATTTCTAATGATGAAAATGTTATGCTTACATCAATGGTTACTTTGGAGGAGCTCAAGGAGATAGTATGGAGTTGTGAAGGCAACAAAAGCCCGGGTCCGGATGGCATTAATTTTGATTTTATTAAGGAATGTTGGGATTTTTTGAAGGATTTTTTGTTGGGTTTTGTACATGAGTTTCAGCTTAATGCTCAATTTTCCAAAGCCATTACTGCTGCGTTTATTGCTTTGATTCCTAAGGTCGAGCACCCTCAAACTGTATCTGATTATCGACCCATTTTCCTTGTTGGATGCTTGTACAAGATTGTTGCAAAATTATTGGCTTCTAGATTGAAGAAAGTGTTGAGTAAAATTATATCACCTTGCCAGACAGCTCTCCTCCCAAATAGAAATATACCAGATGGCGTGCTTATTGCTAATGAAGTGATTGATCTTGCAAAGAGGAGAAAGGAGAAGTGTTTGGTGTTCAAGCTTGATTTTGGGAAGGCCTATGACTCTGTGGACTGGGGCTTTCTAGATTATATGATGTCTAAAATGGGTTTTTGTTATAATTGGCGTAGGTGGATGAAAGCATGTATATGTTATAGTTCTATGTTTGTTTTGGTGAACGACAGCCCTACGGATGAGTTTGTGGTTCAGAGAGGGTTGAGATAGGGGGACCCTCTCGCTTCTTTTCTATTTACTATTGTTGCTGAAGGTATGCATGGTTTGGTTAAAATGGCTGTTGATTCTGGTCAGTTCAGTGTGTATAAAGCTTTTCAAGAAGTTTATTTCCCACTGCTTCAGTATGCAGATGATACTATCATTTTATGTGAGCCTTCTTAGGGTAACTTATGGTGTATTAAGGTGATTTTTCGTGTCTTTGAGCTTGTTTCTGGTTTGAGAGTTAACTTCTCAAAGAGTAATTTATTCGGTAACATGTTGATGATACCTTCATGCAGTCAGCAGCTTCCTTTCTTGCTTGCAGTATTGGCCACATTCCTTTTAAATTTCTTGGCATTCCTATTGGGGCTAATCCCGGGAGGTGTTCTACTTGGAAACCCATCATTGATCTTATGCAGGGGAGATTATCGGGTTGGAGGAAATCTCAACTGTCGATTAGAGGTAGAGTGGTGTTGATCAACTCTGTTTTATCTAGTTTGCCAGTATACTTTTTCTCATTTTTTAAAGTGCCTAAAAAGGTAATACACTATCTTATTAATATCCATAGAAAATTTATTTGGGGTGGTTTAGGTGATAAACAGAAAGTGTGCTGGATCAGCTGGGAAAAAGTATGTAAGCCGAAGTCAATGGGTGGGCTTGGAGTTAAAAATCTGGAAGTTTTTAATTGGAGTCTTTTAGCAAAATGGAAGTGGAAGTGTCTTAATGACTATAATGCTGCCTGGTTTAACCTTCTTTCTCATAGATATGGTCCTTTAAATTCTGGTGTCCTTGATGGGTACAATACAACAAGGCACTCTTCTTTATGGTGGAGGGATTTGATTTCTTTAAATACTGCGTGGTTCTTTAATATGGCGAAACCAAAACTTGGTAATGGCGATGTTATTAGATTTTAGGAAGATCAATGGTTGGGCTCTAATCCCTTTAAGGATGTTTATCCTAATTTGTATTAGCTTGCAATTGATCATCGTATTTATATGGCTAATGCTGGTGAATGGCATGAAAATGATTGGAGATGGTCTTGGTCCTGGAGACATACGTTATTTATAGATGAGGAAATTGCTCTTGCTGATTTGAATCCTTGTTTATTTGATGTTAAACATGTGGTATCTATGACAGATAGGTGGATTTGGTTGCCTAATTCCTCGAGTGTTTTTTGTACAAAATCGGCTTATCTTAGTTTGCTTCCAAGTAATTATGAGGATGTTGGTTTGAATCAAAATCTTTCTTTGGCCTTTAGAAGAGTATGGAGAACTGTTGTTCCATCAAAGGTAGCTATTTTTGTTTGGCGCTTATCCCTGCTTCTCATAATGATTGTTGTGTTTTCTGCTTCCAACGTGTGGAGACGGTGGATCATCTGTTTTGCTCTTGTGTGGTTTCTTATAATATTTGGCGATCGGTTTATAATTGGTTGGACATTTCTGGTATGTGGCTTGATAATGTGGGGGGGAACTTTTTGGCACATAAAATCCCTATTAAGGGCAAGCATGCTGGGAAGCTGTCTTATCTTGTTTGGTGCATTGTTGTATGGACACTTTGGTTGGCCAGAAATAGAATTATTTTCTAAAATGGCTGTATAGATTTCAATGCATTATTGGTGCAGGTGAAAATTATCTCATGGAATTGGTTCATTTACAGGGAGGATAGAAGTTCAGGAAGGATTTTTTGAGACTGATGTTTAAATCCAATTTTGTATTATTCTTCTGTCTAATGTCTTATATTTGATTCTTTTATGGTTTGGAGTATTTCTTATACTCCTTTGTTATTAATAATATTCTTCTTTGCTGATAAAAAAAAATAAAATAGCCTTGCGTTTGATATCAACATTCAGTTTCTGCATTTTCTCTTTCTTTAGTCCACGAACTTATAATTTAGGGTGCGTTTGGGTAAACAACTTAATTAATAGCTTATCACATAAGACCTTATCGCATGAGAGCTTATGCCATAAGCGCTTAAAGAAAGAAAAAGAAAGAAAGGGGCATGAGAGGATTTGAATAGTGAAAAACACGGAGAGGGTGTTTAGTGCATAAGCTCTTATGATAATTCCATGTCCTCACAAGGTGACTTATGAAAATAAGTCAAAAACTCCTTATGGGATGACATAAGTTATTTTTATAAGCTCTGTCAAACACACTGCATAAGAGCTTATATCATCGGATAAGTCAAAAAGAACTTAAATAAGCTCTTCCAAACGCCACCTTAATGCTATATGAGATACGAACCATTGCTTTTGCTTGTTTGTTCTACAGAATTTCCAAGCCGCCATTAGGCGTATTAAATAAAACAAAACTTTATTACGAATGACTATCACCGAAATGTTGGCAATTGTGATTATTCAGTATTAGCAAGTATACGGGTGTTTTTAAATTTAAAAATATTAATATATATATATATATGAAAAATATTTAAATAATAAATAATATATAACAAGATAAAATAGCAATTAAATAGAAATTTTGAATTAATAATACTTAATATTTTGAATTAATTTTAAAAAATTGAACAAGATAAAATAGCAATTAAATAGAAATTTTTGTATTGAAAATGATAATAATTGTTCCAAAAAAAAGATAAGAATTAAATGTAAATAAATAAATGACAAACATGTTTGATAGTTTTTTTTTTTTGACCTCGTGTTTGATAGTTATAGCAATTAATTAATATATTTAAATAATTGATTACAATTAAATTCTTAATTTTAAGCGTTAAATTTATATTCTTAAAAAAAAAGTGTTAAAATTATAAAAATAAGTCTGTCCAAAAAATTATAAAAAGAAAAAAAAAAATGCAAGACCAACGCTCGGTGGCACAAGCGGTCATGGCGTCATGCATTTTATAGCAACTATGATTGTTTAAAAAAAAAGTATTATATGATATGCACCGTTTTTTATTTTATTTTTATATACTATGCCCCAATTTTTTTAATTTAATATTTGTTAAATTATTAAATTTTATTTTATATATATTCAAAAAAAAATTTACATATTCAATTGTTTAATTTAATATTTCATTAAATGAACGAAAATATATTACCTCGAAGAGTAAGTTTTAAATACTAACTCCAAATCTTTTAATTTTTTCAGCCTATATTTCAATTTTTTATTTTATAACATTAATTTTAAACACGTAACCATTTGAACAAGGTATGATAGAGAATAGTTAATATTTAAATTAATTTTCGAAAAGTAACCATTTGAATAGTATGTAATAGCAAATAATTAGAAATTTTTATTTAAAAAGTAAAAGAATTAAATCGAATTAAATAACTGATTACTTGATTGGCATATTTAAAAATGAATTTAAATAATAAAATAATTAAAAAGGGCTTGATATAGGTGAAGTCAGGTGGCTAAATACCGAAAAGTATCTTGTATTCAAGGGTCTGAACTTGTTATCACTCGAACCAATCACACGTTGGTCATTAAGTACTCATTTTTTTTTATCCTCCACGCACAACTGTGGAGATTAATTCCTCAACAGTAAGTACTCATTTGATATATACAAATTAATTGTGGTGAGAAAAATATTTTTTTAAAATGGCATTGGATTTGATTTAATTATCGAAATAAGTTTTAATATAAAATAATGAAACTCCTTGTTGACCGTATATTTTTGTTTCAAGAAAATAATAAAAATATAAAGGTTAACAATACATTATAATCCAGCAAAGGTTCCTTGTGATGCTTAAAAGTTAAAATATTAGAGTAAAACCAAAGACGTTGAGCTGTTGACTGATACTTTCGGTGGCTTTACGGATATTAAACGGATGATGATAAGAATAAGAAAAAGATGCTGAGTATTATTATTTTGATATTAAAATTGGACATTTATTAAACTCTCAAACCAAAAATAATAATAAAATGATTTATAACCTATTAAAGAATAGATAATCTTAATGAATATTCAATTTTAATATCAAAATAATATTATTCTAAGATAACGGTGTCGGCAAGACATTAGGAAACCGCCTTTGTGGAGGTGGGTGAACACTGAACACGACTGACGTAGCTTCACAAATAGACAAACAAACGAGAATCAGATAATGAGAACTATTCCATTTCCCGTCCAGGGTATCATTTATTTCTCCAACAAAAAAACAATTTATTTTCGGTCGCTTCAACGTTCTCTCATTATACAAATAGAACCCCTTCAATTTCAATCATTTTTAATTCAAACCCAACTCTGTAGATGAGGCTCTCGTGACTTCCTTTTGATTTTTCTTTCAATCAAATTCAAACTGCCCCGTCACAAATGTATATTTGTTTATTGTTTATGTAAACCCCGAGACTGACCCAGGCTTGGACGACCGGAGAGACCAATTATAAATATTAAATTTCATGAGATAAATATATACAATCAAATTTCATATAAAATATTCCTAATTATACGTTTCAAAATATCAATTATATTAACAATTTATCGAACATTCTCTATTGTATGTCACGAAAAGTATCTATGATAAATATACGTCAATTTTCCTTATCTAATTAAAAATAATCATAAATATACTTAGTTTGATATCGCCATTAAACAAAGGTTGAAAGATGTATGAAAGGAATACCTCGATCAATAAAGTGAGTTTCACACAGGAGTAATCCACGCAAATTGAACTGTGTCTAATAAACAAAACCTACAATTATTTAAAAAAATTAAATTCATAAATCCTTTTTTTGTTGGATTTCTACTAGACTAGTACCGCACCTACACCTACTTCCTAATGATGGGAGTATGGGAGTAATTAACATTGCATTTGTAAAAGGCTAAAAGCATACGTATATAATCAAATTTGGGAAAACAAATTTTCTTTTTAAGTTAAAATATGTGTGTGATATTGTGTTTTTACTTTTCACTAACCTTGTGTGTTTGTGCTGTTTGCCTTTTTGTTTTTTCGAGACTCAGCTTTGGAAGCGTTGAGCAGGGACTTTCACAGTGCAATGCCATTTTGTGTGAGTTAAAATAATCAATATACACATAAATGTTGAAGAAACTTTCTTATTGTAGAACAATAGTAATGTGCCACGTGTTGGTTGCTGGAACCATTTTTACTGTTGACTAACTAATGGCTCGTGCCAAAATTGCCGGTCCCTCTCTTCTCTCTTTTCTCGTCCGATCACTCAACCTCTCGGACTCTATCTTCTCTCTTTTCTCGTCACTGTTCTCTCTTTTCTCTGAAATTTTCCTTCCCTAATCCCTTACCGCTTACAGGTGCGGAGCAGCAGCTGGCACGGCGGCGGCGAGGTCCTTTGCATGCGACCGGATTGGAATCGAGGGTGTGGGCGGTGCGAATCTGGTGGTGGTTTGGTGCGCGCGAGCGGCAGCGAGGTGGAAGTTGCAAGCGGCGGCGATATACGGTGCTGGACGGATCTGCGGTGGGTGGGCTTCTAGATCACGTGGCGGCGAGTGGTGGTAACGGTGCCGGCGTACTCTGTAAGTGGTTTAGGGTTTCATTTTTCTTACATTAGGGTTTCCTTACGTAAGGTTTCTTCTCTCTTTTCTCCTCACTGTTCTCTCTTTTATCTGAATTTTTTCTTCCCTAATCCCTGACCGCTTACAGGTGCAGAGTAGCAACTGGCACGGTGGCGGCGAGGTCCTTTGCATGCGACTGGATTGGAATCGAGGGTGTGGGCGGTGCGAATCTGGTGGTGGTTTGGTGCGCGGGAGCGACGACGAGGTGGAAGTCGCAAGTGGCGGCGATATACGGTGCTGGACGGATCTGCGGTGGGTGGGCTTCTGGATCTCGCGGCGGCAAGTGGTGGTAACGGTGCCGGTGTACTCTGTAAGTGGTTTAGGGTTTCATTTTTCTTACATTAGGGTTTCCTTACGTAAGGTTTCTTCTCTCTTTTCTCCTCACTGTTCTCTCTTTTATTTGAATTTTTTCTTCCCTAATCCCTGACCGCTTACAGGTGCGGAGCAGCAACTGACACGACGACGGCGAGGTCCTTTGCATGCGATTAGATTGGAATCGAGGGTGTGGGCGGTGCGAATCTGGTGGTGGTTTGGTGCGCGGGAGCGACAACAAGGTGGAAGTCGCAAGCGGCGGCGATATACGGTGCTGGACGGATCTGCGGTGGGTGGGCTTCTGAATCTCACGACGGCTAGTGGTGGTAACGGTGCCGGCGTACTCTGTAAGTGGTTTAGTGTTTCATTTTTCTTCCATTAGGGTTTCCTTACTTAAGGTTTCATTTTTGTTCCTTCTTTTTAATCCCAAACCTTAATCTAACATAGAAATATGAGAGCCATAGAAATTATTCTCCTATTCTTATATCAGTTCTTCGAAGGGTCGATGCCGTCTTATTCCTTTTTCTCGTCAGCCAGGGTTGTGGTTCTACCATTTCATATTAGTAAGGTATCCACTGGCTTTCAAGTCAGACGCTTCGAGCAAAACCATTTCTGTTTGAATTTTATTTTCTTAGCTGATTTTGTTGTTTTCATTTTTCATCTATTTTGTTGTTTCCATCTTTTGGTCCTACATTGATTAATCAGGTTTTATGCTTCCCTTTATATCTATGGATGAATCTTTTAAATTGTCTATTGATCCTAAATTACTCAATTTATATTTAAAAAATTATTTGGTGACTTATTCTATTTCCCAATTGCATCTCCGCATCTTCGACTGTGATTATCTTCTTGGGTTCATGAATTTAGGTTTCATGTTGAACTTGTGAATGTTCTGGAGTCATATGCTTACTACTTTATTATTTAAGAACTTATGCACTCTAGCTTATGGAATTATCTTTTTTCTGTCTTGGATTCGATAATTAGTAAGATCTCATATTTTCTCACCTCTTTAGTTGAGTTTACAGTTAACCTCCACTTCCGTATACATATTTCGATCCAATGGGAGGAGTGCACTTAGTTTGCAGTGGGATGTGCTTTAGAATGAGTTACATTAGAATGGGGTTTAAGACATTATTGATGATTTATATAGTTTAAGTTTATATAAATGAACTACCAGATCAATGTTCATTGACTATGAATTCTAGGATGCACACACACCACATGCTAACCATGAGATCATTTTGCAGATTTTGATGAAACTCTGTATCTCATCAGTTCTGGTCTTTAAAACCATGTCTCAAAAATATTAAAGGTAAGCAACTTTATCAAACTTGGGCCACAGTTTTATGATTCTCTCATTAATGTCTTTATTTCTCCAGGTATTGACATGAATGGTATCATTCAATTAGACTACATGGTGGAGAAGCTTGACATAGAACCAAGCAAAATTGATTACCTGTCCAACTATGGTTGGTCTAAGGGTATGTTTTCTTTAGCTTTGCTTATTATTTCATGTTAAATGGTTTTTCACTGTTAAACTATGAAATGGTGATAACCTATTTTTTGTTGTTTGTTACATCTTCTATTTAGGCAATTGGATATGACTTTGCCTATGATGAATAACCCATCTATTTTATCTTTGCTTTTTTACTTTTACCACATCACCTTCAAACAGCTAACAAGTGCTTTGGATGAAAGTGTGCTATGGATGAAGTGGGTATGCCTTATTATTATTGTGTGAAGAGTATGACAAGTATGATATACTTTGATTTGTTCTGAACATCTAATGTCGTGGGGGTGGTTTTTTGTCTGATACTAAGATTTGTCAAGTTAAGATATATATATATATCTTATAGGGGGTGATGGGTAGTTCAGTTTTTTGAATACTTTTTATTATGTTGGTGCTTCCGAATGTGCCATTGTTGTGCTGTCTTTGTTATATTTTGCTCTTCTTTATGTTGTGGTGATGCCATATCTTCCATTAATATTGTCTGAGTATTTTTTGCTATATTATATACATGTCCTACACCACAAGTCCTAACGACAATGAAAAAATATTTGGTGCTAAACTTGAGCAATTAAGCACAAGCGAATATAGATGTTAGATAGATAATCTCAAACAAGTAGGAACAAAAGGTTTTTACATCTCAGACTGATTATATTCCTGTTAGCCTAAACTATTCTAAATATGTAATCAATCTACCATTTGCCTTTCGAAAATAATAGAACTAGAGAATTTTATGTGTTCATATAAAACAATAAAGATATCAATAGAGAATTTTATGTGTTCATAAAAAATGGAATCTATCTAAGGAATTGATATATTGTGTTTTTCTGCAGTTTCATCTCTGTTAACCATTGCCTTTCTGCTTAGTTGGTCAAAACTGCTATCATCCTTCACATATCATTTTTGACTTTTAGTTCTCATGTGGTAGGGTACTGTTGGGTTTGTAAACTGGATCAATGCTGCAATTTCTGGTCTTATCTTTATTTGAATCTCCTCTTTTGTTTTGTTGGTGGTGGCAAACAGGAGGAAGAAGAATTTTTGAACATACAGGTATCAAATCACATCCTCCATTTTTTTTTGTTCAAAGCCTCTAGCTTTTTCATTTAAACATATATTCAGAAGCCTGTGATATACTTCTTATTTGGTGTATTTTTGTTGCAATTGATATCACGTACATCTATCAGATTTGCACTTCAGATTGCTAGGTATTTGACACCCCATGTCTTGATTTTATCTGTGATTTTTTATTGTTGCTTCTAGGTTGTTATTATTAGATAAGACATGCATATAATTGATTCTAGGGGAAAGGATTGTCAAAAGAGACCAAATGCATTTTTGATATAATCATTCTGTGCTGTTTTTCCAATTGCTTTTGGACAATTGCCACAATGCATTATTATTGATTCGAAATTTTATTTGTATAAAGGCACTTGGATGGGGACTTTCAAAGCTCAATCATCATCAAAGATCTCGGAATCTAAAGGCCTCAGAACTTTAGTTCCCTTGGTAAGAGCTTAAATTTACTGCAGATGATACAAAAAGGACTTGGCAAGTCTCCCATAATTTCATATCCATACTTATCTTTGGTTTTGTAATATCGTCGGTGCTTTAACATTCTTCTGGTATTTATTAATTATTATTAGTGCATTATATTAACTAAATGATATTTTTCATGTTATTCATTAGGTGACAACCAGAAAGGATGTTTTGATTTGCAGTGTTCCAATACCAAGCTTTTACTCTAGGAGCCTCCTCCTCTTAGGGTGAAGTTAAAGAAGGTAAGTTTGCTTGTCAGTCTGATTGCATGCAAGCCTTGTGTTATGGGAGTGGAATTGCCAACCGTTAGATAAAAAAGGGGCAAATAATTATAGTGGTACTTTACATCTACGTTATATTATACTTAAATCATAATTTTAATATATTATGAATATAATTTTTTATGTTATTAATTAATTATATATTTCAATTTATATAATATTTAAAATTGTTATAAAGATCGAATATTGTAATATGATAAGTGGAAAAGGGGCTCCAGCTTCCCTGAAGTGCAAGGCACACTTTAGATAGTAGAGTGCGAGTAATAACCAGCAATAGAATGTGGGAGGGCTACAGAAAGGTGGTTGTAATAATATAGTTAACCATTTAACTTGGACTTGCGAAATTTTTTTTCATTTATTTTTACACTCTGATTTCAATTTGACATTAAGTAGTTGATATTGTTTTGGTGTTCAGTGTGCATTGACAAATGCTTGAGACTGTTATCTTCATGCTCAAAAGGCATAACTTTGTGAATCCCACCAACCCAACGAATACTTTAGTTAGATAGGTGTCTTCTCTTGAGATTCCCTTTTATGACTAATGTCTAATGTAAGCAATTATTGTTAGTTCATTACATGTGAAATTCAAAGATTTAATACCATTTGTTGATCTTCGACTGCAAGTTCTCATCCTTCATTTAAAATTTGAAACAAGAGAAAACAATCATCTATCTGCCGTGAAGTTTAGGATACCGGGAACATGCTTTTATAAATGGACTATTAAAAGATCTTTTTGCATAACTTTCTCTGTTAATTTTGTTCCAGATTTTGAAACTTCTTAAAACCCCATTTTCTCTTTCATCATCTCCATCAATTCCTAATTAGATATGCCTCCTTATCCACTTCTTCAAAGAATAATCTATTTATGGTTCTTCCATGGAATTTGTTGCATCTGTTGCTTAATGTGTTGCTGCTTATTTTAGTTAAGTGCATGATTTAATGCTCTTCTATCGTTTCCAACATGGTAGCAGGTTTGTTTTTGACATCCCTTCCTCATGCTCAATGTTTCCATGTATTGTGGGTGCAATGAAGACTTGAAGGACCACAACAATTACAACTTTGAAAAAACATGTTGATGCATAATGCATGATTATGTTTACAACTTTCTACATATTCTATATACTGTCATAGAAGTACTAAAATTACATGAACAATTAAGAACCTCAGCATGCCTACTAATAATTTGGCTGATATGGACCCTCAAGGAAAACATCCTTGGGTACAAAATAACTTGGAAAAGATTTCATGCTCTTTTACCTTTTATTAAGGTTTGGTGAAAAAAAACAAAGGATGAAGTGAGATATGTGATTATCCATAAACTAACAATGATGAAACTGTAGCTACGAAAATGTTTAAAAAACTTAATCTTTGATACAATAGTCAATCTTACCTTGAGGAGAATTTGAACTTTATTTAGTTTTTTATCTCACCGTACAGCTGATGTTTATAATATATGTTATATTCAGATTTTAATTTGATGTAATCCTTACTACATGATTATTTGTTTATGTCCTGTTTTTTTGTTGGCATATGAGAAAGACAATGGCTGTCAATGTGTTAGTAAAGATGGAAACTATGGCTTTGGAAATAACTATTGCTTCTTAGCTGAATAGAAGTTTTGATATGCATAGACCAGTTTATTATTACTAGGAGCAGAATTTGTTTTTGCACAGCCTCAAAGATTAGTATTTAGAGGTGATATTGGGGATGATCATAATAAGCTTCCCAAGTTCATCAAAACCCATATCTTGAGGCACTTGAAGATGGGCGTGGTTGCTTTTGTCTTAAATTTGAGTGCCAAAATGAAGTTTCTCTTGCTCTCATAGTTTCTTCTATTTCTTTCACTCTTTTCTTATCATGTTAGTTACCTGTTTGTTTGAATACTTATGAGATATTTTGGAAATGAGCTTAAATACATGTCGTAATATAATTATAAATTGATTTTTAGAGTTAGAGTATGCCCTTTTTCATGTTTAATACCCATGATGTCATTACCCTCACTGCTAAAGAGCTTGATCTATGAAAAGGAGTCATGTAATGAACAGATAGTAGTGTAGATATTTTGCCATTTTTATGTTATGCAATTTTGGTATCGATTTCATGTACAAATTAAAGTTGTTACATTTTTTCAATTAAAAAAAGTAAAGTTATTTAAATTTAATTCACATTGAAAATATATACTTAAAACTTGAAGTTTAAAAAAATGTTCTCCTTATGCAGCATTATGATGAAACTATCACTTTAGATGTGTAGAGACTAGAGATAGTATTACGCGATTATTATTTAAAATATTTTATGAGGTCTTTATTGTTATTGTTTTATTTGGAGTCAAGTAAAAAGATGAAAGATGAAAATAATATTAGGAAAAAATTTTATCAATCAATAAATGATGGTATTAGTTTCTAAAATAGTTATTTTATGCTTTGATAACAATTTAACATATTAACACACACACACACACACACACATATATATATATATATATATATATATATGTATGTATGTATCAATGTTCATATTTTTAAATAGAGTTTAGATGTTATGTATTGACAGTGTAATGTTTTTTTTTACACTATCAACCAATTAGAAATTATGACATCTGTGTCTCTTATGGTAATTAGGATAAAAGTCAGAAAATATATGCGTACAGACATGCCACTAAAGTGCAGACTTAAGCATCTTAAACATGCCATTAAAGTTTACAAGTGTAATATACATGTTTTTTAATATGTTCCTTATTCAATTTACTGTTTCCCATAGCTTTGAGCACTGTTTCCCTTTGTCAGAAAGAAAAGTCTTTTCCTGCTGTCAAAAAAAGAAAAGAAAAGAAAAGTACTTGCCACTAAAGTATGCGTACAGACATGCCACTAAAGTATGCGTACAGACATGCCATTAAAGTTTACAAGTGTAACATACATGTTTTTTAATATGTTCCTTATTCAATTTACTGTTTCCCATAGCTTTGAACACTGTTTCCCTTTGTCATAAAGAAAAGTCTTTTCCTACTGTCAAAAAAAGAGAAGAAAAGAAAAGTAATTGCCACTAAAGTATGCGTACAGACATGCCACTAAAGTATGCGTGCAGACATGCCACTAAAGTTTACAAGTGTCACATACATGTTTTTTAATATGTTCCTTATTCAATTTACTGTTTCCCATAGCTTTTAACACTGTTTCCCTTTGTCAGAAAGAAAAGTCTTTTCCTGCTGTCAAAAAAAGAGAAGAAAAGAAAAGTACTTGCCTGTCATTGCTGCTGCCTTACACGTTGCAGGTTTGCTTACACGTTTCCTGCTCAGCTAACCTCTCTTTTAGACAGCTCACTCTTCTCTCAAAAGCAGCCTCCCTGCAGAGGGGACACGGAAAAGTTGCAGATCCAGACTGTTGCCTTCTAAGAGATACGATCTGGTTTCAATTTTTGCGCAAAGTTGGGACTGAAGTGCAGCAGTTAAAGACCTTTTTTAGTCAACGAAAATGTGAAACAAGGTTATGTTACCCATTTTTTTAGCTGATATCATTTATAACTTTTTCAACCTTTCTTTGACATAATTTTTTTTAAAGCTCCAGCGAGTTCTAAATCGCTGATTCCTAAGCTGGAACACAGGTCTAAGCTAACCAACACCCCTTCTACTGCATTATCTTACATAGGGTTATTTTTATATTTGTATTTCTTTAACTTTTTATTATTTATTTATACTTTTTTTTCTTGGCTTTACTGGGCTAAACTCTGTTTTGTCTCATATTTAGGTGTATTTTTTTTGGATCTAATTTCAACGTGTTTGTGTGAACTTGGTTCTTGTGGTGTACCAGTTATCCTTGGTAAAGTTGCATTTTAAGGGTAGGTTTAGTTATAGGGTCATGCTTTTAAATAGCTGTGGGTTTGTGCTTACCCTCCCATGGACATGGAGGCTTGGGGAAGAGGGAGAGAGAGTGGTTTTTCTATGTAACTATCCCCTTTCGGAGGGGTTCGTATGCTATGTCCCATCGTGACTGAGGTAGACGGCTGAGAGGATTGCTTATATGTTGATCATTACCTATTTTTGTTGATTTCCTCCTCCTAATAGGTCATGATTTCCTCATACTAATAGGTCATGAGTGTTTTGTTACCATCCATGCTTTGTTCAGTTTGTTGTTTGCATGCGGCACTAAATATTATAATTTAGTCTTAAGTCTAATTATTTACTCTCATGCTTATTAACACATATATTAGTAGTGTATGATTACTTTGTATTATTGATTTGATTGATCAGCTGCTTCCTTGATGTCTGTTTTAGGATTAGTATGTATTAGTATTAGTATTAGTATTAGTATTAGTATTGGTATTGGTATGTATATGTATATGTATGCTTCTGATGCTTCTGATTTTGAGTGATGATTGATCATTAGTTCGTTTTTAAACCTAAAACTTCCCTCTTTTTTTCCCAAGATTTTGAATTTCGAATTTTATATATTAGTAGTGTATGATTACTTCGTATTATTGATTTGATTGCTCAGCTGCTTCCATGATGTCTGTTTTAGGATTAGTATGTATTAGTATTAGTATTAGTATGTATATGTATGCTTCTGATGCTTCTGATTTTGAGTGATGATTGCTCTTTAGTTCGTTTTTAAACCTAAAACTTCCCTCTTTTTTTCCCAAGATTTTGAATTTCGAATTTTACATCTTTGGCTTGTCTTGTGGTCTATAAAAAGTGGAAGGCATTGGTTATGTTTCATCACCTGGTTTAACTTCTCTTGGTTAGTCTGAAACTGAGAATTCCGTTAGTTACTATGGCTGTAAACTTTGATCAACTTAGTAAGATTCGCTTCAAAAGGGAGTGTGTGAGGTTGAAGGTGCGTGTGGCTAGGATGTGGACAGTCCCGATGTTCAATAACCCTACCCAAACCAGCTCTCTCGAGTTGATCCTTCTTGATCAAGATGTAAGCTATTTTGTCATGTTGATTTGTTGTCTTAAATTAATCATTATATGCCCATTTAAACAATTGTCCTTTCCTTCAAGGGAGGGAAGATCCAGGAAATTGTTAGGAAGCCTCTTCTCTACAAATTCAGCCCTATGTTGGAGGAGGGTGCTGTCTACAAAATGGTCTACTTTAATGTTGTCCCTAATAATGGAAATTATAGGGGGACTCACCATGAATTCAAGTTGGTCTTCCTTTTTAAGACTACCGTTGTGAAGATGGAGGATAGCTCAATGCCTGAATTTGGATTTTCCTTCATTCCTTTAAATGAGGTTGTCAATTTGGGTGAAAATCATGAATTTCTAATTGGTGAGTTTACTTCATTTGTGTTTATATTTTCCATTTTAAGGCACTTTTAATACCATCGAATATTCTTTCTACACTACTCACTCTTTTTTATTGATGTCTACCGTTGTTATTTGCAGATGTGATTGGTGTGTTGACTGAGGTCTTCCCAGAAAAACAGTACGAGAAATATGGGAGGTTAACTAATATGGTGGTCATGGAACTCACAGACTCTACGTTAATATTTAACCCTTACCCTTTCTTTATATTCATTTTTATCCTGTCCAAAACAGTTCTTGCTTCTAACTTTGGTTTTGTGATTACAGTGGAAAATTAGAGTACGCTCTGTTTGGGGATTATGTTGACCAGCTGAGGAGTTTCGTTAACCAGGGGGGCAATGTGCAGGTTATAGTTATACTTCAGCTTACAAGAGTTAAGAGCTTTAGGGGTGGGTGTTTACTCCACAATTATGAATTTCTTCCTACTTTTTGCCTTTACATTTTCTCATTTTGATTCAATTTATTGCACTTCTAATTGAAAGGAGGAACAAAACAAGTATTTTCTGAATTGCTTGTGTTGATTTCACACAGCATAGATGTATTGTATTTATACACAAGGAGAATTAAATACAACTGATAATTAAAATGGCTATTTCCTAATTACAATGACTATTTCCTAAACTATTAATGAACCTTTGGACGGTGGATACCATCATTAATGACAGTCCATGAACCTTTGGACGGTGGATAATATTTGGACGGTAGATTCCAACACTCCCCCTCAAGCTGGGGAATGGATATCAATCATTCCCAGCTTGCAAGTAAGTTGGTTGAATCGATCCGTTGGCAAACCTTTTGTTAACACATCTGCAAGCTGCTGCCCAGAGGGAATGTAGGTTGTTGTTATCAATCCACTATCCAACTTTTCTTTGATGAAGTGTCGATCTATCTCAATGTGTTTTGTCCTGTCATGCTGAACAGGATTATGAGCAATACTGATGGCCGATTTATTATCACAAAACAATTTCATAGGACCTTCACACTTTATTTTCAAGTCATCGAGCACAATTTTCATCCACAACAGTTCAGAGATTCCTTGTGCCATAGCTCTAAATTCTGCCTCTGCGCTTGATCGAGCCACTACATTTTGTTTCTTACTTCTCCAAGTAACAAGGTTCCCACATAGGAACATGCAATAGCCTGATGTGGATCTTCTATCACTTACTGAACCTGCATAGTATGCATCTGTATAAGCCTCCATAGTCAAGTTTCCACCTTTTTTGAACAAGAGTCCTCTTCCTGGAGTAGCTTTGAGATACTGCAGTATACGTTCTACAGCCTGTAAGTGTCTCTCCCTCGGATCATGCATGAGCTGACTCACAACACTGACTGCATATGCTAGATCTAGTATAGTGTGTGCCAAGTAAATCAACTTCCCCACAAGTCTCTGGTATTGGACTTTGTCAACCTTGGCACTCTCCTCTTCAGTGCTCATCCTGTGATTTTGTTCAATGGGAACACCTGTAGGTTTACATCCAAGTTTCCCTGTTTCCTTCAAAAGATCAAGCACATACTTCCTTTGAGAGATGAAAATGCCTTGGTTAGAGTAGGCCAATTCAATCCCCAAGAAATACTTTAGTTTCCCAAGGTCCTTCATCTCAAATTCTGCAAATAAATTTTCCTTAAGCAGTTGTCTCTCAACTAGGTCATCTCCTGTAATAATTATATCATCAATATAAACAAGAAGTACAGTCAGTTTTCCTCCTTGTGAATGTTTGAAGAAAAGTGTATGATCTCCTTGGCTTTGCTTGGAACCGAGTAACACCATAGCTTTTGTAAATCTTCCAAACCATGCTCGGGGAGACTGTTTTAGCCCATATAAAGCCTTCCTCAATCTGCAAACTTTGTTTGTTCCACTTGTGGGACCAAACCCTGGGGGAATCTCCATGTACACCTCCTCCTCTAAGTCTCCATGCAAGAAAGCATTTTTGACATCAAACTGGTGTAGTTCCCATCCAGAGTGGGCAGCAAGAGAGAGTAAAATACGAACAATGTTCATCTTTGCCACTGGAGCAAATGTCTCCTCATAATCAATGCCATAGGTCTGAGTGTATCCCATTGCAACTAGTCTTGCTTTATACCTGTCTAGGATACCATCGCTAGGTACTTTCTGATGTAGATCCATCTACTCCCCACTTTGGTCTCTTTTCTTTTGGTTTCTCAACAATTTCCCATGTTCCATTTCTTTCCAGAGCTTGCATCTCCTCATTCATGGCTTGAACCCAATTCTTATCCTTCAATGCTTCTTGTACTGTTCTAGGGATTCTGATAGAATCAATGGCTGCAATAAAGCTTTGGTGCTGCAAAGAAAGGTTTGTGGTGGAAACAAAGTTGGAAATAGGGTACTTAGCACAAGATCTTTTCCCTTTTCTTAATGCAATAGGTAAGTCATCATCAATGTTAGGATCACAATTATCCAAAGGAATGGGTTCAGAATGAATGAGACTAGTGTTTTGAGTTCTTACCATGGGTTCGGATATTTGGGGTTGCGGCTGGACCAGGGAGGGGTGTTTCTTCCTTTGATAGACCAGTTTTGGTGAGCTTGATCTAGTCTGAGGAGCTAATTTCTGTGTATCTGAGAGCATATCAGAAGATTGGAGCAAGGGAATGCTGCTTTCTGAAAAAATCTCAGCTTCCAAATCAGAAGTATTATTCTCCCCAAGCCGAGAGAGGAACTGAAGAATGATTGATTTTCTTGGAAGGTGGCATCCATGGAGACATACACTCGACGAGAGGTAGGGTGATAACATTTGTATCCTTTCTTGTCAGGGGCATAACCAATGAACATGCATTTAATAGCACGGGGGTCAAGTTTGCCCCGATGCTGGTGATGGATATGAACAAAAGCAACACAGCCAAAAACACGAGATTCAAGACTTTGCATAATAGGAACAGATGGAAAGAATGTTTTCATGACATGAACCGGACTCAGGCCACCAAGGATTCTAGAGGGTAGCCGATTTATTAAATATGCAGCAGTTAAAACAGCTTCCCCCCAATATGAATTTGGAACAGACATCTGAAACAATAATGCTCTAGTAATCTCAAGTAAGTGTCGATTTTTCCTTTCAGCAACCCCGTTTTGTTGGGGGGTATCAACACAAGTAAGTTCATGAACAATGCCATGTTGTTTAAGAAAGGTGGAGAAATTTTGATTCACATACTCTCTACCATTATCAGACCTCAGACGTTTAATTGTTTTATCAAATTGAGTTTTAATCATATGATAAAACTGGATAAACAAATGGTACACATCTGATTTATTTTTCATTAGAACAATCCAAGTAACACGAGTGCAATCATCAATAAATGACACAAACCATTTTGCACTAGTAATATTAGGAACAGAAGCTGGACCCCAAACATCAGTATGAATAAGAGAAAAAGGTTCATTGCTTCTATTACCATTTGAAGGAAAACTCACCCGATGGTGTTTAGAAAATTCACACACATCACAATTAAAGGACTCAACCGGGTTATTTAAAAACAAGGCAGGAAACATAGATTTAAGTAAAGTGAATGGGGGGTGTCCAAGACGTTTATGGTGGAGCCAAATTTGGGAAGCACATGACTTGGAACAAGTTTGATGACAGGAATGTTGCAACTTTTGACTAGAGCCACTTGATGCTTCCATCTCAAGGTAGTACAACCCTCCCTGTTCCTTAGCAACCCCAATCTTCCTCCCCGTGATAAGATCCTGAAAAACACAGTGAGAATGGGAAAAGGTTACAGCACAATTAAGTTCTTTGGTAAGCTTATGTATTGAAAGAAGGTTGGATGAAAGTTTAGGAACATGAAGCACATTTTTCAAAAATAGCAATGGACTAAGTGCAACATTACCAATGCCAACAACTGATGTATGAGAGCCATCAACTACAGTTATGTGATGATTACCAGAGGTATTTTTATATGAAGAAAAATGAGAAGGACAGAAGGTCATGTGATCAGTAGCATCAGAATCAATAATCCAAGAATCCTCAGGAACAGTACCAGAAGTATGAGAGGATAAAGAGCAAAAAATCTTACCATTCATGACAAGAGAACAAGATCCATACGGTTTACTAAGAGAAGCCATAAAAGACCTTAAGTGTTCGAGTTCCTCCATGCTAAGAGTAGAAGCGTCACCTTTCACCTGTTTGGTTTCCACTTCAGATTCAGAATCTGTGGAAGTCAAGTGAGCTTGTCCTCGAGCAACATTTTTGAATCCTCCTATGCGGTTAAGAACCTGATCTTTCCCATGGAGCTTAAAACAATTCTCCTTGGTATGACCGGACTTCTTACAATAGTTGCACCAACGATTAGACTTGAAGGAGGATGAAGAGCTAGGTCCTATTTTGGCAGATCTTAGTGCTGATCCATCATTTGGCTTTTCATCCAGCATAACTGTTCTTCGGCTTTCTTCCCCACAGATTGTATAGAACACTTCCAATAAAGTAGCCAACTTTTCTTTTCCCAAGATCTGAACCCGAATAGGGTCAAACTCTGGATTCAATCCTGAAAGGAACTCAAAAATCCTATCTCTCTCAACAAACTCAGCCAAGGTGGTTGTATCCTTACTGCACTCCATCTTCAAATTCTGATACTGATCTAATTCAATCCATAACCCATTCAGAGTGCCATAATAATCAGTCACCGAGAGAGATCCTTGTTTAGTGTTGAAGATTTTTGTCTTCAACTCATAACAAGCAGATATATCCTTTTTCATGGAAAAGGTTTTACTGAGATTATCCCAAATTTCTCGGGATGATGGTAAGAACATACAATTTCTGCTAATTTCAGGAATCACGGAGTTCCAAAGCCAAGTCATAATGAGAGAATCCTCATTGTCCCATGTCTCAAATTGTGGATCATCTTTTTCAGGAGCCTTCCCTTCGATGTGATTCAATTTTCGCCTTCCTTTAAGGGTTGTTCGAATGAGCTGGGCCCACTGAAGATAATTTTTTCCATTGAGGCGGAATCTTGGTTGAAGGACTGGAAGGTCACTGGGGTTCAGGATTGAAGGCTGAGCCTGTGATACGGTTGGTGCAGCTTCTGTCATGGTTATGGCAGCAAGGGTAGGTGGAAATGGTGAAAAGCAAAGGTGACTGTTTCAGGGTTTTGGTGGGTGAAACAGGACAAGGGGATGCCGACGATCAGATCTGGGCAAGCACGGCGTTGAACGGATGTCGGCAAGGCGGCACGTGGAGCTCACGCGCGAACAGGGGCAGGGGCGTGTGATGGCGCGTGTAGGCGCGTGCGGCGGTTTTCGGAAGTGGGTTTTCTGGGTTAGGTCGATCGGAGCTTTCTAAGAAGGTTGGTGGTGTTTGTTTGGTGAGAAATTGAGTCAAAACGGGGTTGGTGTTTGAAAAAACGTGAAGGCTGGAAGGGATGAACTCAAAAACAGAGCAATGAAGGCTCTGTGATAAAGGATACACGTGCAATGAAGGCACAAGAGAAAACAGGTATTGCAATGAAGGCAAGGCACCTAATGAAGCTTAGCAATGAAGGCTAAGGCAGCGGAAGAAGAAACAGAGACTCCCAGGGTCGGGAGCTCTGATACCAAATTGAAAGGAGGAACAAAACAAGTATTTTCTGAATTGCTTGTGTTGATTTCACACAGCATAGATGTATTGTATTTATACACTAGGAGAATTAAATACAACTAACAATTACAATGGCTATTTCCTAATTACAATGACTATTTCCTAAACTATTAATGAACCTTTGGACGGTGGATACCAACACAGTCCATGAACCTTTGGACGGTGGATACCATCGTTAATGACAGTCCATGAACCTTTGGACGGTGGATAATATTTGGACGGTAGATTCCAACATGCTGCTTTCTTTCTTTTTTACCATTAACAGGACACATTGTTATACAAAACAGTATCAATGCCACCAAGCTCATGTTTAACCCTGACATTCCAGCTGCTCTTTCTTTTAGAAACACGTAGGATACAATACTTATATGAATTGCTGCTATTCTTGCTTTTTCATTTACGTATTTTTTCATTGTCCCAGTTTTAAATAACAATTCTCATTGTATGTAATTAATTATTTAAGGATCGCTGAACATGGTGTGATTGATGTTGAACCACTTTGTGTTATACTTGACAACTCAAGGGAGGGTCTTGAGTATGATTTTATGAAGCTTCACCCCAAAAAAACTGTTGCGCGGCTTAAAGATATACAATAGGTTGTCATGCTTATTTTTTCCCTGTGTTAAACTTCTCTTTTCTTAAAGTACAGTTTCTATGTATATGGTGTGCACTTTTAATGTAATTTCTTATTTCCATTCGTTGTTGCCTACTATTATTAGGATGGACTGTTCATTGTCTTAGGCACTGTTGTTGACATGGTTGGTGATGGGGACTGGTTTTACCTAGCATGTAAATGCAACAAATATGTATCCTTGCGCTCTACGGTTTATTTCTGTGATAACTGTGATGTGCCCGTACTTCAAGTATCTCCCAGGTTTTTTATTTATTTAAAAAGCCTTTATTTATGTCTACCTTTAATACCCTATTATTTTGTCCTATTCGATCGTGATGTTAGCTTGCTATTGAAAAAAACTTGTGAAGAGCATCTTATGCAGTCTTTTGAAGTACATATCATTCATTTTTTTCTGCCTCATTAGTTTAGCAGATTCAATGACTGATATAGTCTCATTTGCTGTTTTATTTGGTCTACTGGTTTGCCTCTGACTCTCTTTTTTTCCTCTGTAGGTTCCTACAGAAACAGGATTCCCTCATTTAATTGCAAATCTAATTGGTAGGCGTCTGCTGTTTAAGGTTGAGACAAAGGCTCATCAAAATGTGCACTATGAAACTACTTATGCTGTGAGGAGGATATGTGATGATGAACACATTGTTGCTATGTTTGACATGTGTGGTGGAGACAACACTCCCATGAAGGCAACTTTTGCTCCTGCATTTCCAAATGTGGACAGTACCTTTGTAGATCTTGAGGGGTCATCCTCTGTAA
This sequence comes from Sophora flavescens, assembly GCA_030762895.1. Classification (NCBI taxonomy): domain Eukaryota; kingdom Viridiplantae; phylum Streptophyta; class Magnoliopsida; order Fabales; family Fabaceae; genus Sophora; species Sophora flavescens. The sequence continues at coordinate 228,131,315 of CM061065.1, forward strand.
GTAGTTTTGTTATCTTCATTTCTATTCTTTCTGCATTTTCTTTCATTTCACTTATCTTAGTTAAATTCAAATCTTTCTTCCATCTTTATTTGTCAAAATGATCAGGCCATACCATGCATTAGTCAGTATACTCCTACCTCCCTTGGAGCGGAGTTCCCTCCCTCTGCTTGGAAACTTACCCCAGCAAAGAGGTGTCTTGAACCTGAATTTCTGTCTTCTTAACTTGAACACCCGAGCAGCAAGATGAAGAGTGTTGTTGTCATTGAAGATGTTGACCAAGCTGAACATTCAAGTGCCAAGTTGAAGAATGTTGTTAATGTTGAAGAAGCGGACCAACCAACTTGTCAGCTGGTTGCAGTGAAGATTGAAAAGGATTGAGGGTTATGACACATGTGGAGGGTATGATTATTTTGAGTGGGTCTACGGGATTTATTATTTTCTTTATAGTAATTGCATCAGGCTCCCTTAGACCGTTGGCTGTTTATTTTGGGATCATTTGTTCCTTATGCTTTTGTGAGGTGCTATCTGTTTGTTCTTGGATGTCCCTCTGTTTTGGCTTCCAAATACAAACACATGTGTCCTCATCTTATGTTTTCTTTTTGAAGTTTGTCTAAGTTAGGGATGTCTGTAGGTGTTGAATGTTGCAGACATGTTAAGTTATTTAGTACTAATGTTATTCCTCCTTCCTATACATATGAATGTTAGTGGAATGGAGTATGGTGTTAAGTTGTGTACATCTACGCATGTACTAAGCTAACTTCTAATCAGCTTTTTATATTTATGAAAGTTGCTTCTATCTTTCCATGTTGATGGTCCTGTCAGTATGACTATCACCTATGTCTAACTTGCTTTTATTTTGGGTTAGCTTTATTTGCATATGTGTGGCCTAACCTATTCATAATTATGTTGAAGTACCATTATGGTACAACTTACTGCAAAAGTCCTTATATTTTTATTATTAAAGTGGAACAACCTTTATTTTTGTACAATAATGACTTTATCTTAGTGTCAGTAATGATTGGATGTGTATGTTATTCATTTTCAATCAACTTTACCCCATGAGATTAACTGATCCAGGTCACCAAACTATGATAGGTTACTTGAGTCTTTTGATAGCTTGAGTACATGACTTTTTGTATATTGTGTCCTTTGATAGGTTGAGAACATAGATTTTTTTATAAATAGATGTTATAGATCAAACACGGTTACTTCCTATTGGAGGTTTGGGTATTGCAAGCTGGTGGTGTTGTCTTCCCTAACTTATCAACATTTTACTTAACTACTATATTTGCTCATATTAGGCATCTTGCAGTCCGGAACACTTTCCTACCTTATTGTGTAAGTCTCTTGTCTCTATTGATGACTTCCTATAGTGTACTTGTGATCTCTGTGTTTATTAGATTTTCATGATGGTATATATTTTTTTCCATATGTTCCAAGTTGCTTTGTTGCATAATAATTTGTAAGAGGAAAAAATAAAGGTCTTTCTTGAAGTCAATATCTGGAACACTAGATAGAGTAATTCTAATTGCACCATGGATATTTTCGATTACCTATTAATTATTACCTAACTTTTTGTTGTTGCGCGAATTACTACCTAACTTAGATCATTGGTGCTAGGAATATAAAAAAAATGCACACCAGTTGGCTTGCAAAGCATTATGGGCAGAGTAACTTCTTATATGTTATGTGAAATAAAAGATGAATGGTTACCTTTTGTTTCTTTTACAAATCTGGGAATAACGCACACTTCAGAGAAGAAAAGTTCAACTTTATGGTTGACTAACTATTGATATAGTATTTATGAATTTCGATAAAAAAAATTTTTCATTATACTGAATTCCTCAATAATGCACCAAAGGTTGTTGACCCCCTTCACAAATTCTTTCACTTAACAAAACAACTTTTTAGACGAATCCACCCATTACTCATATTTGGAAATTAAAAGGAAATTTTTTTTCTTATGGGATGTTTATTGTATAACTACTGAATTTATTCTTTTTCTAAATTTATGTAATCTTAGATTGATTTTTGTCATTGCTCTTTTGTTCTATTTGTATTTTTATTTTCAGAATGAATAGTTCTGAAGGTAGCCAGCTCAAAGGAAACTACAGTTCTGCCAGAAAAGATGCTAGGAAAAGGAGAATGGCTTTGATTAGGGAAAAGAAAAAAAAAAGGCCGCAAGGAAAATACAGGTTTATATGCATTATCCTAATAATCGTCTTAGTTTAATGTTGGTATTTTACACATTAAGATCATGACAAATAAATTTTTAAAAAAAGTGTATAGTTATATATATATATATATATATATATATATATATATATATTTTGCAGTCCAATTATTTGATAATGAGTGTAAAGTACCATTTCACACTCAAAGAGATGTGCCATCGAGTAGTAATGTAAATCCTTTACGTTCTATTGAAAATGGTAAGTTTTAACTAACTTTTTACTATCTTTTTTATTAGTTATGAGCACCAACTAACACATTTCAAAAGGATTACTTTTTCATGAATTTAATGGTCGCTTGGCTTTTAAAAAAGTATTTAGATTTGGACTATGTAAATAGGATGCGTCACCCGTTATCTGATCTACCACAAACAACTATACATGGCGATACTTTTCGAAGAAGGAGAAGACTTGATTTTAATATTATACCAGGTATTCTTTCTATTTTTTAAGAACACAACGTGTATTTAATGTTTGCATGTTTGAAATCTTACTTTTTCACATTACTTTTATTTGATATTGTGTTATGTTTATAATATTTATTAGATGTTCAAATCTCAAACAATGATACGAATGTTGAAGTTGAGGGGAATAGCTTATTTGTTGAAGGTGAAAAAGAAGGTATTGATTTTTATTATCATACATTTATATATCAATTTATTCATTTGTATTTTATTGTATCTTCTTATTTAGAATTTATTTTTTGTCAACCAAAATGTTTGTTGCCCTAGGTTATTTGGATTTTGGACGTATGGATTATTGTTGCCAGTATTGTGGAGCTTTGGTTTGGTTTGAAGAACGCGCGGAGAAACGTAGGACTTCTACGGGTGTTGCATTCTCAATTTGTTGCATGAAAGGGAAGATTATGTTACAATATTTGTCTAGACCACCTGACTTACTTTGGAACTTGATCCATGGTTTTGATTCAAGAAGTTCTCATTTTCTTCAAAATATACGTACTTACAATAGTATGTTTGCATTTACCTCAATGGGGGGTAAGGTTCAAACCGTTGAGAATGCTGGTAATGGGCCAACGCAATTTATTGTTGGTGGACAAAATTATCATCGAATAGGTGGTTTGTTGCCTATTGATGGGCAAGTCCCTAAATTTGTGCAACTGTATATATATGACACACAAAATGAAGTATCAAATCGAATGTCACATTTCAGGTAATAAAATAAAGTTTCCTATTCTATTTTTCTTTATTAGAGTATTATTAGTGTTCACCATGATATGTGATTATTGAATGTTATTGATATAGTTTGCCTATTTATTTTGGCATGTTGTACTTTATTTCTTTTTTGTACTCCAACTAACAATATTAATTCTTGCCTCATTATATATATGCTTGAAATAAATTGTTTTTATGTTGTGGCAACATTAGTTATCACATAATTAAAACCCATACTATTTAAAAAACCCTAAATCATCAGAATCTGCTTCAGGTCTGATAATGATAAAAAAATGCTTGATCCATCTTTGGTGAAGGATTTAATGGAAATGATAGATAAGAATAACAAGCTAGCAAAGTCTTTTAGACGTGTTAGGGATGTTATTGAGGCTGATGAAAATGCTACTGTATCCATGAGATTGTTTCGAAGCCGACCTGTTAACTCCCGTATGTATACTTTACCAACTGTGGATGAGGTAGCGGCACTGATTGTCGGTGACTGGGATTCCGTTGACTGTGGTAGAGATATCATTCTACGTACGTGTGATGGTGCTTTTCAACGGATTTATGAGACACATGTTTTATTTATTCCTTTGCAATATCCATTGTTGTTCCCATATGGAGAATATGGTTATGAGGAAGACATTCCATTAATTGTGAATGCCACGTCTACTGCACTTCATCCGAGGACTAGCGTTTCTGTTAGAGAATGGATTGCATTTAGGTTGATGGAGAGAACTTTTGAAGACACTATATTGCTGAAAAGTAAGAGGTTATTCCAACAATTTATTGTTGATTCTTACTCATTGGTTGATGCAGAAAGATTACAATTTATTAGACGCAATCAGAATATTATAAGATGTGATTTTTTGAAAGGCATAGAGGAAGCTGTTGATAGAGGTGATGTACAAGCAAATTCTGTTGGAAAGCGTATTATCCTTCCATCTTCCTTTACCGGTGGTCGACGATATATGTTTAATAATTGTCAAGATGCTATGGCGATATGCAAGAGATATGGTTGCCCAGATTTATTTCTAACCTTCACATGCAACCCAAGGTGGAATGAAATACATCAGTTTGTTATTGAGAAAGGTCTTACAGCGTCTGATCGTCCGAATATTGAATGTAGGGTGTTTCACATTAAGTTGGAACGATTATTGGTTGATCTTAAGAAAGAGCAATTCTTCGGAAAAGTTGTTGCAGGTTGGAATCCCACAAAACCTACAATGTAGTTTTGTTTTTGGGTTTCCATACAGTAGAAGGTGTCTTATTTATAAATTTAACAAACTTATTTATTTTGGGTGTTTCTGTAGGCATGTATACTATTGAATTCCAAAAAAGAGGCTTGCCACATGCGCATATAATATTGTGGCTAGAAGATAAGGATCATTTGCAAAGTGTGGACTTTATTGATTCTATTATATCAGCTGAGTTACCAGACAATAACAAGTATCCAGAGTTACATAAAGTTTTGACAAATTTTATGCTTCATGGACCCTGTGGTCATCTTAAGCGTAACTCTCCCTGCATGAAAAATGGTAAATGTTCAAAGTACTTCCCTAAGAAATTTGTTGATTGTACAAGTTTTGATGATGACGGATATCCAATTTATAAGAGAAGGGATACTGGAATTGTTGCCACAAAAGGTGGTGTCCAATTGGATAACCGATATGTAGTGCCTTATAATCCGAAATTATTGATGAGGTACCGGGCCCATATTAATATTGAATATTGTAATAAATCTGATTGCATTAAATATTTGTTTAAATATGTTAACAAGGGTCCGGATTGTGTCACGGTGGCTATCACTGCTGGTGTTTCTCCTCCTAATCAGAATGAAGTGATTGATGAGATTAAGGCTTATTATGATTGTCGTTACTTGTCTCCGTGTGAGTCTTCTTGGAGACTTTTTGCTTTTGATATTCATCTAAGATGGCCTGCAGTTCAAAGGTTGACCTTCCACCTTCCTAAAGAACAGTTCGTAGTGTTCAACGATAGCGATAACCTTGATGATGTTGTTGATAGAAGTAAAAATAAGCAGACCATGTTTAAAGCTTGGATGGAAGCTAATCGCAAATACACTGAAGGTAGGGATTTGACCTATGGAGAATTTCCTTCAAAGTTTGTTTACCTAGCTCAGGAAAGGGAATGGCGTCCTAGGAAAAAAGGGCACATGATTGGTCGATTGAATTTTGTTCCTCCGGGTACTGGAGAATCGTATTATATGAGGTTGTTGCTTAACGTTCAAAAAGGTTGTACCAGTTATGAAAGTTTAGCAACTGTTAACAATCATAAATATGATACTTTTCAAGTCGCTTGCTCTGCCTTGGGATTATTAACTGATGATAAGGAGTTTGTTGATGGTCTACGTGAGGTTGCATCCTTGTCTTCCGGGTTATATATTAGGAGGCTATTTGTCACGTTGATATTGTCTAATAGTCTTGAAAATCCTAAACATGTATGGGAAGAGACGTGGGAGGTGTTAGCTGATGGTATTATATATGATAGAAGAAAAAGGCTGCATTTTCCAGGTAATGCATCTTATTTTTTAAAAATACAATTCATCTGACTTATTGTTTGTTTAAAAGTTTGTTACTCTATTTTAATTCATAATTATTAATATATATAAAATGATATATTGCATCTTGACTATGTTTGCTCATCTGTATCTATATAACCATGTTTATATGGTTGTAAATGTAGGGTTGATTTTGGAGCAAGAACAATTAAAAGTATTATGTTTGGTTGAGATTGAAAAACTATTGCATCTGAATGGGAAGTCTTTGAAGGATTTTCCTACCATGCCTTATCCTGATTGTCATGATTTACCTGATTTTAGTAATATCTATATTGTTCGGGAGCTTCACTATGATAGAGATCAGATGTTTCATAGCCATGTTGAATGTTTGGGTCAACTAAATGTTGGGCAAAGGACAATATATAATGAAATCGTTGCTGCTGTGTTAAATGCTACAGGTGGTTTCTATTTTGTTGATGGTTTTGGTGGAACAGACAAAACGTTTCTGTGGAAAACGTTATCTTATAGGTTTCGTTCTGAAGGTAACATTGTTATTAATGTTGCATCTAGCGGCATTGCTTCACTTCTATTACCTGGGGGGAGGACTGCTCATTCCCAATTTTCAATCCCTGTAGTGTGCAATGAAGACTCATGTTGTAATATTAAGCAGAATAGCTTTAGAGCTGACTTACTTCGACAAGCAAGTTTAATAATCTGGGATGAGGCTCCTATGGTTAATAGGTGGGCTTTTGAAGCATTTGATAGGAGCCTTAGAGATATAATGAAGGTTGTTGGTGCAGATAATTTGGATAAACCATTTGGTGGGAAGGTTGTTGTTCTTGGCTGTGATTTTAGACAAATATTACCTGTAATCCCTAAAGCATGTAGGGCTGATATTGTTATGGCAACAATTAATTCCTCTATACTATGGAAACATTGTAAAGTGATGAAATTAACAGAAAATATGAGATTGCGAACTAGATCAGATGTTACTGATCTACAAGTAACCATGGAGTTTGCAAAATGGATCATTGATATTGGTGATGGGAAGTTGGGGATTGATAATGATGGTGAAGCTGAAATTCATGTCCCTGAAGACCTTTTGATCCTAAATTCTTTGGATCATATTGAAAGCATTGTCTCTTCCACATATCCTAACTTGCTGGAAAATATCAATGATTACAAGTTTTTTGAGGATAGAGCGATTTTGGTTCCAACTTTGGAAATTGTACAAAATGTCAATAACTATGTCTTAGCTTTGCTACCTGGTGAGGCGAAGCAATACCTGAGTGTTGATACTATTTGCAAGATGGAGGAAACTAACGGCATTAACCCTGATTGGGTAGCAACTAAATTTCTTAACCAGATCAATTGTTCAGGCCTACCTAATCACAAGATAATTTTGAAACTAGGAGTCCCAGTTATGTTAATGAGAAATATTGATCAATCTTATGGGTTATGTAATGGAACAAGGTTAATTGTCAGTGAGTTGGGTTCAAATGTTATTGGTTGTAAAGTAGCTACGGGAACTCATGCTGGGGAGAAGGTCTATATTCCTAGGATGAACCTGATTCCTTCAGATTCTGGAATTCCTTTCCAATTTCAGAGAAGACAATTTCCACTCATTTTGAGCTCTGCAATGACCATCAATAAGAGTCAAGGGCAAACATTATCCCGTGCTGGCTTATATTTGCCACGACCGGTTTTCTCTCATGGGCAACTATATGTAGCTATTTCGAGGGTTAAGAGTAAGGCAGGGCTTAAAATTTTAACTTGTGATGATCATGGTGAACCAACCTCTGTTGTTAAGAATGTTGTTTACAAAGAAGTATTCCAGAAAATCTGATGTATTCAAACTTATGCCACCATCGATCTTACTGGGTTTTTTTTGTTGACATATGTTTATATTATAAAGGATCTGGGCATGCTAAGTTAAAGTAGTTTCATGAGTTATTTGCTTTATTCAATGCAAAGTTATCTTTAGTTCTCTTTACAACTATTTGTTGTTTACCCTCATTTCTAATCCAACTAACTAATCCAAAAAACAAAATAAAAAATAACACTTTCATGATTAGGTAAATGTTTCATCGAAAAGCCAAATTCTCAAAAAAATAATAACACTCACACATTACCCTATTTTTAAATCAATCCTTCTTTAATGAAATTAAGTACTTCAACTCAGGTAAAGAGAAAAAAAAAAAGGTTACCTCAATTCAATTTTATATTTGTGAAATCGTTGTACATAAACTTATTATAAGGGTTTGATTAATGATTTAATCCTTCCAAATTATGTATATTTCGGTTTTAATTACATTCAACTTTTTCACACTTTTTTATCCATCCAAATATCAAAGTCTATGAATAGGTCCCTATTGTCACCTGTTCACCATTAAAATAACTCGACCATTATGTTCTTATGTTGTAGAAATATTCATCTATCATTAATTTAAGTTGTCACTAATTTGTTTTCTTTCGTCAACTTACCGTCAAAATATATTTAAAACTTTATAAAGATTATCCAAATCAACATGACTGTTTAGGAACTAACAACTAATTTATACATGTTATACATAATAAGTACTCACCTTCCCCTGGTAATTGAACATTAATTAAAAAACTCTAATAAACTCTAATAAAACAAGTGAGCAATGGTATCCAACAAAAAGAAAAAAACTATAGCATCAATCTCTACCAACAAATACTTGAAACAGATAACTTTATACAACTTTAACCAGCACAGATCAACACTGCCATAATAAAAAATATTACTATCAATTTAATGGTTATTACTATCCAAACAAACAAATATATCTACTAATGGTAAATCACATAGAAATTAAACAACCTTATAACGAAGCCCCTTAGCCATCTAATAAACTGCAGTGAACGTGCGAAACAAGAATTAATACAGCCAATGAAAATAGGAATAGTTTGGTCAAGTTATAAAATCACTGTTAAAGCTTAAAATCAAGTCTCAAAATAAGTTACCTTACATAATTAAAACGCCAAATATACGGCCGGATACATAATGCTTAAGTGGCCAAAGTGTCTCGCTAATGGTAGCATTAAGATGATGTTTCCACGCTGCTGTGCATCTTCCAACTTGCTTTGCGTCGTCTTCTTCTTAAAATGAGTTACTATGCATTTTCTTCTTCTTCTTTAAATGAGTTAGTATTGATCAACGTTTTACCACAAAGTAAAAATTGAACCATATTTTATAAGGCCAAGTTCTTTTCTGAAGGCCCAAAAAGATTCATAATACACATACTATTATATTCTCTATAATATTTATGCACCCATTTAAAATTAAATTTTCCAATGTTAGGGCCCGTGCATAGCGCACGGGCTATTACACTAGTTATCAGCAATTGTGGTATATTGGTGTGGTTTGGAAATAAGCAAGAGAAGTTAAAAAAATCCCTTATTCTTAGGAAATCAAATCAATCATAAATTTTAAAGATAAAAGAATTATCTGGGACCCACGAATGGATAGAAAAATATTGGTAGTTACACTATATCAAATATGAAGAGTTCCAATTTTTTTAAAGTAAACAAAATTAAGGGATGTATTCGATTATGATTTTAAAAGATTATTTTGTAATAAAAAAGTTATGTGGGTTTTAAATGATCATTAGGAATTTACTGATTTTATAAGACTTTTTAAAAGACTTTTATGATCAAGATTTTGCAGATTGGATTTTAAAGGATTTATATTATAGGAATTTATAAGATTTGAAAAGACTTCATGGATTTATAAGATTTGATAAGACTACAAGGTTTTTAGCAAACATTCAAAGTTATGAGAGTTAATGAAAAATATAAGAAATAAAATGACAAATTTTTAATAAAGAAGAGTAAAATCCAACACATTTTTTTCAATGCTTTAATAGTCAATTTAGCTTCATATCCTTCTAAGTAGCATTTCTCCACATATCTAAAGCTATGTTAGTCATCCTCGCGCATTAGCATCCTCTCGTTCCTGAACAATAGGTTCAAAATTATCGTATTCGTTAACTCGTAATATTAAAGATGAAGATTCTTCTGTTGAATCAGAACGACATTTTTTGTAAAGAAAGATTTGTAATGATGCACATACTAACACAAGTTCTGCTTGTGTCTTAAATGGAAATGGAGGTGATCAATATATGGATTTACAAGATTTGAAAGGAATACATGAATTTTTAATTAATATTCAAATTTACAAGAGTCAATGAAAAAGATGACAAAGAAATGATAGTATTTTAACAAAGAAAGATAAAACCAAATACAATTTTTTCAATCTTTTAATAGTCAATTTGACATAGTTTCATCTCCTAACTAATATTTCTCTACTTGCAAAATATTTTGTTTCATGCTTTGATGACAGCATGCTCTAGGAGTTTTAGCAAAGTTTAAACTTGTGAAAAACTACCTGATGAAATTTCTCAAAAAATTTCAACACTCTCTCCTATTAACCATCCAAAAAAAGCACTCTATTTTTAGGTATTTTAGCTATTGCGTTTGTATTTAAATTCACTCAAAAACTATTTTAGCTATTTTAAATGTTTACATTTTAATTCACTCAAAAACTATTGCATCGAGTATTGAGATAGTGTTTAAAAATTTTCAACATTCCCTTTTTCAATTTTTTTTTTCTTTTCAAAACACAGGTTTTGTGTTGAGGATTGAGCTGTGAGCATCAGGGATTCCGGATGGTTTTTCGTATACGTGCTTTCATTATAATCATCGATGAGTGAGTATATATATGTGAATATCTTGCCTTACCTTCTAATTGACTTGTATGGATGTGAGATTGGCCAGTGGGAACGTACGGGTCTAGAAGAAGGTATAAGCAATGGGTAGAGAAATACAGTTTGTAAAGAGACAAAAGATGTATTTGGATTTAGGTAGCGGTAAAACAGAGAAAGAAATAGAGTGGGAAAGTCTGAGGGTTGGGTAGGATTTTGAGATGTGCTTGATTCTTATATTTTATACTAAAAAGTCTCACAAAACCATCTTAAAAAACAATCCATATAAATTAATAAATATTTATTTAAATATCATAGACTTGATTGAATATCATAAAACTTCTTTTTTAAATTACTTAAAAGATTTGATTGAATATCAGAAAACTTTTTTATCGTAACATACTCATTTAAAATCTGATAGAATCACACTCCAATACGGCTTAGATAGCAAGCCTGGTAAAAAATTATTAATATAGTAAGTAATTTTTTAAAAAAGCCAGGAGGGGCCAGGCCACTACAAGCTCCTGAGTGCGTCCGTGTACGGAGATTCAAATCTATATCAATTGTTGCAAATTCTGTATTGATAACTCTGAATGACATCAACCGATAAAGAGAGGTTAGCACACATTGTTTTAATATAGTTTTTTTTTTTTTATGAGATTTACTAACTAGAGAGTGAATTCATACAATTTAGTGGATTATATATGAATTTTTCAGTAATGAAAAAAAATATTTTTTTAGGGAAAATAAGCATAAACCTCCCTTAAATTATAACTTATTTACAAATAAACATCCTTAACTATTAATTCTTCTTCATCACTCCTCAAACTAAAAGAATTAGTAAAATTAGTAATTCTATTATCCCTAAGTTAATTTATTAATGGTGGTTGAGTCAGACCATCCATTTTTATTAAATATCAACCATTGATTATTTTTAACTTTTTTATTTATTTTTAATATTTTAATATTTAATTTTTAGAAATGAATAGTAAAAAGAAACGAGAAAGACCTTCAGTCTTTTCTCAATTTATTAGCAAAATGCAAAAACCAAAAACAATGAAACCAAAGAAAAAGCGAACGGAAACAAGCAAGGGTCACAACACGAATTGGGATGATAATTTGTACCCTATTCATTGGATATTCGTAAAAATTATCCATAAAAAATATGATAATTATCTATATAATGGATAAGGGTTCGGATACGAATAATTACCCATAAATTTGAATGGATATGGATGCGGGTAAGGGTAGTATAATACCCACCTCACCCCATACCCGCACACACTACACACACACACACATATATATATAATTATTTATTTATTTATATTACTAATATATATAATTTTAACTATAATACAAATTTTAAAACCAAAATTAATCTAAAGATTCTTAATTTTCTAAACCTAGTTACATCTAAAATTCCTTTTTGGATTTTTTTATTTATTTAAATATTTTGATTTGTAACATTTATTAGTAGATTTAAAAGAACTTTGAATCGTTTTTTAATTGTTATAACTTAAAGTGTGGGTAACGGGTGCGAGTGCGGTACTTAGGTACCCAGAGGATACCGATAAGGGTACTGAAGTTGTTACCCACGAGGGTCCAGGTTCGGGTATGGGTTATGTTCCGTCCAAATATCCCAGGTTGGAGATACTCGGCCGGAGAAGGTATTGTGTGAGTGTTTTGGAATTAGCTTGACAGAATGTGAATTCTGCTCCTACCTATCCAAATGGGAATCAAAGCAAACGTAGTTCTAAGTGAGGGGGTTGAGCCCCTATTTATAGATATTTTCAGTGCAACCGTTCGAGTAAGACGGTTACTGAGATCCTATTTGTTAGGATCAGATTGTTATTGCAGTTAGACAATGATATGGATAAGGCTCCGAGTTATACGGAGAGATATTTGGACCAGCGAGATATTCGGTCCAGTCAGTTACGGCTGGATAGCTCGGGGCCGAGATATCTTCATTCGTGGTCTGGTGTGGAGTAGGCCCGAGTAGTTATCCTCGGGTGTCGAGCGTGTTAATATGTCTTCGGCTTTATGGGAGTTCGGGTCACGGCCCACTTACGAGAGTGAGCTCGGTCGTGTTGACAATCATCGGCCTTATATCTTCGGCCAGTACAGGTTATTTTTTCAAATGCGGGTATGAAAACGGGTACTATAGTATCCTATTCAGACCCTACCCATTGTCATCCCTATACCCGAATGGCGCTGGAGGCTTGTGAATTAGAACCTGAGCAATGCTTGTACCTACATCAAATTCAAGAACCTGAGCAAATCTACAAGTCACATTTGATTGTAAACTAGAACCTGAGTAATGCGCCATACAATTACATGAGCATATAGACGAAGAGGCGTGAGATTTATTTGCAGCTTGGACATAGATGCAATGTCAATTTTCGTTTTATTTCTTTTATTCTGGTTGAATCTTAATCCTTTTGATGGAGAAGCATAATAAATGATTGACCATGTAAATTAAAAATAAAATTGTGAGAGAGGTCAAGATTCAGCAAGATTTAATATCCTACTTCACTTTTTAGTTTCAAATGGATTGTCTCCAGAAAAACCATTTTCTCCAAGAAATTGGTGAAATCTTGCGTAGAACAATGTTAACTAAAAGGTTTAAGTTAGTTATTTGTTTTAGTTTGTACTGCTAAGCATAGCAGTTAGTTAGTTAGCATAGCAGTTATTTGTTTTCTCTCTAACTGTTTAGATGGCATAGTGTAAGTATATATACCCTTGTACACGGTAAAGTTATGATGAATGAGAATTCACACTTTCAAGATTCTTTGATTCTCTCTGCTGCTCTTTCTTTCAGTTTCTCATTTATCAAGCTTCATTCATGGTGATGGAAGTTTACATGGTATCAGAGCTCCTTTCCTAGGGGCTCTGTTACCACTGCGACCTCTCCGTTTTCGTTTTCCCTTGACCGATTCAAATGATCAATTGAATCGTTTCTCACTCTCTTCTTGTTCTTTAAATCACCAACTGTGTGATTATTCAATCGATCTTCTTCAATTTATGGAAATCGATTTTCCTTGACCTAATTGTTGAGGTCATCTCAGTTCTTACTTCGATTTCAGTCAAATTGCTGTGTATTCTTGCTGGCTATCGTTGATTTGCGATACGGCTGAGCTTTTGAGATCCAATTGAGATCATTCCTCTCCGATTTGTGGTGTTTCTTTTGCGTTCTTATTGATTCTTTGAAGGATGGCAGAAAATGAAGAAAACATGGCAAATGCGAATCAAATTGTTCCAGTAAATGTCACTGCAGATTTCAATAGTCCTTACTACATGATACAGAATGAAAGTCCAGGTGTGATTCTAGTTTCCGAGAAGATGAATGGTGATAATTATCACCAGTGGTCGAGATCGATGATTGTGGCCCTTAGTTCCAAGAACAAGGAGCAATTTGTGGATGATACTTTGCTGAAACCTCTAGTTAATGATCCTGATTATAAGATTTGGTGTAGATGCAACAAGTTGGTGTTTGCTTGGCTCATACACTCATTGGAACCAGAGGTTAAGCAGACTGTGCTTTGGATGGAAAATGCTCATGAAGTTTGGAAAGACCTCAAAAAGAGGTACTATCAGGGAGATGTATTCAGAATTTCAGAAATACAAGAAGAAATCTATATGCATAAGCAAGGTGACGCTTCTATCACTGCTTATTTTACTCATCTGAAAGGACTTTGGCAAGAAATTGAGAATTTTAGGCCTGTTCCCTCATGTACATGTCAAGTCACTTGTTCATGCCAATAGGTTCCTACTATTAGGACATATATTGAAAATGATTATGTCATAAGATTTCTAAAAGGATTGAATGAGCAATACTCAGCTGTGAGATCACAAATAATGCTTATGAAGCCACTTCCTGATATTGGTGAAGCCTTCTTTATGTTGATTCAGCAAGAGAGGCAAATGAGATTGATGTTTGATGAACCTAAAGTGCTGATGAGTTCTAGTGATGGCAATTATAGAGGAAGGGGAGGTGGTTATCATGGCAGAGGAAATGGCTCTGGGGGCCGAGGTGGAAATGGCAGAGGCAAGAGTTCTAAGTTATGTACATACTGTAACAGAACAGGACATACGGTTGATACATGCTATAAGAAGCATGGCTACCCCCCAGGCTACTTCCAAAGGAACAATAGTGCCAATAATTGCATATTAGAAGAAGAGATAGAAGAAGATAATAGATCAGTAAGGTCTTTGAGAATGAGGGAAGAAGGTGATGATAGTTCCAAGGTGAGCTTCACCCCTGAACAACATAAGGCCATCTTGGCCATGCTGCAACATACAACAGGACCTCAGAATGCCATTTCTCACAATGCAAATCAGATTGTGACTTACACTGCAGGAAAAACAGGTATTGTATGCACTGCTATGAACTCTCATGCTTTTTCTAATTGGATATTGGATACCGGGGCTACAGATCATGTGTGTCACACCATATCCTTGTTCCAATGCCATAAAAGGATAAAACCTATTCTCATCAAACTCCCTAATGGATCTCAAGTGTCTACAGACATTGCTGGAACTGTGATTTTGTCTGATAAGTTGTGCCTCACAGATGTGTTATTCATACCTCAGTTCACTTTCAATTTGATATCAGTTTCAAAAATGGTTAAGTCCAATGACTGCAAACTGACTTTTGATTGTAATGCAGGTCATATACAGGACAACATTACATTGAAGATTATTGGTACAGCTAGATTGCAAGGAGGCCTATATTCTCTTAACTCAAGGGAAGGTTTCTCATTTACTTCCCCTTCTGTAAACATAGTTAGTTCAAATAGAAGTTGCATATGGCACATGAGATTAGGACATCCATCATATGAAAGATTGACACAGTTAAATAAGTGTTTTCCATTTGTTGAATGTAATAAACTCTTAGAGCCTTGTGATGTATGCTATATGGCAAAACAAAAGAGATTTCCTTTCTCAGATAGTATTACTAAATCAGCTACTCCTTTTAATCTGCTGCATATGGATATATGGGGACCAATTTCGGTCTCATCATTGCTCGGACATAGGTATTTCTTGACAATTGTTGATGATTGTACAAGACATACTTGGCTATTCTTTATGAAACTGAAGTCAGAGACTGTTGATCATATCAAACAGTGTATTGCCCTTGTTGAGACACAATTCAACACTCATGTCAAGTCCATTAGGCCAGACAATGGAAAAGAATTCATGTTGCATGATTATTATGCTCAAAAAGGAATCCTACACCAAACCACATGTGTAGAAACTCCTCAGCAGAATGGTATTGTGGAGAGAAAACATCAACACCTACTGGCAGTAGCTCGAGCCCTCTTATTCCAATCCAATGTCCCCAAGTGCTTTTGGACACAAGCAGTAAGCCATGCTGTGTTTCTGATCAATAGGATTCCAACTCCTTATTTGGAAAACAAATCCCCTTATCAAGTATTATTTGGTAAGCTCCCAGAGATTGATCAGTTAAGGGTGTTTGGATGTTTGAGCTATGCCACCACTTTTTCAAGTCACAGGAAGAAACTTGATACACGGTCCAGAAAATGTGTTCATCTCGGGATCAAAACTGGAACAAAAGGATATTTGTTGTTTGATCTCAAAAATAGAGAGTTATTTCTCTCTAGGGATGTTGTCTTTCATGAGGATAAATTTCCCTTCAACACCAACTTTACATCTCCTGCCCATGACAGTGTCATGAACTCTTATCCCATCGCCATTACAAATGACAGTAATTCACCATATGACCCATGGTACCCAAATCCCAACATCACCCCACCAAACCCACCAAGCCATTCCCAACCTACTCAAATCCCAAATACTCAGGGCAACACTAATCATGTCCCCTCATTCTCACACAGTCCTCTTGTCCAATCACCTCAAGCTCAACATGGTGAAACCTCATCCCATTCTACCCCAATCCAACCACCTCCAATTCCCAACAGAACATCTAATAGGCCAAAGAAACCACCCTCATACCTTCAAGACTACCATTGCTCACTTCTTTCCTCCAATACAGATACCTCACACGCCAAATATCCTCTCTCTCAATATGTCTCTTATGATCACTTATCACCAAACCATAAACATTTCTCCCTAGCTATTTCCACTGCTTTTGAACCCGTGTCATACCATGAAGCCATACAACACCCGGCTAGCAGCCATAAATTCCGAACTAGCAGCTTTACATAAAAATCACACCTGGGTTTTAACACAGCCACCACCCGATAAACCTCTTGTAAGTTTTAAGTGGTTATTCAAGCTTAAGCACCATGCGGATGGCACAGTGGAAAGACACAAGGCACGATTAGTAGCTCGGGGTTTCACACAAATGGCGGGGCTGGACTATCTTGAAACATTTAGTCCAGTAGTCAAGATGACTACGGTTCGGTTGATATTGGCTTTAGCTTCCTCTCACAACTGGTTTCTTCAGCAATTAGATGTAAACACAGCATTTTTGTATGGTGATTTGTTGGAAGATGTTTACATGCAGGTCCCACCTGGCCTAGAAGTGCCTAATCCGAATCTTGTATGGTGATTTGTTGGAAGATGTTTACATGCAGGTCCCACCTGGCCTAGAAGTACCTAATCCGAATCTTGTATGTAAATTACAAAAGTCCCTCTATAGATTGAAGCAAGCTAGCAGACAGTGGAATGCCAAGCTAACAGACACCTTGATTCACTCGGGATATGTGCAGTATAAAGCTGATTATTCCTTGTTTACAAAGAAAGGGTCCACAGGTTTCACAACTATTTTAGTTTACGTGGATGATCTAGTTCTTACAGGCACCGATCTTACTGAAATAAACGCCATTAAAGCCTTGCTGGACCAGAAGTTCAGCATCAAGGACATTGGAGATTTAAAGTATTTTCTGGTATTGGAAGTAGCAAGATCCAACTTAGGCATCTCCCTATATCAAAGAAAATACTCTTTAGATTTGCTGCAAGACACAGGTCTCTTGGGATGCAAGCCTTGTTCCACTCCCATGGACCCGAAGATCAAACTAGGCAAGGAAATTGGCACTCGAATTTCAGATGCTTCTTCCTACAGACGCCTTATTAGGAAGCTACTCTACTTAACTCATACACGCCCTGATATATGCTATGCAGTTAGTAGATTAAGCCAATTCCTTGACTCCCCCACGGACATACATCAACAGGCAGCTTTTAGAGTCATTCGATATCTCAAAAATGCTCCAGGCTTTGGTGTATTCTTTCCTTCAACATCTGACCTTTGCCTAAAAGGTTTTACTGACTCTGACTGGGGGGCTTGCCTAGACACCAGGCGCTCAATTACAGGGTTCTGTTTTTTATTTGGCAATGCTCCTATATCATGGAAGAGCAAGAGACAAAATGTTATCTCCCGCTCCTCCGTTGAGGCCGAGTATAGGGCGTTGGCTCAAGGGACCTGTGAAGCTCAATGGTTACTCTATCTCCTACAAGATCTGCACATCCCTCATCCGAAACCAGTTGCCATTTACTGTGATAATCAATCTGCCCTCGATATAGCTGCTAATCCGGTGTTTCACGAACGGACCAAACATATTGAGCTTAATTGCCGCTTGGTCCGTGACAAGACTCTAGCCAGGGTCACACACCTCTTACCTATTCCAACTGAAGGTCAAATAGCTGATATTCTCACCAAACCGCTGCACCTTGGCCCTTTCACAATGCTACAATCCAAGCTTGGAATGATTGACATTCACTCCAGCTTGAGGGGGGTGTTAACTAAAAGGTTTAAGTTAGTTATTTGTTTTAGTTTGTACAGCTAAGCATAGCAGTTAGTTAGTTATCATAGCAGTTATTTGTTTTCTCTCTAACTGTTTAGATGGCATAGTGTAAGTATATATACCCTTGTACACAGTAAAGCTATGATGAATGAGAATTCACAGTTTCAAGATTCTTTGATTCTCTCTGCTGCTCTCTCTTTCAGTTTCTCATTTATCAAGCTTCATTCATGGTGATGGAAGTTTACAAACAAGAAGGAGAAAATAAGAAATGGAGGATGAGAAAATGACTGAGGAAGATGAGAACCAGAAGAAGAAAGAATGAGTAAGAAACACAAAGGTCTTTCTCACTTTTCTTTTTACTGTTTATTTCGATAATTTAAAAAAAATAAAAAAGATAAAAATTTAAAAAATAACCAATGGTTAACATTTAAGAAAAATGAATGGTCGGGTTCAATTAATGTTATTGAAGAATTAATAGTTGATGGTACATATTTATAAACATGATATAGTTTAAGTTTAAGGGTGTTGTATGTTTTTTTTTTTTTAATATGTTAAAATAAAGAAAGAACAATCAATCATTTTCTGCTGTACATTAAAAAACAGTCCTATCATTTTTTACTCAAAATGAAATTAAAAAGATGTGGGGAATGATAACGAGAGACTCCTTGAGAGTACTAGTATAAATGATTTAAGCTATTGGTGAATTAGGTTTCACTCGTTAAAGATTCGATCAAGTCCATTTATTTAAATAAACGAACGAACTTAAACTTGACATTAGGTTTGATTATTTAAAAATTCAAGCTGAAGTTTAGTATGCTTTACATCAGTAGTTTGCTTATATCTTGGACTTTTTGACCAAACTGGGTTCCTTTTAGAAACTATTTATCAGTTTAGGGTTATTCTGAAACTATTTACCAATGGGGGGTCGTTTTGAATATTTTATTATTTTGAGGTCTGACGAGTCAAAGGCGCCACTGCAGATGACGCCTTTGAAGGCGCCACTGCAGTTGGCGCCTACACTTTTATAAAAAAAAAAAATCAAAAGGGGAGGCGCCAAAGGCAGTGGCGTCCTCCCCCTGCTAGCTACCGTAGCGCACTGTAGCGATACTGTAGCAGCACTTTTTTTTTTTAAAATATTGATTTTTTTAAAAAAATACAAATTTTATTTCTAAAAAAACCCATTTACTAAATAATGGACTGAATTCACCAGATATTTGTACCCGATTCACCAGATATTTACACATACTTAACCAAAAAAATTTATTTCTCAAAAAAACTCATTCACCAGATATGAACTGAATTCACCAGATATTTGTACCCGATTCACCAGATATTTACACATACTTAACCAAAAAAATTTATTTGACTTTTAAAAAAAATAAAAATTTTATTTCTAAAAAAACCCATCCACTAGATAATGAACTGAATTCACCAGATATTTGTACCCGATTCACCAGATATTTACACATACTTAACCAAAAAAATTTATTTGACTTTTAAAAAAAAAAATTTATTTCTAAAAAAAACCATTCACCAGATAATGAACTGAATTCACCAGATATTTGCACATACCTGACCTGATTATGGAGTTGTATTATATATAATATAATGAGAGTGACCTCTTGAAATTATAATTTGTATCCGGTTTCTCTTGTATTTATTTCTCAAAAAAACCCATTCACCATATATCTAAACTGGTAAATAGTTTCTAAAAGGAACACAGTTTGGTCAAAAAGCCGAAAAAGAAAGATAGCAGAACGAACATGTAGAAAAAGAAAAAGAAAAAGAAAAGGGGAGGTGAACCTGGCATGTGCATGCACTTGTTTTTCTTGTTCGCAAACTAATGAGTTGACCATGTCTAATCATCTGATCCTAATAAATGAATCCCTTCCTGATCAAGCAACCAACAAACAAAATAAATAAAATAATAGAAAATAATAAAATAACCAATAAAACAGACAAAATAATAAAATAATTGAAATTAAAAAATCCCAAATATTTGTGAGGCATCCACCTCAGCACTACAGGAAACATAAAAAAATAATAGCAATAACAATTTACACCAAAAAGCATTCGCTGCCTTCTTCCCACAGAGAGAGGAAGCTTTTTACTGAACTGAACAAAATACAAAGAGAAAAATGTTCGCGGAAGAGAATGGTCTGAAGGGAGACCCAAGGCTCCCAGCCATCTCCCAAGCAAGGAACTGGTCTCGGTTTTTTGACCAAACTGGATTCCTTTTTGATAAAGTATCTATATAAAAAAAAAAGAAGTAATAAAAAAAATCCCGTAATAATGAGTAGCAAATAATATCGCAGTAGGCATAAAAAAATAATAGCAATAACAATTTACACTAATAAATATTCATCAATTATTACAGTAGTAAAAAAAAATTTATTTGGTGAGAGCATTGCAGAAAATCTCCGGAGTGAAATTAAGAAGATGGGTTTACTTGAGATGAATATTCCTTGATCCTGTCGCTGATGGTTCCGTCTAAAGCTCTCTCAGCAAGCTCATAATATACAGATTCCCTTTCTCATTATATTATATATAATACAAGAGAAACCGCGGTGTCTCCATAATCAGGTCAGGTATGTGTAAATATCTGGTGAATTCAGTTCATTATCTGGTGAATGGGTTTTTTTAGAAATAAAATTTTTATTTTTTTAAAAAAGTCAAGTAAATTTTTTTGGTTAAGTATGTGTAAATATCTGGTGAATCGGGTACAAATATCTGGTGAATTCAGTTCATTATCTGGTGGATGGGTTTTTTTAGAAATAAAATTGTTATTTTTTTAAAAAAGTCAAATAAATTTTTTTGGTTAAGTATGTGTAAATATCTGGTGAATCGGGTACAAATATCTGGTGAATTCAGTTCATTATCTGGTGAATGAGTTTTTTTGAGAAATAAATTTTTTTGGTTAAGTATGTGTAAATATCTGGTGAATCGGGTACAAATATCTGGTGAATTCAGTTCATTATCTGGTGAATGGGTTTTTTTAGAAATAAATTTTTTATTTTTTTAAAAAAATCAAAATTTAAAAAAAAAAAGTGCTGCTACAGTAGCGCTACAGTGCGCTACTGTAGCTAGCAGGGGGAGGACGCCACTGCCTTTGGCGCCTCCCCTTTTGATTTTTTTTTTTTAATAAAAGTGTAGGCGCCAACTGCAGTGGCGCCTTCAAAGGCGCCATCTGTAGTGGCGCCTTTGACTCGTCAGATCATAAAATAATAAAATATTCAAAACGACCCCCCATTGGTAAATAGTTTCAGAATAACCCTAAACTGGTAAATAGTTTCTAAAAGGAACCCAGTTTGGTCAAAAAGCCTATATCTCGTCTCGTGTTTGTACATTTAATTACTTAGTGGATTGATGATTAGAAGTTTTTTTTTTATAGAAGTTATGAATCATATATGTAATGGATCATGAATATTATATTTTGTTTCTTTTTTATTTTATCTTCTAAAATAAAGATGTTTGTTAAATATTAAATTAATAAATTTGAAAATATTGAAAAAATAAAATTGATAAAATAAAAATATAATCAAACAATAAATGAGCTAAATGAATCAAAGTCAAGTTGGCGTAGTGGAAGCAACTAGCCCCCATAAAGAGCAGAATTTGAGGAACCCGAGAGTTCGAATCCTTGTGGAATCACCCCCATTGGGAGACTGAGAACCAACGGGTAAAATCCCGTTCAATCAGTTGAACCAAAGATTAATCACATAGAAGACCCGAAGGACCTAAATCATGGAGATACTCCAGTTGACTCACTCGACCCAAAGGACTAATTAGAGTGGGTTCAGAACCCAAAAAAAAACTCGAGTTTTATTGCACCTATATAAATAAATAAGTTGAGTTTTGACAACTTTTTTCTCGCAGAACAAGCCTGAATTTTAAGTGATAGATTTGAATGCACTCCTCTTAGCTTCATGACCATGTCTAATTTTTAGTCATAAATGTTGTTACTTAATTTAAGCTGTCTATAAGCATTAGACCTATGTTCCATAATTACTTCACAATTAATAGTCCCATGTTTATCAAACCATGCCGTAAATAGCAACAAAAGAGAGAAGTTTAGCATGGGCCTTAGCATAGGTGCAAATCACAAATCTGGCCTTAGCCCTATGATTGATTAAATAGCTTAATTAAGTATGGCTAAATTAGTGTTTTGGTCCTTATCTTTATTTTAGGTTTCATTTTGATCCCTTAATTTTTTTTTGTTCCGTTTTGATCCCTATTTTTATACCGTTAGCATATTTTGATCCCTTCCGTTAGTTTTGCACTGATGGCATTAGGTATCAGTCGTCAGTCGCTGGAAACCGCCACCACCACCAGAAACCACCTCCGAAATCTCGCCAGAATTTGATTTTAAAGAGAGAAAACTTCATTTTCACTTTTCTTCCTCTTCTTCCTTCCCTTCCTTCTTCCTCCCAAATATATTACATGGAATTGTTAAGAGAAGCAATGCAACGATAGAAGAAAGGAGAGGAGGAAGAGATAACCAAGGAGAAAGAGAGGGCTGCTAGGGTTTCATTAGAATGTATAAAATCTCTTAGGTTACAATAGATAACAAAATAAATAAATATAAATAGGCAACAAGCAAAAGACTATATTACCCATGAGACATAAATAAATAAGTAAAACTATATAATCTAACATCCCCCCTCAAACTCGCGATGCATCAACAGGAAGCATCGAGAGTTTGCTAATTAAGAAACGAAAGCGTGTAGTGGAATGTGACTTGGTGAACAAGTCAGCAATCTGCATGGAGGATGATACAAAGGGCAAAGTGATGGTTCCCTGCTGAAAATGATGTCTAGTGAAGTGACAATCAATCTCAATATGCTTGGTGCGTTCATGAAAGACTGAGTTGCGAGTGATTTGTATGGCACTCATATTATCACAATACATAGGAGTGGGTGCAGAGGAGGAGACACCCATAGAGTCAAGTAACCAGCGCAACCAAACGATTTCTGCAGTGGTGGATGCCATGGCACGATACTCAGCTTCCGTAGAATATCGAGAAACAACTGCTTGCTTCTTACTCTTCCAAGAAATAAGAGAATCCCCTAGGAAAATGCAAATCCCTGTAGTAGATTTACGATTGGTGGAATCACCACCCCAATCTGCATCTGAGTAAGTACGCAATTCCAATGAAGAAGATGAAGGAAATAAGAGGCTCTAAAACTGAGTGCCCCGAAGATAACGAAGAATACGAAGAACAGCTGCCTAATGAACTGTAGTAGGAGAAGAAACAAACTGACTAACAACATGCACTGCATAAGCAATATCAGACCTAGTAATGGTAAGATACACCAAGCTGCCAACAAGAGTACGATATAAAGAAGGGTCTGGTAAGGGGACACCATCAGATGAGACATATCGAGCATTAAGATCAAGAGGGGTGTCTGCTGCCTTCGTATTAGAGAGACGATCTTGTCAAGAATGTTGCCAATATACTTAGATTGAGAAAGAAGGTAGCCTCGAGGAGAGTAGGCGACCTTAATCCCCAAAAAGTAACGAAGAGTACCCAAGTCTTTCATCTCAAATTGTCGGGTTAATTGGAGTTTCAAATCTATAATCCCATCAACATCATCCCCAGTAATAATCATGTCATCAACATATAGAGAGAGTAAGATACGACCTTGAGGAGTGCACTTGATAAACAAGGCAGAATCATGGGGGCTAGAGTAGAAACCAAGGGATTCAATCACAATGGAGAACTTTTCAAACCAAGCACGAGGAGCTTGTTTAAGCCCATAAAGAGCCTTCTTCAATTTACAAACTTCACCTGGATTATGAGAAACACCAGGAGGAGGAACCATTTAAACTTCTTCTTGAAGATCACCATTCAAGAAGGCATTTTTAACATCCATTTGCGAAATATGCCCTTGACGGATAGATGCAACTGCAATAAGGGTACGGATAGTGGTCATTTTGGCAACAGGAGCAAAAGTTTCTTCATAATCCATGCCATATTGTTGAGAAAACCCCTTAGCAACCAGACGAGCTTTATATCTCTCAACAGACCCATCAGACTTGGTTTTGATCTTATATACCCAACGAGAGCCAATTGCAGTTTTTCCTGGTGGAAGAGAGACAAGGTCCCAAGTATCTGTCTTGTGCAAAGCAGAAAGTTCCTCTGCCATAGCCTGCTGCCAAGAGGGATCAAGAACTGCCACTTTATAAGAAGAGGGCTCAGACAAACTGTGAATAGAGGTTAAAAAGGAAGCAAAGGAAGTGGAATAGACAGAATAACCAAAATCAGGTAATTTAGTGGACTTACGTTCACGAGGAGGATACCGAGGAGGATGAGGATCCACAATTACAGAAGCTTCTTGGGGAGGCCTAGGGACAAAGGAGGCTTCTGGATTAGCAGAACTACTAGTGTCAACCCTGCAAAGCTCGACATTAGAGTTATTTTGACTATGAGTGACTAAAGGAGGTGTAATGTCTGAATTCGTGGAAAAAGGGTCAATACGGATGAGATCAGTTTTGGTAAGACCATGTGAACTAGAAGGAACAGAATAAAAAGGAATATGTTCAAGAAACACAACATGACGTGAGACATACAATTTTTGATTTGCAGGGTCATAACAACGATAACCTTTCTGACCACCACCATAACCAAGAAAAACACAGATCACTGACCGAGAAGACAACTTACTACGTTCTACATGCGGATGAAGAACAAAGCAAGTAGAACCAAACACTCTCATGTTAGTATAATCAGGAGCACAACCATATAATTTTTCAAAGGGAGACAAACCTGAAATGACAGAAGATGGGATACGGTTAATGACATGAACAACAGTGAGGATAGCTTCCCCCCAAAACTCACTTGGGATAGAAGCAGACAAAAGAAGAGAACGAGCAGTTTCAACAATATGACGGTGTTTTCTTTCAGCAACTCCATTCTGTTCAAGAGTATCAGTGCAAGAGGTTTGGTGAGAAGTCTCATCAAAGGCAAGTAATTCAGAAAATTTGTTGGAAGTATATTCACCACCTAGATCACATCTAAAGCACTTAATAACAACATTATGCTGAGTTTTAACCAAAGCACGAAACATGTGATAAATGCTTAAAAAATCATAACGATGTTTCATAAGATAAACCCAACAATAACGAGTGCAATCATCAATGAAAGATACATAATATCTAGAACCTCCTTTAGTAACAGTTGGGGATGGTCCCCATACATCAGAATGGATCAAGTCAAAAGGTGCAACCGAAGTTGAAACACTTTTACAGAAAGGCAAAGCAGAAAATTTAGCAAGTTTGCAACCACAACAATCAGAAATATCATTAGGTTGTAACTTTCCTAAAGCTCCCGTAGAAGCCAGGTATTTCAAGCGGGAAGAAGAAACATGACCAAGACGAGAATGCCATAAATAAAAACTAAAAGAAGAGGAGGTCAAATGAAAAGACGACAAGTCAGCACTAGCAGCTGCAACATCTGGAGCTCTTAGCTCATCCAAAACATAAAGTCCCCCCTATCTACGGCCTGTCCCAATCCGCCTCTGGGATTGCAAATCCTGCACATAACAAGAAGTGGAAGAAAATAAAATTGAGTAACCAGAATCACCTAATTGACTAACAGAAATAAGACTAAGACGTAATTTAGGAATATAGTAAACATCTGGAATGGACAAATGAGACGTGGAAACAGACCCAGTGCCTGCTACTGGCAGAGGGGTTCCATCAGCAGTTATGATTGGTACAGATGAAATAGGATATAAGGACACAAAAGAGTTTAAATCAGATGACATATGATGACATGCTCCAGAGTCAAGGATCCATAAGGATGGGGATATACCTGATGAGCTAGAGGAGGACAAACCTATATTGGAATGGGCAGACATAGCGGACATGGCAGATGGCTGTGTGGCAAGAAACCTCTGAAATTGCTCAGCAAGATCAGCTACTGAAGGACTAGAGAGAGATGTGCTCTCATCAGACGGAGGAATAACTGCATTAGTATTAGGTGCTGGAGACCTGAAGTGCTTGATGTTTCGTTGGTTAAACTGACTTGTAGGTCTCTATTGAGAAGGTTGCTGTGTTTGTTGTGGCTTGTTCAACAATTTTGGACATTGGGCTTTCCAATGGCCTTTATTCTTGCAGAAGCTACACTCATCATAACCAACCTTTCCATAAGATTTGCCTTTATTAGAAGGAATAGCAAAAACAGATAAATTAGGATTGGGGAGGATCCCTTTATCAACATTCCCTTTATCAGATTGAAACTTGAGGCGAATTTCTTCAGCTAACAACTCATTAACCACCGAATCAACAGTTGGGAGAGGATTGCGGTGTAGAATGGATCCACGAATCCCCTCAAAATCATCCCGAAGAGCCATCAAAAATTGAACTAGGCATTGTTCTTCTCTACGATCAGTGTACGCTTTGAAAGCTTGTAATTCTGAAGATTCAGTAAGAGCCAATTGATCCCAAAGGTTGGACATAGCAGAATAGAATTCTTGGATGCTCATGTTGTTCTGTTGAAGAGCCCGAATATCAATCTCCAGCTGGTATTGCTTAGCAAAATTGGACTGCACATACAACATTTTCAAATGATCACAGACTTCCCTGGCTTTCATATTTTGCTAATTGAATGCCTAATGACTGGGAGACAGAATTATTAATCCATGTAATGATCTTCGAATTATTTGCTTCCCAGGATTCCAGTTCAGTTGCATATTTTCCATCTTTGTTATCTTTTGGTTTCTCAGAGGTTCCAGAAACATAGCCCCACATTCTCTTGCCTTTCAAAAAATTCTTCAACACATAGTACTCCGATATGAATAATTTTACCCATTCAATTGTACACTAATAGATTGAAGAGAATCATCCTTTACACCATCCATTATTGAAGCAAATTAATAATAAAGTAATAAAAAGAGAGAAGAACCAAAATACCAATCTGTTGAGCAAACAGGGACTTCAACGTATGTATGTGTGTTCCTTCTACCAAATACCAATCCTTCCTTTTTTTAATTGAGAAAAAACAAAAAAAAAATGCAGCCTCAGCAAAACGACTGTACTGCAACGCAATAATGGTCCCTTCCTTTGCCCAGACTTGCGAAAAAGAGAGGGGTAATGACAATCGCAGAGCAACGTAAAGTGGTCTCTGACTTGCGAGAAAGAGAATGAATTCACCGAAGAGAAGATAAGGGACCAAAAAAAGATAAGGGACCAAAATAAAACCTAAAATAAAGATAAGAGACCAAAATACTAATTTAGCCGTTAAGTATTTATTCCATATTTTATTTAAATAAACTAAAAATATATATTTTCATAAATTTCTCTGAAAATCATAAATTAATTATCTAAATTTATTTTCCTCAATTATTCTCATAAGCTCAGATAGTCTCACGCCAAGCTTTTCCAACCACCAAGTCTGCCAATTGTTAGTAAAACTATCAAAGAAATGATATGGCACTTGGTTTATCTCTAGCACAATGAAACAAGTCAAAAATCAGCTAGAAACTAGAATATCCACGACACAGTACATGTTCTCGTAATCTGCAAATCAATACTTATTAGTTTATCAGTTACACAATAGAAGGCTAGATTATATTGCAATTTATTCTTTTGCGTTACCAAAAATTAGGCCATATCTTAATCACCCGCATGTATGTGGATGTATATATATATATATATATATATATATTCTATTGCATTACCATTTATAGCTCCACGTCATACTACAAGAACAGAACAGACTTTCAGAAGCTACACAGAAGAAAAATAAAGAACAATACAGAATAGAAAAATAAATAGCATAAGTTTTTTTCCTGGGTTGATCATATTGATTTCTTTGGGCTGCCACGAATTAGGTGATGTTTAGTCAGTTCCCATCTATGTGAAGCGATGCAAAGCAGGTGCTCAAAGATGTTGAAAGCATGATACAAAAATGATTGAATAGATTGCCTCTAACTGCGATCGTTTCTCAAACGTTTCAGCACATCTTTTTCGCCAGTGAGTTGCCTGACCAAACCTTTAAATTGACCAGAAAAATTCAATACCTCATGGTCAAAATATAAACCAATACACTAGATTAAGTTCTATCTATACGATAGAACTTCTAAATCGACCACCTAAAAGTTTCCACAATGTGATAAACACAAAGTGCAATAGCAGCATTATGGCAGACTGAATTAAGATCCTAGACATCAGAAAATCATGATTTCCCTATCATGTAATTGATCTAGTAATAACACACACAAACACAGAGATGCTCAGAATTCTTTCCATAAAAGGACATATGTAACAAAATCATGCATGAGTTTCCTTGTTTCAGATTTGGCTTTCATCATAAACAACCAAGTATGGCGTGTATGATCATCCACAACACTGAGGAAATACTTGTGACCATGCAAAGATGGTATAGCAAGAGGTCCCCATATATCCATATGAATTAAATCAAAGGGTTGGGAGGAAATATTATTACTAAGGGAAAAGGGTAGTCGTGTTTGTTTTGCTAAGTGACAAAAATCACAAACTTTATTTGCATTGTATTTTACAAAAGGAAAGTGAGTACAAATTGTATCAAGTACTTTATTTGAAGGGTGGCCTAATCTATAGTGCCAAAGATCAAAGGCAGAATTTGTAAAGGTAGTATGAAGATTGTTTACAAGGTTATTACAAAGAATTGGTTTGAAGACAGGTTCTTTGAGATGGTACAGCTCACTATGAAGTTCAGCAAGCCCAATCATCTTCAATGTGCTGGTATCCTGGATTTGACAAAAAGAATTGGTAAAGGTTAGTTGACAATTCAGAGAGGAAATGAGTTGTTGAACAGAAATTATGTTAATGGTAAACTCAGGGATGTATAGGGCATTGTAGAGTTTAAAATGATTTGAAAAGGAAACTAGACCAGAATACTTAGCAATAACTACAGCCCCATTGGGTAAGGTGACATGGATGGGTCTAATAGCATGGAAACTAACAAAATTGGACATGAAATTTGACATGGTCAGTTGCACCAGTGTCAAGAATCCACATGTTTAGAGGAAAACCTGTTTTACCTGAATACGGGGTTGAATGTTGTTGGTGAGTAGAAGACTCACTAACAAATGATTTACCAGTTTGGTTAACACTATGTGGCTGAGAAAGTTGGGATTGCTGCAGCATGGAAATCAATTGTTGCATTTGGTCAGGGCTGAACTGAGGTGTGGCAACCACTTGATTTGCTTGAGGCAAGGACTGCTCGAGTGCATGTGAGTCTGATCCTTCACCAGAAACAGAGTTGTGGATCGTGTGCTGATTTTTCTTGTACCCTGGAGTGTACCCTGGTGGAAAACCATGTTTAAAGTAACATTGTTCAATTGTATGGCCAAATCTTTCACAAAAGGTACATTGTTTGGCAGAACCTCTTCCTGGATTGGACCTTCCCCTTCCTCTTCCTCTTCCACCATTGCCTCTACCTTGTTGCTTGTGATTATCACTAGCATTGAACATTATCTTCTGATCTCCAAAAGATGAACCAGTCAAGTGTTCTTCTTGTTGAAGTACCAAAGAATATGCCTTGCCAATTGGGGGCAATGGATCCATCATCAGAATTTGGCTTTTAACATGACTATAGGTTTCACCAAGACCATTCAAGAAACAAACTACATACTCAGATTCCCTTTGTTGTTGAAGATTCTTGATTGTGATGCAGCAATTTGCTCTTGTAGAGCAAGAACAATTGGGGATAGGTCGAAGAGTTTCCAAATTTTGCCATACAGTTTTAAAATCAGTGAAGAAATCAGAGTGGGATCGTTCACCTTGCTTGATCGAATTCACTTCTTGAAGAAGACTCGATAA
Source organism: Sophora flavescens (assembly GCA_030762895.1). NCBI lineage: Eukaryota > Viridiplantae > Streptophyta > Magnoliopsida > Fabales > Fabaceae > Sophora > Sophora flavescens. Next base: position 228,161,495 of record CM061065.1, read on the forward strand.
ACGATAAGCATTCCCTTTGGTAAAGCGCATACGGAGCTCATCCCAGAGTGTTTTTGCATCATTGATATCAACTATACTCTGTGCGATTTGGGGAACTAGGGTTCGGTGACTCCAAGAAGTTACGGTACTGTTGCAGCGATCCCAGGCCTCATACACAGGATCATTTTCGTGCGGAACTGAAATGCTTCCATTGATGAACTTCAATTTGTTCTTTGACACAAGCGCTCGTCGCATTGCTTTGCTCCAGGAATAGTAATTCGTACCATTAAGTGGAGGAGAAATGAGGACCATTCCTGGATTTTCTCCAGGATGAAGATAATAAGGAGAAGAAGGATTTTGGCAGGGATCAATTCCACCACCATTAGTTGGAGCAGAGATCGCTGAATCATCAGAATCCGAATCAGCCATGAAAACGAGGGTTAGAACGAGAAAGCTCAGAGTCACAGAACTCAGAGTGGCAGAGAAGAGAGTTATATCTCTGATACCATATTAGAGAGCAGTGAATGAATTTTCTTATTGATCAACTTGTATATTACAGTGTTTATATACATGAGGAAAATGGCTAACAAACTGACTTGCTTGATAACTAATTCTTAACTAACTTTATAACTGTATTTTGATCAAATCAACTAACCAGTCCTAACAATATGCAACATGAGGTTCATCATTCAAATAAATATTACCATTGGTATAATCGCGGCAATCATTAAGGCCAACTCTCAAACTTGTTTCCCATTTTTTGTTGAATTCACTTGCTATTTCCACAGCATCTGATTTTGAGTATCCAACGAGCCAGCATTTGCTTCTTGGCAACGTTTTTAATTTCCTCACAAGAACAGCTCCTAAGAGTGTAAACAGAGGTCAAGATTTGATCAAGGAAAAAATAGAAACTTTTATCGAGGGAAAATCCAATCAGAAAGTTCAAAAGTTATAAATAGGTCTATCCAAATTTGCAAAATGTGTTACCACATAAGGATGATTTTATAATTGATCAAAACTTAGGTAAATTTCTTTAAAGTGTTTGCAGTGCCGTTTTCCAATAAAAATACAACATGTTTCCTACTTTTCAAGCATCTCATCATTATTTTAAAATTTTCATTAACGGGATGTAAGAAAATAATACACATTTATATCTTTATTGTATAACAGTACTAGAATGAAACGGACCGTTTAGGTTGTTAAATTTTTTTTTTAATATAAGCTTCTACAAGAAGCTTCTAGCCAAAAGACCCACCCCCTCATTTTGTTTCATTTCTTCCTCTGCTAAAACCCCAATCAAGATTGCCTCCGGTGATGGAGGCAGTCCAGCCAAAAAATTAAGGGAGGGTTTTGGATCATGAGAGAGAAAATGATAAATAATGAAGAGAGAGAATAGAGTTAAGAGAGAAAAAAGATGATGGAGGGATGATGGAGGGGAAACTGATGGAGGGAATCCAGATCCCTAAAACCCCACCCCCGTAGCTCTCTCCCCCTTCATCTTCTCTCCCTCCCTCTTCCTCCATTTCTCCCTCCTTTTTGCTTCATTTTTCTTCCAATCTCAAATAACATTATAAGTTTATTATATTAATCTTTAAGCTCTACCTTTTTTTATTCTTGGAAACTAAGTTGTGGTGATTTTTTGGGTTAGGGACGGAGCTCTCAAGAGAAAGAAAGGTACCTACCCCATGAGGTTGTGCATTTAGGATCTCTGAGACTTGTCAGTTAGCATATATCATTGTGGCATATTTTATAATTATTGTTTTCCATTGTATTGTTATGATAAAATTATTTTTACAGTTATATTTGGGGAAACATATCTTTAGTGTTCATTTTAATCATTCCTAAATATTTTAAGGTTGTGATTTCTGTTAATTGATTTTGACTATAGCTAAGGGTTGTATAGAGCAATTATTTGAAAATTCTTGAACTTGAAATACGAAATTTAGAATTTATTCTTGAAAATATTGATATAAACTGAAAATGATTTAAATGTTGTATTTTGGGGAATCCATGTTAGAATCCCGTAGCCGTTAGCGGGGGTAACGGCCTAGGTGCACCTAGTTATATATTATTCTAGGAGGAGATGGCTATCCGTTAGATGAAACTGCCAGTGCACGGAGAGGGCTATCAACGAGATGGAGCCGCCTCCGATGAGATATGATTCATGCGACTTGATTGAGGAAAGGGCTATCCGTTAGATGGAGCCACCCCTAGGGGAGAGGCCACCCTTAAGAGGAGAGGGTTATCAACAAGATGGAGCCACCTTATATTTTTGGTTCTCTCATGTGTGACCCCACTTTGATTAAAACTTTTGTTAAAAAAAAAATTGTGTTTTATTACTTTACTCGTTTATTTCTATCTTTATCTCTTTAACAGATTGAGCATTATAAATGTTATTATTTATTATATGTTAAATTTGCAAGTGTAAGGATTTTTATATACATGTATATATACTTCATGGAAGCTATTTGATTTTTATTGTAACCATTTCCAATATGTTTAGTATAAAGTTTGAAAGAATAACTATTCGTGCGTTGGTATGTTTCCCTTCTAATTCATGGTGGTTGTTATGCCCTCACTACTCACCCTTCTTATTTTTTTCATACAGATTCTCATGCAGCTGAATAGTTGGCTGCTAACAGCTCCATATCGTTCAGATAGTGTTGCTCTTTTTGGTAGGCCCCTTTTTGATGTGGGAGGCCCCCTTTTGATGTATTTTAAAAAATCTGTTATTCTGCAGCTATAGGGAACTAATACTAAATTCTTTGAGTTGTATTAATGGTCTGAAATACCAACTTGATGTATTTTGCATGACTGAACTTCTGGGATGATAATATGAATATTTCAGCGGGTGATCTTTGTTTTGGGATGTTGGAATTACAGAGGAGATTCTGTCGAAATTTTTGTAAAAATTCTAATTCCTTGTCAAGTATGTTTACGAATTAATAGGCTTGTCAGGCTATGATTCTAAGCCTGTGCGTTGGTAAAAGGGAGCTTTACTTAAGTTTATCTTTTATAATTTCAGCTCAGAACTTAAAGCACCATGAATCAAATTCAAGGTGCTGAAGCTCCCACTCATCCAATAACAACATCACAGAATAATGTTTCCTCTGTTAAATCATGAGGGCAAAGTTCATTATATACTCTCACTGAAGGTAACAGAGGGCTAGAAAGAAACTATACAAATAACATAGAAACTCGTATAATGAAGCAAATTATTGGTAACAACAGGGAACATCTTTCAGCATGAACACATTCACGTTGTGTTTTGATATAGTTTATGTCCAACTTTAATCACAATCTTGTATAATAGCATTAACACGTGATGGCATAATTCTAAACGGTATGTAACATATAAATCCAAGTGTTTGTATTAGCATAAAACTGAAGACAAATAACATCAAAATCACACGTCAGATGCAAACTGGAGCAAGTATGGGTCACCTATTTAGAAGAACAAGAAGCAATATAAGCATAAATGCCTCTTGGTGGTGTGTCTATTCTTTTTTTAGAGCCTTAGAGGGTGTACTGCTATAAGCATTTCTGAAGTGCCAAAGAGGTCAATAGCATGATTATACTGCCTGTGGTAAACAAAATAAGTCTTCAGTGGCTTTCATTTCAAGTTTTTGTATGCTATGTATAACAGTCTACACTTTGGCAACTGTCTAGGATCATATATAATCTCGGTAATTAATATTTAATACCATTGAGAAGTAAACTTTCTGGAAATATCAAACCAGGATTTATGTGTTAAACACAAGTCCTCACCTGGCACTGCTCTACCAGAAAGAACAGCAAGTGCCACGTATATATCTTCAGGATCTTTTGGTTGAAAATCAAAAACCAAAACCTGAGAAAGCATGTTCATTGTGATTAGAACTAAAGCTTGAAATAGGCAATGTCAACAACAGAAGGACTAAATTGCAATCTGAAACAAAACAAAATAAAAGTCGTGAATTTTTATTCACAGCAAGCAATAAATTAAACAAATTTCGAGAAAAAAAAAAGGTGAAAATTTACACACCCCAACAATTCTAATGAATAAAAGGTGCAAGCGTAAGAGAGGAAAGAGTGAAACCTGAGAATGAGGAGAAGATGAGGAAGGTTTGATGAGGACCATGAAATGCTGTAAATCCCAGAAATTGAGGGAGTAAGCTGCAGACATAAGCAAGTGGGGTGGTCCCTTTGTGGCCCTTAGAGGCATTGCTGCTACGTACACTTCATCTCTGCCCCTTACCATTCCAGAGATCGAGTTCGAGAAGAGCAATGCCATTTTTCTCTCACAAATAACTCAATGCCATCATAATTCACAATATTGCTGACTCAACTGCTCAACTTTATCCGAGCTTTTGTATCACAGATTACTTGGTTGGAATTGCATGTCATATTCATGGAGCGTATCAATTTTATTTATTTATTTATTTTTAGGTTTAATTGATAGGTAGATTTCTAATTTTTTTGAGAATTTTTATATAAGTTTCTATAATTTAAAATTTTGTAATTAGATTCTCGAATATATAGAAAATTTGTAATTGAGTTTCATAAACTTTTTAGATAGGATTTTGTTAGGATTCCGAAAATTATTTGGACTTATATGAATTTCCCTTAAATATATGGATTTCTATTTAATTTTTTAAAATTTTTTTCAAAAACTCACAAATGATGAGTAGATACATCATTTAAAGAAACCTTGATGAAAAAATTTATGATAAATTCAATTATAAATTTTCTATATATTTGAGATCCAAATACAAATTTTTTAAATATAGATTCCTATTTAAAAAATTTCAAGGGACTTACAAATTAATTTAATATTAAGGAATGTTATTTTATTTTATTTTTAACTTTTTAAAGTTAATACGATGAATAGTTACTATTTACTAATCAATAATTGAATTTGAAAAAAAATTTACAAGAATAGGAATAACATTGAGTAAAGTAATTAATAAGTTATGTTTTGCATTATAAAGTTAGGCAAAGGAGTTAGGATTTTTCCAACAGAAGGGAGTAGGGGTGATAAAAAAATGTATGATCCGTCCGAATCGACCAATCCACTATGAATTTTGGTGAAACGGGCAGGTTCGGTCGGTTGGGCGGATTGGTTGGTTGAGAAAATAGAGTCCATAAGGATAACTATGGTCGGTTTCGAGTCTGGATTTCTTCATCCATCGGTACCCGACCCGACCCGCTAATAACAAAAGGAAATAGAAAAAAAAAAGACCAGATTTATTATGAGTGGGCCAAGCCCAATACTAACCAACACTTTATCGGTGACCCAATCCCCCCTGCTCCACTTTTACTTACTCATTCAGTACAAACACAATCACACATGTGAAACCTTAAGTCCATAACATTTACAGAATATACAGCAACAACACGATATCCACCACAGCCACAACCACCCTCCGTCTGTATCATCGGCACCGGCATCGGCGGCTGCTCCGTCCCACACTTCCTTTGCAAATACTCTCCGGACTCCTCCACTCACGTCGCACAATATCCTCCATTTCCATCTTCGAACAAAACGTCGTCATAGGTGGCCACATGGAGCCGATTTGTGGGGTCTTCTCCTTCCCCCAGCCACTGCCGAATCCATATCTGCTTCTCTCTTCCCCCAGATCTGCTTCTCCTTCTCGGAACCCTCGCGTCGCGTTAGGCACTGTGACGGGGTGAGCCGCAACGGTCCGATGCGGTGGGGCGGTGGCCTGATGGACACACTTTTGTTTCACAAACATAAATGTTGACATGGAAGTTGGAACCCTCGACATGGACACACTTTCCAGATCTGCTTCTCTCTTCCCCCAGATCTTCTTCTCCTTTTCTCTTCCTGTGTTCTTTTTTTTTAAGCTTCCAATTCTGGGTTAGGCTTTATCTCCATTTTTTTGTTTTTTGCTTAAATAAAAAAGCATATTCTGGGATGGACTGGGCTGTGTTTCATTTTTTTGTTTTTCCTTTAAAAAATAAAAAATAAAAAGCATTGACCCGTTACAAACAGACCGAAACTACCCGTCACCCGACCAATCCACTGTATAGATGGGCAGAAATGAATTTCATTTTTCTTGTATCAAACCCGAACGAACCCGACAATCCCAACCAGAACCCGCCCGAAACCGCCCGATGCTCACCCCTAGAAGGGAAACGAAAGGAATTAAACTTGACCCTTCATTTTTATGATGAAACTCTTAAACCAGTTACCCTGTGTAAGTCATTATTAAACTTGTGTAGTATAGATTATTTAGATGCGTCTCATCATATTGGATGTATAGTTTCATAACTTGATTCATGATTATCAACTTGCTTTACTTATTTTGTCTTGTTGCAATAGACTATGGTGACCATGACTAAGGTAGGGTTCCTTTGAATATTTAATAAGGGATAAAGTATCCTGGAATGGCTCTGATACCAAACTGGCCGGGAGCCTCACATATCATGAAACTAGACATAGTGGCAAGGTCAAGTGAGACATAAACTAGCCTACCACAAGTATTCAATCGTCTCAAGCACAGACTTGCCACTACGACTATCATTTCATGACAGAGAGGATCATGGCTTGGATGAATAGCGTTCTGATACACAGGATCCTCATTATTGAGGTAAGTGTAGAGCATACTAACATCTCTTATGGAAGTGCTTATGATACGAACATGATAATTCTGGATTTTAGGAAGAAGAGAAGGAGTTTAGCAACACATGTTTATGGAGCACACAAGTTTATTTCTTTTTTGGTTTTTCTCTGCATCAATATGTTACATGAATGCTCCTTATATAGAGATGGAGCTTGGGAAAAGACAAATCCTAATCTAGTAGTCTTTTTACAAAGTCTCTGGCTACTTTAGTAGGCTTTTTGACTTATTAAACCTGACAAAGACTTTTCGTTCACCTAACTTAAACTTTCGGGCACCTTGTTCTAGCCTTTTGACAAAGTTGTCTAGGCTTTTGACTTCTAGGTACCTAATAAGGACTTTTAGTTACCTAATATGTAGCCTTTTTGACTTATTACTTATTACATCATTATCTTACAGACATATTTTACAGAAGATCCAAACATAAGTAGTATTACACTACATTTTAACTTGAAACCTTAATAGATTAGGTTTATGGTCCATTCACCTATATATGTTGGAGGCGTCTATGGTGCACCACCCTCCATAGTGGAGCAGTGGTGTCACTACTACAGAAAAGAGCTTCAATAGTACTTTTTTTTTGCCTTTAGTAGCGCTTCAAAGCGCTATCTATTCACCCGCTACTAAAGGTGAGAGAGATTCAATAGCGCTTAAAAAAGCGCTACTGAAAGTAGGATTGTGTAGCGCTTCCTTGAGAAAGCACTGTCTAAAGTTGGTAATAAGACAATCTATTACATATTTTAGACAGTGCTTTCTCAAGGAAGCGTTGTCCTAAGTTTGCAATAGATAGCGCTTTCTCAAGGGAGCGCTATCTATTTGTCACTTTAGGCAGCGTTTTTTTCAAGAAAGCGCTACCTAAAGCGCTATCTATTTGTCACTTTAGGCAGCGTTTTTTTAAGAAAGCGCTACCTATCCCCCCCCCCCTTTTTTTTTCATTATTCACTGTTTTTCTACATTTCCCACCTGCACAACCATCCCTCATCAATTCACAGTAACACTGCATTTAGGTACATCACACACCTACACATATATAATGTACAAAGCTTACATACAATATTGGTAAGCATATATATATATATATATATATATATATATATATATAAACCAACCCAAATATCAAAATCATGCATATATAACCAATTAATTAAGTAATATACTTTAACACAATTCACAGTAACGCTTACACATAACCAATTCTACTATTTAAGTCAATAAACCAAAAGGTCGCTAACCTACACTAGATAATAATCATGCATACTAACAATGTGTACAAGCTAATCAACACACTAGTAATTATAAACAATTTGTGCATGCTGCTTCCATCTTCAGCTTGATCGCACAAAGTCTTTGTTGTCGGCCTGCATAAGATACACATACAGATCACTTGCACATACACACAAGTCTAATAATATAGGAGAGACACTAGCTAGCATAATATCAGAGTATGTCGTACTCTTTAATTGTTGATAAATTTCATAACGACATAACGACACCACTCGTCTTTAAGTTGATAAGTTGATCGTCGGAGTATGTGATGTATTTACATTCAGGAAAATACTTCAAAATGGAAATTAAATCAAATTAGAATGACTAAATCTGAGTTATTAAATTATATAAGCTAGAACTGAAATTAAATACCGTGGTTGGGATTTGAATTTGGTTTTGAATGATGATATCCTTGATAAATTTCAGAACATAGTAGCCACAGTCGTTGTCATTCGGTTGACGGGGGCACTATAAAACCAAAAATAATAAATTAATTCTTTTAATTTTTTAATTTAAATTAAAAACTTGCATAAGGATTTTCGTAAATACCATTATAGATATCCATTTAGTCGTCCTGGATGATTTAGAAATTCGAGACTTGCCTCCATGTAATCCTCGATGAATTAGCAAAGCCCTGAGTGCAAAATCAAACAATTTCATTGAAGTAAAGGTTTCGAACCATCACATATATATAGATAACAATAAATGCATATATATACTTACTAATTGTACGTATCCCTCATTTTTGTGATTGTTTAAATGCATATACAAGGGATCTAAATAGTACACCGTGTCCTCTTTGGGATTGATCACTAACAATACCCAATGACCCCTGCAAAAATGTGGCCAGTTAGGAAATCTTAAGCAGCTAATCACATTTCATAAAAGTTACTATCGTTAATTAAATTAAATGACTCACACTACATTGCAAGGTGACAAAAACAAGGTCTCATCCTCTGGCTTTGCCAATGCCAAGCGTTCAGCTATATATTCTTTTATTTCCAGAGTCAAAGTGCATATGTGTTCGTTGTGGGCATAGAAACACAAACCTGGGTCCGTTCTTCTGGGATCAGTATCTCACGGTACAAGTACCTTAAATTAAAACATGTATACAAAGAAATGAAAAGGAGAAAAACTGAAAATGAAAAAGCAGGACAAAGTTTGATGTAATTGTATAGGTTGTATACTTCAAAGTTGTATAGGTTGTATACTTCAAAGTTTGATGTAGTACCTGAGATATACGCTAATAACAGTCTGTGATAACCATTCATGATTAAGAATTTCTCCAATCTCGGAACCTTCACCACCAAGCTCTATTGTGTGCTCATAACCCTGAATTTATGGCTCCATTGGTATGGCAATGTTTCCTCTATCTGCCATCCATGTTAACACATGGACTCTAAGAAAGGTTATAAAATCTGCACTACCATGAGTTATAGGAGGCTGGGAAGGCTAATGTTTGCTCTTGTTCTTTAATGGGGATGTAACTGACCCTTTTGTTTGCTCCTTGCCAACTATCGGAGGTCTAGGGGAAGGTTGGGGTTTGCCCACATTCTTGCTAGCTTTGTGCTCTGGCACTTTGCCCCATGTCCTTGACTTTGGATTTTGCGGGTATCTACATTTTTTTCATTGCAACACATTAATTAGTTAGTGACCACCTAATTTAATAAATATATGTAGTAAATGATAATGGATCACATACAACTACGAGGTGGCTTGGCCATGCCACATAGGTACCTATTGCTTGTTCCACTGTCATCACATCTGCATTCACAAGTGGTACATGCAATGGTGCATCGCCCTCAATTGCAAACTCAACCACAACTTTTACATGACCTGCAGGTATTGGTAGTAATCTATGGGAGTATTGTTCTATACAGAAGGAATGCACTCAAGGTTGTACACAATTAATTAATGCTTCATAATTTATTTTTCTCTTCATTTCATTCTTACACATATTCTCAATAAACCTGTTGTTGGGATGCTGCTAGTAAAGCAAGCAAACCATACAAGCTACCACACTTGCATGACATGTAGGTTTATTGTCATGTATGGTTTTTTAGCATCAGACATGATATTCTTTCACTTCTTGCCTTGCTATACTGATCTGCTCTTTTTAGTTTTACTCTGTTTTCCTTTTACAATTTTATCAAATTCATGTGGTACTACTTATGCAGGCAAAATGGTATTATTACATACTTCTTAGATTGGTTGATGTTCAAGCAAATTTTCTTGGTAAGTGTTTCTGTTGAAATGAACATATTTGTATTGGGATTGAGATTTCATGAGGAACCTATAGGTACCAAATTTAATTATCCAAATCTAGATTACTTCACTACTATAACTTCAAGTACTCAACCACTAATGAGAAATTATCTTTGCCAATAACATAATTGGACAAAATATAGAGTAATTCCTTAAGCCAATCTGTTCATATCTCACTAGTCAAGAGTATAAGCTTGCGGTTCCTCTGAAAGGTTAAGTTACAAAAGAACCATAAAACAGATGGAAGAAATGCTTCCTTAGCAGAAGAATATGGGGTCAGACATCTAATAATAGGCCAAAGATGAATGTACCAAGTGCCATCAAATTGGAACTAACCATTCACTGCTCAGACACCATCCAAAAAACCAGCTATAAATAACAAGGCATACATATTACATACCCACAATCCACTCCCCTCCTCTTACCGAATTATATAATAATAATAATAATAATAATAATAATAATATAAAACAAAAAACATTTGGCAATGTCGCCACCATGCGACAAAAACATCAGAAGCAGCAGGTCATGCTCTTTTCAACCACAAATTAAAAGAAATGAACCCACCACACAAGATGCCTTTTTTGCTTAGACCAGTAACTATAATCATTTGCTGAGGAAACCCAGTTCAAAGAAGAGAAGAAAAGATCAAAACCCACTTAAAGAATTTTAAACAAAAATAAAATTGCAAACTTTAATAACAGCTAACATGGAATGGAATTTGAGATAGAATCGTTTACGATACAAGAAACAATCAATAAAAAAAATCTAATTAACAATAAGAAGCAGCATGGTCTGAAAATTTTATAAAAGATGGAGGTGGGTGTGTAGAGAAAAGGAGTTACGAACCTGTAAATTAGAATCGAATAGTAAAAAATCAGAGTGATCGAATCTGAAAGAGCGAAAGCAACAGAGAATGCTAAAGAGGAGGAGGAGGAGGAGTTAGTTTAAGAGGAGGAGGTGTCCAAAGCAACTATCAAGAAGATAACCATGGTTCAAAAAGCCACATAAAGGCACCATCCAACATAGAGACTACAATCCCAATCAGAAAATAAATCTTAAACCACTACTCTAATTCTATACCCTCACTCTCTCACTCTATACAGCTCATTGTTGAGGAGAAAAAAACACATATAATCAAGGCCAACTCATTAAACAAACTAAGCGTGCACATTGTGCAATCTTCTCAACAGTTATGAAATCATGAAATTCAATTGTCATCTACTTAAATAGCCAACAATAGCATACACCAAAAGATAGCAATAAAAATCCATAAAAATATTTTCAATTCAGAAGTTGGATCAATTTCAATAAAAATTAACAAAATATCAATCTAGTTCAGGCTTTGGTTTAATTACTCTTAAGGAACATGCAAGAACTCACCACCTGAACAGGGTTTGGGAGCACCACAAACATCATTGCCAGCACCAAACCCATCCATTGAAAAATGGAAGATAAAACCAAATAACAATGATGGTCAGCATTTACACATGGTAATTATTGGTAGCATGCCCCCTATTTTAGTACACTCCATTTCAATTTCGTATTTGTACATACACTGATTAGCATAAACAACCATTCGTACATGCTAATTGATTTAACTTATCAAACAACTCATCTTTAAAAGTTTAAATGTTGAATTCTGTAAAAATTTTAGCATTAATCTTGAATAAATCAGAGAGAAAGGTTGTTAATCTGAAGCAATAATACACCCTTCGTGGGGGAAAAAATCAAATGGCAATGCAAGAAAACAACAAACTCAAACCAGATATCCGCGATGAGATATCCTTGATAGCTAAGCATCCACCCAAAATGATGGAATTTAGAACTTGACCAATTCTAAAAAGTCAGTATGCTTAAATTAGTCATGTCACTCTACATAAAGTATGCATTCTCCGTGCATCCACACAATAGCCATTTGAAAAACAAATGCAAACTTTAGTTAACTTATTCAGGAACCCACCACAAAGAAAATTCATGCATAAAATTAAAACTAAAACATCTTATCTAATAATACATATGGATTTAAATCAAAATTGCTTTACATACCAAATTGCCAAGTATTCCCGAAAAGCTTTTGAATATTTAATGCTGCCACTTCATCCTTCGATTTTCTTACCAAACCGAACAATTGCAAAGAACCTAAACCTTACCGACTTCTGTCTCATCCATGTCATTTTCTAAAACGCAGCTGTATCGTAATGTAAATCAGTTCTGTGAGTGAAATAAGTTTTAATTCAGTACAATAAGTTGATAATAAGTCATGCTCAATGATTAACAATAAGTGGTACTAAATTAGAGTTGGCACTCAACACATCAGAAAATGCATATTCGTAATAAATTATTTGACAGCATAGAAGACATAACAAATGGCAGAAAAGGCAGCTCCTCCACTTTCAATCATAGTATATTATTCCATTCGTAATAGACATTTGAAAGGTTTGATGTTTCAAAAAATAATCAATGAGAGATTTGGATGGATTGCACATTGAACTACCATGTTGCAAGTTGCAACTAAGGAACAATATTAGAAAATAAAAAGAAAAATTATTTGTTAAAAAGTAAAGATACCGGTCCCTTGATGGTTATTCCTGGTTGAGTTCTCTTTAATAGAACAACATGGGAATACTTGTTTCACCAGTAGCTTTTAAAACTAACGGTTTCCAAACAGTATTAATCATGTGTTAATGCTGGATAAAAAGAAAAAAGCCAAGAAACTAAAGCCTAGCAAACGCAATGGCTTGATCAGGATAGGTTGCCAAGAATGGAATGAAATCCCAACAAATAAAAGTGCCCCCCCTGCACTATAAAATATTCCACCCACCCCTTAACCCTCGACAAACAAACCAAGTGTTTCATCTTCACCAACCTCCTCATGTCTATGACTTGGAAGATGTTTGTGGTCGTACTGACCTCCCTTTTCCTCCACCACCGCTAGCAACCTATTATCCCCCACTCATTCCATCCCTGGTTCCTCCTACCTTACCCTACCCTCCAGTAAAATTAAAATAAAATAAGCAGAGGTGTTAACGCAGAGGATGTTGAAGAAGGGAAGAACCAAGCTCCAAGTGAGTGAAGGGGTTCGAAAGAATTAGGGATTACCTGGAGAAGGTCCATTCATGGTGGAACTTCTATGTTATCTTTGTTGGCGGAGATTCTGAATGAAACGCACCAGTGGTGAGAGACGGCGGTTGTGTGGCGACCGTGAAACGCACCAGTGAAACGTGCGGGCTGTGCGACGGTGGTGTGTGGTGGCCGTGCAACGGTGGTGGTTCGATGGTGGTTATGGGGGTCGCAAGGAGAGGTTGTGCCGGTCGCGAGGAAAGGTTGTGAGAGTCGTAGGAGCTAGGGAGAGGGAGATGGTCGCGTGAAATTTTCGAGAGTGAGGTGTGGGAGGAACAATTATTTTTAGGATAAGGAATATATAGCGCTTCCTTATAGAAGCGCTATCTTAGGTAATGAATAGATAGCGCTTCCTCGAACAAGCGCTATCTATTAATTCCAAAAAGATAGCGCTTTCTTAAGGAAGCGCTATCTATTCCTACCAAACAACTTTTAGTAGCGTTTCCTTGGGGAAACACTGTCTTAGGTTATATCTAAAATAGCTTTTCCTTAAGGAAGCTCTATTAAACGTCTTCCGCCTCTCTTTTAATAGCGTTTCGATCGAAACGCTATTTAAGATGCGTTATTAAAACCTTTTTTTCGTAGTAGTGTGTACCACCCACTGTCTTGATGTCCACCAATGGTTTTGCCATGTGTTTAAGCATGTGTCGGGATGACTTTTCAAACTGACCTATGGTCAAACTTGTATATGCTTAGTATCCTGCCTTGGAAATACATTTATATGAGGGTATTTTAGTAGTATATTTCCATCAAAATGCGTTAATGTAATAAATAATATTTAAGTTGGTGTTTTATTTTATTATTGAGTTATGTTATTTGAACACCTAAATTTAGACACCCAAGTGACACCCCACTCACAATTGCATACTATAGATATACTCTATCTTAACATCTCCATCTCACCCACACTCACATCACTCTACGGTGTCTATGCAGGTGTTCAAATAACATAACTCTTTCTTATTTACGGTTTAAATTTCTTTTGGCAAAAAGGAGAAATTGTCATTCTCGAACTGATGTAACAGCATTTATGATGTTTAAAGGTTGTGCTTCGTCGGACACCGCCGCCTTGTAGTTGGTCGTGGGTAGTGTTCTTATATGGCATGAGTGGCGGTCCGGTCGGGTTTAGCAACCAAGGGTGTCGTGCATCACCAAATGCAAGTTTTATCGCAACGGATGCTATGACTTTTGTTTTGCTGAGGTGTAGATAGTTGTAAGATGTTGATGTTGGGTATTTTATCGTGGCCGCAACGAACTAGTTGTGAGTAACAAACGTTGGTGACGAAGCCGATTGAGGATGGGTAGGCGTCAGAGGTGCTCTGCTTTAAATGTTGTATTGGTTGCTCTTTGGGGGATTACTTTCGTCCGAAATTTTGTTGTCCGTTGTTCACGATCTCGGAATCTAGACATTACAAAGGGGGGCGTTTCTATAGTACGGATGAGTCTAATGTTGTTCCTCGGAAGGGCGGGTGGCAGTGAGAACAGCGACCACAAAAATTCTCATCACCCCTCTTCAACACCCATTTTTTTATAGCCTTACCCATCTTCAACACTCATTTTCACCATAACCTCCATTCCACCAAAATCACAAAAACTAACCCAAATCCAATAACCAGAAACAAAAGAGAAATAAAAGGAGAGTCCTTGCCCTGTTCTTCCCCGCCGGCCACCACCCGAGCTCCGCCGCATCCAAAGACTTCCATCACCACGGGAAGGCGCCGCTGCCGCGTCTTAGCCCACTCCATCGTATGCTGTTCAGCCTCCCATCGCCGCTCACCCGAAACCACCCACCGTCACGTAACCCCGACCTCACCTCCATCACCTCCCGCAACGCGCAGCAGCAGAGCGACCATCACACATCCGCCGCCGTGCCTCGCCTGAGCCGTCGTGACGTCCTTCACCCATGCGGCAAAGCCCCTTGGTCCTCTGTACTCTGTTTTCATTGGGAACGCTTGGAAAAGACCAGAAGCTTTCCTTTTTACTTGGGTATGAGGGAGTAGAGTTTTTTTTATTACGTATTAGGGAGTAGAGAGTTTTAATTTGTTAAAATTAATCACTGTATTTTGATATTAAGGAATACGAAAGTGAATGGTATGATGTTCACTACTACAAAAAAGGGCTTTAATAACACTTTTTTTTGCCTTTAGTAGCGCTAACAAGCACTAACTATTCACCCGTTACTAAAGGTGGAGGAGAAAAGATAGCGCTCAAATAAGCGCTATCTATTCCCAACTTTAGATAGGGCTTCCTTGAGGAAACACTATCTATTCCACCTTTTTTTAATTATTATTTACATTATTTTCTCCATTTTTCTCTACACTCAAAAAAATCAATACATCAAACAACAAAATCATCAAGCAGCTTGAGATCAAAGATAAGAAAGAAATCAAGAACACCAAGAAATTCTTGGAACCTTAAACAAAAATCAATTATTTCAAAATATAGGTTACAGAAACCAAAATACAAATATACAAAGACACAAAGGAATCCTAAATTATAGCAACAAGAAACCCAAAAAGCCTAACATCAAAGAGTTTTCCTCTAGCTTTTTCCTAATCAAAACTAACATATGCGTTTTAGATCCTTCATTGTTCTTCGAGTACCAAATGGTCCTTTGCGTTTCAGATCTCTGCTTCTTTCTTCTACATCGTTTCAGATCTCTGCGTTTCAAAAACTCAAGGAACTCCTTTTTAGATCTCGCTATGTTTTCTTTCCACTACGTCGTCTCCAATTCATATCTCCTTTCACAAACAGAAAAAATTAAAATGAATAAAAGAATAAAAATTAAAAAAGACAAACAGATCTGGTTACAAAACTATAAACGTCAAGAACAGTGACGGCTTGCAACGCGCGAACGGTGGTTGTCCTCGGAGTCGGAGCGGCAAGGGGCAAGGGGTTCTACTCGCGGTGACCGACCGAATGCTGTGTTGCGAAGGAACTACAGGTGTGGTTACAGTTCTGCTCTGGTCGTGGCGGTTCTGGCTTAAGAGGGCGGTGCGTCTCGTGAGGCTCGACGGAGGATGAACCAGAGAAGTGGTGGCGGTGGACCTGGGCGTGGGTGGACCTGGGCGTGGGCAGTGACGAGGAGTGGTTGCGATCCTGCTCTGGTCTGATGATGGCGAGGAGTGACGAGGAGTGGTTGTAGATCTGATGATGGCGAGGAGTGACGAGGAGTGGTTGTAGATCTGACGAAGGCGAGGCTCGACGACAGATGAACCAGAGGAGTGGTGGTGGTAGGCAGTGACGAGGTTGGTGTAGGAGAGGAAGATGGCGGCTTGGAGGCTGGCAGAGTGAGGCGTGAACTTTGCTGAGTGAGGAGTGAACTTTGGCAGAGTGAGATTTTTTGGGCAAGTGATCGCATGAGTGTGGTGTGAATTTTTAGAAGGAGGGGGGATTATGGGTTGGAGGGAACCGGTTTATTTTAGGAAAGGAATAGACAACGCTTCCTTAAGGAAGCGCTATCTTAGGTAAGGAATAGACAACGTTTTCTCAAGAAAGCGCTATTTATTTCCTTATCTAATATTGCGCTCTTTCAAAGAAGCGCTATCTATTCTTATTCATCAACATTCAATAGCACTTCCTTAGGAAAATACTGTCTTAAGATAAGGAATAGATAGATATTAAAAGTCTTCTGCCTATTTTTCAATAGCGTTTTTTATTAAAAACGTTATTGAATGTGTGCTGTTAAAACCCTTTTTTGTAGTGGTGGTACAATATATTTGACCAAGGGATTGGTATAACGAGGGTTGAAAAGTTAGAATATACAGCTGGCAACATAATTGGCCAAAGGAATGCCATGTGGGTGGCGCGTGGTGCACCATAATCACAGTTCAATTGATTTAAAGGAGGCGTGACTTAACAAGAATGGAATTAAAGCTCCTCAATTAGCAACGACATGGAAAACAAAGTTACTAAATAACGGGAACAGATTATTACATAGTAAGATACTAATAATCTACATATTTATTTGAGCAAACAGACCAATCCTGCAGAATCACACTAGGACCATAATAATAGACTTCATTCATCCTACCTTGTACTTGTAGACCCACGCCCAAATCTCCACATAACTCACAAGTGATGCATGCCATGTGGTTAGCACTGAGTCACAGGTAAATTCAAGTGGATCATCCTCTCTTACCCATTTAGCTATTTTATTGGACCACTAAACATAGAAAAGAAAAGACACGCAACAGAAAAAACGCCCTCCAACACAGTTATATAAACTGCACATTCCCCTTGACCTTACTCATTCACTCTTCTCACCTGCTTCTTGTGCAATCGCTTCCTCCTCTTTCTTTTCATCCGAGGCTTCTGTGTCGACTTTATTTTCCTCACTTTGCTCAGCCGGGGTTTCTTTGTTATCTTTGTCCTTAGCTTCAGACTCATCTGCCTTCTCTTCTTTAACAACATCTTCCTTCTGGGTTCCTGTCTCAGGCTCAGCACTTTCTTTGGTTTCCTCGACAACTTCTGTCTCAGCTTCTTCACTCTTAGTTTCCTCTTCAGTCTTCACAACTATTAGCTCTTCTGTGACTGTCACAGTCTCAACCTTGACTTCTTCTTCTAACACTTCTTTAGAACTCTCAACTTCATCTGAGGGCTTACCTTCTGGAGCTGCAGGTTCTGGGGCCTTAGCTTCTGTCACTGTCTCATCAACCTTAGCTTCTTCTTCCTTGGTTTGCTCTGATGCTGGTGTTGGAGTCTCGACAACTTCTTGTGTGATCTTCTCCTGATCAGTCTTCAACGATGCCTCAGTTGTGTCCTCTGAGAAGGCACTCTTTGCTGATACGACCTACAAAATCCAATTCCAATAGGGTTAGAATATTAGACGAAAAATCAAATGTTGTTTATTGGATCAGTCCTTAACTTTGACTCTGCTGAGAAAAAGCATGAGGTGGAGAACATGCAGTATAAATACTTCTTATCCTTCTAACTTGGGTAATTATTGGTTCCAGCCCCCCTTCTCATAATTGTTGCAATTTATGTCCTTATGTAAAAGTATCAACATTGTCAGATTACAAAAATTTGATGTTTGTTCTAACTTCTAATACTGAAACAGATTAATTAAGATTTGCATCTCAAGAATTTTATACTTTTCTATTTAATTTTCTGAGTGAAATGAGGTGTAAGAAGGGTCAAGGGAGTTCAATTTTATTAACAGAGCTATATATGATAAGCGGTCAAGTGGCTGTATCAAAAAAGATAAATGCACCCTTCCATTTTACTGGCTCAAGTGACATGAATTTCAAGAAAAAAGAATGATGGTTAGAATACTGCTAGCTAAAGAAAACGAATTACACTTTAATGTGGTTTCAGATCAAACTGAAAACAAATAAAAGAAAATAATGATGAGACAACAAAAGGAAGGACATATATTTGGTGGTTCTGACCAACCAAGTGAATAAATGTTGAAGAGTTACCTCAACAGTGGCCATTGGAATACCAAAGAATATGCAATTGCTTCTAAAAGAGGAAGGTTGAGAGTGATAAAGGAAACTATGCTTTTGGTTGAAAAATATGAGCACTGAGATTGGTTTATATGGAGGTAGAGGCCTCAAGTTGCTGAGAGAAAACAAGAGGTGGGGGCACTTCAAGAATCTTGGGATTTGACGCCTTATTCACTTAATGCAACTAAGCATGTTTGGCCATAATGGTGGCAAAGGCTTAGAGATGAGGTTATACTATTATTTTATAATGCTTGTTTTAGATCTCTCAATTGGGAGGATGAATAATGGAGGATGATTTTTCATCTAAGCCATCATTTTCTTTGGTTCTGAGCTTCTGTGCTTTGTGCAGTCGGATACATTTAGTCATTTTTGAGTGGTAAAAGAAGAAGAAAAAAATAACAATGTGGGTAAAACAAAATGGTCCTATTAACTAATTTGATTAGTAGTAAATACATTTTTTACTTTTGCTTAATTGTACTTTTGGTCCCCCTATTTTAGTGTTTATGCGATTTTGGTCCCCAATTTTTTTTCGCTCGATTTTAGTCCTCACATTTTAAAAATGTGCATTTATGCTTTATAATTAGTAGTGTCATAAGTGAATGCCAATTTGGAATGCCAATTATTAGATGTTAACTTAATGAATGGACAAAAATTGTACATTTTTAAAATGCGATGACTAAAATCGAGCGGAAAAAAATGGAGACCAAAATAACCCAAACACTAAAACAGGGGATCAAAAGTACAATTAAGCCTTTTGCTTTTATTTGTTTGTCATGTTGAAAGATTCAGAATTCATTGTATTATGATAAACAAAATAAAACTATTTTTAGCTTCATGTAAGTTATTGTTATGTACTGTGGTTATAGTTAAATTCCTTATTGGATTTTTTATACTACTTTTATATTTCAAGATTCCAGGGCTCTCTTCTTTTATATTTTACTTTCTCTTCATGACTTGCATTGTGATTTATTAAGTTCATTGACTAAAATGATTTGGTTTTGAATGGTTGATCATGTAAGATCGATTGTAGAGGATATTCATATGTAAAAAAAAAGTCATGGTTTTACTTTTAACCGTGACAAATTAGTGTAAAACTATCACTAAATTAGAAAATAGAAATGCATGCACTACAGTTATCGAACAAACAATTAAATTATATTTTGAATAATATAGCGGTGATTTTATTTTTTGGGGTGATCTTGGATGTCAAACAAAGGAATAAATTAATGGAGAGAAGGGTGGGTCCGTAAGCGTAAGATAGCTGGCATTCCAGAGCTCACCTGTGGCCTTTGACGCAAACAACAAACCGTCGTTCATGTAGACTTTGTGGGCTCTGGTCGGCTGGTGGGCCAATGGGCCCCAGATATTGGGCCCTGCAAGGATATTCACAAATAGTTACCGTATCTATCACCAATGGATAGCTGACACGTGGACTTCACGTCACCGACCACGTAGTCATTTTGTGGCTGGCTGGACTTTCTTTTCGTTGATTTGATGTAATAATCGCAAAATAGAAAGAGGTGAATCATGGCACATTTGACATGCCCATGGGTTAAGATTTGTTAAACAGCTGCAAAGGATTCCTTTGCCTACAAAAAATAGAATGATGAAACCTAAGAATAACAATTATGCATCACATCACCATCGGAATTACTTACCAAACAGACACACACGTTAAAATAAAAGTAACCCTACAAGTTTTTTTTTTTTTTTTTGGTGAAACCCTACAAGTTGTAAATCTGTTAAACAAATGGGGAAAAAAGTTATTATTGCTAATGCAGTTCAATGAGTTTGTCAAAATGATATTTTTCTTAAATTATCCTCGACCACCAAATAGTTAAATAGTTTTAATGAATCTTTTATCAGTATTTTTATTGTAAAAACATTGGTATACTTTTATCCCCAGACTTTAACTCATGAATGATTTTGGTCTCTATTATTTTTTTGAAGCACATTTAATCCTCAATTTTTTGAAACAAGTCCACCTAAATTTATTTATTATATTAAATATTTATTATTATATTTTAAATTAAAAAAAAAAAAAAGAATCCGAAGTCATCATCTTCTTCCCTTTCTTTCTAGATCCCCTTTCTTCCTTCCATCTCCCAACCCTTTCTCCATCTCCTCCGCTTCTACAACGTAAGCTCAACAGAATCTACAACGGATGTCGTTTCACAAATATTGTATTTAAACTTGAAAGTGGTTCTTTTTCTTTGAGGAGAAAATGGGTGCGTGGCTTTTCTTTTCAATCCCATATTAATGTTAGCTAGCTGCTAGTGCCACCACTAGGTAGAGATGGTCGATTTTCAACATTCCACCTGAAAATACAATCAACATGATCTCTTTTTTTTTAGGTGAAGCGATCAATTGAGAATGCCTCTATACATGTACAAATAAGAAATCACAACCCCATTCAAGTCTCAAATAAGAAAGGGGTGGACACCATGAGGTTCTGTTGCTCTCTGATGGGAATGGAATCTTCACTAATAGGCTATTGGATGTGAGCTTGATTACGTTGTGGAAGTGGAGGAGATGGAGAAAGGGTTGGGAGATGAAAGGAAGAAAGGGGATTTTTTTTTTTTAACTTTTTAATTTAAAATATAATTAATTATTATTATTTAATATAATAAATAAATTTAGGTGGACTTGTTACGTGGCATTACATCTGTCATATTGGACATAAATGGATGGAAATTGGATAAAGGAACTAATTTTGTAAATTTCAAAAAATTGGGGGACCAAATGTTAGGGGTGTTCGCGGTTCAGTTTGGATCGATTTTGAGGTAAAAAGTCATCCGATCCAAAGATAAAAAGAGTATGTGGTTTGGTTCGGTTTGGATGATTTCCTTAGAAAAATCTGATCCGATCTGATTAAATGTGGTTTGGATCGGTTCGGTTGATTCGGTTTTTACCGACACATAATTATATATTTATATTACATCAAAGTATCAAGAATACAAGTTAAATTGAACAAAATCTTAAATATGTATATACTTGTTTATATATTTATGTAATAACATTTCGTAAAACATGTACAAAATAAATAAATATTATTGTAAACTAGTTCTACAACATATTTTTTATGTTTCAAACTTAGAAATAATAAAAACTTATGTCAAATCAAACTAGAATGTATAAGTAGGGAAAAAACTAACAAATAAAAAAAATCAATAATACAAAAAATCGAATAAATATATATTAAATTTTATATATGCGGTTTGGTTTTGATTTATTCGATTTAAGAAAAAGGGTCCAAAATCTGATCCGATCGGTTTTCACAAAATAAGATCCATAAAAATCCAATAGAAATAAGTTTTTCTCGGTTTTTGGTTTTTTTGGATCGGTTTTCGGTTTTCTTTTGGATCGGTTTGGATATGAACACTCCTATCAAATGCGCTCGAAAAAAAAACAATAAGAACCAAAATCGTATATGAGCTAAAGTTGGGATCAAAAGTACAATAAAGCCAAAAACATTTAAGGATTTCATGCCAAAAAATGTGCTGAAAATCTTAATTTCATGCCATATTTAATAAGAATAAGCATTTTAAAAAAAATTTAAGATTCACCTCGATCTCACCAATAATAATCTTTGAGACTTTGACAAATTAAGTGAGATAAATAGTAATTATAAAGATTTAAATTTTCTTCAAGTTATGCTGCTATGGGCTTTTTACAAAATGAATTTAATTCAATATTCATTCATATAATTTACAAAAGTAATAGGGGACCAAGTGTGGGCTGAGCTATCATTTATATGCAGATTAAACAAGTTTTTGGACAACCAATTCAGGGCAATAGACTCCTAATCTCGAACAGTTGAACCCAATATCTACTGGTCTACAGCCATGAGAAATTGTTTGTGCCGTGCCCTACCAAAAATATGTGGCAAAGTATTGTGAGAATTAAGCCAATATATGTGGCAAAATATGTATATGAAATTAACCCAATAATCAAAGGTGTATTAGAGAGAAAAATGAATATCACAATAATCAAGAACACTCTAATCTTACACACACTTACAAAGAAGAATTAGAGAGAAAAAGGAATTTACAAACTGAAATTTCTTTTATTCACACTACAATTACACACACTTTCACTTCACCACACCACTTCTCTACACATTACACAATATGGCACTTACACTACATTTGCACATTAGCATATCTATTTATAATAGAGCGCTTACACATTAGTTACAACTAACTAATTCTTTAACTCCCTAACAAACTCAACAACTAATACAACTAATATTTGAATTATCTCTAATAGAGAGAGTGTTGAAAATAGTGTGTGTTGCCGGCACTTTTCACATCCTAAATATCATCTCATTTTAGTAGGTGGCTTTTCTATAACAATCTTATTCAAGTAAATGCCCTACCATTTAAATAAAAATTGATTATATGAGCAACTCCTGTTTAAGCAAAAAATATTATGTGTCAAACTATTTTTCAAAAATTATATAGATGACAAAATCATAGTATGTACTATGTGCGTCAGGGAAGAGAGCTTTCAAAAGTTCCCATTCAAAGTGAGAAAATTGAGAGAAGTTTTTTTGGTATTTTGAGTGAAAGATATTCCTTTTCTCTTAATCATAGAAGTGTATTATTTTAGCCAAGTAGATGATGTTTTTTATTTGAATTATATCTTTTCATATTATACTGAAGGTACTGCACATTTAATAAGAAAATTCGATATGGCATACTAAGAATTTATAAATAAATAAAAAAATTGAAGGTTCTCAACAACATAGCATTTTTTGTCACCTCGCCAGAGTCAATGACTCAAGTTACTATGTTTTGCGTAACAAACATTTCGGATCACCACATGACCATTTCCCTAAATTACCCAAAATTTTCTGTCTCTTCTCCTGAAATTTTGAACAACCCACCAAAGAAAGAGGGTAGGAGATTTTCATCATTGTTGGGGTTATGTGATTGTGAGACACAGACTGTTATTGCTTTTTTCGGTTTCACTTGAAAACATTTTTTGTATTATTGTTGCCTTACATAATTTTGTATTGCCAAATGCCATTTTGTTTGGCGGGGGGTTTTCTCTCTTTTGGTGGTGCATTTGGTCACCATTGTCATTCCCTGTGACTCTGTTGATGAGTTAACCACCTTTGCTGCTGGGGCTGTTTCAAGTTCCAAAGATCAAACCATCATTAATTATGGGGTTTTATGAAAACAAACAACAAAGTGGAGAGAAAAGTGAGGCAGAAAATGAAGAACATCGTAAGAGTGAAGGTGAGCCTTTGAGCAGGCAGGTGAGTGAGTCTTCTATCTATGCAACTGATCAGGATGATGACGACGAAGATGGAACCAAAATAGAGCTTGGTCCTCAGTGCACTCTTAAAGAACACCTTGAGAAAGATAAGGTTTGCATTTTTTTGTTTTGTCTCTGCCCGAATAATTATATGCTGTTTCTTAATTGCTTTCTTCCTTATTTATTCTTTGTTGGATTCTGGGATTGTAGGACGATGAGAGTTTAAGGAGATGGAAGGAACAACTTCTTGGGAGTGTGGACGTCAACAACGTTGCAGGTACATACATACATATGTTACAATTATAAGCTAATTGTATTATTCAAATTTGCATGGTTTTATATATATATATAAAATATTAGGCTTCTGTGCTGCTGCTACTTATATATCACAACAATGTTAACAAGTGTAACTACAAGGAGCCATGCAAATTAACATTTTGAGGAATCATAATAATTTCAATGTAATCCATTAAAATATGAAGGAGAATGCTAACAAGTGTCCTAAGATACTCGTTAAGGATTTTAAAAAGGAAAATTTTCATGGGGGCTTCATGCACTTTGGTATGCTTAACCGGTGTCATTGGTTAGCATGAAGATTTCGTTTATATATATGTAAAGTGTTATTGTACTTTGTTCTCTTCGCTGTCCCTTTATCAATTAACTCAATGTTAATCTTTCTTTACACAACAGAAGTTCTTGAACCTGAAGTGAAAATTACCAGCCTGTCTATCATCTCCCCTGGTAGAGATGACATTGTTCTTCCTATTCCTGAAAATGGAAACCCAAAGGGTTTATGGTTTACTCTTAAAGAAGGTAGCCATTACCGCTTGAAATTCTCCTTCCAAGTCAACAATAATATTGTGTCTGGCTTGAAGTACACCAACACTGTCTGGAAGACTGGTATCAAGGGTAAGCTAGCTAGCTTTTTATGTCTATTTATTTCTTCCAAATTAAACTTGTAATGTATATAGTAATTATATGCAAACCCTGAAGCATTCTCTAATTAAGTACATGCAACAAGTCTCATTTCAGTGGACAGCTCAAAAGAGATGCTTGGAACTTTCAGCCCCCAGACAGAACCATACACACATGAGATGCCGGAAGAAGTCACACCCTCCGGGATTTTTGCAAGAGGAGCATATTCTGCAAGATCAAAGGTAACATGAGAAATGCTAGCAACACTTTCTCTTTCAATGAAATTTATATGCCTCCTACAAAATTTAAGTGGGACGTCTCGCATGAATTAACAAGACTTATTTCCAAAATAGTGAAACTGCATGAATTTCAAACAATAGAAAGGAGTGTATTGGTAAGATGGTGTTAGAGAGTGTTGCTAGCATATACATTTTTGTAGTTAGACGATATATTCGGATATTCCTATTTTGATGGCTGCTAAAGTATCTAGACTACCACTGTTTGTCCCATCAGTTTAATCTATATATAATTTAATCATTTTAGCAGAAAATAAAGGGCAGAAGAAAATTTTCAACTTATTTGTTTCATTGTTATTTATTTTGATTATGCTTTGTTCTTTATTCGAAGTATCGTTTTGAATCACTTATTGTGTAATTTTTTTTTTTTTTTGGTGAGAATCACTTCTTGTGTTAGTACAAGCAGAGGTTTGTTATTTTACTTTTTATTTATAAAAAAAATAAGTTTATTTCTTAATATAAGATTCTTTTTGGATAGTGGCTTGTATTGTTCTCAATAGTACTAAAGAATTATTAGTCATAAAATGTGAAATATGAGTGACTTGATGTGTTTGACCCTTAGAAAAGTCGAAACAGACGTCTAGACATAACATTTGTCCAAACACCTATTTGAACTTTCCAACATGAATCCAAACATACTTACTGTTTTATATAGATTCATGGTCAACCACACTAATGTTCTTTTATGGCTGTTAATGAATTAACGATACAACCATATGCTATTGTGTTTTTCCTCTTGCAGTTTCTTGATGATGACAACAAATGCTACCTGGAGATCAACTACACTTTTGATATTAGGAAGGACTGGGCTTGAACATAGATGCGGATCTTCACAATCTGCAATTGCAATTGTAACTCTCCTTCATTTGTAGTCAATATTTTTTTAATTTCTATTTCAATTATGTCTCGGTCTTTAGTTATTACATTCTGGCTTTTACTTATTTTTTATTGACTAGAAAAAATATAGAAAAGGAAGAATCTTTCTTTGATAATTTTCCCAACATGTGGCCTCTTTTTTATTAGCTCTTTGCTCCACTATTCTGGTCAATCTAAATCTGAAGACTACTAATCTTTTTGGCGGTCTGCTTGCTTTTGAGTCTTGAATGTAATTTGAAGCAAAGCCGTGGTGTGGGCTTTTCAAGCAATTAGGAGTGAAATGAAAGATAGATTCTCTTTTATAGAATGAGAGTTTTTCTCTTGCTTCAGCTGATGGCTGCTATATATGGTCTTTTGGCCCTTTTTGGTCGTCAAGGTTTCAGACTCGAGTCCGAAATCGAAATCTGGGCCGCGGCGTATTGGTTTTGACAGTCACCGAAACCGCATCGCATCCTAATTGCAGCCGCATCGATCACATTTTCCCATAATATCCGCGACGTAGCACAACCTCAATCGCGACCGTAATTTAAAACCTTTGTGTAATGTGTTTGTTGGAAAAGCAATTAAATTTCCAAATAAATGCAAGTGAGTGGGATTTTAAGAGATTAGTTGGGAAGGTGAAACACTTGACTCTTGGAGTCATATCATAAAGAGAGATTAGTTGGGAAGGTGAAACACTTGACTCTTGGAGTCATATCATAAAGAGAATTAGTTGGGAAGGTGAGACAATTAATGTCCACTAGTCACATTCATGAATGGAAGTCATGTCCCTTCACTATATAAATGGGTCATGTGAGGAAGAGTAGAATCATCCCAACCAAAGCAAGAGAGAGCAAGTGTGTGAGTGATCACTTGTAGAGAAAGTCTCTTGTGTGAGTGAGTGTTATCATTTCTTGTAACTTGAGTGTGGTACTTGAGTTTGTAGAGTGATACAAAAAGTGGGGTGGGTTACAAATATTGTAATCACATATTTGAGATAGTGAATACACTTTATTGGAGTGTTTCCGTGGACGTAGGCAAGAGGTGCCGAACCACGTTAAATTCTTGTGTTCTCTATATTTTTCTGTAGTGTATTTTTCTTGTGTTCTTACGATCCTTTATCTGTGTGAGAGATACCCAACAGTGGTATCAGAGCTATGGCCGGGAACACATCAAGGTTTGAGATCCCATTATTTGATGGGAAAATAAATTTTATGATCTGGCAGTGTACCATTCAAGATCTCTTGGTGCGAGAATGGTCTTGATCGGGGCTTTAGAGAAGGAGAAGCGAGATACCATGAAGGAAGAAGAATGGACAAAAATTCAAAAGAAGGCGAGAAGCACGATTCGGTTAGCTCTAGCTCCTGAGATAAAGCACAATGTGTTAAAGGAGACAACACCAACGGCTTTGTGGGAGAAGCTCCAGAATATCTATGTGTCGAAGTCGCTAACCAATCGTCTCTGTTTAAAGATGGAGTTATATCAACTCAAAATGGAGATGGGAGGAAATCTCCATGACCACATCAACAAGTTCAACCAGCTAGTAAGCCAATTGTTGAACGCCGATGATAAAATATCGATGAGGAGCAGGCGCTGCTGTTATTGTCATCACTACCAAGGTCCTACAAACCTGTGGTTCAAACGTTGCTTGTCGGGAGAACAACTTTGAAGATGGATGAGGTGACCGTCACTTTAAGGGAAAATGAGAGGATGATGAAAAACGAGTATATCAATGATGAAAGTGAAATAGCAATGGCGGAGGAATGCGAACGAGGGAGGAATCATTCAAGGAGGCATGATAGGTCAAGAGGAAGATCAAAATCGCAATCACGTCCTCAACGAGATATGACAAACGTGCAATGTTATTATTGCGGGAGAAGGGTCATTTGCAACTAAGGTGCACACAAATGAGGGAGGATTTGAAGAAATTAAGGATGATGAGAAAGGATGATGACAACTCTCAGACAAACGTGGTCAAAACAGCTGAAGATGAAGATATATTTTTAGCAACAACCGAGGATGTTGATAAATCAAATTGGGTGATGGATTCTGCTGCCTCGGAGCACATTTGTAGAGATCGAGCAATGTTTAACACCTTGAAAACTAATGAAGAGTTTGGCCATTTCAAGTTAGGAAATGGTGAAAAAATGAAGGTTGAGGGCATTGGCAGTGTGAGAATGAAGCTCCATGATGGTGCCATTAGAACTTTCCAAAATGTGAGGTTTGTACCTTCTGCAGTTGCCAATATTATTTCTTTGGGGGAGATGGCATCACAAGGGTACAAGTATATTGGTTCAAAGTGGGGATGCAATGTGTATAAGGGAAGACGCTTGGTGTTAAGAGGGCAGAAAAGTAAGAAGAACCTTTGCTACTTGGAAGGGCAAGCTTTGAGAAGGGAAAGCGGCTGTGATAGCAAAGGTGGAAAGAAGGTAAAATTTCTTGATGATGTGGAAATTTGGAAATTTTAATTGAGGGAGGAATTGTTGGAAAAGCAATTAAATTTCCAAATAAATGCAAGTGAGTGGGATTTTAAGAGATTAGTTGGGAAGGTGAAACACTTGACTCTTGGAGTCATATCATAAAGAGAGATTAGTTGGGAAGGTGAAACACTTGACTCTTGGAGTCATATCATAAAGAGAATTAGTTGGGAAGGTGAGACAATTAATGTCCACTAGTCACATTCATGAATGGAAGTCATGTCCCTTCACTATATAAATGGGTCATGTGAGGAAGAGTAGAATCATCCCAACCAAAGCAAGAGAGAGCAAGTGTGTGAGTGATCACTTGTAGAGAAAGTCTCTTGTGTGAGTGAGTGTTATCATTTCTTGTAACTTGAGTGTGGTACTTGAGTTTGTAGAGTGATACAAAAAGTGGGGTGGGTTACAAATATTGTAATCACATATTTGAGATAGTGAATACACTTTATTGGAGTGTTTCCGTGGACGTAGGCAAGAGGTGCCGAACCACGTTAAATTCTTGTGTTCTCTATATTTTTCTGTAGTGTATTTTTTCTTGTGTTCTTACGATCCTTTATCTGTGTGAGAGATACCCAACAGTGTTGTCTCTTACTTTTTGGTTCAAGCCTCACATTCTTTAACATAAATAACTGCTGTCATTGCTCAGTAGTATTCGAAAATCCGGGTTCTGCCATTGGTAGCTACATTTTTTTATTAGTTTTTGTTACATTTGCTTATAAAATTGAATAAACCACCGTTTAACATTATTTTAGTCCCTTTGTGCAGAAAATACATCAAATTACGGTTTTCTGGACAGAACAACAGAGCACTTGGAAAACCTGGCTCGGTGTCTTGGAAGGTTACAAAAACCTGATCAATTTTAATAGAGCGTGACTATTAGGCCTTTTATGACTTATGAGTACTCTTGAACAGCCCCTGACTACTATCATTTTGGTCTCCATCTTGGCTGCATTCTGTAATTGTCTAATTGCATCTATAGTTTACATATTATGGACATCAACCATTCAAAAGAATTATTAACATGATTTTGCCCTCAACCATGATGCAAATTATTATACTGAATTAATATGAGTCAACTTATTATAAGAAGTAGTTTTAACACAACAAATATTTAATTATTGTTGGCAAAGAAATGACCACATGCATGTTACGTTAGAGGATCATAATTAAGGTACAAAATCAAAATGTCACCTGAAACGGGACTTTTGGAGATTCACAATGAGTCATAGCAAATTAACATTAATGCTTCGAGTATATTGCTAAGAATATAATAAAGTTTTTATATATCTTTACCTAATTATTCAAGCTTTTGAAAGAGTTTATTCATGACATAATATTAAAACCTTTGGTTTAGAATTAAATTCTTGCTGTCTTTATTTATTGTTTTAAAAGTTGAATTTTAGCAGATGAAAAAAATGAGCTGTACATTTTTTTTATATATCCAGGCTCGTTTTAAAAATAGAATAAAGTTATTCATATTTTAAAAATAAGAGTCTCAAACGATTTTGATGTCATGAAGAGTGGGTATAGGCTCAAATTATCTCGAACCTGCCTTATGTTTCCAATTTATGTTTATGGAAGCTCTATTCACTCTATAAAGTGATAATACCCGATAATTCACACAATCAGTAATTGGTTTATTGGCCAAGACAGAGCAAATGAGGTAGTCTCTTGAAACCAAGTTAGAGAATATAGTGTGTGTTTGGATGAGCGTTTGATAAATGTGATTTTGGATAGAATTGATTTTGTAGAATTGATTTTAATAAAATTGAGTTTGAAGTGAAGTGATTTATGTTTGGATGTTTTTATTTTAAAAGTAAGTTTGATATAAAACTTAGTGTAATTTAAGGTTAGAAATCACGTTTGGGGCCAGAAGCTACAAATTCCTGCTTTGGGTTGAAAATGATTTTGGGGCTAGAAGCAATTTACAACCTTGGAAGCCAAACATCATTTTTTTCAGTCAAATTGCATTTGACCATTGGAGAAGCACTTTGGAGAGTCTTCACCATCAAACCAAACACACACATAATGTATTAGGATGGGACAAAAAGACCAGCCACTCTTGTGGTTTTGCCTTATAATATAGCTTCTAAGGCAGCTCAAAATGTCAACTTATTGCCATAGATTATTAAAAACTAAATAGGAATAAGGCTGCTTTAATGACATAATCACAGCTTTAAAAATAATAACAAAGCATGTCCTTTAATATAGAAGCACAACAAATCAAGTAGTTGTGTACCTCATGAAGTACAAATAGGTTTTTAATCCAAGAGACTAGACTAATACACCCAACTACAAACAATACTAATTAACTAGAGACTATGTGAACTTGATCATCAGCAATTTGTTATCCTCCAGGAAATTCCACCTGAGCATAAATGAGACTCGTCTGCATATGCTTCTCCTCTATGCAATATATAGCTGCATTTGGTATATGTTTCCTCAATTTCTTTCCCTCGATAAATTATATATATGAATTCTCTAATGGCTAGAAGGGCTACATCATTCATTATTATATGCATCAATATAAATTATGCAATCACACCCTTTACGAGAGGACGCGTAAAAGATTGGAAGACCCACCAAATCCAAGGGTTTATAGAATCAGTCTGATAGGGCTATCCTATCTGCCAGTCACATTGACAACAATCTCTCATCTTCTCACTTTTACAAATACTTGTTCTGGTCTTCCTAGGCGTAGACCCATCTTGAATAGTTCCTTTTGCTTCCCATTCAACAAGACAAGTTGAGGAATATCTTTTTGAGAAAACCATTCTTTCTGTATCTTAATTTGCAAGCATATGTATATGTTGCATTAGTCTTTTTGAGTTTAAGAAAATATTATTTTAATACTTGAATGGTTGAATATAAACATCACTAATACTTTTCTGTTTGAAAACGCAATCAATTAAGGTGGACTTGTGTTGACACATAAGCTATTGGGAGTAGCTTTCTCTTTCTCGTCCAAAATGTGATTATGTTTGTTTCTAACATGATTATAAACATATATGTTCGAGCAAGAACAATAATCCGAGAAGTATCTCGGGAGCTGGAAATTGTTCGGCCAGACAGAATGTGATATTCCGCTCCTATGTATCCCGGTTGGGAATCAAGGCTCACGTAATTCTAGGTTCGATCTGTTTTGATCAAGGCTTTGGAGGTCGGCCTCCGAGTTGGCTCTCATGGAGGAGAGGGGTTGCCCCAGCAAGAAGTCGAGCACTCAAAGTGTATGAATGGTGTATCGAGAAGATCCTCTACCTGAGGGATATGCCTGGTATATATAGGGTAAGGGCGACTATGAGCCATTATGGGTGATTATGTGTAGCATTAATGTGGGCTGTTACAAAGTCGTTATGATGACCGTTTCTGTTGCTTGATTGGCTGTCAGATAATCCGAGTAGATGTTTGGACTGAGTTGTGGCTGTCAGATAATCCAAGTAGTTGTTTGGGCTGAGTTGTGGCCTAGGACGGATCCAAGTAGTTTGTCTGGGTCGAGTTGTGACCCAGGCATCAACATAAGTCCCCCAAGCTCCGAGCCACGTGTGGCGAAGGAGTTTTAAGGGTTAAGTCAGATCCGAGTTGTCGCCCAGGCATCAACATAAGTCCCCCAAGCTCTGAGTCACGTGTGGCGAAGGAGCTTTAAGGGTTAAGTAGGATCCGAATAGTTGTTTGGGCCGAGTTGTGACCTGGACAACAACATAAGTCCCCCAAGCTCCAAGGCGCATGCGGTGAAGGGGCTTTTGAATACAAGCGGATCCGTCGAGTTATTTGGGCCGAGTTTTGGTCCAGACATCAACATAGGAGCCCCAAGCTCCAAGGAGCATGCGGCGAAGGGGATTTCAATTACAAGTCGGTCCGTTGAGTTGTTTGGGCCGAGTTGTGGCCCAGACATCAACATAAGTGTTAGAATTTCTCTTTATGTACTTCGAGATCGTTTTTTTATTTTTTCAAGCTTATCTAATATGATTGTGGCATTCGTACATTGTCGAGCCGATACTCGACTTTTTCCCGAGTTGTTGTTGGCTCGGTTTTATTCCGGAGTTCATACTCAAGGTGATCTTATACTAGTTTTATTGTTGTGTTCACACTCAGACGAGCTCATGCTCGGTTTGGTCCTCGAGTACACACTCAGACGAGCTCAGGCTCGATTTTATTTCTGAGTTCATACCCGGACGAGCTAATGCTCAACTTTACTCCCGAGTTCATACTAGTACGAACTCATGCTATGTTTTATTTACGAGCTCGTACTTGGACGAGCTCCCTACTCGACTTTGGATTGACCGAGCTCATGCCCAGACGAAATCTCTGTTTGACTTTGGTTTGATCAAGCTCATGCTCGGACGAGCTCTTTGTTTTACTTTGGTTTGGCCGAGCTTATGCCCATTTGAGTTCTCCACTCGATTTTGATTTGGCCGAGCTCAAACTAGGACGACCTCCGTGCTCGATTTCTCTTTATGTGTTGAGATGATGCCCGGGCAAGCACAGAGATCAGACTTTATCCGAGAAGTGTCACGAGAGCTAGAAACTTAGTATCCCAGGTGATCTTGCCTCTTAGCTCTGATTAACCTCCTATTTATAGGACTAGAGTCCAACGTCAGTTAGCTCCTTCTCCGCCGTAATTCATGCCCGAGTTATTCTTATTTATTTGCATGTCAGTTATCACTGATCGTGCGTTGCCTTGTTTCTGGTCGTTTTTCTTTAGCTCACGTTTTAATCATGCGGACAAGTCTTCCCTTTAATGTTGACTTTCCCACCTCTAGAACGACCCAAGTTCTGTCTTCTAGCAAACCAGGAGGCCCAGAGTTCCTTTGAGTTATGGTCTGGACTTATTTCCGAGCCGTGGCTTGGGCTTAATGTGCTGATAAGTGACCTGTTTTCCGAGTTGTTGAACTCGCCTTCAGGGATTTTGCACTGTGAAGCGACCCGATATCCGAGTTGTTGAACTCGTCTTTAGGGACTTTGTACTGAGAAGCGGCCTGTTACCCGAGTTGTTTGAACTCGTCTTTAAGGACTTTGCACTGAGAAGCTGCCCGTTATCCGAGTTGTTGATGAACTCGTCTTTAGGGACTTTTCACTGAGAAGCTGCCCGTTATCCGAGTTGTTGATGAACTCGTCTTTAGGGACTTTTTGCTGAAGAGCGGCCCGTTATCCGAGTTGTTGTTTGAACTCGTCTTTAAGGACTTTGAGCTAAGAAGCTGCCCCATTATCCGAGTTGTTGATGAACTCGTCTTTAGGGACTTTTGGCTGAGAAGCTGCCCGTTATCCGAGTTGTTGATGAACTCGTCTTAAGGGACTTTTCGCTGTGTTGATGAACTCGTCTTTAGGGACTTATGTTGATGAACTCGTCTTTAGGGACTTATGTTGATGTCTGGGCCACAACTCGTCATATGTTGGAAATTGTTCGGTCTGACAGAATGTGATTTTTCGCTCCTACGTATCCCGGTTGGGAATCAAGGCTTACGTAGTTCTAGGTTCAATCTGTTTTGATCAAGGCTTTGGAGGTCGGCCTCCGAGTTTCCTCTCATGGAGGATAGGGGTTGCCCCAGCAGGAAGTCGAGCACTCAGAGTGTATGAATAGTGTATCGAGAAGATCCTCTACCTGAGGGATATGTATGTCATTAATGTGGACTGTTACAAAGTCGTTATGGTGACCGTTTGTGTTGCTTGATTGGCTGTCAGATAATCCAAGTAGATGTTTGGACTGAGTTGTGACTGTTAGATAATCCGAGTAGCTGTTTGGGATGAGTTGTGGCCTAGGACGGATCCAAGTAGTTTGTCTGGACTGAGTTGTGACCCAGGCATCAACATAAGTCCCCCAGGCTTCGAGCCACGTGTAGCGAAGAAGATTTAAGGGTTAAGTCAGATCCGAATAGTTGTTTGGACCGAGTTGTGGTCCAGACATCAACAATATACTAGTCTTTAAATTAAAGAATCTATTCTACCGATGAATTGTAATTTAATTTACTAACTGGCCGCGCTGTCGCCACGTGCCAAAAAGAACGAACGTTTACAAAATAATGTAGATAGGGAAGCGACAACTCGGATGTCGTCTCACAAGGACTCTTTGGTGTTGTTATTATTAACAGAAAATCAAAAGTTAGTTTTGGGGGGTTTTAGATTGAGATAAATTAAAGAAAACAAACGAAAGCAATAAAAACAGAGCAGTTAAGAGATTAACAAATATGCTAAAGAACGATTAACCTACTGTTCTCGGTTTCCCACTATCATCGGTTCATGCAATTCCAAGCCCTAAGCAGATTCTAATCCCCTCCCAGTTGTAGCAACAATTAACAACGCAATCACTACTACGGATGTATGTTCCTATTCCCGAAATAACAAACGGGGTTAAGCTCTCATGAAAAAACGAACATGAACGAACACACGCGAAATAACAAACGCGGTTAATTATAGAAACATAGCATCACTGGAATGAATCAACACAACACTATACATTCCTGAAATAACAAACAGAAACATATAGCATCACATTGAAAAGTGAAAAGCAATTAAAACAGGAAATACAGAATCTCAAGTGTAAATGGAAACCAATCACAGTAGATTAATCTAGGAGACTAACTCTCCATTACAGACTTAAAAGAAAAGAAAATAAACTATGAAACTACTGACTAAAAACTAGCTAGCCACTGGCCAAAAACTAGCCAACAGCCCAGCCAGCTCCTACTAGCCTAGCCAACTCTTCAGTTCTGTCTAAAACTGACTTATATACAAGTTCTGGACTACGCGGACTCGCGAGGCGAACACACATTCGCGAGGCGAATAATGCAGCGTTTGGTATTCTCGCGAGGCGAAGCACGGCTCGCGAGGCGAGGAATGGAAAGGTCATGACTTCTGGGCTTCACTCTCGCGAGGCGAGGATTGTATTCGCGAGGCGAACTCTTCAAATTCCAAACTGTAACGCCTGTGACCTTTCACACGGGTAAACCGTGATGCTTTCTGACTTCCAGGGCTGGATTACTCGTGAGGCGAGTCAAGTGTTCGCAGGGCGAGACAGAATGGTTGCAATTTCTCTGGCACAGTCACCTTCTAGTTCGCGAGGCGAACATCCTTCTCGCGGGGCGAAAGCTCCAGAATTATGTCCTTTTATTAACCTGAAAACAGAAAATAGAATAAGTGTTTTATTTAACTCTAAATCAACTAAATTAACTTAAAAATACTTTATGGACTCAAAATACTGCTTAAAGACAATCAAGTCTAATTTGGGTGAAAATGATATAAATTAGCACAAAGCCAAGGTTTTTATTAGTTATAAAACCAGTCAACTAGAGGCTCATCAAAATACCCCAAACTTAAACTTTGCTTGTCCCCAAGCAAACTAAAACTCAAAAACTTAAAAAGACTCAAGACCTGGCAAAACATGACAAGCTTAAGGACTCAATTAACTTTCGCACAAATTTCAAGCAATTTACCAAAATATTTTTTTTCCTTCAATGTTCCCCCCTTTCAAACAAAGCAATCCCCATATTCATTCATTCTAAACAATTGAGAATTTCATCATTCAAACAATCATTAATCTAAGCAGGGGATCCAAGTTACCCACAAGAGAGAGATCACCAAATTCAAACAACTGCCTTCCTCACAAGGGAAATTTGTGTTTCACTCAATCGCTCAGTTTGTGTCAGGCTATTAACATTGCACTCAAGTTCACTTTTAAGAGCACTTCCCATAAATTTGATTTTCATCTCTAAATGATTCCCACAGAAAACATGCAAGCAACATCAAAAGGTGTTTTATGGGTTGTAATGGGGCCTGGCTAAGGGTAGGATATACAAAGGAACTAGGCCGAAGACCCTAGGAACTAAGAGAGCATGAAACAGTTCAAAACAATGAATTTACACTCAAGTTCCTTTTCTCATTTTTCTTTTTGCCTTGGGTAACTACAGCCTTTTTATTCAAACAGCCTTTTTAGCATTTTTGTAATTTTTTTTTCTTTTTTCTTTTCTTGGCTCCAACCTTTTTATTGTTTTTTTTTTTTTGAAACCAAACTTTTTATTATATATTTTTTTCTTTTTCCCAATCCAGAATAACATGTTACACCTTGCAGCCACCCCAAACTTAATTTCTTGCAACCATTCTCTTGTCAAGATTCCATGCTCTCCTAATCCTAAGATCGGGTTAACATGGTTTTTCAGATTTTTAGCTTATAACATAAGGTTATCAAGAACAATAAGCTAATTAGGCTCAATGGGGCTAACTAAGGAACATGCATTAGGAATTGTTATTTTAGGCTAAGTAGCTATTTACAAAGAAAATGCCTAAATCATCTGAAACAAACACATAATCGTGCAAACCAAAAAGAGATTCAAGCAAATTCGGGAAAGTGCAACTTAAAAAAAATGATTTTCACACAGTCAAAAACATGTTGGAGGCTCAAAACCTCACCTGGACATTATTTGCAAATTGTTTGATAGAGATTCTATCCCTAGTGTGTGCTTCCTATCACCCCAAACTTATCATAAATCATGCAATCATAACAAAATCTCAAAGTTCAGTTTTCAATCATATGGGGATCATTTCAAAAAAATTTCATATCCTAGGGGGAAAACAGTCAACACATGCAATCCATCTATGCAAATTAATCAAATCCAGCAAACTTGCCAATACTAGACTCACGCAACTCCTGAGCTTCTCAAATTATTTAGGAGCTTTATTGAAAACAAAGCAGAAATAAAGCAAGGAAACGAAAATTAAAAAGAAAGGGTTCAGGAAAACTCATTGAGGGGCGGTTCCACCAGGATCCCATTGCTTGTGATACAATGGCCACAGGATGCTCAAATTGTGATATGATCCTCCCGGATCCCATGGCATACAGCATAAAGCCCACGTGATAGACAAGGGACGGAAGCTTGTTCCATGGTCCCCTAACTTGCAGCCTTTATATGGAAGTGGGTGCTTGACAATTATGATGACTCCTTCCAGTGCGGCGGTCATCTCACTTCCTCTTGGGTCAAAGATGACCGATTTCTCAACAAAATCCTCCCAATAAAATTGGGGTTCAATCCCTTGGACTGGCCATGGTGCAAGATCCAAAGGCTGGAACTCCATCACCGGTGGATCCACAGTGGGAGGTGGCAAACAGTTAGCTGGGGTTACTGGTGCTGCTTCAACTCCTGCACTTTCTTCATTCACTGCTCTAACAAAGTTATCACCTGCTAAACATGCAGAAATCTCAGCACACACCACACAAAGGTTAGTGTTAGTAGAGTCAATACATATATCACAATAGACTGAATCAGTAAAGTTCTGAATGTCTGGAAATTCAGCAATTAGTTCATCCATCCCATTACTCCCAACACATGCATCTGATTTAATTGAATCATCTACTTCCAAAGGTTTTTCATCATCCTCAGGCACGAGGAAGCAGATGTCCTCCTGATCCTCATTTTATATGTTTCCTGAACAGAATAAACCTGCATAACAGTCTATACACAAAGCAGTGTCATCACAATAACAATCAACACATGAATTAGAATCAGGGGATTCAACACACAGTTCATCAATAGAAACATTATCACAATCATCATCAGTATCTTCAAGAATAACTTGTGACTCTGTATGTTCTTCAAGGGGCTGTGGAGTTAGCATTGCAGCCGAGTTGGCGACTATTTGATTAATGAGAATGGACAACTTCTGAGATTCAGCTTGGCACCTCTGGTATTCAACCTCCATCCTCTGTTGGAATTCAAGATTTTGTTGTGCCAACCGTTGGTTGTTCTCTTCCATTTGTGCAGTCATCTGTTTGAACAGGTCCTCTAGTGAAGGTTCGGAAGGTGCAGCTCTGAAGGCAGGATAGTATCTAAACAGGAAGGCTTCCTTCAAATCAAACCAGCTTGAGATGGAATTCTCATCAAGACAATACAACCAATCCCTTGCAGCGCCTTCAAGTGAGAACTGGAAAGCTTCCATCTTGATGTGGTCTTCTGTTATTCCTGCAGGTCTCAGCATTATAGAGCAAGCAATCTGGAATTCCCTCAGATGCTCCTGCGGATTCTCACCTGCAAGACCACTAAACCTTGGCAACCAGTGCGATAAACCATAAAAATCAGGAAAATATATGCATGGTGGTGGTTCATAGTAAACATTAGGCATGTAACCATATATGTGATTATCCATGGGAAGGAACTAGGAATTGTAACCAGACAAAACAGCTAAAACTAATTCAGCAAAGAGAATTTTTTTTTTAATTTTAATTTCTGCTAATAACAACAACAAGAGTCCCCGGCAACGGCGCCAATTTTTGGCCGTGCTGTCGCCACGCGCCAAAAAGAACGAGCGTTTACAAAATAATGTAGATAGGGAAGCGACAACTCGGATGTCGTCTCACAAGGACTCTTTGGTGTTGTTATTATTAACAGAAAATCAAAAGTTAGTTTTGGGGGGTTTTAGATTGAGATAAATTAAAGAAAACAAACGAAAGCAATAAAAACAGAGCAGTTAAGAGATTAACAAATATGCTAAAGAACGATTAACCTACTGTTCTCGGTTTCCCACTATCATCGGTTCATGCAATTCCAAGCCCTAAGCAGATTCTAATCCCCTCCCAGTTGTAGCAACAATTAACAACGCAATCACTACTACGGATGTATGTTCCTATTCCCGAAATAACAAACGGGGTTAAGCTCTCATGAACAAACGAACATGAACGAACACACGCGAAATAACAAACGCGGTTAATTATAGAAACATAGCATCACTGGAATGAATCAACACAACACTATACATTCCTGAAATAACAAACAGAAACATATAGCATCGCATTGAAAAGAGAAAAGCAATTAAAACAGGAAATACAGAATCTCAAGTGTAAATGGAAACCAATCACAGTAGATTAATCTAGGAGACTAACTCTCCATTACAGACTTAAAAGAAAAGAAAATAAACTATGAAACTACTGACTAAAAACTAGCTAGCCACTGGCCAAAAACTAGCCAACAGCCCAGCCTGCTCCTACTAGCCTAGCCAACTCTTCAGTTCTGTCTAAAACTGACTTATATACAAGTTCTGGACTACGCGGACTCGCGAGGCGAACACACATTCGCGAGGCGAATAATGCAGCGTTTGGTATTCTCGCGAGGCGAAGCACGGCTCGCGAGGCGAGGAATGGAAAGGTCATGACTTCTGGGCTTCACTCTCGCGAGGCGAGGATTGTATTCGCGAGGCGAACTCTTCAAATTCCAAACTGTAACGCCTGTGACATTTCACACGGGTAAACCGTGATGCTTTCTGACTTCCAGGGCTAGATTACTCGCGAGGCGAGTCAAGTGTTCGCGGGGCGAGACAGAATGGTTGCAATTTCTCTGGCACAGTCACCTTCTGGTTCGCGGGGCGAACATCCTTCTCGTGGAGCGAAAGCTCCAGAATTATTTCCTTTTATTAACCTGAAAACAGAAAATAGAATAAGTGTTTTATTTAACTCTAAATCAACTAAATTAACTTAAAAATACTTTATGGACTCAAAATACTGCTTAAAGACAATCAAGTCTAATTTGGGTGAAAATGATATAAAATTAGCATAAAGCCAATGTTTTTATTAGTTATAAAACCAGTCAACCAGAGGCTCATCACTAACATATTTAGCGCTTATAATTCTAAAAATGAAGATTAAAATTTGCTAAGATCAAAACTAATTAACAGGATGTATGTTTATAAATTAACAGAGTAAAATGACAGTTTTGCTATCCTTTTTAATTTCTTCCTTCCCATTTTTGCTTGTATCTGAACTGCATTACTTTTGCTTTAATTCAACGAAGGAAATTTGCAATCAATGAACAGTGAACTTTGCCAAAAGGGTCATGAGTCTGAAGTCCCCCTAACTACTTCCTTTGTTTATCACATTTTGATTTTGTCATGTGCAATGAAATAATTAAAGGACTTGTTTAACGAGGTCGATGTGCACTAATTAATTAGATTAGGCCATTGACATTGCCCCTGCACCTTGTTCTGCTAAGCATCAAAAGCTATCAAGCCGTTGGTTAAAACTAATTAAAGTTGTAATTAATGTAAAGAGTAATTTGATTTGATCACCGATCTATAATTACTAACCGTTTTTGTTTGATTTGACCACAGGTCCCAATATACTTCCCAGGCATGCTGGTGCTTAAATAACTGTCCCCCATTAACAAGTAGTTATTTTGGCTTGTAGTTATTTTAAATCGTCACGATTATACGTACCAAACTTTTGATGTGTTCTTTTGTTGTTATCTGTCAGGTTTTCGTATATAAACTCATAATAATAATTGATTATTATTCTGATGACAATTATAAACAAGTAGGTAATATGTCATTCCATGTGAGTTTAGTTGATTATATATGTTTAACTCTGATGAAAATCAGATATACTTATGCATAATTATCATTACAATAATTGCATTAGGAGCCTTAATTGAGAAGAGAAAAGATTTTTAAAAAATATATACCAAAGTGTCGGTTATGATTGTTGTTGTTTGAGTGGGAAAGTGTACATCAATTTTTATAAGAAAATATTTCTTTTTCTTTATGTGTAAAAAATTAGCGTGAAGGGACGATGTCCTAATTCAAGACAGAGAAAATCTCTGGGCTTTATGAATGTTTACAAAAGGATTTATATTTACCTCACCCCGATAAGATTAGTGGAGGCTCGAACCTATAACATATCAGATACAAGACACTATCATGTTCCACTAGACCAATCCCGTGGGATTGAAAATATTTCTTATATACTCAAAGGGTCTTGCTAACTAGTGTCCTCAGGGCATTGGTTAATGATTCAAATTTCAAAAGATAGAAAAAACATATTGAAAAAGTGTAGCTTTTAAATTGTTAGAGTATTAAATACACTATTTTTCAAGACAAAATTTCCATTTTTGATACTTTAACCATTACCCTAAGAATACTGATTATCATTTATCATACTTTAAATATAATATTTGTATGAAATATTAGCCAAATATATGTATAAAAATATTGTCTTTACAAAGCTAAAATTTATGAATTGTATTTAAATCTAAGATATTATCAGAGTATGATATTTTAAATATTTATATAATAAATCTCATTTTAATAATGTTAATATGTTAGGATTTTATTTTATTTTTAATGATCCAAAGGGCTAAGCCCCAAACAACAAAGGAAACCTAAAAACCTCTGGAAAAAGAAATACAAAGAAGCATTCAAAACAGAACTAGAGGATAATCAAAAATCATAAGCTGATCAGAAAGCCCAAATTTAGCTATAGCATCCGCCACTTGATTAGCTTCACGAAACATATGTTTTTTTTTTGAGAATATTAATAAGTATCTTTAGAATATTGTTTAAGGAATCAATAATGAAAATGGTGCATGAAAAATAATATATTTAGTATATCGAAAAGTGTTGTACTTAGTTTTTCAATGCAAATCTTCCTTTTGTGTATTTCTTAATCAATGCCCTAAGGAAACTCGTTACTAAGACCTTTTTTTTTACATCACGAAACACATGTTAGGATTTAACTGATATATATTTACAGTATAAAGATTTTTTACACTGTCAATTAATCAGAATTGACATCTCATTAAAAATCTTTGACTCTAATCCTAAATAACTTAAAAATCATATATACCTTAATTTTCTGATTGATTGATAGTGTAAAAAAAAATTTACAACCATGATATATACCAACTAAACTCAATATGTTATGTGTAAGACACATCAGAAGCCCGGACACGAAACAACATTGAACAATGCGATAATTTTGTTTGTGGACATGGTTGCCAAATAGGATTCTGTAATATTCTTATAAATCAAAAGTACTTTTTAAATAATATGATACAAATTAGGATTAATTTAATTATATAAAATGATTCATTACATATTACAGTATGTGATGTAACGATTTTATAAAAAAAAGTTAATTATATTTTATATATATCAAACATGGTTATCACCTAGCAGTATTTAGCGGTTCTCTAATGTTACTCTTACCAAATAAATGATTCCTCCATAGTTGGAATGAGTTGTTGTGGGGCGAGCGAAGCAATGAGCAACCAATGTGGCGGTGGGTCTGTCTCGGTGCCCACCGTTTGTAACCTTTGTGTGTGTAAAGTCATACACAGTATCTGTGTTCCTAATACAAATATACCATACGGTATTCAAAGTTGTTCTCGCGATATTTTGATGGTGTTAACTGTTAAGTGAATAGCACTCTTCATTACCACGATAAGAGTCACATACAAAAGCCGTATTAAGCTAGTTTATATCTTATTAATTAATTAGTTTATATAAGCTAGTTTAACTAAAATATAGGTGTTTGATAAGTAAGTTTATGATTCTTTTGGGAGTGCAATAAGCCAGCTTATAGCTTATCTCATTAATTTATAGTCTTTTTGCATAAGCTATTGTATTTAACTCATGACTTATAGCTTATTAACTTTTATCTCATATTTTACCCTAATAATTCACTAAATTATCAAATAATTGTGCCTTTCTTGAGTGGATTTTACTCCTAATTGCATGTTTTTATCCTTGCTTTGTCCCCATTTTTAGTTAATTGAGTCATAATTAGTGTTTTAAGTGTTTTTTGTTAATTTCATGCATTTGATGTTAATTTTAGCTTAATTTGTTTTCCTTATGTGCAATCTAATTTAGGTTCATCTTTTGTCAATTTTAGGATTCAATAAGAAAGTAAACCATGAAGACTTGAAGTGAAATTGGTGAAGAAGTAAGCAAAGAAGCATGAAGAAAGGAGTCGATTGCACCTATTAGGAGGACTTGTTTCTGCCATATCCACCCCCCGCGTGGGATTTCCACGCTCAGCGCGGATTCGACTTAGAAAACCTACTTTCTGTCGGTCTCACGCTCAATGTGGGCACGAATCCTGACAGGGTATTTAAACCCTTATTTTCCATTTTGAGGGGGGAATGAGCAGTTGCGCGATTTTATTGACCTAGAAGGATACAAGAAGGCTCTCTTTCAGCTAGAACACCAATTCCAATGGAGTTTGTTTCATCTTTCTTGTTTATTTCATCTTTCTTTGTTGCTTTCTCTACTATGCTTAGCTAAATCCCCTCTTGTTAGGGTTAGATGTTTACTTCTCTAAACTTGGTTGTATTTTGATTCGGTTCTAATGCAAGTTCCTAGTTTATTATGAGTATTAGGAGGACTTGTTTCTGCCATATCCACCCCCCGCGTGGGATTTCCACGCTCAGCGCGGATTCGACTTAGAAAACCTACTTTCTGTCGGTCTCACGCTCAATGTGGGCACGAATCCTGACAGGGTATTTAAACCCTTATTTTCCATTTTGAGGGGGGAATGAGCAGTTGCGCGATTTTATTGACCTAGAAGGATACAAGAAGGCTCTCTTTCAGCTAGAACACCAATTCCAATGGAGTTTGTTTCATCTTTCTTGTTTATTTCATCTTTCTTTGTTGCTTTCTCTACTATGCTTAGCTAAATCCCCTCTTGTTAGGGTTAGATGTTTACTTCTCTAAACTTGGTTGTATTTTGATTCGGTTCTAATGCAAGTTCCTAGTTTATTATGAGTATTTGATTCTATGCTTAATGTTTTTCTTGGCTTGATCACCCATGAAATGATTTGTTGCTTTGGTAGATAATTGGAAAGTTGGTGCTTTTGCATGCTCATGAATCAAATACCAAGTAGTTCATGAATCTAGGAATGGGTCTTGAAGTGCTTGCAATCTTTTAAGTCTTGGCTCTTTATGCAAAATCTCATGTTATTCCACCTAAGGAATTAGGGTTTAATTTGGGGTTTTAGGCTCATTCCACCTAAAGAATTAGGATTTGAGTATTTTTAAAGGCTTGATTGTCATAATTGAATTAGGACTTGTGTTAGCAACCATCTCATTGAAATTGAGAGAAGATTAGTGTAGTTTAACCCCAACATTTTTATCAATTTGTTAATCACTCTCTTTGTGCTTGTTAAGTGTTCGATAAAATTCCAAAAAGAACTTGTTCCTATTATTTTGTTTCTTTTAACTCTTGTTGGGCTTGATATTT
The DNA here is from genome assembly GCA_030762895.1 of Sophora flavescens. Taxonomy (NCBI): domain Eukaryota; kingdom Viridiplantae; phylum Streptophyta; class Magnoliopsida; order Fabales; family Fabaceae; genus Sophora; species Sophora flavescens. The sequence continues at coordinate 228,205,991 of CM061065.1, forward strand.
AATATTGAGCTCCCTTCTTTCCAAACGATCGTCTAAATAGTAGTTCAATTTGGGAAGTGGTACTTGTCCGCGATCCCTGAGAACGATATCCGGTCTCACCACCGTATTACTTGTTTGCGACTAGGTATACTTGCCGAAATCGTACCAAGTTTTTGGCGCCGTTGCCGGGGATCGGTGTGCCAATATCACGAGTACCAAAGGGAACTCCTAATTTAGACACTTTTTTATTTCTTTGCTATTTTTGTTTTCTTTGTGTTTCTCTTAGAAGTTGCATAATTGTCTACTTGAAATTAACTTATACTTGTTCTATTTGGTATTGTTCTACTTTGTTTGTTTCCTTGTATGCGAGGTACAATTGACCCAACTGAACTTCAATACAATCCCAAAATCGAGAAGCTTTTTAGAAAGAACAGAAAAGAAGCCAAAGCAAGAAATAATAGAGGAGGAGCATCTTCTAGTGTACAAGAACCACAAGTTGAAGTATCAATTGTCACCATGGCTGAAAACAATGAGCAAAGGAGGACAACGGGGGACTATACTTCCCCTAAGGCCGATAGATGTGGAACTCCAATTGTTAGACCTGCAGTAGCTTGTAACAATTTTGAGATAAAGGCACCACTTCTCAATCTTGTGCAACAAAATCAATTTAGAGGGCTAGAGAGTGTAGACCCGCATTCTCACATAGGCACATTCATTGAGTTGTGTGATGCTATCGAGGTAAATGGAGCTTCGGATGAGGCTATTCATTTTAGGCTCTTTCCTTTCTCTTTGAGGGATAGAGCTAAGTCGTGGCTTCAATCTCATCCTCATGGCAGTATTACTACTTGGAATGATTTGGTGAGCAAGTTCTTATCTCGTTTCTTCCCTCCATCAAGAATGATCAAGTTGAGGTCGGAGATCAATGCTTTTGCACAAAAGGATGGTGAATCACTCTATGAAGCATGAGAAAGGTTCAAGTCTTTGCTAACGGCTTATCCAAATCATGAGTTAGAAACATGGCAACAAGTTGCAACCTTTGTCAACGGTCTCAACCGGAATTCCCGAAGTATGATAGAAGCGGCGGCGGGTGGAACATTAAGTCAAAAGACACCCGATGAAGCAAAAGCCTTGATTGAAACTATGGCCAATAATAATTATCAAATGCCTAGTTCTCAATCATTGACCAAGAGAGGTGTTTTGGAACTTGATGATTATAGTGCTCTTAAGGCACAAATGGTCGCTCTTACCAAGCAATTGGGGTCCATTCAACTACAAAATTCTCAATTACAAGCGGTCCAAGTTCAAGCCGCCTCGGTGTGTGACTTTTGTGGAGGTAATCACGCCAATGGCAACTGTGAAATTAATGTGGTTGGAGGAACGGGGCAAGAAGAAGTGAACTACATGGGAAACCAAGGGCCCGAGCATGATCCCTTCTCTAACACCTACAATCTGGGGTGGCGTAGCCATCCTAACTTTGGTTGGAGACAAGGGCAAAGCTCAAATTCTCAAGCAAAGCCGCCTCAAGAGAATTCAAGCAATTTGGAGAATATTCTAGCCCAATTCATAAAAGCTACTCAAGCTAATTTGAAAGGTCAAGAAGCAATGATGAAGAATCAAGATGCCTCCATTAAGAACCTAGAGCACCAAATAGGCCAATTGGCAAAACAAATGATGGAGGGAGCTCAAGGAAAATTGCCGGGAGATACCGAGAAGAATCCAAAGGAGGATTGCAAGGCAATTACTACAAGAAGTGGGAAGGTGGTGGTTCCACAAGAAAAAGAGAGAGAAAATAAAAAGAGAAAAAATGAGGAAGAAAAAAATGAGGAGGGAAAAGAAAAGAGAGTTGGTGAGGGAGTTGATGAGGTGATCATTGAAGATGTAACCGATGAAGAACTAGAGACTCCCCAAGGCACTACCTCTAGTCCTATTGTTGTTGAAGTTGAAGAACCAAAGAGAGAAAAATTGGTGGATGAAGAGTTTACAAAAAAGAAGACTGAAAAGCAATTTCTTGAAGAAGTTGACAATCCTAAGGAGTTGCCCCCATATTTCAAGATACCATATCCTCAAAGGTTGAAAAAGGAGGTGAAAGATCAACAATTCTCCAAGTTCTTGAATGTGTTCAAAAAGTTGCAAATTAACATCCCCTTTGCCGAAGCTCTTCAACAAATGCCTTCCTATGCCAAGTTCATGAAGGAGATTCTTTCTAACAAGAGGAAGTGGAAGGAGGAGACGGCTATGCTCACGGAAGAATGTAGTGCTATACTCCAAAGGAAGTTACCAGTGAAAATGAAGGATCCGCGTAGCTTTACCATTCCATGTGCTATTGGTCATTTGAATATTGGGAGAGCCTTGTGTGATCTTGGTGCAAGTATCAATCTTATGCCTCTCTCCATCTTCAAGAAGTTGGGAATTGGTGAAGTCAAGCCAACCGGTATTTCTCTCCAATTGGCGGATCATTCCATTACTTATCCTTATGGTGGAGTGGAGGATTTGTTGGTAAAGGTGGACAAGTTTATCGTTCTTGTAGACTTTGTGGTGTTGGATATTGCGGAAGATAGTGAAACTCCATTGATTCTTGGAAGGCCATTTCTAGCCACGGATAGAGCTTTGATTGATGTGCATCAAGGAAAGTTGGTGCTTAGAGTCCAAGATGAGAAGGTGACATTCAATGTTTTTGAAGCAATGGGACATCCAAGCCATAAAGATACATGTATGAGTGTGGACCTAATTGAATAGTTGGCCAATGAGAGTATTCTACAAACTTTTTAAGATTCATTGGAAGCGGCTCTTGTGGTTGAGAATTTAGAAGAAGAGATGTGTGAGGAAGAAGAAGTTGAGAAGATGATCAAATCCCTTGAAGCATGTCCAGTTTTGAATAATGATGAAGACAAGGTGGTGGAGGATGTGCGGATTGAAGACAAGGGTGAAACACCTAAGCTAGAATTGAAAGAACTTCCATCCCATATCCGTTATGCTTTCATTGGAGTGAATTCTTCATTTTCGGTGATTATTAGTAGTGGATTGAATTCTTTGGAGGAAGAAAAGTTGTTGAGAGTGCTTAGAGAGCACAAATCCTCAATTGGGTGGTCTATATCCGACTTGAAGGGAATAAGTCCCTCATTGTGTATTCACAAAATCCTTTTGGAGGAAAACTTCAAGCCGGTTAGACAACCCCAAAGAAGACTTAACCCAAACATGAAAGAAGTGGTGAGGAAGGAGGTTGTAAAGCTTTTGGATGCGGGTATCATTTATCCAATCTCCGATAATCCGATTCAAGTTGTTCCTAAGAAAGGGGGGATGACGGTTGTTGCAAATGATAAGAATGAACTCATTCCCTCAAGGACCGTTTCCGGATGGAGGGTGTGTATTGACTATAGAAGGTTGAATGAGGCCACCAGAAAAGATCATTTTCCCTTACATTTCATTGATCAAATGCTAGAGAGGTTGGCAGGCCATGTAACATCCCTAGCTGCTTTATGGATTGACGACTGTCCTTACAGACCAACAAGGGTCTTTTCAGCGTGCTTTGTCTTCATTCACACGCTTCCTAGGAAAACTTCCTAGGAGGTCACCCATCCCAGAATTGCTCCAAGTCAAGCACGCTTAACTGTGGAGTTCTTAAGTGATGGGCTCCCTAAAAGAAGATGCATCTTGTTAGTATAGGTAGTACCAATCAATTCATATAAGCATTCCTCAACTATATAGTCCCATACCTACACAGTCTCAGGATCCCTCTCATTCGGGTGTGTAATCGGTTCATTCATGTGTCCCTCCGCCTAGAAGCCTGCCAAGAGTCGCTCCTTGTCCGTGCCTTCTTGCACCGGCGACCACTCCCCTCCCTCGTCGGTACCCGGGTGTAACATTCCCACCAGCTTCCGCTTGGTTCGTCCCCGAACCACACCGTACTGGGAGAGGGGCCACTCTGATACCATTTGTAACATCCCTAGCTGCTTTATGGATTGACGAATGTCCTCACAGACCAACACGTGTCTTTTCAGCGTGCTTTGTCCTCACTCACACACTTCTTGGGAAAACTTCCCAAGAGGTCACCCATCCCAGAATTACTCCAAGTCAAGCACGCTTAACTGTGGAGTTCTTAAGTGATGGGCTCCCTAAAAGAAGATGCATCTTGTTAGTATAGGTAGTACCAATCAATTCATATAAGCATTCCTCAACTGTATAGTCCCATACCTACACAGTCTCAGTATTCCTCTCATTCGGGTGTGTAATCGATTCATTCATGTGTCCCTCCACTTAGAAGCCTGCCAAGAGCCGCTCCTTGTCCGTACCTTCTTGCACCGGCGACCAGTCCCCGCCCTCGTCGGCACCCGGGTGTTAATGTAACTGCCTGATTTTCATTATACTGTTTAATCAATTAAAATATAAGTAATTATATTTTAATATGAAAGTAGAAAATATTTTGTTTTAATAAAATAAAATCATATTCCTAATCCACCTTATCATATGAAGTCACAGTAAAATTTTCGGTTGAAAATTCAGACGAAAGTCGGTCTGCGTTTTCACTGCCAGTATAAGTTTACTGAGCATAAAACCTAATTTTGACCCATGAACGAGACGGTTAGTGTTTTTATCATGTTTAGTTCAACTTTGGTTATTTTAAAAATTTTCGTTCAAAAATAAAATAAAATAAAATATTTTATTCAGGTGAACACGACGGGAATATACGATCGGAACTATAACCGGGTACGAAATGGAGCAGACTAGGGGACACAAAAGAGATGAGGTGACTTGTTAGAGAAATGAGGCATAGTTGTAGAAGCTTTATGTCACATCCATAAAAGTACCATCATTACTTTTTTTCAAAATTTACTATTTTATAATCAATTAAGTCATTCCTTTCAACTTTTACCAATCAAACATGACATAACTCAAAACTTGGCCTCCAAGCACTCATTTTTCTCCCTCAAAATCGTGGCCCTCTCTCTCTCCCTATATATCACACTTTCATTTTCTTCAACTCACTTTTATTCTCCAAAAACACTATTTCTTCATCTTCTTCTTTTCTCTTCAAACTTCATACTCATAAAGCTTGCATTTTTATTCATATTTTCAACTCAAGTTCTTCACAAAAGTTGATCCTTGTATCAAGGGTAATACTCTTATGTCAATATTTTTGCAAGTTTCTTCTTTTACCTTATGGTTTACTCTACTTTTTGTTTAAGTGTTTTTAATGGATTTTCAACTTCTAAAATCTCTAGAAAATTGTAGAAAAATCCTTTTGAGTTGAAACCACTTTCTATAGTCTTGTATTAACTTATATTTTCACATACTAAGAGTTTGTATAAAACAAAAATTTCTACCTCTTATTTCCAAGGATGGCCAAAACCTATACATGGTGGCCTAGGAAGTTTTGTTTCAACTTTTTGAAAGATGATCATGAATTTGAGCTTCTAGATCCCTCTTTATCTTAAATCTAAAGTCTTTAAAGGTTTTAAAATCTCTATCTTATTTATCCAAGGATGGCCAAACCTATATGGTTTTGGACCTAGGATGCTTGAGTTCAACTTTCTAACTATGATCATGGATTTAGACCTCTTAATACTTTGTGATGCCAAACCTAAGAGTTTTCATCAAACAAAAGGCTTTTCCTCATTCTCCTAGGCTAGGCCGAAACTCAATGTTTTGGAGCTAGGATGTTTGAGTTTTCATTTTCCAAAATGATCATGGACTTGAAGATCCTTGAGACATTAGGATGCTAAGTCTAAAAGATTGGAAAGTTTAGAGATTTCTAACCTAGTTATCTTATGATGGCCGAACCTATGAGGTTTAAGGACCTAGGATATTTTGTTTCCTTTTATTTTCAATATGATCATGGATTTGAGCTCCTAAATACATTGGGATGCAAAATCTAAGAGTTTGGAAGGTTTAAAGTTTTCTAACCTATTTTACTATACAAGGCCGAAACCTAACCTAAGAGTTTGGATGATTTTATTCAATATTTTCAAGTTATAACAAATTATCTAAGTCACATAGAACCTAAGAGTTAAGTATCTACAATCTTAGAGTGTGAAATGAAACCTAACTCTCATTAGATTTAAATGGCCGACCCTACCTAATGAGAACATAGATGCGTTTATTTGATTTAGTTGTTTTTATGTTGTTTGGTTGAAGGTGGTGTTAACACCTCGTGGTCGGATAACGAGGATCTGGGAATTCGAGCTTTCGGTGACAACTCAGGTGGGGGGAAAAATCAACCTATCGCCGGAATCGATAAGTAGTAGATTATGTAGTAATTATGTAGGGCGACCTAACCCTTACTAGAAGTCGAATAATCGACAAGACCAGAATCGCTTTAAATTGCTTTTATAAAACATCCATGGTGATTCGGGGATTGTAGGTTGATCGATATTAGGTTGATGTTTATACTATTGATGGTTGATTTGAGTTTTATTAACTTTATTAAACTGATTTAGTGTTATGTTGATGTTTTGAAATATCTTTGATTGACTTGATGTTATGCATGATCTGTGTGGTATTTACTTTATGCTTAGTGGATTAAGCGAAGATATATATGTGGTCTAAGAGATGAGTTGTTTTGGGTGTGAGGATCATGATGATTTTTAGAGGTGCCTAACCTACATGAATTATGTTAAAGAGGTGTTATGACATAGAGCATGTATTGAGGTCTTGATGAGAGGTTAAGGCACTAGGTTATGACCATAGGAGTCTGCGAGGTTCATAAGTTGTGTTGTTTCTATAACCGTATGTGGGACACATACAAGACCCTAAGTCCTTGTGGGACCGTCCAAAGGGTAAACTTAACTTGTGCAGCTACGAGTGTCATTACTTTGCATGAGCACCTCTGGGAGTGGACGAGGTGTGCATCGGGATCATCGTGCAGCTGCAGTGTCACGCTTTGCGTGAGCGCTCTTACCATGGTGAAGGTGTGCACCAGGATAATCGTGCAGCTATAGTGTCATTGATTTGCATGAGCACCCACGGTCCGGGGTGTGCACCGGGTTTAATGTGCAGCTATAGTGTCATTGCTTTGCATGAGCATTCTCACCATGACCAAGGATGTGCACCGGGAATAGGACGTGTCGCTTGGGCGACTGACCGATAACCATAACTATGATAGGGAAACCATAGCCATTTTCAGTATCAAGTTTTAGTTGCAAGAGTGAGGGTAGGATGGATATAAGAATTTTATGGAAGATGGATGACTTGACTGATGTTGTGTCTGTGATAATTACTGTATAGTTTATTATGACTCTTTCCCGCTTTTGATGATAGAGTTGTTTCTTATCCCCTGTATATTTCTGTATGTTGTATTTTGTCTCCTTGTGGAACCATACGAGAAGACCCTGTGGATGAACGTAACCAGGAGGAGTTGGATGGAACTACCTACGAACCAGATGCCGGAGGACGAGCTGTGACCCATGGTGATTAGGGTCTAGTTAGTTATGGCCAGTGCGTCTATGTCATGAAGCTTTATCTTTTCGCTTATGTTTTGTATAACTATGCACCAGTTCGGGATCCTATTGATGGGATGCCCTGAAACAATGTTTTGATAACTGTGATGCTTTAAGTATGTTTAATATATTTATGTTTTCATATTCTGTTCTATATGAATCTATTTGCTTAAGAAATTAAGTTTCAATTTTTACGTAATTTTCACGTTAAGCGTGTGATTAAGTAATTAAATAACGAGGTTTTAAACTAAATGACATAAAGGGACACAACGGGGTGTCTCAGGCCATGCCTTTTACTGCTTCCTTGATGGATACTCTGGGTATAATCAAATTGTGGTTGACCCGAATGACCAAGAGAAAACCGCCTTCACTTGTCCCTATGGAGTCTATGCATACCGGAGAATGCCATTCAGGTTGTGTAATGCACCCGCCACTTTTCAAAGGTGCATGCTTTCCATATTCTCTGATATGACTGAAAAATTCATTTAGGTATTTATGGATTATTTTTCCGTATTTGGTAATTCCTTTGGTAATTGTTTGAAAAATCTTGCACGTGTTTTGAAAATATGCCAAGAAACTAACCTTGTTCTAAATTGGGAAAAATGTCATTTCATGGTTAGGGAAGGTATAGTTCTTGGTCATAAGGTTTCATCTAGGGGGATAGAAGTTGATAAAGCTAAAATTGAAGTAATTGAAAAACTTCCCCCTCCCATGAACGTGAAAGGTGTTAGAAGCTTCTTAGGTCATGCGGGTTTCTATAGGAGATTTATAAAAGACTTTTCAAAGATTGTGAAACCTTTGTGCAAACTTTTGGTAGTTGACACTCCTTTTGTGTTTGATGAGGATTGTATGCATGCTTTCCAAGTTTTGAAGGAAAAACTCACCACTGCACCGGTCATTGCACCTCCGGATTGGAACTTGCCATTTGAGTTGATGTGTGATGCAAGTGACTATACGGTGGGAGCCATTTTGGGTCAAAGGAAAAATAAAATGTTGCATGTCATTTACTATGCTAGTCCTGTGTAGAATGATGCTCAATTGAACTATACCACGACTGAAAAAGAATTGCTTGCTGTAGTTTTTGCATTTGACAAGTTTAGGTCTTACTTGATTGGCTCTAAAACTATTGTATACACTGACCATTCCTCTTTGAAGTGTCTCATGACTAAACAGGATGCCAAGCCATGGCTCATTAGGTGGATACTATTGCTCCAAGAATTTGATTTTGATATCAAGGACAAGAAAAGGAGTGGAGAATGTGGTAGCCGACCATTTGTCTAGGCTTCCACAAGCGGATGTTCCATCAAAAGATGAGTTTCCAATTCAAGAGGAATCTCCGGGTGAGAGGTTGTTGATGGTGCAAGTGGCACCTTGGTTTGCGGATATTGTAAATGACAAAGCCGCCAACAAGATTCCAAAGGACTTCAATGCACAACAAAGGAAGAAGCTCATCCATGATGCTAAACACTACATATGGGATGAGCCTTACCCTTTCAAAAGAGGTTCAGAAGGAATTCTTAAAAGCTGTGTTCCGGAAGAGGAAATTAATGAGATCTTGACCCATTGCAACAATTCACCTTATGGAGGACACTTTGGTGGTGAAAGGACCGCCATGAAAGTCTTGCAAAGTGGTTTCTTTTGGCCCACCATTATCAAAGACTCAAAGGCTAGGGTAATGAAATGTGACAAGTGTCAAAGAACCGGAAGTATATCCAAGAGAAATGAGATGCCTCTGAAAGGTATTTCAGAGGTGGAGCTCTTTGATGTGTGGGAGATCGATTTCATGGGTTCTTTTTCCATCATCCTATAACAACAAGTACATTTTGGTTGTCGTTGACTATGTGAGTAAATGGGTAGAAGCTGTCCCAACTGTGAAAGATGATGCAAAAGTGGTGGTTGGTTTTTTGAGGAAGAACATTTTTACCCGGTTTGGAACCCCTAGAGCCATTATTAGTGATGAGGGTACTCATTTTTGCAACAAATAGTTCAATGCGGTGCTTGCCAAGTTTGGAGTCACTCATAAAGTTGCCACACCATACCACCCACATACTAGTGGGCAAGTGGAGTTGTCTAACAGGGAATTGAAGAGGATCTTGGAGAAAACAGTGAATAGTGCAAGAAAAGATTGGGCAAAGAAGTTGGATGATGCACTTTGGGCCTACCAGACTGCATATAAGACACCTATTGGTATGTCACCTTACCAATTAGTGTTTGGAAAATCATGTCACCTTCCGGTAGAGTTCCAACATCGTGCTTTCTGGGCGGTGGAAGCTTTGAACTTTGATATGAAGCCGGCCATGGATAGGAGACTATTGCAATTGAATGAGTTGGATGAATTCCGGCTCTTGGCTTATGAGAGTGCAAGGATTTACAAAGAGAGAACCAAGTTCTGGCATGATAAGTACATTATTCCCAAGCATTTTGAAGAAGGACAATCAGTTTTTCTCTTTAATTCGCGCCTAAGGATATTTTCGGGCAAGTTGAGATCAAGATGGTCGAGACCATTCCATGTCAAGTCAGTTTCTCCATTTGGTGCAGTTGAATTGGAGGATCCATCATCCGGAAGAACTTTCACTGTTAATGGGCAAAGGCTCAAGCACTGCCGTGGAGGCGACTTTGATCGTCAAACAATCTCCATCCCCCTTAAAACACCATCATAGAAAATAGGACGTCAAGCTAGGGACGTTAAACAAGCGCTTGCTAGGAGACAACCCATGCTTTCTCCTCTTCTTTTCTAGTTCATTATGTTATCTTGCTGTTTTGATAAGTTAGATTGCATAATATCACATGTTTTTGTTGCTTGGTGTTTTATCTTGTCAATGTGAGTTGGACATGTATTTTGTGTTCATAAGGTAGTTTGGTTTGAGTTTAGGTTGGTTGTCAAGTGCAAAGTGTGTTTAGTTTGAATTATGCAGCTGTGTTTGTTTTTAATGTTAATTGCCCTTGTTACTTGGTTGTTGAATTGGAATTGTGAACAATTGGTGTCATCCTTGAATCATCTCTAAGTGTTTGGATTGGTTGAATAGTTATTAGAGGTGAGATGTGCATTTTTTTGAAGCATTCTGGGCTAAAATTGATACTTTGTGCACATCAAGAAGTTGCAGTTTTTGCTGCATAATTATGCAGAAATTGGTCTGTTCATGCTCAGCATGGAATTCCCACGCTCAGTGTAGAACAGGGCTGTATCAGTGTGCTTTCTATTTTCCCTCATCCACTGTAAACCCTTCCCTTCTCCCTCACACACACACGCACACACACTTCTTCTCCCTCCCTCTTCATTCACTTCACTCTTCACTTCACAGCACCACCCACACATCCACCGCACCACTTCCCCACCGTCGTTGCTTCACCACCGTGCCGTCTACTTGCGCGTCGCATGATAAGCCTCTGGCTTATCTAGTTTTAAGACTAGATAAACTAGGGTTTATGTGCCAATTTATTTGAGTTTACTCTCGTTTTCGCCCAAATTTGCCTTGTGTTGTTCCTAAGTTGGACTTTGACTCGTTTTGCGTCTTTTGTGTAGTTTTTAGGTTATTTTGGAGAGAATTACGCTTGTGGTTGCTTGTGTTGTTTTCAGATCCATAAGTGAGGCTCTAAGAATTAAGGAAAGTCAACAAATAGTGGAGATTGCCATTCTGGGGATTCTCGCCCCGCGAGAGGAGGCTCGCCCCGCGATAATTTGAAGATCTGGGAAGACAGAGACCATCACGGCCTAGCCGTGATTGACATCACGGGCCGTGACAGGAAGGTTCGCGTCGCGAGACGTTCTTCGCGTCGCGAGTGTGTGAACTCCAGAAAAGTACCAGAATCAGAGACCATCACGGCCTAGCCGTGATGTATATCACTAGCGTGACCTAAAAATCCACACAAGGCGCAGAGAACATCACGGCCTGGCCGTGATTGACATCACGGGCCGTGACAAGAAGACTCGCGTCGCGAGACATCCTTCGCGTCGCGAATGTTCAAATCCCAGAAGTGCGCCAAAAGCAGAAGCCGTCACGGCCTGGCCGTGATGGCCATCACGGCCGTGACGCGTGGCCTCCTTATAAATAGAGCAGATCAGAACAGAAAGGAGAACTTTTTGGATCAGAATTTTCAGAGACCTTTTGTAACCCTTATTCTGGGATTTCTTCTTCTCTTCTTTTCTCTTAATTCATAGGCTTAGGATGAATTCCGATTGTACGTGCGTTGTTGTTACGGACATGAGGAACTAATCCTCTTGTCTAGGGGATCGATGAAGCCACCCATGGCGGCATAGTGTTCATGTAATGTAACTCTCTCTCCTTTAATTCAATTATGATTTTCCAATTCTGTTTTCATTGTGTCGATTATATGCTAGCGTGATCGACTAGTTAAGCGTGTTGAGGCCTAGCGGCGATTCGCGTTTTAGAACTTGAATTGGGAACATCGGTCGAGTATTGCACGAGAGTGAGTAGGAGATCGATGCAACCTATAGGGAACAAGAATTAATAGAATTCGAGATTAGGGTTAAGAGACCTAGCAAGTAATTAACTCAAATCATCGAATACGTCCTAATGAGCACGGAAGTGGATTTAGGAGAATTTAGGGGTCCCGGTTGACATTAAAATTGAACTTAGGGAGGAGAATATCATCACTTGGGTACTTTGCATGATTGGGTAGGTGGATTCGAAACCTTAGATGCCTTTATTTCTGAATTTAATCACCGTAGCGTTATTTGAATCGATTCTTGAATTCGCAATCTCAATCTCTTTCTCTCAACCACCTTCTATTGCTTAACCAACGTATCGGATTTCTTGACAATTTAGTCGAATTGGTAACCCAATCCTTGTGTTCGACCTCGGTAGAATCTTACCGTGTTTTTATTACTTGCGACGACCCGGTACACTTGCCGGAGTCACAACATCGCACGACCACTGCGCCGCCTCCCTGTGTGCGTCGTGCACCAGCTCAGCCCAAACAGCCACCACACATCCTCCTTCACTCATCGTTCTAGTTACGGAGCGTCACCCACGGACCATCGCACCCCGCCGCGTCCTTGTTCACTCGCCACTGGTCAGCGCCTGAATCACTCTGTTTCCTCTTCTCTTTTGCATTTCCTTCCTCCATCTGGTACCCTTTCACCCTTTTGCTCTCTGTTTATTTAATTTTAAAAAAATGGAAGAGAAAATAAATTGTTCTTGTTTCTTCACATCATGTTATGCATGTTATAGTGAGGGGTTTGCATTCAGAAGTATGGGTTGAGTGCTATTCTGAATTTTTATGGCTTGGGGTGGTTTTGTTTATGCTTTAATCTGTAGGTAAGGGTGTTTGCGATATGAAAGGATGTGTTCTGTTCTGAATGGGGGTAAATTGATGGATTGGGGGCTAGGTTTCTAGAACCTTGAATTAATTTGGAAATTTTGTGTTTATTCATGATTGTGAAGACCTATGTCAGATTGGGATCACATGAGTAAAGGGTAATTGGATAAGTGTGGTTGTGATGTCTTGTTCAATGAGTTCTTCAATTTCAGATTGCAATATTTAGCTTTAACCTTGCATTTATGATTGAGCTTTAACTATGGAGTGTTGTTGGAACTTAATTAATTCTTGCTGTGCACATGCCACATTGTGAATTTTTACCGTGTGCACAGGATCTAGTTTTCACATTCACACAGAATTGAGTTTATGTGCTTTATTGTCTAATTGGGCTTCAACTCTGGAATTCTTTGAAAACTCTTAAATATGAATTGAAGTGGGCTGAAAGGGATTTGGAGAGTTTTATATCCAGTTAGAGTCAGACTGATGCACACTATTCTTGATTGTACTGTTTAGATGTTCTGATCATTTGATAAATTTTCTTTGCACTCATTGACATTATGAATCAGTGTGTGAAGTGGCTTAAATTTTAAAAATGCACATTGTCCTTCACTGTGTGGACTACCTCATGTGATTTCAAATGTTTTGTGAATTGGACCTGAGTGTTGTGATTATTAATTGGGGAGTGAACTCACATGCTGTGAGGGATTTTAATTGATGCTCTAAAATCCTGCATGTGGAGTTTATATGTGTTGATTTTGAACCTAATTGTGTATACCTTTCTGACCTTTGTCTTGCTTTATCTGCTGCTTGCCCATATGCTTAAAATGTCCGTTCCTTGGTGTTACTAGGATTTTCTGATTTTCAGGTACACATGCCACCCAAAATGCAAACTAAAGGTGGAAAAAGGAAGAAGTCCGCTGCTTCGTCCTCCCAAGACTATGCTGAATTCCAATCAGCTGAGCATGAGACACGCTTTGAGAATATCATGCAGAGGAGGTTTGTTCAGGAAAGGGTGCTCCCAATGAATATTTCTGAGTACCCTATGATCCGAGGGCAACTATTGGCGCGTGGGTGGGAGCACTTAGCCACCTTTCCGCAGGTTGCCTACCAGGAGATTGTTCGAGAGTTTTATGCTAATGCTTATGCTCCCAAAGGCACAGAACAGCAATATAAAATTTTGGTGCGGGGTGTAGAGATGGATTTATCTGATGATGTTATTAACATATTCTTTGGCACCGTACCCGACTGGCAGGGAGATGATCGTTACACCAGATTTTTGAAAGTTCAGAGCGATGGGCAGGAGATGTTAAGATCCCTATGTAGACCTGGAGCTCGTTGGACCCTGGATATAAAGGCCCAATTGCAGAATTTGAATCACTCCTATTTGAAGACAGTCCCCAAGATCTGGGCTACATTTGTCTATTCCAACATCTTCCCGTGTAGTAACTTCTCAGATGTAGCCATCCCTCGGGCTAAATTGATCCACACTATCATGATTGGAGGGACAGTGAACATTGGCAAGCTCATCTCTCACTCTATTCAAAAAGTTGCAAATAGCATAAAGAAGATGGCTCTTGCTCATCCTTATCTGATCACTCAACTTTGCATGGCAGTCGGAGTCCCCACAGATGGAGAGCTACCCCTGGTTCAGCAGTTGCAGACCATTGATATAGCTTACATTCGGTCACACTGTTTGGTGAATGATGAAGCCTCGGTAAGGCCAGGTATATCGGCTCCTTCCACTCGCAATCTATCCATGCCTCAGCGCTTGTCCCGAATAGAGCATACTTTGGATAAATTTAAGCATAACTTGGAGGCTGGGCATCGCGAGAGGCAGATGATGATGGCTATGATGAAGGATTTGGGTAGAGCACATATAGATGATGATGGCTATGATGAAGGATTTTTGTCATCCCCTTCTCTATTTATTTTTTTCTTTTTTTTTCTATTTTATTTGGAGAAGGGGAGATTTTTTTTTTTCAACTCAAAAGAATTTTTTTTTTTTCATCCCAAATTTTCAACTACCTTTTTCACCCTTTGTAATACTTTAGAAGGTCCCTTATCAAGCATCTTTCATAAAAAAAATTCGGGGTACCAAGAAAAGTATTTTATTCTTTGTAGGCTCAAAATTGGGCAACTAAGGGGTAGCATTTCATCATTCAAAACTCAGAAGGCCAGAAAAATACATATTGCCTCAATCATTTTCAAAAATGTTTTCAAAAAATTTTAAGCTTTAAAATGGTTTCAAGTCAAGTTCTAGAGAATAACAAACCAAGAGGAATAACACTCTACACAAAGAATGGGGGCAGATTTAGTGAGTACCCCCTAATGGTTCAAAAGCTCACATTTATCAGTTCAAGAACCAGTGAGAAACACAAGTCTAAAGAAACACATGCTAATCATCAACTATCCAAGACCATCTCAAGAATATTTATTTGAAGCCATATCACAAGAATGAAATAAATTGGGTTCAAAAATCCACTATCACAATTTAATTGGCACTTAGTTCTCACAATCATAAGCTCAATCTAAGCAAGGGTAACCGAATCATGCGATCATGCAAACTTAAGCCTATATGAATGCAATATTTACAATGCAAGCAAAAAGATTGCCCCTACCCCAAGCTTAAAGATTTACATTGTCCCCAATGTAAATAATCAAGTTGGAGAGAGGAAAGAAAAATAAAATAAAACAAAAGAAAAATGGAACGGCTTACCGAGGCGGTAGCGGGTGCTGACTTTGCTTTTTCTTTGCCCCTTTTGCTCTTCTCCTTGTCTTCTTGCTCTCCCTTCCTTCTTTATTACCCTGCAAACGCTTGGCAATTGACAATTTATTATTTTCCTCTTGAGCTTCTCAAATTATTCAAGAGGTTGAAAATCAAAAACAAAAACTAATTAAAGAGAAGGGTTAAGAAAAGTTGGGTTGCCTCCCAATAAGCGCTTCTTTAACGTCACTAGCTTGACTTATTAAGAAGCATCCACCTGGATCCTCCTCCCGGATCAAATGGAAATTGAAGTGGTGATTGTAGCAGTAAAATCACTTTATTCTCAATTCCGCCCAGCCATTGGGTGGAAACACCATTGACCTTTTCAACTAAAATAATGCACTTACTCCCTAGCGGGTCAAATGGCATTTGCACCAGGAAGTTTGAAAAACATGGGGAAGGGACTAGTTTACCAACGTCCACACATGCATGCAAGCCGACATATTTGTCCAATGCAGAAAAATCAAACTGCTCAGCAAGCATGGTGGAATCCCCTACCACTTCGTCTTCATCTTGAACTATCCCCCAAACCAGATTTTCCTCAAATCGGGCTTCTTGGTGACTTTTTGTACTAACTGTTTGCAAATCTCCTCAACTTGCGTTTTGAAGTTGTGCTGCATGCCCGACATCATCATCACGATTGGCTCTTGCCTTGGCCTCAGAGGTGGATAGCTCTTGGGAATACTGTTCTAGAGCAGCTTTCAACGGTGTTTGCTCCTTCCATTCCCATTCCTCCTCATGCTTCATTATCACACTATAAGCTTGTGCATGAGGGCAGTGACGTCCCCAGAGCCCGTAGTCTCCCAAGACTACATTGGGCCCAAAGTGGTATTTTGTAACACCGTCCAAGGTGGGAAAGTAATAAGTCTCCATTTGTTGCATCCACCTTGTACAAACACAACTCAAAACAGAAAGACCAAATATATACAGAAAAATCAAAAAGAATAAAAATATCTAAATTAGTTGCCTCCTTTGTTACTAATGATATTGACAAAACCAATCCCCGGCAACGGCGCCAAAAACTTGATGCGTGATTTTTAGAATTAAAGGCAAGTGTACCTCGTCGTAAACAAGTAATAAAACGGTGAGACCGGTTATCGTATCCACAGGGATCGGATGTCAATTACCAATTCGCAAATTCAACAACTATTTAGACTTAACTAAAGTGTGAGGGATTAAAACAGAAAATAAAGAAAGCAAAACAATATTTTTGGTCTTTTAGGAATTATATCGAACACTTGGAAGGCAAACAGAGATGTGGCTAAGATTGTTAGGGTTAGACTACACTAATCCTCCCTTAATTGCAATGAAATGGTTATCAACACAAGTCCTAATTCAATTATGACAATCAAGCCTTTTCTAAAATACTCAAGCCTAATTCCTTAGGTGCATTGAGCCTAAAACCCCAAATTAAACCCTAATTCCTTAGGTGGAATAACCTGAGATTTTGCATTAAGTCAAGACTTATAAGATTGCAAGCATTCAACACTTATTCCTAGATTCTTGAACTACTTGGCATATGATTCATGAGCATGCCTTAACACCAACCTTCCAGTCATCTATCAAAGCAACATATCATTCCTATGGGTAGCTAATCCAAGGAAAGCATTAAGCACAGAATCACATACTCATAAAGAAATAGAGACTTGCATTAAAACACCAAATCAAATACAACAAGTTCAGAAAAGTTACATCTAACCCCAACAATGGGGATTTAACTACTCATGACAAAAGGAAATACAAAAGAGAATGAGAAAAGGGATGGAGAACACTCATAGACAAGCTTCCTCCATTCCCAGAGCAAGGAAATCTCCCCTTCTAGGGCTGGAACCCTATCTCAGCCGCAGCCTCCAAGTCCCCAAGTGCTCTCTCCACCAAAAGCTCTTTTTTTAGGTTAGAAGTTAGTCCCCTTTTCTGTTCATCGCAGCCCTATTTAAAGATCAGTATCGCGTCACGGCCGTGATGGCCATCACGGCCAGGCCGTGATGGTTTCTGACTTGGGCGAATTTGCACAAAATGGTCACTCGCGAGGCGAGCCTTTTGTTCGCGACGCGAATCCTAGGTCACGGCCGTGATTCATATCACGGGCAGGCCGTGACAGTCTCTGACTTTTGCCTTCTGCTCTGCTTGATCACGGCCGTGATGGTCATCACGGCTAGGCCGTGATGGGCTCTGTTTGGCTCATAATATTCACTTTTCAAGCTCTTTTTCATCCAAGCTCCACCAAGGCTGATTTCTGGGCATTTTTCCATTAAATCCTGCAAAACAACACACAGAAACCACCTCATCCGTTCCAAAGGAAAAACTATACAAAATCAACACTAAATTGGCCTAACTATATGCAAATGCATGCAGAATTGTACATGAAAAATGAGGTGAAATCACACTCATCAAATTACCCCAAGCTTAAGACTTTGCTTGTCCTCAAGCAAAAACTAAGGCCAGAAGAGATAAACAGTCAAAGCATGGATAGTGAACCAAGAACCCGAGTAAAATGATCCAAGTAACAGGCAATTCAAACAATTCAGCAAGAGACAATCAATTCAAGTCCAATTAGGGGCTTAAGTTTCCTAGACTCACATTCTCACTGATTCGGGCACTCTTGCTCACTTGAAGCTCACCCCAAGCTTGTTTATTTGCTTGGCTCTCTTTCTTGCCTCACTCACTCAAGTGTTCAAGTATATATAACAATTCGCTCCATTTTCCTCAAGGAATGATTCCTACCATATGCTTGACTATCAACCAAATCTCCACTTTATTTATGAAAACACCTAAGAATCAAGAGGTCTTTATTTGGTTGTAACGTGGCCAAGGGATTAATCTTTAGGTGGGGATAACAAGAAAGGGATATTTCAAAAGGCTAAACCAAGTATCAAACATTTCAACACAAGACACCTTCTAAAATACCTTCTTGGGTTTTCAATACATTTTTCCACCTTTCTTTTCTTTCTTTTTTCTTTTAATTCTCACTTCTCTTTTTTTTTTTTTTTGGTCATCCCCTTCTCTATTTCTTTTTTTCTTTTTTTTTCTTTTTTATTTGGAGAAGGGGAGATTTTTTTTTTTCAACTCAAAAGATTTTTTTTTTTTTCATCCCAAATTTTCAACTACCTTTTTCACCCTTTGTAATACTTTAGAAGGTCCCTTATCAAGCATCTTTCATAAAAAAATTTTGGGGTACCAAGAAAAGTATTTTATTCTTTGTAGGCTCAAAATTGGGCAACTAAGGGGTAGCATTTCATCATTCAAAACTCAGAAGGCCAGAAAAATACCTATTGCCTCAATCATTTTCAAAAATGTTTTCAAAAAATTTTAAGCTTTAAAATGGTTTCAAGTCAAGTTCTAGAGAATAACAAACCAAGAGGAATAACATTCTACACAAAGAATGGGGGCAGATTTAGTGAGTACCCCCTAATGGCTCAAAAGCTCACATTTATCAGTTCAAGAACCAGTGAGAAACACAAGTCTAAAGAAACACATGCTAATCATCAACTATCCAAGACCATCTCAAGAATATTTATTTGAAGCCATATCACAAGAATGAAATAAATTGGGTTCAAAAATCCACTATCACAATTTAATTGGCACTTAGTTCTCACAATCATAAGCTCAATCTAAGCAAGGGTAACCGAATCATGCGATCATGCAAACTTAAGCCTATATGAATGCAATATTTACAATGCAAGCAAAAAGATTACCCCTACCCCAAGCTTAAAGATTTACATTGTCCCTAATGTAAACAATCAAGTTGGAGAGAGGAAAGAAAAATAAAATAAAACAAAAGAAAAATGGAACGGCTTACCGAGGCGGTGTAGCGGTGTCTGACTTTGCTTTTTCTTTGCCCCTTTTGCTCTTCTCCTTGTCTTCTTGCTCTCCCTTCCTTCTTTATTACCCTGCAAACACTTGGCAATTGACAATTTATTATTTTCCTCTTGAGCTTCTCAAATTATTCAAGAGGTTGAAAATCAAAAACAAAAACTAATTAAAGAGAAGGGTTAAGAAAAGTTGGGTTGCCTCCCAATAAGCGCTTCTTTAACGTCACTAGCTTGACTTATTAAGAAGCATCCACCTGGATCCTCCTCCCGGATCAAATGGAAATTGAAGTGGTGATTGTAGCAGTAAAATCACTTTATTCTCAATTCCGCCCAGCCATTGGGTGGAAACACCATTGACCTTTTCAACTAAAATAATGCACTTACTCCCTAGCGGGTCAAATGGCATTTGCACCAGGAAGTTTGAAAAACATGGGGAAGGGACTAGTTTACCAACGTCCACACATGCATGCAAGCCGACATATTTGTCCAATGCAGAAAAATCAAACTGCTCAGCAAGCATGGTGGAATCCCCTACCACTTCGTCTTCATCTTGAACTATCCCCCAAACCAGATTTTCCTCAAATCGGGCTTCAGGTGACTTTTGTACTAACTGTTTGCAAATCTCCTCAACTTGCGTTTTGAAGTTGTGCTGCACAGCTTCGATACTGTCACAGTTGGCTCTTGCCTTGGCCTCAGAGGTGGATAGCTCTTGGGAATACTGTTCTAGACCAGCTTTCAATGGTGTTTGCTCCTTCCATTCCCATTCCTCCTCATGCTTCATTATCACACTATAAGCTTGTGCATGAGGGCAGTGACGTCCCCAGAGCCCGTAGTCTCCCAAGACTACATTGGGCCCAAAGTGGTATTTTGTAACACCGTCCAAGGTGGGAAAGTAATAAGTCTCCATTTGTTGCATCCACCTTGTACAAACACAACTCAAAACAAAAAGACCAAATATATACAGAAAAATCAAAAAGAATAAAAATGTCTAAATTAGTTGCCTCCTTTGTTACTAATGATATTGACAAAACCAATCCCCGGCAACGGCGCCAAAAACTTGATGCGTGATTTTTAGAATTAAAGGCAAGTGTACCTCGTCGTAAACAAGTAATAAAACGGTGAGACCGGTTATCGTATCCACAAGGATCGGATGTCAATTACCAATTCGCAAATTCAACAACTATTTAGACTTAACTAAAGTGTGAGGGATTAAAACAGAAAATAAAGAAAGCAAAACAATATTTTTGGTCTTTTGGGAATTATATCGAACACTTGGAAGGCAAACAGAGATGTGGCTAAGATTGTTAGGGTTAGACTACACTAATCCTCCCTTAATTGCAATGAAATGGTTATCAACACAAGTCCTAATTCAATTATGACAATCAAGCCTTTTCTAAAATACTCAAGCCTAATTCCTTAGGTGCATTGAGCCTAAAACCCCAAATTAAACCCTAATTCCTTAGGTGGAATAACCTGAGATTTTGCATTAAGTCAAGACTTATAAGATTGCAAGCATTCAACACCTATTCCTAGATTCTTGAACTACTTGGCGTATGATTCATGAGCATGCCTTAACACCAACCTTCCAGTCATCTATCAAAGCAACATATCATTCCTATGGGTAGCTAATCCAAGGAAAGCATTAAGCACAGAATCACATACTCATAAAGAAATAGAGACTTGCATTAAAACACCAAATCAAATACAACAAGTTCAGAAAAGTTACATCTAACCCCAACAATGGGGATTTAACTACTCATGACAAAAGGAAATACAAAAGAGAATGAGAAAAGGGATGGAGAACACTCATAGACAAGCTTCCTCCATTCCCAGAGCAAGGAAATCTCCCCTTCTAGGGCTGGAACCCTATCTCAGCCGCAGCCTCCAAGTCCCCAAGTGCTCTCTCCACCAAAAGCTCTTTTTTAGGTTAGAAGTCAGTCCCCTTTTCTGTTCATCGCAGCCCTATTTAAAGATCGATGATCGCGTCACGGCCGTGATGGCCATCACGGCCAGGCCGTGATGGTTTCTGACTTGGGCGAATTTGCACAAAATGGTCACTCGCGAGGCGAGCCTTTTGTTCGCGACGCGAATCCTAGGTCACGGCCGTGATTCATATCACGGGCAGGCCGTGACAGTCTTTGACTTTTGCCTTCTGCTCTGCTTGATCACGGCCGTGATGGTCATCACGGCTAGGCCGTGATGGGCTCTGTTTGGCTCATAATCTTCACTTTTCAAGCTCTTTTTCATCCAAGCTCCACCAAGGCTGATTTCTGGGCATTTTTCCATTAAATCCTGCAAAACAACACACAGAAACCACCTCATCCGTTCCAAAGGAAAAACTATACAAAATCAACACTAAATTGGCCTAACTATATGCAAATGCAGGCAGAATTGTACATGAAAAATGAGGTGAAATCACACTCATCATTAACCTTAGTGAGATATTGGGCTTGAATGTTAATTCTTTGAGTGTGCACCATTGAGTTGATGTGCTGAGATTTTCTTGATTCTTTTGTGTAGGACTCATGAATTGCATGTTTTGCATAAAAATGATTTGCGCCGTTTTTCATAAGCTACTTGAGCCAAAAAGCCAACCTTGCATGAAAAATTCCCTTGCTAACCCCTTTGAGCTTATTGTTCTCACCCTTGCTTCTTGAATGATGATTACCATGTTTATTTCAACTTGGGGTTTTAGGCTCATTCCAACTAAGGAATTAGGGTTTGAGTATGTTTAAAGGCTTGATTGTCATAATTGAATTAGGACTTGTGTTAGCAACCATCTCATTGCAATTGAGGGATGATTAGTGTAGTCTAATGCCAACTTTTTTATCAATTTGTTAATCACATCTCTTTGTGCTTGTTAAGTGTTCGATAAAATTCCAAAAATAACTTGTTCCTATTATTTTATTTCTTTTAACTCTTGTTGGGCTTGATATTTAATATTGAGCTCCCTTCCTTCCAATCGATTGTCTAAATAGTAGTTCAATTTGAGAAGTGGCACTTGTCCGCGATCCCTGAGAACGGTATCCGGTCTCACCACCGTATTACTTGTTTGCGACTATGTATACTTGCCGAAATCGTACCAAGTTTTTTTACCCTTACTAATTTAATGAATTTCTCATTTTACCATGTCTGTATAAACATGTTCTTTTATTTCATTTTTCATTTATAAACTAGTTCAATCACTAATTTTATCAAACCCTTCAAATTCAACCAGTTAGTACTTTTTCAGTTAGCAGCTATCAACTATAAATTAGTTTATCAACTATAAACTAACTTGTCAACCATAAGCTAATTCTACATTCTCCCCGCTAAAATGCAACCGAGTATGGTACTTAGTTATTTGTGAAAAAAACTACATTTTTAATTAAATGTTTTGTAAATATCGACTCTGTTAGAATCTGGTGGATCATCATCAAAGAGCATCTGTTAGAATAGGTGTACACGGGTGTTGTACACGGGTGTATTAACAGATGCAGCTTGACCGCGAGCATGGGTGTAGTACACGGGTGTACGTACGTGTGTTTTGTACACAGGTGTATTGACAGATGTAGGTTGGCCGCCTGCATGGGTGTTGTACATGGGTGCATTAACAGATGTAGCTTGTTGGTCTCGTACATGCATGTAATACACGGGTGTATCTGTAATAGCTATGTGATACATGTTTTAGTTAGTTAGTTTCTGTTAGTTGCATCAGTTTGTTATTTGTAACTGCTCTACAACTAAGTCTGTAACTAGTTCTGATAGGATATATAAAGTCTTAGCTATTGTATAGGAGTATGCACAAGGGCTTAGTGTGCAATACACAAGACACAATGTAGTGTGTGGAAAAAGAAGAGATGGATTATGAGTGTGAGGCAATCCAATCTTGAGAGAAAATCATGAGTGATTTGTGAGAGATGAGAAAAGGTGTATAGAAGTAGAAATATCAATCTTGGGGTAGTTCTTAGGAGGTACCATGTGGAAGACATCGGAGGCAAGACTTGGATGCAAGGTTGTGGGAGGTTTCTATTGTAAAGCACTTATATCTCTATGATCAAGATAGTGAAGGGGAGAAGAGGACTTTGTTGCGCTCTCTCCCGTGGACGTAGGCTACAATGACCGAACCACTAAAATCCTTGTGTTCATCTTGTTTTAGTGTTTTTCTTTTATTATTATATTGTGCTATGTTCTGGTTGATTTGCATGTATTCTCGGTAATGTTTCTGTGCTTGAAATTTATGTGTGCTTGGAGGCTTCGTGACTCAAACGATCATAAGAGACCCCTCCCCTAACAAGTGGTATCAGAGCCACTTTCGATAGTAGGAATGGTGAAATAAAAGATTCACGAGTGGCTGTTTGAGGGAATGCACAAAGCAAGGACTGTGAGAGCAAAAGGGCCAAGAATAGAGAATGTGTAATCGATTATGGATCGATTCTCGAGCAAATCAAGAATGGAGCAAGGAATTCGGATCTGTCTCTATGGCAAGAGATGGAACACGTGAAGTTGTTTTTCTGTTAGTTGATGTAAAACTTTTGTTGCATCGGAGATATGTTGATATGCACAAGGATGTGGCTAGACGCTGTACACAGGTGTTGTACATGGGTGCATCAGATAAAACAGAATACATACTAGAAATAAAGGCAGTTGCAAGATTCCGTGAGGGAGAACCCAAAAGCTTTTTCTGAACAAAGGTGTATTACGTTTCTGAAATTTCTATTCCTATTCTTGTGAGTTTAGTTTCTTTATAGAGGGTGTACTTCTTTTCTTTGGATCTCTTGTGGTTCTGCTACTGCGGTTTGGTTCTTGTTGTAACAGGAACACGAAGGAGAAAATAAAAGGAAGAACACGTGAACAAGGAACAAGAAACACGACGTCTGTTTTCATAAGTCCTGTGTGTTCCTGTGTGGAGAAGAAACTCAAAGTGTGAAGAAGGAATGATAAAGTAGAAACAGAGCAGGTGAAGAGGATCTGCTGGTTCAGTGTTCTTTAATTCACGACAGCGTGCAAAGTGGCAATGCCATAGTAGGAGGCATGTTTTTCAGTGTGGATCATAGCTGTGGAGGGTGTCTCGATGTTGTGGGTGATCTGGTTTGAGGTTTCATGATGTCTTTTCTTTCTTGAAAAAGTAAACGGAAAGGAGAAGACTGGAGTTTTTGTCTTGAAATAAAGATCCAAGGTGGAGAATGTTATGTTCATGGATCATCATTGGAGCTGAAGCTAACTTGGTAGTTAAGTTAGTTATACGGTTGTGAGGTCTTCTGATATCTAGTATGTTAAAATTGGTTAAGTTGTTGTAATTGATTTTATTAGATATAGAAGTCAAGACTTATCTGTGTTGTATGAGCTCAATAAAAAGTCACAGAGTTGAGTGGTGAGAGGAAGAATAATTCATTCTATACGCTGTAAAATCCTGTTGTACTCTCGAGAGCTTGAAGACAGAAGATCGATGGAACTTCGTGTGGAAGGAGATCGAATTAATAAGAAGAAAAGAAAAGGAAGCTAGAAAAAGGGATTGAAGCCTGTGTTAGAAGGTGTATTCAATTTCATTTTTCTGATTAGATTCATTGTTATTCTTCTTTCTTTGCTATTGTTTTTTCTTGGATGGGTTGCTGTGTGTGTTTCTTGTTGTAATAGGAACAAGAAAGTCAATTGTCTGGGAAGCACGAACATGCCATGGAAGAAGAAGGGAAGAACATATATCAGAAGAGAATGAATGAATGGGACCGCAAGAACCAGAGTGTGTGGGAACATTCAAGCAAGGGCTGTCATGGCGGAACCATATGGTGCACGATTAACAGCGGGTTTGGGCGGAGAAGGCATGCACGGTGTAGCTAGGACTCACAGCGGTGAAGAGGACCTGCTGGTTTGGTGGCTTTAGATACAGAACAATACAAAACGGTGGAGTAGTGGTTGAAGGCACTATTCTCGATACGGTGAGGTTGTGGATCTGAATGGTGGTGGGTCTCATGGTGCTGTGAGTGGAAGCTTGCTCGAGGTTAGCGGTGGTTGTTCTCTTTCTTTGAAGAAAACAGATTTGTGTCTGGAAGGAACTTTCAGTTCCATTAATGAGTTCGAAGTGTGGTTCATTTATAACACCCCGTTTTCTCGATTAGTATATGAGGAAATGATTAATCATGATTGAAGGCTTAATCACGTTCCTTAGGTGTTAGTTTGCTTGCGTTTCAAGTTTGAGGAGAATCAGAATTGAAACGGGTTCAAAATGCAAGAAAACGCAAATCGAGAGGTTAATTAACCGAGTAATTTATTAATTCAGAGTTGGGATATTAAATTAGGTCGGGCTTCAGTATTTTGGGATTAGCCTAAAATAATTAAGAAAAATATTCCAACAGTAGGTTATGCGAGATAATGCGAAATATAACACCCGGGCGTGCCGAGATGGCAACACGCGGCAACATGTGGGAATGACATGTGTCACAATTGGACATGTGTCACTAAGATGAAAAGTTGCATGGATGGGGGCTTCCATCAAGGGACACATGGATTCCACAACCCTTTGTATAAGACACCTAAGATAAGTGCTATGTTGACACATGTAATCCACTAAAATAACACCTAAGACACCTAACCATGCTACCTAAGTGACACCTAAACCTAACATGCACCAAATAATATAATGGACTTAAATAAATTGAATGAAAAACATTACTTCATCTTCCCTTCAGTTGCGACATGGACTAGAGAAGAGTAGAAAAGAAACTCTCAAAGAAAGTGAAGCCATTGTTATGAGTTTGGAGAGCTTAGTTGGAATGGTCACTATGAAATCGTCACCATATATTCTTCACCCATTAGATCATGCGCAAATTTAATATGAAGGTTCAAGACTGGTAGTTCTTTTGATCCAACGGTCATAATTACGAAATAATTTACATAGTGCGAGATATTCAGATCGCAATATGGATCACGATGGTAAGAAACTCAACCCGGATACCACCTAACCTGTCACCATAGAACGGCCATTTGAGAATCTCTCACCATTGGATCGGGCTGAACTTGGTGGGTCGATAGTACTTCATTGTCACCGTTCCTTTTTGTGATTAAAGGTTTCTATATGAAGACATGGAGCTCGTACAGTAACCCTGTTTGGTAGCTTTTCCCCTGGATTCTTGAGCTCACTTTCAAACCCGACTCCACCTAATTCCAACCGTTGTTCTCGTAAGTTTTCCCTTCGATTCTGTGTCTTGATTCTCATAGTTTCATTGATTAGAACCTTGTTGTTTATTCTGTTGTTATTTCTGCGTTTCCGGTAAATTGTGATACCCGTACTTGTAATCGGAATAGAAAACGAAATGATGGATGTGTTGGTACGGATGGTGGCAGATTTGTGGATGTTACTGCAAAGCGTGACGAGGTTAGTGCCAGTAGCATGGACGTGTTCGAAAGCTTTATGGGGAGGCGTGCACTGTCAGGTGAGGGGGAATAAATTTCAATTATCAGGAAAATGGGCATAGAATATGAACATCAACATGTGTGGGGATTCTCAAACCCCATTGATTGTCGGTATATGTATTTGAATGATATGCTTAGTTGATTATGTGATGTATAGTTAATATTTATTTTTTTATTATTATTGGTGATATGATGATATGTTCTTTATGTGTTGTTGATATATACTGATGTGTGGTGGATTAATCTTGGTGATACTTTGGAGATGATTGATATTTATATTTAAGTTGATAGGTTACATAGGAATTTAAGATATGGTGGCGATATTGAGGTGTTAGACGGGAAGGTGGTGTGGAACTTTGTGGTGATGGTTGCATGCTCATTACATGCTGTTGACCAACCATGTGGGTATCCGCAAATGTTGTTGAGCGGGTACTAATATAAGGTTGATGGTTGTGATTAACTACAACGATAGTTGGACAGTTGTCACGAGAGGGTCGTACGGATAGTTTCAACGGTTGGTTGAGTGCCTGTCATACGAGGTCGGATCATACTTGTGTATATAACTCCAACAGTCGTTTGAGTGGTTATTACACAAGGGAGGTGACCGTATCGACTACAACAACCGTTTGAGTGGTCGTTACGATGGTGCCATGTGAACAGTTGCAATAGCTGAGTAATTGCCTTACGAGGTTGAGGTGGACTATCCGGAGCGACCAAGATGACGTAACCCATATTGGTAATGCGGGAGCAAGTAACTCAACTACCCGACTTATGTTGTTGTAGAATTAGCCAACCATGCATGTAGGACCAGTTATGCATTAGAATAAGTTATGATCCTAGTAGCTGAGATATCGAGGTTGATTGGTATGCTAAAGATCTTAGGAGATGGATTGTGTTTGTACATGTTGATAAGTAGTATTTTATGTTGTTTCCCCTTTATGATGATTAGAGTTTCTTACCTCTTGTGTACCTCTGTTTCACTGTTTATATTTATTTTGGGTTCGGTTCGTGATCCGAAGACCGAGATGAGTCTTTAGCTGGTGCCGAGACGAGGAAGGTGATGAGGATGCTAACATCTCTCACGAGGACTTTCAGAGTTGAAGTTGAGTATTTTATTAGTTATACCACAACCAGTGGAGTGTCTGTATTGCATATGCCTTCGCTTCCTTCATAACTCTGATATTGTATATATATGTTTTATTGTTTAAAATACATGCTGTAAATGTTTTAAATTTCTCTGTTATTTTATTAATACATCTGCTTCATGTGGCACCCGAAAGGGGTGTCACATTTAGTGGTATCAGAGAAATTCAGTTCTAAAATGGATTTCTCGGGAGATACTAGTTGTTGTTACTAGCCGTGTTTAGTTAGACCCCCATCGGGTGCTAACTAGGTCTAGGGGTTGAGTGGAATGTTTGTCTCATGAGTTATTTATTGTTTCTACATTGAGAGACAATTATAACTGCTTTGATTATTTATAAGAAGTATGTGTCATATATTTCTTATAAATATGAGTTGATGGTTACACCTCTACATGAACCTATGGCTAGTGGGAACAACGTGGAAGATAATAATGTGGAAGTGGAGATTCCCAAAGCAGAAGAAGAAAATAGTCGATAGTTATGAGAACAATGAGGGATATGGCAAGAACTATGTTGCTTCAGTCACAGTAGAATACACAGTTGATGCAACAACTCCAACAATAGCAAAACCAACAACCGCAGAATCAAGAGCAAGAAGGGGTAATAGATGCGGGACTAGTAGCATTCATGAAAGGCAAGCCACCATAGTTTCATGGAGAATATAACCCGGAAGGAGCGGAATTATGGATACAAGAAATAGAGAAAGTGTTCACATCTATGCGTTGTAGGGAAGATAGAAAAGTCGCGTACACATCCTTCATGTTGGTAGGAGGTGCAGAGTCATGGTGGAAGAATCGACATGAAATTTTAGAAGAAGGAAGAATAATTACATGAGAATTGTTCAAGGAATTTTTCTTGGAAAAATATTTTCTCGAAACAATTAGACATGAGAAGGAGCAAAAATTTATGAGTTTGAAACAAGGAAATATGTCAGTTGTAGAATATGCTATCAGGTTTGATGCTTTGCTCAAGTTCTCCAAGTTCTATCAAGTATGTCCAGATGAAAAGTGGGTATGTGGAAGATTTCAAGATGGTTTGAGAAGTGAATTACAGAGAGCAATGCTACCTTTAGGAATTTCCAGGCTTCCAGAAATGGTTGAACGATGTACTGCTTTAGAAAGTCATGACAAAAAGGTAGAAGCTCGTCAGCAAAAGAAGAACAAGGGACCAATAAGGAATCATGAAAAGAATGGGGATGAAGGACTTCGTCAAGAGCGGAAACCATATGATCGCCCAAACCAGCAAGCGCTAATAGTTGGAATGGATAGACAAAGACCACCTACTTGTTTTGAATGTGGAGGAGCACACTTAATGAAGGAATGTCAAGTGAAGGATTTTGTTTGCTTTAGATGTGGTAAGACGAGACATTTTTCTCAGGACTGCAAACAAGGAGAAGTGAGAAGAACACATGGTGGACAGCAGGGACTGAGAACACAATCACAGGGAACGAGACAACAGACAAAGCAAACTCCAACAACGGGACGTGTGTTCACATTGAGAGGAACTGAGCGTTATCAATCGTGAGAAGTAAGGTTTTGGTTGATGATCTTTTGGAGTAGTCAGCAAGTTTCTCTTACTATGTTTCTATCGAAGATAATGTTCTGAAGTTATAAGTTAGATACTTATAAGTGGTTAGGTTAAGGATGATGATGTATATATTCTAATGGCATAGTATGTAAATATGTGTGTGAAAACATGGATCGACAAGTTGGTGTATGTTTAGGTTTTGATAAATAAAAGTATATGTATCAGTAAAGCTTGTGTTATTGATAGTTGTATCAGAATGCGCAGCGAAAGCATATAGAACTTTGGTATGAACATTTGATGTTACATATAACAACCGCGAAATTTCGAGGACGAAATTTATTTATAGGGGGATAGTAATGTAACACCCCGTTTTCTCGATTAGTATATGAGGACATGATTAATCATTATTGAAGGCTTAATCATGTTCCTTAGGTGTTAGTTTGCTTGCGTTTCAAGTTTGAGGAGAATCAGAATTGAATCGGGTTCAAAACGCAAGAAAACACAAATCGAGAGGTTAATTAATCGAGTAATTTATTAATTCAGAGTTGGGATATTCAATCAGGCCGGGCTTGAGTATATTGGGAGTAGCCTAAAATAATTAAGAAAAATATTCCAACAGTAGGTTATGCGGGATAATGCGTAATAAAAGACTCAGGCGTGCCGAGAGGGCAACACGCGACAACATGTAGGAATGACATGTGTCACATTTAGGCATGTGTCACTAAGATTAAAGGCTGCATGGATAGGGGCTGCCATCAAGAGACACATGGATTCCACTACCCTTTGTATAAGACACCTAAGCTAAGTGCTATGCACACATGTAATCCACTAAAATAACACCTAAGACACCTAACCATGCTACCTAAGTGACACCTAAACCTAACATGCACCTGATACGATTTTTTTAATAGGCAAGTGTACCTAGTCGTACAAGTAATACGGTGGTAAGACCGGATATCGTCCTTAGGAATTGGTTGTCAATTACCAATTCACAAATTTAACAACTATCTAGACTAAACTATGGTATGAAGAGAGTTCGAAATAAACAAAATAAAACAAGCAAAATCTTTTTGGCTTTTTCTCAAACACCTAGAATGCAAAGAGAGATGTGGTTAACAAAAGGATAGAATTGTCAGGGTTAGACAACGCTAATCCTCCCTTGATTGCAATGAAGTGGTTACTAACACAAGTCCTAATTCAATTATGACAATCAACCCTTTTTAAATACTCAAACCCTAATGTCTTAGGTGGAATGAGCCTAAAATCCCAAATCAAACCCTAATGTCTTAGGTGGATCAACCCGAGATTTTGCATTAAGCTAAGACTTATAAGATTGCAAGCACCCCAAGACCTATGTCTAGGTTCATGAACTACTTGGCATTTGATTCATGAGCATGCTCTAACATCAATCTTTCAATTGTCTATCAAAGCAACAAATCATTCCAATGATGGCCAAACCAGGGAAAGCATTAAGCACAGAATCAAATACTCATAAAGAAATAGAAACTTGCATTGAAACTAAATCACAATACAATCAAGTTCAGAAAGGTAATTATCTAACCCCCAACAACCAAAGGGTTTAGCTACACATAATTACAGAGAAAATCAAAACCAGAGAAATAGGAGAAGAGGAGAGAAGAAACTCCATGGGAGCTTTCCACAGTCGTCACTGCAGCCCCTATCAGTCGCTCCCTTCTAGGGTTGGAACCCCCCTTTTGCAACCATCCAACTCTCAGTCCCAGTCTCCCTTTCTTTTCTGCCCAGCGCCTCTTTTATAGAAACTCTTATCCAAATAACGGGAGTCACAGCCGTGATGGCCATCACGGCCAGGCCGTGACGCGTTCTGCCAAAGGCGTACTTTCAAATTCTGGTCTGTCACGGCCGTGATGGTCATCACGGCTAGGCCGTGACAGCCTCTGACTTTTGCCTTCTGTTTATCAGCTTTTCTTGATCATGGTCGTGATGGGCTCTGCTTGGCTCAATTTCTTCCATTCTCAAGCTCTGTCTTCATCCAAGCTCCATCATGGTCGATTCTGAGCATTTTCTCCTTATTTTCTGCAAAACAACACCACAAGACCGCCTTACCCGTTCCAAGGGAAAAACTAACCAAAATCAAACTAAAATGGCCTAACTATATGAAAATGCATGCAGAAATGTACATGAAATATAAGGTAAAATCACACTCATCAAATCACCCCAAGCTTAAGACTTTGCTTGTCCTCAAGCAAATACTAAGGCCAGAAGATATAAACAATCAGAGCATGGATAATGAACCAAGAACCCGAGCAACTAATCCAAGTGACAGGCATTTTCAAATAATTTACCAAGAGACAATCAAATTCAAGTCCAATTAGGAGCTTAGGTTTCCTAGACTCATATTCTCACTGATTCGGGCACTCTTTCTCACCTCCCTCAAGTGATTACGGATATATGACAATTCGCTCAATTTTCCTCAAGGAATGAATTCTACCATAAGTTTGACTATCAACCAAATCTCTACTTTATTAATGAAAACACAAAAGAATCATGAGGTCTTTACTTGGGTTGTAACAGGGCCATGGGATTAATTGTTAGGTGGGGAAATCAAGAAAAGGAAATTTTAAAAGGCTACACAAAATATCAAGCATTGCAAGCATGACCTTCTGAAATACCTTTTTGGGTTTTGATTTATTTCTCCACCTTTTTTTCCTTTCTTTTTTGTTTTATTTCTCATTTCTTTTTGTCATCCCCTTCTCTATTTATATTTCCTTTATTTTTTATTTTATTTGGAGAAGGGGAGATTTTCAGCTCAGAATTATTTTTCTGATTTTCTCATCCCATACTTTTTCAACTACCTTTTTACCCTTTTTGTGCAATACTTTAGAAGGTCTCCTATCAAGCATCATTCATCAATATATCTCAAGGTACCAAGAAAAGTATTTTATTCTTTCAGGCTCAAAATTGGGCAACTAAGGGGTAGCATTTGATCAATCAAAGCTCAGAAGGCCGGAAAAATACCTAGTGCCTCAATCATTTTCAAAAATGTTTTCAAAAATTTTTTAAGCTTCAAAATGGTTTCAAGTCAAGTTCTAGAGAAATACAATCCAAGAGGAATAACACTCTATCACAAAGAATGTGGTAGATTTAGTGAGTACCCCTTTTGGCTCAAAATCTCACATTTTACCAGTTCAAAAATCAGTGAGAAACACAAATCTACGGAATCACATGCTAATCATCAACTATCAAATATCATCTCAAGAATTTTTATTTGTAGCCTTATCACAAGAATAAAAAAATTGGGTTCAAAAATTCACTATCTCAATTTAATTGTCACTCAGTTCTCACAATTGGATGCATCATCTACGCAAGGGGTAATCGAATCATGTGATAATGCAAAACTATGCCTATATGAATGCAACATGCAAAATATGAAAATTTAAATTTTTTTGCAAAAATACCCCTAACCCAAGCTTAAAAACTTACATTGTCCCCAATGTAAATAATCAAGTCAGAGAGAGGAGAAAAATTGGAACAACTCACCGAGGCGGTAGCGGGTGCTGGATCACATGCCTAGTCAAAACTTGTTGGAAAATACATCACGGCCGTGATGCTCATCACGGGCAAGCCGTGATCAATTCTGGTCCTCAGCAGTTGGCCTGTCACGGCCGTGACCTCCATCACGGCTAGGCCGTGATCCTTTCTGATCTCTCTGTTCAGCTCATCACGGCTGTGACCAGTGTCACGGCTAGGGCGTGATGGCTGGTGACTTTGTTTTTTTTTTTCTTGCTCTTCCTTCCTCCTTTCCCTGAAAACACTTGGCAAATTTATTAGTAAAATAAAACTCTTGATCTTCTCAAATTATTCAAGAGTCAAATTCAAAAACAAAAACTAACAAGAAAATGAAAATAACTAAGAGAAAAATAATAAAAAATAAAACTTGGGTTGCCTCCCAATAAGCGCTTCTTTAACGTCACTAGCTTGACGGGTTAGGATCCTCCTCCCGGATCCCATGGTCTGTGGAGTGGCAATTGTCGAAGCAATATGACTTTATCCTTACTTCCTCCTAGCAAGTGTGTGAAAACTCCATTGACCTCTACAATACTGAACTCACTTCCTCTCGGGTCAAATGGTGTTTTCACGAGGAAGTTTGACAGACAAGTGGAAGGGACTAACTTTGCAGTGTCCACGCATGCACGTAAGCTAACATATTTGTCTACTACAACAAATTCAGATTGCTTGGCAAGCATGGTGACATCCACTACCACTTCGTCTGCCCTTTGAACTATCCGAACAACCATATTCTGCTCAAACGATGCTTCATGTGGGTATTGTACTAACTGTTTGCAAATCTCCCCCACTTGCATTTTGAAGCTTTGAATCAGAGCGTCGATACAATCATAATTGGCTCTCGCCTTGGCCTCAGAGATGGATAATCCTTGGGAATGTTGTTCTAGAGCAACTTTCAGAGGTGTTTGCTTATTCCATTCCCATTCCTTCTCATGCTTCATGATTACACTATAAGCTTGCGCATGAGGGCATTGATATCCCCAGAGCTCGTAGTCTCCCAAGACTACATTAGGCCCAAAGGAATATTTTGTAACTCCATCCAAGGTAGGAAAATAGTAAATCTCCATGTGTTGCAATCCACCTTGGACAAACACAACTCAAAAGAAAAAAATCAAATATATACAGAAAAATATATATAAACAAAAATATCTAAAGTAGTTGTCTACTTTGTTACTAATGATATTGACAAAACTAATCCCCGGCAACGGCGCCAAAAACTTGATACGATTTTTTTAATAGGCAAGTGTACCTAGTCGTACAAGTAATACGATGGTAAGACCGGATATCGTCCTCAGGGATTGGTTGTCAATTACCAATTCACAAATTTAACAACTATCTAGACTAAACTATGGTAAGAAGAGAGTTCGAAATAAACAAAATAAAACAAGCAAAATCTTTTTGGCTTTTTCTCAAACACCTGGAATGCAAAGAGAGATGTGGTTAACAAAATGATAGAATTGTCAGGGTTAGACAATGCTAATCCTCCCTTGATTGCAATGAAGTGGTTACTAACACAAGTCCTAATTCAATTATGATAATCAACCCTTTTTAAATACTCACACCCTAATGTCTTAGGTGGAATGAGCCTAAAATCCCAAATCAAACTCTAATGTCTTAGGTGGATCAACCTGAGATTTTGCATTAAGCTAAGACTTATAAGATTGCAAGCACCCCAAGACCTATGTCTAGGTTCATGAACTACTTGGCATTTGATTCATGAGCATGCTCTAACATCAATCTTTCAATTGTCTATCAAAGCAACAAATCATTCTAAGGATGGCCAAACCAGGGAAAGCATTAAGCATAGAATCAAATACTCATAAAGAAATAGAAACTTGCATTGAAACTGAATCACAATACAATCAAGTTCAGAAAGGTAATTATCTAACCCCAACAACCAAAGGGTTTAGCTACACATAATTACAGAGAAAAGCAAAACCAGAGAAATAGGAGAATATGAGAGAAGAAACTCCAAGGGGGCTTTCCACAGCCGTCACTGCAGCCCCTCTCAGCCGCTCCCTTCTAGGGTTGGAACCCCCCTTTTGTAACCATCCAATTCTCAGTCCCAGGCTCCCTTTCTTTTCTGCCCAGCGCCTCTTTTATAGAAATTCTGATCCAAATAACGCGCGTCACGGCCGTGATGGCCATCACGGCCAGGCCGTGACGCGTTCTGCCAAAGGCGCACTTTCAAATTATGGTTTGTCACGGCCGTGATGGTCATCACGGCTAGGCTATGACAGCCTCTGACTTTTGCCTTCTGTTTATCAGCTTTTCTTGATCATGGCCGTGATGGGCTTTGCTTGGCTCAATTTCTTCCCTTCTCAAGCTCTGTCTTCATCCAAGCTCCATCATGATTGATTCTGAGCATTTTCTCCTTATTTTCTGCAAAACAACACCACAAGACCGCCTTACCCGTTCCAAGGGAAAAACTAACCAAAATCAAACTAAAATGGCCTAACTATACGAAAATGCATGCAGAAATGTACATGAAATATAAGGTAAAATCACACTCATCAGCACCAAATAATATAATGGACTTAAATAAATTGAATGAAAAACATTACTTCATCTTCCCTTCAGTTGCTGCATGGACTAGAGAATAGTAGAGAAGAAACTCTCAAAGAAAGTGAAGCCATTGTTATGAGTTTGGAGAGCTTAGTTGGAGTGGTCACTGTGAAATCATCACCATATATTCTTCAACCGTTGGATCAAGCTTAAATTTAATATGAAGGTTCAAGACTGGTAGTTCTTCATATCCAATGGTCATAATTGTAAATAATTTACATAGTGGGATATATCCAGATCGTAATATGGATCACAATGGTGAGAAACTCAACCCGGATACCACCTAACCTGTCACCATAGAATGGCCATCTGAGAATTGTTCACCGTTAGATCGGGATGAAACTTGGTGGGAAGGTTTAGGGTCGATAGTTCTTCATTGTCACCGTTCCTTTTTGTAATTAATGGTCTCTATATAAAGATATGGAGCTCGTACAGTAACCCTGTTTGGTAGCTTTTCCCTTGAATTCTTGAGCTCACTTTCAAACCCAACTTCACCTAAGTCCAACCGTTGTTCTCGTAAGTTTTCCCTTTGATTCCGTGTCTTGATTCTCATAGTTTCATTGATTAAAACCTTGTTGTTGATTCTGCTGTTATTTCTCCATTTCCAGTAAATTGTGATACCTGTACTTGTAATTGAAACTGAAAACGAAATGATGGATGTGTTGGTACGGATGGTGGCAGATTTGTGGACGTTGCTGCAAAGTGTGACGAGGTTAGTGCCAGTAGCGTGGACACGTTCGAAATCTTTACGGGGAAGCGTGCACTATCAGGTGAGGGGGAAGAAATTTCAATTATCGGGAAAATGGGCATAGAATATGAACATTAACATGTGTGGGGATTCTCAAACCCCGTTGATTGTTGGTATACGTATTTGAATGACATGCTTAGTTGATTATGTGATGTATAGTTAATATTTATTTATTTTTATTATTGATGATATGATGATGTGTTCTTTATGTGTTTTTGATATATACTGATGTGTGGTGGATTAATCTTGGTGATACTTTGAAGATGATTGATATTTATATTTAAGTTGATAGCTTACATAGGAATTTATGATATGGTGGTGATATTGAGGTGTTAGATGGAAAGGTGGTGTGGAACTTTGTGGTGATGGTTGCATGCTCATTACATGTCGTTGATCAACCATGTGGGTATCCGCAAATGTTGTTGAGTATGTACTAATATACGGTTGATGGTTGTGATTGACTACAACGATAGTTGGACAATTATCACAGGAGGGCCATATGGATAGCTTCAACAGTTGGTTGAGTGCCTGTTATACGAGTTCGGATCATACTTGTGTATATAACTGCAACAATCGTTTGAGTGGTTATTACACAAGGGAGGTGACCGTATCGACTGCAACTTCCGTTTGAGTGGTCGTTACGGTGGAGCCATGTGAACAGTTGCAACAGCTGAGTAATTGCCACACGAGGTTGAGGTGGACTATCCGGAGCGACCAAGATGACATAACCCATATTGGTAACGCGAGAGCTAGTAACTCAACTACCTGACTTATATTGTTGTAGAATTGGCCAATCATGTATGCAGGACCAGTTATGGATTAGAATAATTTATGATCATAGTAGCTGAGATATCGAGGTTGATTGGTACGACAATGATCTTGGGAGATGGATTGTGTTTGTACATGTTGATAAGTAGTATTTTATGTTGTTTCCCCTTTATGATGATTAGAGTTTCTTACCTCCTGTGTACCTCTGTTTCGCTGTTTATATTTATTTTGGGTTCAGTTCGTGATCCGAAGATGGAGATGAGGCTTTAGCTAGTGTCGAGACGAGGAAGGTGGTGAAGATGCTAACATCTCTCACAAGGACTTTCAGAGTTGAAGTTGAGTCTTTTATTAGTTATACCACGGCCAGTGTAGTGTCTGAATTGCATATGTCTTCACTACCTTCTTAACTCTGATATTGTATATATATGTTTTATTGTTTAAAATACTTGCTGAAAATGTTTTAAATTTCTCTGTTACTTTATGAATGCATCTACTTAATGTGGTACCCGAAAGAAGGTGTCTCATCATTCCTGGTGGAAGGAGGAAGACGCAGGTTGCTGGTTCTAAAAGGGAAGAATTTTGGTTATGATAAATAGATTTATCATGTTTGTGTTTGCATCAGAAGTTGTTATGGTCAAGTGATTTGGCGCTGGAGGTGGAGTCAACAGGTCATGGGTTCAAGCATTTGCTTCAGTATTTTTTTGTCGTTTTATTTTTAATAAAATGATTTAAAGGTTTAAAACTGGAAGGTGCGGTGGCGAAATTCAAACTGTGGACGCCAGGGGACACATGGTTTAAGGCAGTCGTAGTGACCACCATGCTGGAGCAGTGAATGTGACAATTAGTCGCATTGGCAGATACTTGAAGGTTCAGAAATTCTTCAAAGGTAGAACAACAAAGGAACTCAGTTGAAGCTTAACTGAGAAAAGAACTCGGTTTAAAGCTTGACAGAGAAAGGACTTATTTTTGAGGTGGAGCATCCGGAACAACA
Source organism: Sophora flavescens (assembly GCA_030762895.1). NCBI lineage: Eukaryota > Viridiplantae > Streptophyta > Magnoliopsida > Fabales > Fabaceae > Sophora > Sophora flavescens. Next base: position 228,243,935 of record CM061065.1, read on the forward strand.
TGAAAGCAAGTTTGGCTTATATTGAGAGTGTGGAAAGCATGTTCGTGATGGATCCTGGAAAGGCATACTGGGAAGCTCGGTGACTCGAAGAAATGTTTGGATTCTCTGGAGTATAGTGGGAGAGCAACACATTGGTGATTGGTTTGAACTCATATTCCTTGATTTAGAGTCAAGGTGGAGATTGTTGAGATATGCCTCAAAATCAACAATATGAAGTTATAGTTGCAGAAGCATAATCGATTATGGTGATGGTATAATTGATTATGGAACAACTGTTTGCAATCAATAGAGGAAGTTAGTTAGTTAGTTGATGACAACACTAACTTGGACAACTAACTTGAGGACTCACAAGGATTGGTAACTTCGAAAGGACCAAGACTCGAATGGATTGTCTCTGCTGGAGACTAAGCCATTCTACACTGATCAAGTGCTGAAGATCCAAGGTGGAGATTTGTTTGAATCTGGTGGATCATCATCAAAGAGCATTAGTTAGAATAGGTGTACATGAGTGTTGTACACGGGTGTACTAACAAATGCAGCTTGACCGCGAGCATGGGTGTAGTACACGGGTATACGTATGTGTGTTTTGTACACACGTGTATTAATAGATGCCACGTACATGGGTGTTGTACATAGGTGCATTAACAGATGTAGCTTGTTGGCTGCGTACATGCATGCATGTAATACACGGGTGTATATGTAATAGCTATGTGATACATGTTTCAGTTAGTTAGTTTATGTTAGTTGCATCAGTTTGTTATTTGTAACTGCTCTGCAACTAAGTCTGTAACTAGTTCTGATAGGATATATATAAATTCTTAGTTATTGTATAGGAGTATGCACAAGGGCTTAATGTGCAATACACAAGACACAATGTAGTGTGTGGAAAAAGAAGAGAGGGATTATGAGTGTGCATCAATACTATCTTGAGAGAAAATCATGAGTGATTTGTGAGAGATGGGAAAAGTTGTATAGAAGTAGAAATGTCAATCTTGGGGTAGTTCTTGAGAGGTACCATGTGGAAGACGTGAGAGGCAAGACTAGGATGCAATATTGTGGGAGGTTTCTATTGTAAAGCACTTGTATCTTTATGATCAAGATAGTGAAGAAGACTTTGTTGCGCTCTCTCCCGTCAACGTAGGCTACAATGACCGAACCACTAAAATCCTTGTGTTCATCTTGTTTTACTGTTTTTCTTTTATTATTATATTGTGCTATGTTCTGGTTGATTTGCATGTATTTTCGGTAATGTTCTTGTGCTTGAAATTTATGCATCCTTGGAGGCTTCGTGGCCTAAACGATCACAAGAGACCCCTCCCCCAACGGACTCAAATGAGTAGTAACTCTGTCACCTTGACACTAATGTAATTCAATTTTTTTTAATTACATATCCCACATATAATTTGCAAGTAAAGACTTATTTTGAATTTGATAAAAAAAATATCAAAGCATTTGTAACTTCTATTTTCATGATTAACTAATTAAATACATGTGAAATTAAAAAAAAAAATGATTATGAACAGAGAGTTACATTAATTTAATTGTTGGACATAAAAACTAAGTTACATAACAACAAAACCAACAGGATACGTTGATCCAAGTTAAATATGGGCACAAATTGCATCTGCAAGGATTTTTTTTTTTTTTTTGGTGAACACAAAAAATAAATTAACAAAGCTTGTTACAGATAGGTTGCAAGAGATGATAAATTGGGGAGAAAGAAAGAGATGAGAAAGGAAGGGAAAATGGTGGGGGTGGGGTAGAGTGCAAGGTTGGTCTATGATGAATTAAAGAAGTAATTAATTAATTGAAATGGATATGGAAAGCCCACCATACACAGAGATGAAACCTTTTTTTCCCGGAGAAGCAATTTCCATTAAAGTATATTATGTCTTCACGAAATAACCTCCCCTAAGATAGAACCATCTCTATGTGCTGTAACCATCTATTCTCTCTCTTCATATCCAAGCTCCAGCTGGTACGAACCACCATTTCCATCTTTATATAGACTCTCGCCATTCTCATTCTTCGTCCTTCACTCTCTCTCCCTTTTACTCTCTCTCTGAATTCCTCTTCTTCAGGTCGGTACCCTCTAATCTAATACTCATCATGTCTTTACATTTTTGTTGCTACTTCTATAGTGGGTGGTGCCCATTTAATGGTTTAGTGCAAGGTTTAAACTTTTATTATTTTTACAAATCTGAATGTCATTTAAGTTTGTATGGGTGCTTGAGATTTGGGAACAGTTTGTTTAGATCTGTCTCATTTGATTTCATCTCTGGGGTTGATATGATGATGTGGACTGTTTCACTGTGTACTTTACTAGTCTAACTGATGTACATTTGACTTGTGCTTTATCTAGAACGTGGAAACTTTCTGGGGAAAATGAATTAGTAACGGATTTTATTGGGGTTGATGATATAAAATAAAATATATCTTACCTTTTTACATTCGTTTACTTACGGGTCTGATCTTGAATTTAGCATTTGTAAATTTGGTCTTCTGGGACTCAGCATGCTTTTGTTAATTTATAATTTTTCACTCTCTTTATCTTCTTTTGTACTATACCTGGGGTTGATCAAGAGATTGAAGCAAAAGGAACACATTTGAAGTGTTCTTCGCCTCCATTAGATTGTCAGTGTTCACATCATGCTCTGATCTGCAATTGCTTCTGCTTACTTTGGCTCAATTCACATTCCTAGATCTTCCTTTTATGAATTCCCAATTCTGTTGAATATATTCATTTTCATGGTTGATGTTAATTTTTGTTAAGATCTGATTTCAGCCATTTTGTTAAACACTGTAGATATAAGTAAATTGTATACAAATGTCCAATGCTATGTTTAGACGGGTAGGTGGAAAAATTAGAAGGATTTGTATTTTTTGGAGATTGAGTTTGAACATGGAGTTGATTTTACTAATTTTTTGCTTTATTTAACTTTCTCATAGTTTAAATATTTGGTTTTTTTACATTTGATCCGTGTAACTTATCCTACTTAGTGGAAAAAGGCATTTGTTGTTGTTATTGTAGTTAACTTTATCACAACTGGGTACATTTTGCTGAGATCTAACATTCTAGAGCTCTTTTCTTGCAGGAATTTGGAGACGAGGAAAAAATGGAGTTTTCCATGATTTTCATTGTTAGCAACACTCTGCTGCTGCTCAGTTCATCAGCATTTGCCAAAACTGCTAGTCCTCCCCCGCTGAGTCCAACTCCTGCACCAGCCCCAGCACCTGATTTCGTGAACCTCACTGAGTTGCTCACTGTTGCCGGTCCATTTCACACCTTCCTTAACTACCTTGAGTCCACCAAAGTGCTTGACACTTTTCAAAACCAAGCCAACAACACTGAAGAAGGAATAACCATCTTTGTACCCAAAGATAATGCCTTCTCATCTTTGAAGAAACCTTCTCTATCCAAACTCACAAATGAACAGATGAAACAAGTGATCCTTTTCCATGCCTTGCCACATTTCTATTCTCTAGCTGACTTCAAAAACCTTAGCCAAACCAGCTCCACTCCCACATTTGCTGGTGGGGATTACACACTGAATTTCACTGATCAATCTGGGACTGTGCATATTAGTTCAGGATGGTCAATCACCAAGGTGACCAGTGCTGTGCATGCCACAGATCCTGTTGCAATATATCAAGTTGACAAGGTCCTACTTCCTGAGACCATCTTTGGTACTGATATACCTCCTGCACCTGCACCTGCACCTACTCCAGAAATTGCACCAGCTGCTGATTCTCCAACTGAACAAAGTGCAGAGAGCAAATCATCCTCACCATCATCTACACCTGATGGTTCCTCTTCTTACAGGATCATCAGCTATGGAATCTGGGCCAACCTTGTTATGGCAACTTTTGGTCTGCTGGTGCTCTTGTAATGTGGGGTTTATTGAATGTTTAATTTAGATTATGTTTATGTATCTACCTTGGTGCAATTTGCTTTGATTTGAATCCATTTTTTTGAACATAAGTGTCATTTAATATTTGTATGAGACTGTGATTTCTACTATATAAATACTATTTTTTTATCTAATAGCATGTTATTGTCATGTGACATTATGTGTCAACAGCTGTGTCTTCCTTTTCTGGAGTGCTTTAATGCCGTCTGGCTGACATTTTTTTGGTGGACATTTCATTTGTCATTTTAAAATGTATGTATGTTTATGTCCATATTAAAATGACATTTCATTTGTCATTTTAAAATGTATGTATGTATGTATGTTTGGGGGGCCACCAGTGGATTCGGAACACTCTGGTAGTAGTATCATTTGCTCTCATGTTCACGCAACAGTGAGCCATCACGAGGTTGCCTATAGTTCACCTCCAAATTTAATCTTACCAAGTTTATCACGTGCTTCTCTAACATGTAGCCACTGTTCTATTCGGGGCCAATATTAATTGTATGATTGGGAGTTTTAAAACTCAGTTTTGAATTCATTTTTCATTTTTTCCAAAGGTCTGTTGATTGTAAGGTTTGGGTCCGAAATTATATGTTTACTATGTTACTTTTAAAAATTAATAGGAAGAAAGATAAAAAAAATTGGAAAAAAAAAACAGAAACTAAACATTTAAATATCAGTTTGAATAACACAATTTAAATATCATTTTTTTTATGAAAATTTAAATATCATTTATTTTATCAAAATTATTTTTTAATGATAAATAGTTAAAAATAAATTAATTACTACAAATTCACTTGTAATTCAAATTAAGTTTGCAAAACTCAGTTAATCAAAATTTATTTACAAATAAGTTTCCAAATACACCTTAGTTCCTATGAATATAATTGTTTCATTAATACTAAAAAACTAGAACATATATGAATCCTTATAGAATACATATGAATTCTATAAATATAATTGTTCCAGGACTAGAACTTTTTATTTTAGAGGATGAACCTATCAAACTTGATCAAACATGAACGAGTTACTCAACCCAAGAGACATGTGCATCCCAATTAGAGGACCTTATAAAAGGAGGGAAAAAGAGAATGAGAATGGAAAATGGGTGGTGGGCATTTTGTTAAAAGAATTAAATATACTACTTTTAATATATTAAAAATCCTAATTTTTAAATAAAATTATCTTTTTCAAACACTCATTAGTATTTTTTAAATATATATACAGATACAAAGAAACATGTGAGTTTTTTTTTTATCAGCAAAGTGTGAATATATATTTGTAACAAGAGTACAAATAGGGGTGGGAATAGCACGGGCCGTCCGACAGGGGCCTATGGCTTGACCTGTTTAACAAAAATGTCAGGTTTAGCCTTTTTTAAAAGCCTTTTTAGTTAACTAGATCAGGCTTAGACTCATGAAAAAATCTTTTAGGCCTACAGCCTGTTTAAAATTAATATATTATTTTGAATTAAATATATAATATTAATATATAATATATAATACAATATTATTTTTATTAAAAAATTAAATATTATTTCTAATCCTAGTTATCTAATTGAAACCCTTATTCAAGCTGCAAAGAAAGTAAGAAACCCTCCCCCTCTCCACTCCATCGTCATTCGCACACCCTAACCCTTGAGCTTTGAATTCTTTTATCTTCCTCTCATTGGTTAGTCGTTGTAACACCCCCTTGAGCATTACCTCATAAACACGTGCGGAAATAAATTGATAAGAGATTTTGCTGATTGCTTTTGAAAAAATTAATTTACTTTAAGTCAGAAAACTCGGGTGTAAAAATTTTATTTCTGAATACTTCGGAAAAGTGATACACACATCACAAAAGTAAAATCACGTTATACTTGACAACACGCATAAACTGGGTTTATTCATAAATCGGGTCACCACACCATATAAGCGTTCTTGAAATTGTTGTCGTAAAAATTACCAACCATACCAAGAGCTTCTGAATCCAATAAGTCGATTTTCTCAAAAATTACACAACACAAAGAAGAATCATAAGCTGGTCACTCTACAAAACACCTAATGGAAGAACTTTGTAGTTCTCACCACTATTACCAACCTCTTCAAGGATCGAGATTAGTATCCCCGATCGAAGTTAAGACTTCCTCTGCACCATCTACTACCAGTACCAAGGTACATCGGCAAAACGAGTAAAACCTGATATATTGTAAGGGTGAGACACCAATATATGGATATAAGCACGATAACTACATGCGTGATGCGACACCCCTTCTTGGGTCATCACATAGTAACACGTTGCGGAAAATAAACTTTAATTATGCTGGTTACTTTCGGAAAATCATAATTTATAACACTCTTCTTAATACCAAAAATGGTGATAATTTTTTTTTAACTTGACATTCAACATCATACAATAACATAAACAACACACCATATATGTGTGTATATATATATATATCATATGCATCAGCTAGAAATCCATCTTTTTCGGACGGATTTTCGGACGGATTTCGGACGGAAATTGGACAAAGTTCGGACGGAATGGCACCCGTCTGAAAAAGCCTCGTGGGAAATTATAAAATCCGTCCCAAATTCCGTCCAAAAATATTTACAGACGGATTTCGAACGGAATATGGACAACGTGGAAATCCGGATTTTGGTTATTTTTCGGACGGATTTCGGACAGATTTATTTTTTTTTTCCAACGGATTTGGGACAGATGCTGTGATTTTGTTGGTTATTTTTCGAACGGATTTCGGACGGATTTATTTTTGTTTTCCAACGGATTTGGGACGGATTTCCCATGGAAGAATGAAAAGTCAGAATCTGTCACGGCCAGGCCGTGATGCCCATCACGGCTGTGACATGTCAACCGAGCTGCACCTTCTAAGCGAGAATCTGTCACGGCCAGGCCGTGATACCCATCACGGCCGTGATGAGACCATTTAATGAAGCAACATTCAAGGCGGAAGTACATCGCGGCCAGGCCGTGATGCCCATCACTACCCGTGACAGATCACTTCACTTATATTATAATTTCACTATCTATGCGAATTATATGGCACCGATCACTAACATTTGCAGTTTCACATTCAATCACAAAATCATGAATTTGACTATTGTTACAAAATACAGCCTTGGTACCATACAACTTCTAAAAATCAAATACCAATTGCTGCATGCAATCCAAAAGTCATGACTTAAAAACTATCGAAGATCAAGCCCTTTGTGAAGTGTGAAGGTCATGTAATGAACCAAACAAAAAAAAATAAATAAAGTTGTTGTGACCCACTTGAGTACTTGCCTTGTCATGTTCTTTCGGTTTGAAAGTTCAAGAAACTGCTCTTGCAGCCATGCTTGCAACTTCGCAGATTCTCCGCACGCCTCGTGAGCAGCAGGCAGCATCTTTGAATTCCATGTTCCTATTCTGCTTACCCATAGGAAAGGCACTCCTATTTTCAGAACTCGAATCTCTAAAATCCATTTCTTGTCTTCCAGTTCCTGTAAGAAAGAATCCCAAATATTCAGGCAATAGAAAGAACAAAAGCCCCAAATTCATTTGCAATTACTGTCTTCAAAAATTTACCTGAAGGTCTAGTTTCTGGATTAAACACCCCTAATGTCGTTGACTGATTGCCACCGACCTTTCTAGAGGCACCACTTGCATTCTACTCATCTGAACATCTTGGAGAAGCAAATACTACACTTGAAATTGCTTCCTTCAAATCGATGGGGCATTTTCTAAAACAGGGGGGCAAGAAAGAAAAGATAACATGGCCAATTCAATGAGAATGCACAATCATAATGAACAAAGTTGTATACTGCAAATCAATAGTTCCAGAAAGAAAAACCCTCATGCAGAAATCGCGTGCGTTTAAAACGAGACACCCCGCTGTGCCCCTTTGTGACATTTAGTTTAAAACCTCAATAATTAGTTCCTTAAGCCTTAACCTCTCATCAAGACCTCAACACATGCTATATGTCACAACACCTCTTTAACATATTTCATGTAGGTTAGGCACCTCTAAAAAATCATCATGATCCTCACGCCTAAAACAATCATCTCTTAGACAACATATATATCTTAACTTAAGATCCACTAAGCATAATAATAATAATAACCAGGCAGATCATGCATAACACAATATCAATCAAAATATTCTCATATTACCAACATAGCACAAAATCAATCCAATAAAGGTTGATTCTTTCCCCTACCTTAAAGATGCTAAGAGTTTTTAAGAGCACTTGGCAGCGATGCAGTTAGCTCCAAACAGTTACCAGAAAGTAATTTCTTCTTCTTGCAAGCAAGCACGCACATGAAAAACATCCCAGAGAGTCGATCCAAGCATAGAAACAGCCAGACAAATCACTGAATTAATTTCTCAACAATCACAATATAAATATAATTCAATAATATATTTAATTTCACAAAAACCTCATTCATTTAAAATTCAAGCAGATTTGAGGTTTTTGGGCTCAAGATGAAAATTGAGAAAAAAAAAACAGTTTAACAAGAGATTGACAAAATTGATTTAGGGAGACACTTAATCATGCTCCCAATTTCAGAAAACACCAATTAATTTCATAAACTGAGAACTAAAAATCAAAACCTAGGGTTAGGGTTTGAGGAGAAATTGGGGCTCTTGAATCTGAACAAAGGAAGTGAGAAAACCACTTACCCAAGGAAGAAGGCAAGCTTATGGTGGTGCTGAGGTGGTTGACGTGGCGGCGGACGATGGCCGTGGCGGCGGTTCGCTTTCTGTGAACACCAAAAAGGGAGAGAGATAGAGTAAGACCAAAGGAAATAAGAAGAAGGGGGTTGGAAGGAACTCACATGGTGGAAACCACCACAAAAACCGGCGGCTCGCAGTTATTACCACGATGGAGGGCGCGGCTTCACGGCGGAGCTCGGCCAGATCGTGCGGCTGTGACGCGGATCGGAGCAGGCGGTCGGACGCGTCTCCTCCTGGAAGCTTCCGGCGGTTCGATGGGTGGAGGGTGTGGGGCGGTGGCTGGTTGGAGGAAGAAGAAGAAGGGAGAAGAATAGAGAAGAAAAAGAAAGAAGGAAGAAATAAATGAAGAAAAGGAGCAGAGAAGAAAAGAGAGTGAGGGGTAGGCGTCGAGAAAGAGAAAAAAAAAAGAGAGAAGTTAGGTTTTTAAGTCAATTATTTAGTAATAGGTACAAAATGAGTGATAAAATATTAAGCCTAAAATAAACATGTTTTTACTTTTTGGACTCTAAAAATAAAGATTGATAACTATAAGTTTTCGAAATTCAAATTAGAGTAAAGATTAATAGTTAGACTGATCAACTAAGAAAATACTCATTCCAAAATTTAATCTCCGATAAATGTCAAACCAGTTTATTTTCAACTCTAAAATTAAATAGAATGAAAATATGAAAATGCTTTTCTCTTAAACATATTATTTAAAATATTTTTCTAGATCTTGGTAATAATAGTGACAATAACGTAAATTATTGTCTAGTAAGCGTGCGTTCACTAAAATAAGTCAGTGCTAACGCACCCAATAAAATAATTTGAAGAGAGTAATTTAATTACTCAAACTAAACCGGTACGGATTGCTTTAAACAGGACATATGTTTTCCTAGATCTTGCATCAGTCCATGAGTAATTGCAACACTCATTACATGTAATTGAAAATAAACAAACAAGTAAAGGATCCTCGTCTTAATGCTCACGTTAGCTCCAAGAGTGTAATTATCTACTCCATCAAGCAAGCATAGCCGTGTCAAACGTCTCAGAGAGGGAATCAAACAACGCGCAACAATCAGAAATTAAGAAATCAATTACGCGTGATCAAACACACATTCTAATTTGATCTAAACACTTAATCTTATTACCAAACAAGGTTATTTTCAAAGAAAATCATGTTTGGAGCTTACGCTTAGGTCCTAACAAGTCAATTTGGGCTCTATTAGGATCAAACAAGTCCATTAGGCTTCATTAGGACCATAGAAGTTCAATTGGGCCGATCGGGGAAATTGGCCCAATTAGGTCCTAACAAGTCAATTTTGGCTCTATTAGGATCAAACTAGTCCATTTGGGCTCCATTAGGACCAAAGAAGTACAATTGGGCCGATCGGGGCAATTGTCCCAATTAGGTCCTAACAAGTCGATTTGGGCTCTATTAGGATCAAACAAGTCGATTTGGGCTCCATTATGCCCGAAAAAGTAAAAATTGGCCTAGTTAGGTCCTATATGACCTAAACAGTCCATTTGGGCTCTATTAGGATCAAACAAGAAGAAAGAAGAAGAAAGAAAGAAAGAAGAAGAAAGCAGAGAAGAAAGAAGAAAGGGAGGGGGAGGGGCGTCGAGTGAGAGAGAGAGAAGAGAAAATTGGATTTTAAACTAATCATTTAGTGATAGGTACAAAATGAGGGATAAATATTAGGCCTAAAATAAACATGTTTTTACTTTTTGGAATCTAAAAATAAAGATTGATAAAGATATGATTTCGAAATTCAAACTAGAGTAAAAATTAATAGTTGAACTGATCAACTAAGAAAATACTCTGTCCAAAATTAAACCAGTTTATTTTCAACTCTAAAATTAAATAGAGAATAAATATATGAAAAGGCTTTTCTCTTAATCATATTATTTAAAATATTTTTCTGTACTGGTAATAATAGTGACAATAACGTATATTATTGTCTAGTAAGCGTGCATTCACTGAAATAAGTCAGTGCTAACGCACCCAATAAAATAATTTGAAGAGAGTAATTTAATTACTCAAACTAAACCACATAACAAAATTAACATAAACATCCATTCTAATTTGATCTAAACACTTAATCTTATTACCAAACAAGGTTATTTTCAAAGAAAATCATGTTTGAAGCTTACGCTTAGGTCCTAACAAGTCCATCTGGGCTCTATTACGATCAGACAAGTCCATTTAGGCTTCATTAGGACCATAGAAGTTCAATTGGGCCGATCGGGGCAATTGGCCCAATTAGGTCCTAACAAGTCAATTTGGGTTCTATTAGGATCAAACCAGTCCATTTGGGCTCCATTAGGACCGGAGAAGTACAAATTGGCCTAGTTAGGTACTAAATGATCTAAAAAGTCCATTTGGGCTCTATTAGGATCAGACAAGTCCATTTAGGCTCCATTAGGACGAAAGAAGTACAAATTGGCCCAGTTAGGTCGTATATGACCTAAAAAATCCATTTGGGCACTATTAGGATCAAACAAGTCTATTTGGGATCCATTAGGACTAAAGAAGTACAATTGGGCCGTATGGGGCAATTGGCCCAATTAGGTCCTACCAAGTTGATTTGGGCTCTATTAGGATCGAACAAGTCCATTGGGGCTCCTTTATGCCCGAAAAAGTACAAATTGGCCTAGTTAGGTCGTATATGACCTAAACAGTCCATTTGGGTTCTGTTATGATCAAACAAGTCCATTTGGGCTGCTTTAGGACCAAAAAAGTACAAATTGACCCAGTTAGGTCCTATATGACCTAAAAAGTTCATTTGGGCTCTATTTGGATCAAACAAGTCCATTTGGGCTCCATTAGGACCAAAAAGTACAATCGGGCCGTACGGGGCAATTGGCCCAATTAGGACTTAACAAGTCGATTTGGGCTCTATTAGGATCAAACAAGTTCATTGGGGCTCTATTATACCCGAAAAAGTACAGATTGGCCTAGTTAGGTGATATGATCCAAAAAAAAAAAGGATCATGTAAATTTTCGGATGAAGATAGGGCTTGAAAAGTGAAGAAAATGAGCCAAACAGAGTCAATCACGGCCTAGCCGTGATGACCATTACGACCATGATCAAGTAGAGCAGAAGGCAAAAGTCAGAAGCTGTCACGGTCTAGCCGTGACGGCCGTCACGACCGTGACATGTCAGCTGATCCAGACAGAACCGATCACGGCCGTGACAGACCAAAATTTGAAAGCGCGCCAAGGAAAATATAAAAAATAACAAATCCGTGTGAAATCCGTCCGAAATTTTCGGACGGATTTCAGATGGACGTAAGATAAATTAAGGAAAATACATAAAATAACACAATCCGTTTGAAATCCATCCAAAATTTTCGAACGGATTTCAGACAGATCAAGGAAAATATAAAAAATAACATAATCCGTCTGAAATCCGTCCGAAATTTTCGGACGGATTTCAGACGGATGTAAGAAATATAAAAAAATAACGCAATCCGTCTGAAATCCGTCCGAAAATTTCAGACGGATCAAGGAAAATATAAAAAATAACACAATCCATCTGAAATCCGTCCGAAATTTTCGGACGGATTTCAGACGGATCAAGGAAAATAACACAATCCGTCTGAAATCCGTCCGAAATTTCGGACGGATTTCAGACGGATCAAGGAAAATATAAAAAATAACACAATCCGTATGAAATCCGTCTGAAATTCATCCGAAATTTTCGGGAAATTTCTGACGGAAACATTTCCGTCCGAAAATTCCGTCCGAAAATTCAAGTTTTCTAATAGTGTTTACACAAACTATATAACTATATGGGGCCTTTATTAGAACATGCATTCTCAAAATAACTAAGTGAAGAAATAAAAATATATAACAAACACGTAGCGAATCGTCTATGACCATATCACAAAAACATGGCTCTTAGTAGCCAGAAAGACTGACGAAGTCACTACCCCAAAAATGGAAATTACCTACAGCTGGTCAACATTTAGTGATACCCATTGGGAAGACCGTGGTGGTCAATCCCACTCCCCAGAGAAGTATCGGATGAAGATGCGACCGCACCCTCATAGGGTGATTCGTCGTCATCATCAAGAGGAATGTACTCTGGCACATCCTCAACAATCTCCTCCGGGTCCTCCTCCGGATCTATGACTATCTCCTCTGGAGGTGGTGCTGGTGCTGCCTCCGCTAACGGTTGCGCCTCAAGCTCCCCATGATCCACCGGATGCTGAAGTAGAAACCACATCGGAGGTAAAGATACCTCAATGGTCTCCATCGTCCTGTGCTCACGTTGTGGCCCCGTCGCAATGGTGCCCTCTACTGTATGTATATGGCCGGTATAAGTAACGATGTGAGCTCCCGGGTTTATAACCCACGCGCTAATGTTCGTGGCATCCTCAAAATTAAGGGAACGAACCCTCATGTGCGACAGTGAGATCGCCGGATCCATCTATACTCAAATAGTAATATACCCATACAGAAAACAGACCAACAATAAAACATGCAAGGGTGAGAACCAATATATAGATTTTAAAACGATAACCACATGCACGACTCTCAAATAATATTTAACATTTATATTCAATAGTACACAATTTATTTATCAAAGGGTTTCATACCCGACAGTCGTCGTTTGGAAAACAATGACACTTCAATATTTATCAACTAACTTTAATACCTAATCTTCAGAGCTTCAACCACCAAATAAATGAGCTGATCAGGCTCTCATTGCCAAATAAAGAAGAATCGTTGTCATGTAAGGCAGAAATTACCATATCAGTGTCCAAAAAGAGGCACAGTGAATACTATTTATAGTATATGGTTTCGTGGTCATATGTCCATGAAGGCACAGTGATGCAAACATCATGAATACTTGCCATCAAGCATTCAAGTTCTAAGCAAAGGCACGTCTGCCCAAAAATACATGTAAAACATTTTGTTCACGTCATTTTCTTTGTGTTCATTCTTTCCTTGTTGGAGCTAAAAGTCTCATGATCAATTCACCATTTTAAACATTTATGTTTAATCCATCATTCCAAAAATAACCGACTCCAAGTCAAAAATGTGTAAATCACGTAATCTAGACCGATGCACCAGTCTTAGATACATAGATTCTAGCGCACAAAAGTCAAAACCCATTTTATAGGACATCTAGTCCATAACTTCACATTTTGGACCCCTGGTCCATACCATAGAACACTAGATCCCAACGTCTCGGCAGCTAGGTTCGTTTTTCATCTTCAAAACCATTTTCGTTCTTGAAACACAAAACAAAACAAAATTTCCGCAACTTATCTAAGTTTTCGGAAATAACACCGTTGTTTACAGAAAATCATTTTACGTTGGAAGTTCATTTTATAAAATCGTCAAAATCCCGTAAAACTCATTTTCTTTCAAAAATCAATATTTTAAACATGGAAACATCGTTTTGAGACCAATTCTCGGTTTACTTAATATTACTATTTTTAAGAGCACTTCTATAAATATTGTCGGAATTGTCCGACGTTTGACGTTTTAAAAACGTTTTTAAGTCAAAACATGGCTGTTTTAGTAAAATAATTTTTCCAACGCCATAATAAAATTATTTCTGAAACTTATTTTCTTAAAATAATATTTTATAATATTTAGAAATTTCTTACGTATAAATTAGCAATGCAAAAATATTTTAGCGGTTACGTCCTCACTATGACTCTTAAAACACTCTTTTGTCGTTAAATCGTTAAAATAATATTATTTTTCACTATTATCCATTTTTCACTAATTAAATAATTAAGTAATAATATATTACTATTTCTACTAAATTAAACTCATGATTTTATAATAAAAAAACCTTTTAATACTTTTAACCTCGTATTTAATTGAACATTGACCGCTGTCAGCTTTTTCAATCCACAACCAATCATCAATAACAATCATGCCAATAATATAGCAAATAGAAATTAAAGACATGCCACAAAATATAACAATAATTAAATGAAGATAATTAAACAATTAAAAGCAGATAATTCCCAAGCAATTAATACTAACTACATAAAAATTACATACACCCAAAAATTAATACAGACACAAACAATTACACATGGCTAACGGAAAACCCCCTCGGGTAATCCCCTTACCTCTAGACGATATTCCTTCGATATAAGATTTGCTATAAATCCACGCGTCGGTAACACTCGTACTCGATAAACTAGCTTATCCTTCAACAACACACAGCAAATCATCAAACAAACAATTTAAAAACACCTAATTACTTACATATTGGTTTCGGCCTTGGTGTGATCATAGAGATAAAAATTTATAAAATTCCTAAGCTTTTGGATTAGTGATTCTTAATCACTCAAAACCCTAAAACAATGATTATTATACAAAGATTGAAATCAAATATTCCAACCCTTCAAAAAAATGAATTTCGGCCATGAGCACAAAATGGCTTAGAGGTTTTCATTTGATTAAACAAGCATGTATTTCATACATATATAAGCTATAAGATTGAATCAAACAAGATTGGCTAAAAAAAATGAATAAAGGTCCTTCCCCCATCAACATCTAGGGTTCGGCCTTGTAGGGTTCAAATGGCAAGAAATTTTAGTTTGCTACATCCTCGTAGATCTAGAATATAGGGATGATAATAGGATCATATAAATTGGTTTCATACCCATTGGATTTTCCTATGATTTTCTATGAATTTTTGAAGTTAGAAACCCTAAGATGCATTATATTGATCAAGGCTTCAAAACAAAAAAATACTTGAAGGACATGATGATAATCAAGGGAGAAGAGCATGATATATCTCTTAGAAATGAGAAATGGGCAAAATATCAAGCACTTCCTTCACAAATTTAAGCTATGAAAACTTAAGCTTTTTAATGGAAAATGGTGAAACTTGATGAAGATGATGACCCTTGCCTTTTATAGAAGTGAAATGGGCTCTCATGAAGGGGTTTGGTCCATGGGAGTCTAGGGTTAGAAGGGTCCAAAGCTTAAAATTTTAGAGACAAAATGGTAATCTTGTACAATGACAAATTTGTGAATAAAATCAACATAAAGGACATAATAGTAAAATCCTCCTAAAGGCCATCATTACCAAGGGGAGTCATCTATATGACTCACCCCTTGTGAGTCATCATGAATGACTAGCCTTTTATCCGTTAGCGGGTCCCGGAAATCCCGTATTCAGCTCCGTCATTCGCCCGATTTCGTATAACGGCCGCATAATATATATTATTTCACTTTTTAAATGAATTTTTTTCAAATAGCCTAAGATGTTGGAAACTTCATAAAAACCTTAAGTATTTCGTTCACGAGTTAAAATTAGGTCATTTGAGCACGAAAATTCTTATTGTCATTAAATCGCAGACCAAGTTTCATCTGAATTTTAGACCCAAAATTTAATCGTAACCCTCTACGGTAAAGTAGAGTATGGATATGATCTTGGTTTATTCAAAATCATTTTCTAAGTTTTAAAATAAAAATATAAACATTTCTATTTATTTTACTGGTATAAAAACAGTAAACAGTGAAAAACCGGTTGTTAAGCGTGACACACAAAACAGCATATAGGCATATATAGTCATAACAACATAAACTTCTAAAAAATAACAAGTAATTTACCAATGGTTTTCATACTCAAATAATCATTGTCATTTACAAAAGATTAATGATATTTCACAGATAATCATCTAATTTTTATACCTAATCTCCGGAGATTCCAAACCTCTTTTCATTTTGAGCAGATCAAGCTCTTGCATGGCACATTATCAACGAAAGAAGCAATGATCAACACAACATGCCACAATGTCCAACTTCTTGGTACAATGGTCAACACGGATCATGGCACACTGTCCAAACTCCCAGCACAATGGTCAACACAATACATGGCACATCGTCCAAAACTCCCGGCACGATGGTCAACACAATACATGGCACATCGTCCAAAACTCCCGGCACGATGGTCAACACAGAATATGGCACATTGCCCATCAAGGCACAATGGTCAACACGAGACATGACACATTGTCCAAACATTCTGGTACAATGGTCAACAAGATAAATGGAATATTTTGTCCATAAAAACACATTGCCCATTAGGGTACAATGATCAAATTTACATGACGCATTGTCCGTCAAGGTACAATGATCACCGTGATAAATGGAATATTTATCCATAAAAACACATTGTCCATTAAGGCGCAATGGAAAGTCGTGTCATGAATGCCTTGTCCGTCAAGATATCATGATAAATCAAGTAGGCATGTCTGTCGAGTAATGTATATAAAACATTTTGTTCTGTGAAATACAAGTTCGAAACCAAACCCTCCGTAACTTATTCAAGTTATCGGAAATAACACCGTCGAGTAACACTCATTTACAGAAAATCCTTTCTGTTTGAAATTCATTTATAAATCATCAAAACACAGAAATTCATTTTCCTCTGAAAATATTTTTCCGTAAAACTTTAATTCTTGAGAAATAAATGATCTAAAGCTAAATCCATGTGTGAATGATTACTGCTGTTTTTAAGAATGCGTCCCGTAAATATTTTCGGAATTAACCATCGTTTAACATTTTAAAAACGTTTAAGTAAAAATTTGACTTTTCCCCTTAGAATAAATTTTTTTAAGATAGAAATTAAGTTATTTTCGAAGATTATTATCTCAAATTAACTTTTTATAATATTTTAGAATTTCGCACGTAAAAATTAGCAGTGCTAAAATAATTTTACGGTTACGTCCTCACTGTGACTCAAATATCACTCCTACACCGTTAAATCATTAAAATAATAGTATTTCAGCTATTTCTCATTTTCATCAAATCAAATATTTAAATGATATTATATCCCAATATTTCTGAATTAAATATCAAATATTATTCATGAAGCTTTTATCTGATTAATTAAATGAGCACTGACCACTGTCATGCTTCTCAATCAACAATCACATCATCAATATTTCACATCAATGCTAAAGCGAATAATACAGTTCATATCATGTATTAAAACATATTATAACGCATAACTGCAGATAATCAAACACCGATAAAATAACAGCTTAGCATAGAATTAAATAACCACCACGAATCTCAATCCAATTATTACAAATCATACACTAAATCACACATATAATTATCAGGAAAAATCCCTCAGGTAAGCTCCCCTTACCTCTTGAAGATTTTTCCTTCCGAATTTAAGTTTCGTCAAACGTCCGATCTCCGCAAAACACGTACACGATTTACACAACAATTTATCCTTCAACAAACCACAACAAATAATTATCAATCAAACAACTAAATCACTCCTAAACTACATGATAGGTTCGACCTTCATGTGTCAAATTGGCGAGACATGATAAAATTTTGCAAGTTTTTTGATTAAGGATCCTTAAGCATTGGAGACACATAATCAATGATTATATTGCAAAAGTTAAAAAAAATCCTCTAACTCAACATAGAGCTAGGTTCGGCCTAATCATTTTAATTAGGCTAAAGATGTTAAAATTTTACCAACTCTTGGATCAATGATCTTTAAGCAAGATTAAGACATAAACAAAGCTTACTTAACAAAAATTGAATCAAAACCATCTTAACCACAAAGTTAAGATTTTCCGCCATATATAGAATTTTTGTTTAAAATATGGTTTGATCTTCTAATCACTTGAATCAAAAAAATGGATTAGAGATCATGGATCAACACTTATTTAACAAAGTTTGAAACAAAATCTTTCCTCACCCACTTATGTGTAGGTTCGGCCCTCCTAGAATAAAAGAGAAGAAAATTTTTGTTGATAACACGCTTTTAGATAACAAACATATACATGATTATAAGATCATAGAAATTTGTTTCATGATCATAGGATTTTTCTATGATTTTCTATGAATTTTTAAAGTTATAGATCTAGGAATTTCAAATGATGATCATGGCCTAGAATCATGAAAATTATTGAAGAACATAGAGATGATTAAGTAAGAAGAGTATGGTATACCTCTTGAAGATTGAAAATGAGCAAGAAAACAAGTGGTTGCTTCACAAAAATGGCTATGGAAACTTAAGGTTTTTGAGAAAATGATGAACAACCTTCATGGAGAAGATGAAGTTAGCTTATATAGCAATGGAATGGGCTCCAAAGAGTGGGTTGGGCCATGGAAATCAAGGGCATAAGGGTCCAAGAATTTTTCATTTTAGGGACAATATAGTCATTTGTACTTATGGCAATTTTATAGATTAATTAGAACTTAAGGACAATTTAGTAATTTACCCAAAGGTAATCATGAAAAACTTGTGGTGGTAATTTGTAGATGATGTGGCTAATTTTCCACCACATAAACAAGATGAAGATGCCTTAACCATGGTCATAATTTAACTAGTATAGGTTATGTTAGGGGTATTTTGGTCTTTTTACACTTAACTCATCATTACGTTCATTAATTGCTAGGTGAGTCACCCCTATGACTCACCACCCTAGGTGGCAAGATATCTCAGCATCCGATGTCGGGTTTTGTCTCTGCACGTCCGCTCTCGACTCCGTCGATTACGCGATTTTAGGTTTTTACGCCCGAATCAAGTATAATAACCTATTTATTTTGAAAATTTTCAAAATAACCTATATCGTTGGAAATGAGATATAAAATCTATTCATTTCTTTCACGAGTCAAAATTAGGTTTTCTGATCAGTAAAATCTTACTGTCAGTGAAAACGCAGACCGGGTTCCGTCTGAATTTTCAACCCAAAATTTAACCGTATACTTATAAAAATATATGACTTTGGTTTTTCCAAAATCATTTTGAGTTTCAGATAAAAATATAAATGTTTATTTATATTTATACCGATCTTATCGGGGTGTTACAGTCGCCACTCCCAGTAGCTACTCTCATTCACATTAACCAATCAGTTCCTTCCATACTCCATGCATTCCCTGGTCAGCTTTGCTCCCTTCCTAGGATTTTCGGTGTTACCTGAGCCAGATCCAATGCAGCGAGGATGATTTCAAGGAGCTCATAAGGGCTGCTTCAGTTAGGAGTCATGGCAATGGCGTTGAATTTGGTTCGGTGGGGATAAAAATGCCTAGAGTCATAGCATGGGAATTGGAAGGATTGATAAAGACAAGCTATGTGACTTTGGAGATGATATCAAGGTCAAGCCTTGTGTTTATCCAAGAAGCAGAAGTAATGATAACGGAAATCTCAATTAACATTTGTGCACAACCATCAAAATTATATAGAAAAAATGTAAGGAAATGAGTTGTTGTTCTCTTACTTGGTGTAACATCCCAGGCTGCTTTATGGATTGACGACTATCCCCACAAACCAACATGGGTCTTTTCAGTGTGTTTTGTCCTCACTCACACACCTCCTGGGAAAACTTCCCAGGATGCTTAACTATGAAGTTCTTCAGTGATGGGCTTCCTAAAAGAATATGCATCTTGTTGGTATAGGTAGTACCAATCAATTCATATAAGCCTTCATCAATTGTATAGTCCCATACCTACACAGTCTCAGGATCCCTCTCATTCGGGTGTGTAATCGGTTCATTCATGTGTCCCTCCACCTAGAAGCCTGCCAGGAGCCGCTCCTTGTTCGTGCCTTCTTTCATCGGCAACCACTCCCCGCCCTCATCGGCACCCGGGTGTTACACTTGGTATCTCTTTTAATTTTTGAAAAAATCATTAGACATTCTTCTATGTAGTTATTTGCTCTATTTAGCCTTTAGACCTCAGAAGTATGCGAGAAGGCTAGAACTTGAAAGATGTGTGGATCAGTTGTGTTGCTGGAGTTTATGGTGTGTGTGTCTTAGTTTTGTTCAGGGAGGCTTATTGGCCTTTTTAGTGGCAAGAGTTTGGACTATTTAGTAGCAGGTCTATGGCTTATTTAGTGGCCTTAATGTGAAAACAGTCTTTAAGAGAGCTGCGTCGTCGTCAGACTTTTAAAAGGTCAGTCGGGACAGTAAAAATAACCTATGTCAGGTAACAGGCCAGGTTTAGGCTTTATATTTTTGAAACAGGTCAGGCCTATTTAGCTAAAGCCTGGCCTGGCCTGACCTGACCTATTCCCACCCCTAAGTAAAAAGTGTACTTAGCATTTACAAGTGCAAAAAGTTACTACTCATTTAAAAAAAAAAAAGCAGAACAGGTTTCACCAAGGAAACCGTTTCCACCCCTATTCATGAATTACGCCCCACTTTTACAGATTGTTAATGCTTTTAAAGAATGTTAACCCCCCAAAAGCCTAATCACTTCATATACCTTTAATTCCTAAGCTGCATTTACTGGGCAAACATATAAACTACACCAGAACAGATAGAGATAGCAGTGCACTCCTCATCCCACAGCAGCATGAGCTCTAGACAGATTTTGCACCCATTTTTAGAACAGAACACTGCAATGGACTGATGCACCAGTCCCTAAATAGAATGCATCCCTCCACAACACTATCTATCCAGCTTCAAGATCTACATTTTACCAAATCTATCATTCTAAGCAAATCAGGTTTGTTATTGTTGAAAATGATATCATTTCTTTCAAGCCATATTGCCCAAATGACTGAATGCCAAATAGCCATCCCCCTAAACTTCATGTCTTTACCTCTAAACAAACCCCTATGTTGTAAGAAGTGATGTTGTAAATCCATAAACTGCACCCCCACCAATTGCATCCATCCATACACTTTACACTAGAGCTTAAAAATGTGCTCACATGAGAGAAACAAGTGCTCCTCATTTTCTGCCAATCTTAGATAGTATCTTGCATTTCCATAGCAATTTGAAGGCCTCCACATCAGTTTCTACATGTTGCTGTACCTGCAGTGAGTTTTCCACCAAAATCATGTATGTTGATCTTGTAGTGTAGCAGCCAGAATTGTCCAAACCCCAGCTCCAGCTATCTTTTACCCCTTCTGAAAAGGCAACTTGGATTATGATCTGTTGAAGCTCATCTTCCAAACCTCTTTCCCAAACGAACAACCCCCTTCTCCATTTCAATTCCCAAACCCATTTCCCATCACACCAAAAGCCACAATCCATGATCACCCAGTTTTGTTGTTCCGAAACCTGAAAAAGCCTTGGGAACTCAAGCATGAATGGCCTAGTACCCCAACCACATATCTTCCCAAAACCCATCCCTAATCTCCTTACTAACCCCTGCCTAAACCCGTCTAAAGAGTCATCAGTCGTCCCACAAGAACCAATGTTTTCCACCATGAGGATGCTGACCTCCTATTTTGAGCCCCTTCACACAACAAGAGACTATGATCTAATACCCCATACCTAGACCTGACAACCTTAGCCCACATACCTTCATCCCCATTAATCAACCTCCATCTCCATTTACCTAGAATCGCCTTATTAAACTCCACTAAGTTTTTAATGCCCAACCCCCCATCCTTTTTCGACAAACACACATTGTCCCACTTAACCCAAGCGATTTTTTTTCTCCTCACTCACACCCCACAAAAAATTCCTTTTGAGTTTAACCATATAATTGATCACCTTTGTTGGAGCTTTAAAGAACGAAAGGTAGTAAGTTGGAAGCGAGTTGAGCACCGAGTTGATATGCGTTACCCCGCCACCAAGAGACAAGTGCTTCCCCTTCCAGCTTGCTAATTTCTTCTTTAGAGATTCAAATACCGGATGCCAAGTTTCCACATGCCTCCGATCCGCACCAATTGGTAGCCCCAAATACTTGAATGGTAGCTTCCCATTCTTGCAATTTAAGAACACAGCCGTGATAACTCATTTTTTAGTTACCTTTTAGTGTGTATACTTGGCCTAATTAATTGTTATATGTGTTTAATATTGGTGATTTGGCTGAGTTTTACATTATTGGGCTTAATTGCTAAACATTGTTAATTTTCAGATTTTTCACTCATCCTGACCTTGTTGCCTTGTGCAGAGCATAACTAGAGCTACAAATATCGGATTTTGGCGATCTTACTGTCCCTAGAAATATAAGGAAGAGACCTACAATTTCAGGTTTCACAAGAATTGTCAAATTAGGCCAAAATCCAGGCTAAATTGGGTCCCGAGTTCTCTGGTGCGGATCAGTGCGCAGTTCATGATGTTCCTTCACTTAAATGGGCATAACTTACTCATCTTAAGCCCAATCATGGCATATAATACCTTGTTGGAAAACTTATTCAGAGGCCCTTAATTTGGTCTAGGTTTATGTTAGGATTAATAAGCATAAATAGCAGTTTACAGCCGCACAAGTCAGAGAGACGAAAATTAGATACTTTTGCAATCCTTGTTTTTGCAAGTTTTGGAATTCTCTTCCCCTTTCTTCTCCCCTTTTTAGTTTTCTGCACTTTGTTGGATGTTTTGTTGTTAAAGCTTCTCCAATGGTGATGACTATGGAAGGCTAAACCTTTTATCAATCCTAGACAATCAAGTAATTTGGTTTGAATTCCGAGTTCCTTACTTTTAATTGTTTTTCAATTGCTTCTTCTCCTTTTCTCTTCTTTCAATTATGATTTCTATGTTGTGAGTGTGATTACGCTTGATCTATGTCTGATTAGATGTAGATTCAGTTTTCATGATTGAATTGGAATTAGGAATTAAGATTGATTAATCCAAAAATCTAATAGAGATTAGGGAACCGATTGGTAACCTCGGTTAATTGAATTTGTGCATAAATCAACATTATTAGGGATTGTGATTGTGACTCCAATTTTGTTGTTTAAACCATACATGATCATGTTGTATATTTCAAATTAACAGAGGAGGAGGGCAAACGAATTTATATCTTCTGGAACAATGATGAATTCTACCAAAGAACTTGACGTCTTGGATTGATGTTTATAATTAATTGAATTTCTTTTTTTTTAATTGCAATTTGTTTTCTCCCAACGAATTTTGGAAACCTCTTTTCTCTAACATTCTTGATTGGCTGATAATTTTAAAGAACATCGTGAGACGACCAAGGTTGTTTTGCCTTGTACTGCTGTTTTTTTAATTACTATATTATTTTGACCCATGTACGACCACGGATCAAGCCGCGTCATGTTGGAATTGTTGTTCCACATTTATACCTATGACTCTACTTTCATGGAAATTCACTCGTAAGCCGGACACCAACTCAAGGCACCTAAGAGTAGCTTTCATAGTCCAGATATTTTCCCACGACGCCTCCCCCACATGAAGTGTGTCGTCCGCGTATTGAAGGATTGAGACCTCCTCCCCACCATTTCCCACCTTGAACCCCTTGAACAAACCTAAACCCACCATATTCCGCATCATCCCTGTAAGGCCTTCCGCCACCAAAAGAATTATGAAAGGGGCTAAAGGATCCCCTTATTTCAACCCCTTCTGAATCTTAACTTCCTCCGAAGGGCTTCTATTAATCAAGATGAAGAGATCTTCTTTGAAAATGCATGCTTTGATCCACCCTATCCATCTCTCATCCATGCCAACTCTACTCATCATATACTCCATGAAACACCAATTCACTGAATCGTATACTTTTACAAAGTCCACCTTAAAAATGAAGTATTCCTTCCCTGATTTTTTTGTGAAATCCACCACCTCATTTATAATGACTACGCCATCCAACATGTTTCTGTTTGGAAGAAAGGCAAACTGGTTTTCTGCAATGACCGAAGACAGCACACTCCGCAACCACAAAGCTAGCAATTTTGCCAAGATTTTGTAGAGACAGCCAAGCAAAGAGATTGACCTGTAATCACCTAGACCTTGTGGACTATCACATTTTGGAATCAATGCCAAAAAGTATGAAGTCAAACTTTTCGGAAGTCATGCATTGCCAAACTTCTAGCTTCAACGTCCCCCAGAATTTCTTTATGAAGTTGAAGTTAAACCCGTCTGGGCCCAGGGCTTTATTTCCGTCACAATTACTCACCACCTCCTCAAGTTCCTCCATGCTAAGTGGTGCCGGAAGAGCCCCAATCTGAAGAGGACTTAGCACCAGGAAGTCAATCCCATCCAGAACATGCCTGAACCACAAGTCCTCTATATAGATACTGGTAAAGTAGTTTTTAATCGCCATAGAGATTGCACTCCTATCTTCAATCCACGTACCATCCACACAAATTCCCAACAGCTGATTTTGCCTCCTTCTTGACCTTATACAGGCACGAAAAAATGCTGTATTCGCATCCCCTTCCACTAACCAATTTTGTCTTGATTTTTGGCGCAAGAGGCTGTCTTTGTCCTTCGATTTTTGCTGTTGAGTCGAGTCTTTAATATCAACATCCTTTTTCATATGACATTACAATGATTCCATCGGTATGTCCATGAACGTTACTTTCAAGGTAAAAATAAAACAAGATTAATAATAGGAGAATATTAATATGTCATTAGGATACTCATTATGGAATAAAAAAATAAAATTTCCGTTGGAAATTGATGTACGAAGAAATGAAATGCTTAATTTTTCAATAAAATTTTATTTTTGTGGAATTTTTAATCAGGATACTTGTTATCTATGACATTTTTTTTAAAGTATCTGTGACACTTAATAATACTACATATATAACTTTTCACTCATATAGAAAAACTCAAATCTTTTTACGCAATTAGAGTCACCTTCTACAAATTACATCAATACTTAATTTACCGAAAAGAAATTGTCTACGTTTCATTTTCCAAAAAGAAAAAACAATAGTACTAGTTAAAAGGCCCACTCCTTCCAGAGTAATGATAATTCTCAATAAATAAAAAGTCAACTTTTTTGGTAAGCTAATTTATTTAGCTTATGATTTATACCTTATAATTTATTAATTTTTTTTTTGTTGTTGTTACTCTTAGGTTGTATTTGATACAAGTTTTACAAAAATATTCCCGAGAATGTTGATATGTGAATAAAAGTTTCCCATATTTGATATAAGTTTTAAAAAGTTATTATTGGGCATAAAAGATTCACGAGAATAAAATTAGTGAATGATAGTTAAAAATTTGGGAAAACTCTATTCCCATGTGTGAAGGTGGGAAAACTCTATTCTTCGGTATGTGATTCCCGGGAATGTAGTTTGCCTGGAAATAAAACATTCCAGATACCACATGTCACCTTATTCATTTAACGAAAGAGGAACGTTTTTAGATGTTTTTCGAGATTCCCGTATACAAATTTGATAAAAAGAAAGTGAGAGATAGAAAGAAACACATATATTGTCATATACGATGTCTAAAATTTGTGTTCAAATAACACAACTCTTAATGAAATTCTCACTTTACCGTGTCTATCATAAATATGTCATTCTTCAACCGCTAATTTTAACGAACACTTCAATTTCAATCAACTAATTTTTCAACTATCAACTGTCATTTAAAAATTAACTTATCAACTATTGGTCAGCTTAAGAACTATAGACTAGCTTATGAAATTTTATTTTTTTTGGCTGAACAGAGCCAATAATAATAATATGTAAAATCAAAATGTGACTGGGTGATTAGAGAGGAAATGGTAATTGGTAATTGACAATAACTTGCATTCCCATTTCCTTATCCTTCGCGGGTCCTATCGCCAACACGTTTTTTTCTCTCCACCCCATTTCCCGTTTTCGACAAAACACAACACACACATACGCCCCTCTCTCTCAAGCTCTCACAAAAACGATGACAACACCTTTCAATCTGAGTCTGTAAAAGGTATTCTTCTTCTTCATTCCTCGTATCTCTTTTCATCCTTTTCCTCTTTCTTTATTTTTCGCTATCGAATTTATTTTGTGTTTGGGTTAAACCGAGACGTAACATTCACGCGTCGTTGATTTGAAATTTGATTGATTGGCGAGTTCCAGTTGGGTTAAACTTGTGATTTTGTGTGTTGTGTTGTGTTGTGTTGTTCCAAGTGTTTGACATTATTCTCCAACGAAGTCGAAGAAGATGTCTAGTTTTGTGGGTGTCCTCGTTTCTGATCAATGGCTTCAGAGCCAATTCACCCAAGTCGAACTTCGAACCCTCAAATCTAAAGTAAGTCTCTATTCCTTTCTGTTACTTTTGTTTGTTTTCTTCAACCAACATCAGAATCTCGAAATGAAACATTGAATATGTTTATGTTCTTTCTAGTATGTATCGGCAAGGACTCAGTCAGGGCGTGTCACCGTGCAAGATTTGCCATCCATTTTTAAGAAATTAAAGGCTTTCAATGAAGTGTTCGAGGAGGATGAGATTAAGGGTATCTTGGATGAGTCATACCAGAACATGGATGAAGAAATTGATTTCGAGTCCTTCCTTAGGGTGAGCCTCTAGCTTTCTGTTCCCATATTTCTTGTATTGTATGATTCTTCCATGTTGTAACAATGGGATGTTTATTGCCTTCTCAATGGATTAATAAATTTACTGTATAGTACACACAATAATGCCATTTGATATTCCAAAATTCAAACTGCCTCTTAAGATGTATGCTCCTAATATAATAGTGTGTTTTTGTTTATGTATGCGTATGCTGGTATATCTAGATTATTTCCAAGTACTTTCGTTTGTATTATGTTTGTATTGGACCAAGCTGCTTATTCAGTGACATTGATTGGCAGGCACATTTAAATTTGCAAACCCAAGCGGCAGCAAAAGATGGGGGCTCAAAAAGCTCTTCTTCTTTTCTGAAGGCAGCTACAACTACTGTTCATCATGCTATTAATGAATCTGAGAAAGCTTCTTATGTCGCACATATTAACAGCTATTTGGCAGAAGATAAATTCATGAAGCAGTTTCTGCCTATTGATCCATCAACAAATGATTTGTTTGATCTTGCAAAAGACGGTGTCCTTCTATGGTAGATGTTCAGGACCCAACCTGAGCTCAATTTTTTTTTCTCTAGAAAGTTTAACTTTTTTTTTAAACTGCTGCAGCAAGCTTATCAATGTTGCTGTTCCTGGGACCATAGATGAGCGAGCTATTAACACAAAACGGGTTCTTAATCCATGGGAGAGAAATGAGAACCACACCCTTGGCCTCAATTCGGCAAAGGCTATTGGGTGCACAGTAGTTAATATTGGTACTCAGGATTTAGTTGAAGGAAGAGTAGGTTCAATCTTCTTTTTGTCCCTCTTTTATCCTTCTTTCCAGTTTTGTTTTTTCTGATTTGACAGACTGACTTTTATTTTTGAAAATTTCCCTTTTTCGTCTTGTAGCCACATCTGTTACTTGGTCTGATTTCACAAGTAATCAAGGTAGACTACTTAAACTTAACCCTTTTGATTTGCATAGTATGGAGTTCAGATAAGGATATTGACACCATGATGTGTTCAATTATTTATTCATTGGTAAGCCTTGAAGATTTAATAATTCTTATGCTGTCTTTTATGTTTGTTTGTCTTTTCGTTATGGTGGCAATATTAGATTCAATTGTTAGCTGATCTCAACCTGAAGAAAACTCCTCAACTTGTGGAGTTAGTGGAAGATGACAAGGTGATATATTGGATAATATTGTTCTTTTTTTGTTTGTAATTTACAAGTGCCATGGTTTTCCTCTCCTTTACACATGTTAGAGATACAATTGAACTAAACCTCTTTATTATATTGTAACATGCTGGCAGGATGTGGAAGAACTTATCAGTTTACCACCTGAAAAGGTTTTATTGAAATGGATGAATTTCCACTTGAAAAAAGCTGGATATGAGAAGCAAGTTACAAACTTCTCTGCTGACGTCAAGGTGAGTGAAATTCTAATTATTTTTTTGTATGCGGACTTACTCTAACATAAGTAAT
Organism: Sophora flavescens; assembly: GCA_030762895.1. Classification (NCBI taxonomy): domain Eukaryota; kingdom Viridiplantae; phylum Streptophyta; class Magnoliopsida; order Fabales; family Fabaceae; genus Sophora; species Sophora flavescens. The sequence continues at coordinate 228,272,177 of CM061065.1, forward strand.
TACATTTGTCTGAATCCTGCACCTTGTGATAGAAAAACATTAGATGGGCAACATATTGTGCTGGTATTCTTTATTAACACCTTTTGTTTTGAGTTTGACTCACGATTACCTATATATTGGTGCCATACTTCAAATCGGTAAAGAAACGGTGAACCTTCTTGTTATGTTCTATTGGCCTTGACAATCATAATATTTAATATGAAGTTTTCACGGAAAGGACTCTATGTTATCCTACACCATGCTAATTGCTGAATCATGGCGTGGTCTTGATATCACATAAACAGATTAAAATATGGTTCTAAGTCGCACAAGTCTATTATATTTGACTTTGTCTTCTGTTTGCAGGATGGAGAGGCTTATGCTTACTTGCTTAATGCTCTTGCTCCAGAACACTCAGGCCCAACTGCTTTGGTCACAAGTGATCCAACAGAGAGAGCAAACATGGTTCTCGAGCAGGCAGAGAAATTAGATTGCAAGAGATACCTCACTCCCAAAGACATAGTGGAGGGGTCTCCTAATCTTAATCTTGCATTTGTTGCTCAAATATTCCAGCATAGGTATTTGTCTTAAGAGCTTGCAAATGCGCTAATAATTTCATCCTACATTGATACAGTTAGAATACCTTGGGCTATGCTTCCAAGAACTCATGCTGTTTTCTGCCTTTTTTTTTTAATGGGATGGAAGTGGGTCCTATATCATGGAAATTAACATTATCACGTTAGTTTTCATATTTTATTTGTCATGATTATCCTTACATAGGCCACTGGGTATCAGGTTCATTATATTTTATGGCTGTATGACAATTCAGATTGTGCTTTCTTTTGATTCTTTCAACTTCATTTGAGAAAAAGTTTAATAATGAGACAGGGGACTTGATAATTTATGTTGTACATAATGTATCTCCAGTTCATTCATTTTAGGGAGGCTTAGTGAAAGTTAATAAGTTTTTAAAAGTATGTTGTACATGATGAATGTCTATCTGGTTCAGATTGTGATTTCCATTTGTATAAAACTAAAAACCTGTTACTTGTAATTTTGTAGGAACGGCCTTACAACTCCTGACAGCAAGAAAATGTCCTTTGCTGAGATGATGACCGATGATGCACAGACATCTCGAGAAGAAAGATGCTTCAGATTGTGGATTAACAGTCTTGGAATTGCTACTTATGTCAATAATGTTTTTGAGGATGTCAGAAATGGGTATTCTTTCCACCATTCAGTTGCTCCATCTGCTTCTTCTTTTGCTTATCATATTTGTTTGCACTTATTTCTTTTAAATTTTTTCTTGAACTTAACCACTGGTTATGGTTTGCCTTATTTTCTTTTATGCAGGTGGGTTCTATTAGAAGTTCTTGATAAGGTTTCACCCGGATCTGTCAATTGGAAGCAGGCAACAAAGCCTCCTATAAAGATGCCATTTCGAAAAGTTGAGAACTGCAACCAAGTTATAAAGATTGGGAAGGACCTAAACTTTTCCTTAGTGAATGTCGCTGGTAATGATATTGTACAAGGGAATAAGAAGCTATTACTAGGTGAGTTTCAATGTTCCTTTTGGCATTGTGATTATTTGTTACTTCTGGTGGAGTTGATATGTATGTGGGATGGGTGCTGCCTTCTGTTTTAACATCTACTTGAATTCTGTTTTATCCTCATTCATTGGATTTTTGACGGATGTGTGCATTACTCATTGTTTTATGCTGTAACCTCTATCTAGTTCAATCTGCCAGGTGCCAGTTGAAGATAACCAGCAGGCAAGTTATGTTCTTGTGATTTGTTACAAAGTTACAAAGGAACACTAATAAGTGATCTCAAATAATGGTAGCATGAAATATTTGACCTTTATATCTATATTTGATATATCTATCCATATATTAGAAGAGGCACCCACAATGTGAGTTTGAAATCAAATTTTAATTTTCCACCAAAAAGAATAAGAAAAATTTTAATGTTATTCAACTAGTTGTTGGTATGACAACTTTCTCTTATTCTAAATGCCAGATGAGAACTGAGATTAAATTGCACTGTATAAAAACAGTTTAAAAGAAAAGTTCCATAAAAGTAGGAAGCACGTGTAAGTTGTGGGTGTTTGTGATTGATTTGAAATGATAGTATTCTCCTCTCGTCTTAATTATAGTACAAACATAACACTGGGATTTGAGGAAGAGTTAAATTGAAGACCAAGTTGGAGATTCTTCTTTCTATAATAGTTTAGATATTAGACCATTTATGTAAGATATAATGATGTATATTTGGCTCCTCTCACTCTAATAGGCTAGTATCCTCATGATGTCTCACTGTTCCCAGAATTAGAATGTATGTTGTGTGTGTGTATTCTGATATTGATACACTTTCTAGGAAACGAATGAATTTTTCAGTTGGTTACTATACTAAAAGAGTGGACAGAACATCTGGTTAACTGCTTTAGTGTTGCCAGTTGCCACTAGTTGAGGGTGCTTTTGTTTGATTCTTTTCCTGAGTACCTTCCCTTGAGGGGAAAAAATTAAGGATGGGATGGGAACTTGATAACGTGCATGGTAGATTATGGATCTTGGGTCAATTTATTTGTTAGGGACAAGCATTTTGTTTTAGCGAAGGTTGATATGTTGAGCAACTTCATTAGTATAAACATAGTTGTAAAAAATTCAAAAGGATTGAATTTTCGAGTTAGTTTAAAAAATAAGAATGAAATTTTGTTTTTTAAACTGATGAAGGTGTATCTGTGAGAATCAACCACTCATTTGTATGATGTTTGCATAGAAATAAGAAATCAGTTCATAATTTCTGATTTGCTGTCCCTTTTTAAAATTCCAAAGGAAAAAAATTGATAACTTTACTTGCATGATCACTTGTGCAGTGAATAATCAGCTGAAAATTTGTATGTTTTACTTTTCAGAATGTAAATTTCTGTAATAAGATTTATTTTAGTTCATGGTTATTGGTTTCGGTACTATTGGGTTTGTTTCTAAACTATTTTTTTGGGCATTGGGGGTTTTAGTTCATGGTTCTTGGTTTCAGTGCTATTGGGTTTGTTTCTAAACTAATTTTTTGGGCATTGGGGGTTTTGTGATGGGGTGTACCGTTATTGTCATTTTTTTGTTCAAATCTGCCTCATTGTACATTGGGAATATTCATCTCCGTCTCCTCCGCAGCATTCTTGTGGCAGCTGATGAGGTTTACTATGCTTCAACTTCTGAAGAACTTGAGATCACACTCTCAAGGTAAAGAGATTACTGATGCTGATATTCTAAACTGGGCAAACAGTAAAGTGAAGAGAGCTGGAAGAAGTTCCCAAATGGAGAGTTTCAAGGTAATCAAGCAATTACACTGACCAATAATGAGTTATCAATATTTTAACATCTATGTATAAGATCTTTAGGTGGCTCCAAAAAAAATAAAAATTATGGACTGGCTATTAAGAATTATTTGTTTTTGTCTTTACCTTATTACTCTTAATTTTTCATTTATGTAGAAAAATTATCAGGCTTAAACCTTTGCACTGACAGGCAGGATATCAATAGTAGTAAAAGTAATCTGAAGCTCTAGAATAAAGAAAAGGACTGTTCATTGTATACTCGAAGGGACTTTGTACATAATGGTTGCTTTGATGTTTGCTCGAAGAACTGATCAATGTTTTTGTATGGATTCAATTTCTTTTTCTTCATTAGGATAAGAATCTTTCTAGTGGTATTTTCTTCCTCGAGCTTTTGAGTGCTGTGGAGCCAAGGGTGGTCAACTGGAGTCTTGTTACTAAAGGGGAGACCGGTATGTCAACTATGCCACATGGGTCAACTCCTCAATTTCTTATCAAGCGCTATATTGGACATTCTTGATGTGAGTACATTATCTTACTAGCAAAATTGGAATGCTCATATTATTCTGTTATTAATTGCAGATGAAGATAAGAAGTTGAATGCAACATATATAATCAGTGTTGCCCGAAAACTTGGGTGCTCCATTTTCCTGTTACCCGAGGACATAATAGAGGTAATATCATTAATGTTAAACATAATTTTAATAGTAACTTTGCCTGTGGTCTTTGAATTGTCAATTTTCATTATTTTGTCCAGTTTAGTTAATGTTGATTGAATTGGTAGCAGTTTGTCTCCAATATATGCTTATGGGAGTAGAAATAGATGAAGTTTATATTCCAAAAAGAAAAAAGAAAATACAATAGATGAAATTTATAAAATCTCAAAATTGGATTGATATGTTTCAATAATTAATCTGGTGGATATAATAATGAGCTTGCGTCGTTATTCAACTCCTACTAGGTGCATTTCTAGCTGGTAAGTATATGGAAAATCATTTTAGGTTTTAGTTTCGAAATACATATATGTCTATTGAGCTTGTTGCCCACATGCTTCACCAATTATTTTTGTTTTCATGGTAAAAGAAATATTAGCTGAAAATAAACCACTAGCGAATGTTACTTAAGTATTGTATTGATGCATACCTAGATTCCATTCAGACTAGCTTATTTTGCAATTAACCTTCACAGGTCAACCAGAAGATGATACTTACTTTAACTGCTAGCATCATGTATTGGAGCCTGCAGCAACCTGAAGAAAACATGACCCCAGATGCTTCACCTGTAGCTTCGGTAGATGGTGTAAATGAAACAGATGTAGCTAATGAATTATCCAATTTAGCCGTTGATGATACAGCTTCAGAGAATGCCAGCTCTCCTTAAGTCGGACATGTGGAAAAGAGGCAGCCTGCAAAAAGGTTGAAGTAAACCACACCCAATAGATAACGAGGGAAACACATTTTTTTTGTTTATAGAACAAATGGAAGATGCTAAACCTCTTGGCGTTCAGTGCGAAAGAAAGACTTATTGTTTGTTATGTAAAACCACAAGGAATAGAAGGGTCCTGTAAATTTTCTTTTAGATTTTTTTGTACTTAGGTATATTCTTTGATGAGAATCGCATGCAATTTTTCCCAATAATAAAATGGGAGGATAGCATCGTTTTATTTTCCATCTGATAGCTAATGTCTGTTAATGCATGCATGCATGCATGCAGACACGGGTTAAAGTTGATGAACGGAATCACTGATTATTATGCACTTCATTTTAGTTAGTGGCTGTCCTATTTCCCGTTTGGAATTCAAGTATAACACAGACAGTCTTTGCGTCATATTTTTTACTGTGCCAACTTATTCCCATTTTTTCCAAGTGCAAATTTATTTTGTTTCTTATCTTTTAACTGGCTCCTCAGTTTTGCCAATAGAAAAGTAAGACTTGGCAACTAAGCATGTCAAAAGAAAAGCAAATGAAGCATTTGACGTAATGTATACTTTACATATTAAAACTCGCGTCAATTTTTATATCATTAAATCCATCATTGTTCATATGTAGAATTGCATACAAAAATTTCAACAATAAATTATATGCAATCTAATAATTTTACATGCTTATTATCTTTTTAAATATTTTCATCTGCCATTTATTTAACTTTATCGTTCAAAAGTTAAATACATCTCTAAGAAAATAGCTTAATAAGTGAAGGTATATCTAACACATTGAATAAAATACTATTTTTTTTCAGACCACAATTTACTGCAACAGTTCAGGGATCCAGGTTACGTGTGATGCTCAGTAGTTATGTACTTGTGTTCTCAAATATCATGCATTTTAACTTTAGAAAACCAAAAAGAAGGAACACCAAAGGTCAATATATAGGAGACCTATTTCTAATCTTTAAGTTTCCGTAATTCTGTAATTGAAAGTCTAATTTTCGAAGGCATAATTGCTGTTTTTGAATTCTGATTCAGTTATGTTCCCCTGTCCTGCTAAAAGTAACTCCAAGGAGTTGCACATATTCTTGTTATACGGATATCCTTGAAAGACATTTAAAGCAGTAGGTGCTGGAGACGTAAGAATAAGTGTTGGTTGTTCTGCATGCATGCTTGTTAAGGAAGAATAAGCTGTTTATAAATCAACTCATTTTTATCAAGTACCCGGTAAGTTTTAGCAAGAAGAGAAATCGAACAGGCACAAAAACCTTGGTATATAAGAGCTGCATGGAGCTTGCTTTAAATCCCGTGCAGTGAAATACTACAAACAATGGTCTAATTTGATGTTGATGCACATTACAACATTAATAGTTTGTGATATTTCCATATTAAAATTTACACTTATAATCTACAAAACAAGAGGGCTCGTGTCGTGATGCCCCTAGAACAAGAAAATGCATAAATTCAACTTTCTGCTCGACTAGTTGAGATTCAAAATTATTATTTGAAGAAAGCAAATGCTATTTGTCATCCATTTTAAGGGAATTAAGCCGTCTGGTCCTCTGATCAAGCTCTTTCATCACTTCAGGTTCCTGTTTCTTCCTTTGCTTTGATATGGTATTACTTGTCATCGAACCTATCTTATCAAATGCCACCTACAAACACACACAATTAACAAAATATCTAAATGATTGAAAGGAAAACACTATCAAGATAAGTTGTCTCACGGTCAGTAAATCATCTGGATCAAATAGGTGATGAGTGGTCATTTGGAGAATGTTGATTACTTCGCCAACATGATGGGTTACAAGTAACTCATCTTCCTTCATCTGCAATCCAAGTTTACAACTATTCAAATATCCCTTTTCCTTGTACCATAATCTTCTATATTTTGGGGTGTACTAATAAAAAAAACAAAAAGCTACATCACTGGTACCTTGAAGATTGCCAAGGCCACGTTAAATATAACCTTAGCCCCTTCATAGAAAATGACATCCCACACTCGCAAGGTTGTCTGATTCATTGGAACAAGTATTAATTACCTGGAACAATTGAACATTTGAATGCATAATTTATTGCAGCATCATTCTAACCTCGGAAGGCAGGCTCTTCGAAAAGAGGCAAAGGAACCACTCGGTGGTAACAAGAGAAACATCAAATTCCAAAGCTTCCAAATGATTCGCTATCCTGCATTTCCATTTCTCCAATTTTCAGAAGATACTAACAAACAAACATATGATACGCAGTTCATCAAATTAAATACCTCGGGCACTTTTTGGCAAGCAAATCTTTAAACACCCTTTGTTCAACATGGCATCCTGATAAGTTGTTTGTGTAACAGTCATTAACCAGGACATTTTCCAACAACACAGCTAGCATCCAAAATGCATCTTCTTCTGTCTTCATGACAAGCAACAACAACGCTGCAACGTAATTTAATCCCTGGAGCAATAATAGTGTAGTGTCAATAATTAAGAAAATATGTTCTCATGTATGCATTTAATTTAACATTTGTTATCAAAGTAAACGACACATTACTGATAACTTCAATTTTAACTAAAGCAACCGTGCGGCACTATATTTACCTGAAAAAATTTTAAATGTTAAATATAGTTGCAGAAACAATCAAGAAAAGCAAATATAGGAGCATAATAGATTTTGTAAATGACATATTTACTTTAATCAAATGTAGGTAGAACACAGATGGGCCATGGACCCCTGTGTATGAGAGTAGGAGAAAAGATGAGAAGGGTAATGAGGAAAATATTATGAAATAAGGAAGTGTGGGAGTGGGATAGTGGGTTGGAAGAGGGAGGGAAATAAGTAGCAATCTGGACAGCTGGCATAAGGGGGATTGGGGGGAAAGGAATTGTAGAATCATGGGTGTGAATGTGATGATGGGGGAAATGATATAAGGGATGGGCTAAAACATGAGGAGCTATCTGAGAATTGTGATTGGATGGAGAGGCCGTGGCCTAGGGGAGGATTGTTCACTATCTTAGTAAAAATTCCTATATCTTTTTTTTCCCTCGGTTTCTCTGACTTACAGTGGTTGAGTCTCTATACTTTTGCATATTTTTCTAGTATATTGGTTGTTGTTTGCTATTTTTGGATTAACAGAGGAACTTCCTCTATTGTTAGGAGCTGACCTCTATTTCTCCATTGGAATATGAGTTATTATTTTCCAGCTCCTATCAAACACAAACTAATCTGTGATTTACCCGCACAATGTTATTCATCGGTTAGAAGAATTTTGAAGGTTAAGAAGAAATAAGAGAATAAGCAACATGCATGTTACTAATTCATGAAGATTTAACATCTAACGCCAGAAGAAGAATCGAAGAAGCATTGATTGAACGAAAGCGGCAGCCAGACAAAAGATTTTCTCCTCAAATACCTAACGTGACATATTCATAACTGTTGATATTGTTTGGTTTAGATTTGATATAGTCTGATATAGTATGATATAGTTGTTAATAGGAGTTATAGTCAATCCCTAAAATCAAGGGATTTTGTATTCAAATTTTGTAACTTATCATTCTATAAATTGAGGAGGCTGAGAAGATTATTCTCAAGCCATTCAGCTATTATAACTTGGTATCTAGAGCTAGGGTTCGATCAGGTCAAGAACCACTGTTCTCCGGTGAACTTTTCCGGCGACCGTCTCCGGCAAACGTTTCCTGGTATCTAGAGCTAGGGTTCGATCAGGTCAAGAACCATTGTTCTCCGGTGAACTTTTCCGGCGACCGTCTCCGGCAATCGTTTCCGATCACCTAAGTAAGGTGACCGGCCATCTCAAAAACGTCCGGCGAGGACCCATCACCGTCCTCCGTCGCACGCACCGCCATGCACCGCTTCTTTCCACTGTCCTCCGAGCACGTAGGGTCCACACACCACCCTCCACGAGGCCATTCGTTTTCTGACCACTTCCGGACTGTTTTCTGGCGTCTTCTGCCTCTGTTGTGTGGGTTAAAACTCGATTCCGGTCAGTTTGGTTTCTTCCCTCACATTGAGTCTATTGTTTTGTCCGCTACTGTCACTGTTTCGTTCGCTGCTACCACTTCTCAGAATGGGGATTCTGCTCCTCAGTGCTCTTATTGCAAGCGTGTGGGTCATATCCAAGACAAGTGTTATTCTCTTCATGGTTTTCCAGAAAAGTCAGCTAATGTGATGCAGTTTGCCGATCAGAAAGTCAAGGTTGGGTATGATAATCAAACAGGTTACAATCAGAACAATTTTTCGGTTGATGAATATAAGGAGTGCCTTCAGCTTAAGGCAGCCCAACAAGCCTCATCTTCAGCAACTATAGCTCATTTTGGTATTTCTAAGGTTTGTCTCTCTCATTCATCTCCTGTTGGTTCCTGGATTTTGGATTATGGTGCTTCTGATCATATAGCTGGTAACTCTTCTCTCTTTTCTACTTTATCCTCCACTAAAACACCACATCACATCAATGTTGCTAATGGCTCTAAAACTCAAGCCACTGGTATTGGTCAGGCTTCACCTCTTCCCTCTGTCTTTAAATTCAGTCTTATTTGTACCTGGATGTCCTTTTAATTTAATCTCTATTAGTCAACTTACTCGATCTCTCAATTGTTCCATAACCTTCACTTCTACTTCCTTTTCCATCCAGGACCGAAGTACGGGGAAGACAATTGGAATGAGATTTGAGTCACACGGTCTCTACTACTTACAACCTCCATCCTCCACCATATGTGCTGCCACAGAGTCGCCTAGTCTTCTTCATCGTCGTTTAGGTCATCCGAGTTTGAATAAATTAAAGAAAATGATCCCTCATCTCTCTAATTTACAGGTATTGGAGTGTGAGGCATGTCAGCTTGGAAAACATGTTCGAACATCCTTTCCAAGCAAGGTTACAGGTCGTGCATAGTCTCCTTTTACTCTTGTTCATTATGATGTTTGGGGTCCTAGTCGTATTTCGTCTGTCTTAGGGTATAGGTATTTTGTTACTTTCATCGATGATTTATCTCATTGTACCTAGTTATTTTTAATGAAACAACGTTCTGAGTTATTCACTATTTTTCAAAAAATTTGTGCTGAAATATAGAATCAGTTTGGACAAACTATTCGTAGCTTACTCAGTGATAATGCCAAAGAATATTTTTCTACCCCCTTTAATTCTTTCATGGCATCTCATGGTATAGTTCATCAATCAAGTTGTCCTCACACACCTCAACAAAATGGTGTGGCTGAGCGCAAACATCGTCATATCGTTGAAACCAGCTCGTACTCTCCTATTACATTCTAATGTCCCTGTGAAATTTTGGAGTGATGTTGTTCTCACTGCGGGTTATTTAATAAATCAAATGCCATCTTCTGTTCTCAATAACCAGGTTCCTCACTCTCTTCTATATCCTCAGGTACCCCTTTATACTGTCCCCCCTCATGTTTTTGGTTCCACATGTTTTGTCCACAATGTCGCTCCATGTCTCGACAAACTTGCTGCCCGTGCCATTAAGTGTATCTTTCTTGGTCATTCTCGGGTTCAAAAGGGGTACAGATGTTATTCTCCATCCACTCATTGTTCTTACATCTCTGCAGATGTTACCTTTTTCGAGGATCCACCTTTCTTTGCCTCACAAGTCTTGTCGGAGTCTGTTTCTCAAGTCTTGCCTATTCCAGTCTTCGATTCTCCTGTTTTAAGTCCACCCATCTCACATATACAAGAGGCTGCCCCCGTTGCTCCTAAGACCCCATAGAGCCATTTCGTCTCACTTATCACCGTCGTCCTCGTCCCACTACTCTGGAGGCTGAACCCGTTGTGGACACCAATGACTCACCTCCTGCTCCTCCGTCTCCGTCGATTCTGGTCCAACCTGAGCCTACCACTGACCTTCCCATTGCAATTTGCAAAGGTATCGTTCTTCTCGCAATCCTTATCCTATTTATAATTTTCTAAGTTATCATCGTTTATCTTCACCCCATTATGCCTTTGTATCAGCTTTGTCGTCCATTTCTATTCCCAAAACTGTTCAGGAAGCACTATCCCATCCAGGATGGCGACAGGCTATGATTGATGAGATGACAGCTTTGGAATCTAACCACACTTGGGCTCTTGTTCCCTCTCCTCCAAGGAAGTCTAATTGGTTGTCGTTGGGTTTTTACTGTCAAAGTTGGTCCCGATGGGACTGTGGATCGCTTGAAGGCTCGTCTTGTGGCCAAAGGATATACTCAGATTTATGGTCTTGACTATGGTGATACATTTTCTCCTGTTGCTAAAATGGCCTCTGTTCGTCTCTTTTTATCCATGGCTGTTATCTCTCGTTGGCCTTTATATCAGCTGGACATTAAAAATGCCTTTTTACATGGTGAGTTGGAGGAGGAGATTTATATGGAGCAACCACCTGGGTTTATTGCTCGGGGGGAGTCAGGTCTTGTTTGCAAACTTCAGAGGTCATTGTATGGGTTGAAACAGTCACCTCGAGCTTGGATGATCACTCTGTTTTTTATAGACATTTACCGTGTAAAAAGGTCATTTATCTTGTGGTCTATGTGGATGATATTGTAATTACAGGTGATGATCATGAAGGGATCACTAGACTAAAGCAACATCTGTTTCAGCATTTCCAAACCAAAGATTTGGGCAAGTTGCGATACTTCCTTGGTATTGAGGTCGCTCAATCAAAAACAGGCATTTCTATTTGTCAAAGGAAGTATGCACTTGATATTTTGGAAGAGACTGGGATGCTAAATTGTAAGCTGACGGATACTCCTATGGATCTGAATGTTAAACTCATGCCAAATCAGGGGGAGCCGTACTCAGATCCAAGCATATATCAAAGGTTGGTGGGAAAGTTGAATTATCTCACTATGACCAAACCAGATATAGCCTTTGCTGTTAGTGTTGTAAGTCAGTTTCTTAACTCCCCTTGTGATAGTCATTGGGATGCAGTAACCCGCATTTTAACTCCTGGAAAGGGACTAATATATGAGAACAGAGGAGATCGGTACTTCATTTGTCAATTCTAATGATCAACTTGCTGATGTTTTCACCGAGTCTCTACGAGGCTCATGAATAACTTACATATGTAACAAGCTGGGTGCTTATGACATCTATGCACCAGCTTGAGGGGGAGTGTTGATATTGTTTGGTTTAGATTTGATATAGTCTGATATAGTTTGATGTAGTTGTTAATAGGAATTATAGTCAATCCCTAAAATCAAGGGATTTTGTATTCAATTTTTGTAACTTATCATTCTATAAATTGAGGAGGCTCAGAAGGTTATTCTCAAGCCATTCAGCTATTATAACTCATTAGTATCAAATTTCAAGTTATTAGAAATTGATTTTCAAGTAGTAAGGGGATGGGGAAAACTTCCGAAAAGAGTGGAAGAATAGAGTAAACCCACCTGACAATACCCAACATCAGAGTCACGGAAAGAATAAACAACAAGAACACGTCTAAGAGCAGCATGCCCCTCGGGAGTGTCCAACCATGGGTGACCAGGGAAGGTTCGTGGTAGGTCCTGCACATATGTTTAAAGAACGATTAGAAACACAACAAATAGGATGAGCATTGTAACATGAGCACAAGTCCAAATTATTCTCAAACAAACCATGAATAACCAATAACCATTTTAAAGATCACATTTGAAGTTTGATCACCCTGATGGTTGTCCCTTTTCCAAACACATAAAATTCACATGGTTGGATAAGTAGATAACAACATCCCAGACATAAAAAAAAATAAAGATATAAAAGCCAATACAAAATTGATCCCCAATTTCCAAACTGTACTGAGGACCACACAAATTCTTATCCTCTCTCTTTCTGATTAGCATTTACTCGGAGCTGCATTTGACCTCAACTGAAATTCATACACTCAAGCACATGTAAATTCTTTACACGAGCTAGGGCTTTTTTTGGGTAAACCCGGTATCCTCCGACCAGGAGCTAGAGACTAATCCCTCTCTCGAGTTACTGAGATCCATTTAAGGAGTTGACCTCTCCCAATAGATGCTCTTCCATACGCATGAGCCAGGAATCGAACCCCTGACCACATGTTTAAGGGACACGGTTATCTACCAACCGTGCCACACCATGTTGGTACACAAGCTAGGGCTAACAGATCCCAAAATAATGCAAGGTTGTAAACATAAGGCTTACAAATGCTTCAACTCTTATCGATCTTTGTTAACTATCATTCCACAAATAATAAATTTGCTAATTGAGGGAAAAAAATAAAAGGCCACACCCATCGATCATCCATCAAAATCTGCAGCAAAATTTGTCTGGAAAAGTTTTTATAAGACACAATAAAAAATGTGATCAATTCATCAAATCCAATGAAATCATCCCAAACAAATTAAAACAATCCACAAATCTGCAAATACTTGTCATCATCATATAATTAAAAGGAGACCAACTACGGCAGAAGGGTATTGTGACAATTGTTAAAATTAAAATCAAACCAAATTGTGTGACTATGATTAAAAAAATGTGAAGAACTGACATGATCTATCTGTCGGGTAGCAGGGGTGACTTTCCCCTCCACAGCTTTGGTCAAATCATCATAGTAACTCTCAGGCACGGTGGACTTTTTCTTGGCCGCCCCAGACAATGAAAACCAAATCTTAGGCCTAAGAACTGGTGGAATACCCTTTCTAATCAGCTTCTTCAAAGTGATAGCATTGGTCAAAGCTGAGAATTTCAAGGAAGAGGTAAGGGCACTGCCTTGCCCTATGGTAGTATGCAAATACCAATTTGCACCTTTGCTTGCTTCCAATGCCCACCAAACACGACCCTGTTGCCTCACCTTCTCCCTTACCTCATTCAACACATTCACATCATCCACATTCCCTTCCACCGTGAACCCATAAAGGTCTTGGAATTTCACAGTCAGATTTGCTCTTCTTGAATGGATGCTTGGCCTCAAAATTGCTGCTTGAGATTGGTATTCAAATGCAAGGTCTATTTTGCTTTTGGTTCCATACATTTTTTTTCCTCCTCGTGAGATCAAGAAAGATGGGCACACAGGGATTGAGTCAAGATTGTGTTTTTAATTGGAAAGGAGGGACCTTGTCAAATGAGAAAATAACCCAACTTGTCTGAAACCATGAAAAGGTCCATTTTGAGGACCAAGATTATAGAGATTTGATGAAACAAGGGTGGGATTCTAAATTTATTACAAAAAAGAAAACTTTACATTTTGGGAAGCGATGAAAAACCCCTCTTGCATCCTCACAAAGCTCGAAACTTTGATATACAGAGCACAAATTTCTTCCAAGACTGAGCTCGTCTATTGAAAACAATAATGCATAAACATGAATTATGAACAGAAAAAAAGGGTTGGATATTCAGAAAAAGAAAAACAAAAGTGGAAAACAAAATGGGAGGAAGAAAAGGAAAGTGAAAACCCCAGAAAAAAAAAACAGATCTTTTAAGAACAATGTAATATACAGATAAAAAAAATGAAGGAAAAAAATAGTGAACTCCTGAAATGGTTTCTGATTCAGGAATCAAAGGGGTCTAACTAAAGAAAGGGTTGATTATTAGAGGAAGAGAGGGGGAGAGGGACAAGAATGAATAAAAGCCTGAAATATAGGGAAAATAAAAAGCATAGAAAGAGTGTAAAAACAGAACAAAGAAATAGGTGGCGAAGCGATCTGAGCTGGTGGGTGCCCTTTGCTCTGCTGCGACACAATATCTACAACGGTGTGGTGTATGTTTGTGTAGCTTGGTTTTTCTGTAGTAATTTAAATTTTCTTTCCAAGGGTTAATTAAAGAAGAAAAAGAATTAGAACGTTGTTGAGAGAGATGTTATTATGTAATAATCGATGGGGAAAATAAAAATGCTTCGAGATGTGAAATGTATAAAATGCAGTTTTTATGGGGACTTCTGTGTTGCAGATTCACATTCTCTCTCACTTTTATTTATTATTATTTATTATATTATATTATATATATTAAATCAGATAATGTAGTTAGAAACAGAATCATGACATTGATCAAGAAATAAAAAAAAATTATTCAAAAGTTAAAAATATCAATTTTCATTTTGTCAAAAAAAAATCATTTTTTATGTATTGACTATACTATTTTTTCACATAAATCTGTCCTTTTAATTTATTAACCAATTTTCTTAGATAATAGTTAGCATTTTTCATTGGAAAATATTTTTTTAATAAAATTAAATAGCACTTTTCTAACTCAAAGTTTATTTGAATCTTGAAGTGATTACTTTGGAGGAGCTTTACTTAGTCAAAGTCACGATTTGAGGATTGATACCATAACTATGTTTATGAGATATTTGGTCAAGGGGAAAAATTTAATTAGAAACGGCAACTAATTGGATAAATCATTATTATTTATCAAGTTAACAATCATTTTTTTATCATGACATAGATACGAAGTATCTACTACTATTAGCAGTGACTAATCTCCATCTGAAAAACTGTTGGGCATACAAGGTGGATTCTCCCCTCCTAACCAGGTTTTTTTCATACGCAAGAGTCAGGATTCAAACCCCTGACTACTTGTTTAAGGTACTCAAATCCCATATCACTTGTACTCAAATCCCCTGACTACATATTGGTAGTTTTTTTTTTACTAAAAAGATATTCATTCATTCAAATTGATAAAATACATCGAACAACAAAAATCCAACATCGCTAAAAATCGAATAGGATAAATCTGCGAACAAACTCACAGTACACAGGTTAATAGCATAACACGACAAAATCAAAATGCTTATAAAAGTGACAAAATCAAAGTCACCGGAATACTCATGTCTCCGGATATGTAACATTGACGCCCAATTCTTGATCAAATATGTGATGGATCGAAGCAGATCTGTCAATCTGAACCAAACAAACACCGCACCAAGACAAGAAATCAAACATATTGGTAGTTATCAATCAATTTAGGCAATGTTCTTTTATTTAATATTCGAGTAAAATTTTGACTATATTAAGCACCAAAAATTTTTTTTGCCTATAATATTATTGCATTGAGGGTGTCTCTTTGTTAATACTAAGAGGAAACTAATCTCTTTTAAAATGTAAAGATCGTCGAAGTGATTTACTAGTAATCTGTGTGCATTGTTGCCTTCTCAAATTAGAAAAATAAATTATGTTTTTCATATATGTTGTGTATGTGATTAAATTTTCGAAAGAATAATCCGTAGCTTATATAGCATGATTATAATTTAAATTTAAATATCATTACCGTAATGCATGTGGTAAGTACATTAAAATTGTTTTACTCATAGATTTATGTCTATATTACATCATGGTCATTGGTCAAAATTAACACAGTATAAATTTGTGATATGTTGATAAATAGTTTTTTTTTTTGTTTCGCTGATATCATTCGTGCGTAACTGCTTAAGGGATTGAATCACCAACCATATGTTCAAGGGGTCAAACTCGTTATTATTTAGATCAATCATGTATTGGTATATATTGATAAGTAATTTTTCAATCTAAATTGCAACTAGTTTTATTTTTAGATCGAATAATTTTTTAATTCAAAATCAATTCAAATTAATACACGGGTGTCTTTTTTTTGTTATCATGACATATGTGTGAAGTATTTATCAGCTTTGTTGATGACTAGCCACCTTTATTGGGATCTCTCATCCCTATCATATTTTTTTTCCTTCCATAAGACTCGAACTCGCGACCTTAATTAAGGGACCTGAGATAAATACTTATATTTAAGAATTTCGAAATCTTCCGATCAAAAAAAAATTTAAAAATTTCAAAATCTATAATGAGTTTAATTGCTGTATATTGTCAATGTAAAGTTTTTTTACACTGTCAATCAATCAAAAATTATGGTTTGAATAACTTTTAAAATAATTAGGATAAGAGTCAAAGATTTTTAATTATCAATTTCTGATTGATTGACAGTACAAAAAATATTTACACTGTCATTATATGTCAATTAAATCCATCTATACTCCTCGTGCACCAAAAGGAATTTCAGGAATTTCTGTAATCTTCTATTCAGTGATGTCTTTTTCCCTTTATTCTGCTTCTACGTGGTTTTTTTTTTTTTGGTTGACAAAAGCAAATTATTGTATTTCATTAATAATCAAATATTTAATACATGTAAAGGATATTAAAGAAGAAATGAGGACTAGCATAATCTATGACCATCATAACAAGATTTTGAGCAGTCATATTGGCTAGCCTCCTAGTAATCTCAACATGAGAGTTTTGACAGAAAGAATAAATAAGATTCTTACAAGACGAAATAAAAGCCCCAAATTCAGATAAGTCATCACAAGAGGACTTCATACTATCAACAACTATTTTTGAATCTAGCTCAAAAATCACTTTCTCCCTTTGCAAGTCTTTCATCCAGTTAATGTCAAAGTAAAAGCCAACCGTTTTTCTCATATGAATGTCCATAATATACTTGAATCATTGAATCTTAGCTCCCAGGAAATTTCTCATCTCATCACTAAGACACATACCAATGCCAACCTAGTTGCTATTAGAGAAGAAAGAGACGTCAATATTGCATTTAACAAAACTCATAGAGGGTTTGCACCAAGGGCCATCCACGGGAACTAGAGGATTCCTTGCGGTGATATTGGCTTGATGGTTAATGGTTTCTATTCATGATTATTTAGTTTGATATCTTAGCAAAAACAAGATTTTAAAAGCAAAAAAAGACATAATTACTTATTTTTATTACATTTTATTTTCTGTCCTAAGTTGTATTAGCTGGGATTGGAGATCCTCTGTATTTTTCTTCCATTTAGGAGAGAAATAGATATAAAAGAGATATTCGTGTTTCAATTTTGTTTTTTTATTTAAAAAATTAAATCATTAATTTTTTTTATGTGTTTATTTCTCCCATAAATAAAAGGGAAAGCGAAAGAATAAAAAGGAAATGGTTTTTACTCATTAGCGGGTAAATTGCTGAAAAAAACAAAGGGCAATTTGACAAAGGAAAAAGGGCAGAACGCGTTTGATTTTGACGTTGACACATATATTTGAACTTGTGTCATTGTAACCCACAAAATGATTGTTCGGATTTGAGCAAAATGGGAAGGTGTGGGGCCGTTTGGTAGGCCCGTTCTTTCACCGCGCCAAAGGAAATAATCACGTGCGGGAGAGTTTCCTGAAAGAAATCAGGGCAAGGATAACTGGAATGTCTCAAGCAAGCTCAGTGCAGTTTAGTCAGAGTGGACAATCAAATTGGTCCTAGAATAATTTCAGCTACCTATTTTTAATCTTTTAAAAAAATAAATAAATTATTTATTTTCTCAAACTTTTAATATAGGATATATTAGTCTCTAGATTTAGTATTGATATTCATTTACTCACTTATGTAGCCTATTAACCATCTCACTTGACTCGTTATTGATCCTGTGTGGCCTATGATACACTTAGTCGTGAAAAAGTTAATAAAAAGTGAAAAAAATTGCATAATATTAAAGTATTTGAATTTTAAAATTATGCACGTTTTTCAATTTTTACTTGTTTTTCACATACGAAATTTGCCATCAGTCATAGTAAACCACTAGCTGGGCCAAGTACGGAGGTTAATGCGTCATATAGACAAGTAAATAGACGTCAGAACTAAATTTATGAACTAATGTGTCCCGTTTCAAAAATTTGAGGGACTAAATAGTTAATTTATTTTTTTAGGAATTAAAAGTGGGTCGCCAAAAATTTCCAGGGACTAATTTGGACCTTAACTCGTTTAATAATTTTCCAATAATAATTTAACAGAATATTTGAGACAACTTTTTTTTTAAAAAAAAACTTAAAACAAAAGTTGTTTTGAGATTCATCTTATATGTGATATGTTTGAGAAATTAATTTAAAGTATACAAAAAAAACTTTTTTTTAATAAAAAATATTATTTTTAAAATAGCTAAAAGTTTAAAACTTTTTTATAATTTTGATTATTTTGAAATCAATTATATTTTCTGAATCAAACATTATTATTTTATACAATTACCTTCATATAATTTTTTTAATTTAATATATAAAAATAATTTTTGTTACAGCACATGGACGAAATAGATTATGGGCCAGTTAGGATAAATTTAAAAAAAATAATTTTTATGATGTAGAAGTAGAAGTAAAAATAATTTTGTATTTGGGTGAGCTTTTAAAATAGGGATTTTTATGAAATTTGTTGCTAAGAGATTGTTATCCAATAAAATATGACATATCCTCACTTTCTCTTATAGTGCATCTACTTTTTTAGAAGCTAGAAATTATAGCTTTTTGAAAAAACATCAAAATATAATATATTCATTTTAGAAAAAAGATAAATTTATTCTAAAAAGTTTTTTTTTCTTCAAATTTTTAAGAGTTTAACTTTGATATAATGTTAGTGTGAAATATTTTTATACTATCATTCAATTACAAATTATTTTATGTATGAATTTTAAGATTTTCGGAATAAAAATCATATATTTCCAATGATGTGATAATTTATAAATAATTGATGGTATAAAATTCTTAAATCTAACTATACATCAATTAAATCAATTTTTCAAATATTATTGTGGACTGCGTTTTTGGTATTCATTATTGGGGCACATGTTTGTTTGTTTATGCAGTTGTAGGATTTTTTTATTAGGAAAAAGAAAAACCGAAAAACAATGCAAAGCAGTGGATGGCTGCTCAGCGGATCAATCAGCGGGGACGCGTGTGCCTTTGGGACATGGGCCGGCTTCATCCTTCTTGGATTGGGCTGAACGGCCGGTTGATGTCCATGTAGGTCCCAACTGCTTTTAGATTATATTCGACTTAATCAAGCCGTCTTCAACGCTCCAATGACCATTTGGTCGATAACTTTGATATTTAGTTATTTGTCTTGCTAACCGGTCTTCGTATTGTTTAAGGATTCCAAAAATAATACAATCATCTTGAAAAGTATAGTTTTTATATTTTTAAAATATTAAATATATCATTTTTTAAGATAAAATTTTTATTTATAATTCTTTAATCAATATCCTAAAGACACTAGTTAACATTTCTTTTTATGTATTTATATATCATAAAATTAAGGTTAAGAATAGTTAATAAATCAGGTATATTAATTTCATTTTTTGAGATCATAAGATCATTATGCAATACTGTATATACTCTAATTGGTATCAAAATATAATGGAGAATGTTAATCAATGTCCTTCCTGAGAACATTAGTTAAGTATCTAAAAATAGAAATTTGATATTGGAACTTGGTGTATTTTATATTTTGAAAAAAGATAAACTTACTTTTTCAATTAACTTTTACTTTTTTGAGTTTCCTTAACCAATGCCCTTAGGGCACTGATTAGCATGACCAAAATACAATTCTTGTTCAATTTCTCCCTCTGAACTCAATTATAAGAAAAAAGTACATATATTTTGTGGACTAAAATATAAGCAAAATCCAACAAACTCAACTCTATTTAATGTTAGCATTGCAAGACTCAAGAAAATTAACTAATCCAACCAATTCTCCTTTTACTTTTTCAAGAGCATTACACACTCACGAGACAATTAAAGAGTAGTTTAGTAATTTTTTTTGATAAGACTAGGAGTGCAAAGGCATCACCGTAGAGAGGGACATCCCAACTAGGTTGGCACCTCCAACTCTACCAATCACTTGCAGCACCCCAGAAATTTTTTCCCAATAGAAAAAAAAAATAAAGAATACAAAATCATGGGGGGACAAGGACCAATACCCATGAAAATCAAAGAATCAGGAAAATCCATAGCTGGGAAGACCTAGTCTATCATGACTAAATTCCTCATGAATAAAACTAGGGACATAGCTCCACCAAGAGTTACTTAGGGAGGAAATTCCATAGTTGGCTAATTTATCAGCACAACCGTTGCCCTCTCTATAGATATGAGTGACCATGAATAGCATATTGCTGGTGATTTGCAGACAGTTCCTCCATCTATTCCTCAAAGTCCAAGGAACAATATGAATAGATTTAAATGCCAAGACTACTAACATTGAGTCACATTCCAACCAAAGCCTATGCCAGCCATTCCTAAAAGCAATCTCAATAGCTTGCATAACAACTTCCAATTCTGCATGAAGAGGGGGAGAGATACCCAAATAGGTAGCAAAACAACCAATGAGCTGTCCTCTATAGTCTCTAAAAATCCCCCCGCCAGCCGCTTCTCCAGGAGAACCTTTTGAAGCACCATCTGTGTTGCACTTAGACCAAGAAACCAAAGGAGGATTCCAAAATACCTCAAGTATTTTTGGGGCTTTGCCTGGATGACCAATCACTTTAAAAGACTTGAGAATAGATAGCTCCTCCATGGCAGAGCAGGAGGTTCCTTTTGATAGGTTGCCTGTTAAAGAAACAGACCCTATGATCATGTTAACGACTTGCTGAAAAGGTAGAGAGGCATTCTCAAATCTGGCTCTGTTCCTACAGGTCCAGATTGCCCAGAGGACATTAATCACAGCTGCAGCAACTGTATCTTTCAACTGGGCACTCCAACTTCTATTGCAGACTTCAAGAATGGCAAAGGGGGAGGAAGTATCTATAGTGCAACCAAGCAAGGCACTAAGCCAACTCCAAAGCTGAGCTGCATAGGCACGTGACACAAACAAATGCTGAGTTGTTTCCTCAGTTCTACCACACAGACTACAAATGGAGATAGTAATGCAACCTCTTACTTTGAGGTTTTCATCTGTGGGAAGCCTACTATGCAAGAATCTCCGAGCAAGAAAGGACCTGGAAGGTGGAATGGCACTGTTCCAGACTGTCTTTGCCCATGGAAGACCCTGTTGTTGAGGATTCTGAAACAGAAAAGCTTCCTTGAAAGATAGGCTACCCGAGCTTGAGTGAGTCCAGACTAAGTGGTCCTCACTATCAAACAAAGGGATAGAAACCTTTTCAATGTCTGAAATCACTGTTGGATATCTACTCCTTAACTCCTCAGGGATGGACCAAGCATTATTCTGGATAAATGCTGCAATTTTGGCCTGAAGGGCCAGGTGCAGTTCTGATGAAGCCACTTATCATGCCATAAACAAATCCTGTCACCTTTTCCAATCTGCCAAGTGCAGTTCAGCAGAACCTGTTGAATGTTAGTTCTGATTGCTGGCCAAAGAGATGACTTAGTATAGTGTGCAGTAGGAATGTTGTCCCTATAGAACCTGTTTTGATAACATCTGCCCATTGGCTAGAAGAGGTGAGCATATCCCAAGTGAGCTTCAACATAGCTGCTTCATTAATAGCTCTTAGGGATCGAATTCCCAATCCCCCTTCATTTAAAGGTTTGCAAAGAACTCTCCAAGCCACAGTTACCACATTCTTCACATGGATGTCCCCGGACCAAATGAAATTCATTATCCAAGTGTCCAGAGTTTTTAGTAAAGAGATAGGCCAGGCATATACATGAAAGCTGTATACTAGCATGCCTTGAATAACAGATTTCACTAGCTGAACTCTCCCCATAATGGAGAGGAGATGTCCTTTCCAAGAAGCCAGTTTAAGCTTGATTCTGTCCACAATTGGCTGAAAGTGAGTTCTCCTTGGCTTGCCTTTAAATAGAGGAACCCCAAGATAGGTTAAAGGCAGATCACCCACTGAGAAACCTAAGGTGCTAGAGATTGCAACAATTCTACTAGCAGACAGGTTAGAGGCATAGAATTTACACTTCGGAAGGCTGAGACACCGCCCTGAAACAGCAGCATAGTCATTGAACAACTTCATCAGAACCTGTAGATTTCTCTTG
Source organism: Sophora flavescens (assembly GCA_030762895.1). Lineage (NCBI taxonomy): Eukaryota > Viridiplantae > Streptophyta > Magnoliopsida > Fabales > Fabaceae > Sophora > Sophora flavescens. The sequence continues at coordinate 228,294,598 of CM061065.1, forward strand.
CTGCCATTGCAAAACACTAGGACATCATCTGCATAGAGTACATGGCTTGGCAGAATTAGTCCTTTTGGACCTTTCATTGGCTTCAAAAGACCTGAGGACATAAGAGCAGAAATACCTCTACTAAGCACCTCTTCAGCTATGCAAAAGAGTAAGGGAGACAATGGATCACCTTGCCTTAATCCTCTTTTGCAGGGGATGTAACCAACTGGTTTCCCATTAACAGAAAATGAAAGATTTGCTGATTTCATAATGACCTTCACCCAAGAGCAGAACTTGTCATCAAAACCAAAAGCCTTCAGCACATTCAACAAGAAAGACCAATCAATGGTATCAAAGGCTTTTTTGACGTCAAAATTCAGCATTAAGTTGCCACCAAAAGCCTTATAGTCCAGAAGATTAACTGCCTCTGATGCCACACATATACAGTCACCAATTTGCCTCTCCTTGATAAACCCTCGCTGCTGCTCAGAGATGATTTTAGGGGCAATGGAAGCAAGCCTTTCAGCTAGAATTTTTGTTATGATCTTAAATTGAAAGTTGGCCAATGCAATTGGTATGTAGTTTTCAATTTTATCAGCATTGGCTACCTTAGGGATCAAGACAACCAGATTGGAATTTAGATTAGGAAGCAGCCACCCTTGGTTGAAAAACTGCAGCACAGAGCAACAAACATCATTGCCCACAATGCTCCAAATTCTCTGAAAGAAGCATCCCCCAAAACCATCAGGACCAGGAGCACCACTACCATTCATGTTAAAAACAGCAGCTTTGATCTCTTCATTGGAAGGCAGACCAGTGAGCGGTCTGTTATCTTCACCAGTGACTAACCTTGGGATGACTGAGTCAATGAGTCCATTCTCCAAACAATTGTTTTCAGAGGAATAAAGAGAAGTGTAGTACTCAATCACATGCTGCTCAATATCAGCAGCATTTTCCAAAATCCCATCCTCAAATTTCAGCACTGTCATGGCTTCAGATGCAGCCCTTGTCTTTGCAAGTCTGTGAAAATATGAAGTGTTCCTATCCCCACTAGTGTGCCAGTTGACCCTAGCCTTCTCTTTCCAAAAGCTTTCTTGAAAGGCAAGGGATTGCTGCAAAACAACTTGAGCCTGCTGCTCTTCCATTCTCAACTCATCAGTATAACCCGAGATGGAGATTTGCTCTTCAATTTTCTCTACAGCCAAAAGAGCCTCCTCAACCTTAGCATGAACATTCCCAAAAACAGTTTTGTTCCAAGTTTTGAACTCAGCCTTTAAAGCTTTCAATTTCTGAGCGAGGATAAACATAGGACAACCAAAGTATTCCTTCTTCCAGACCTCTTCCACTAGTCTGTGACAGTCTTCATGGTCTGACCACATTTGAAAGTATTTAAAGGAGGATGGGAAAGACTGCATACCTCTTTTTGAGATCAGTAACAATGGATGGTGGTATGACTTGCTTCTTGGCAGAGTGCAACAAACACTAGAGCTCCAAAAAGAAAGCCAGTCATTGTTGCAGACTGTTCTGTCCAGCCTTCTTTCTGAAGCAACTCTACCTCTTCTACCATTTGACCAAGTGAAGGCAGCACCTCTAGTGTTCAGATGGATAAGATCACAGCTGTCAGTCCAGGCCTGAAACTCATCACAAGATGCTTTTAAAGGAAGGCAGCTACCCCTTTGCTCATGAGACCCCATAACTGAGTTGAAATCCCCAATAAAGCACCAAGGACCTTGGTAACTCTGCTGCAGATTAGCCAAGTTTAGCCATAGGTCTCTCCTCTTAACATGTGATGTACTAGCATAAATGGCAGCCAGGTACACAACTTGATCATCAATGTTTACAGATAGAGCAACATACTGGGCAGAAATAGACAAAATGGCAGGTGACAACTATTCTGAGCATAAGCCCCACAGATTTGGCAAATTGTCATTTCTATCATTCACTACAAAAGGTTTCATTTTAAGCTGTTTCCAGAAAGAAATAGGGATTTGATCCATGGAAATACAAGGCTCAGAGATAAATAAAAAGTCAGGTTTATGTAAACCACAAAACTCTTTAAGGACCAATTTAGTATCTAAGTTACCAATACCTCTAACATTCCAGTATAAAATCTTCATGAGGCAAAGTTAAGAGGACCTGCTTTGGATCTTGTGACACGACCTGCAGATTGAACCACCTGCTTATTATTTTTCAGTCTTTGCTTCTTTTTCTGAGATTTCGATAAGAATTTGGTGAAGCTAGGATCCTCATTGCTGTCTTGATTTCCCTGGGCAGAGAGAGGCATCCCCTCATCTAAATCATCCTCAGTTCCATCAGCCCAGAATTTTGACTTCAGGACTGTTAAGTCCTTCTGGACCTGGGGATGAACATAACTAGCTGAGTGGCTGTTGGGGGAGCCATTAGTTGTAGACTCAAAAGAATCAGTAGCATGCTGAGAGTCTAGAGAGTCAGGCACTATTTCATCATTGTTACTGCTTTCAGGCTCAATATTTTGAGCCTGAGTTTCTAAAGGATCAATTTGAACCAATGTAGCAGCATTGTTATGGATAAATTCATCAAAAACTACTACTGCAACCTCACCAGCATCAGTAGCAGGATTAGACACATCCTGTGCTGGCAGGTTATTTTCATTGTCAGTTAAGACATGATCATTTTGTACCAATGTAGCAGCATTGTTATGGGCTGTAGATTCATCAAAAACTACTACTACATCATCCCCATCATCAGCAATAGGAGTAGGCCCATCCTTTTTTGGCTCATTATCAGAAGGGACATGATCTTCTGCCTTGTCATCTTCATTAACCAAATTGACCAAAGCCTGATCAGTAATAGCTTGCTGAGCATTCTGTACTTTTTTGGGCACATATATTGATTTTATCGTTGGTTGAGGTTGTTGTTCCTGATTAGCCTTCGATGCTTGCTGCAAAAGGAAGCCATCTTTCTTATTACATTGTTCAATAGAATGACCGATTGATTGACATGTTTTACAGAAAGAAGGCAATTTCTCATAAACAATTTCCACATAGAAACCAAAATTGTCTCTTTCAACCATGATCACATTTGGGAGGGCCTTTGTAAGATCAATATCAACCAGCACACGACCATAATGGCCTAACACTCTATTTTTCGTTGCCTTATCCAAAGCAATTGGCATTCCAACACCATTGGCAATCTCAAAAAATAGTTTAGGGCGCCAGTATTCTTGTGGTAGATCATGAATGTGGATCCATGCTTGCACATTAGTTTGCTTCTGTTTATTTGGATTGAAGTCTAGCATCCATTGAAACAATCTTAGCAGACCTGGCTTCAAATTCCATGATCCGACAGACCAGACTCTCCTTAAATCTTCTTGTGATGCGAAGCAAAATTCATAATAGCCTTTTCCCAAAGGTATCATTTCCAATGAGTGATTGGCTTCCACAGAGTCAAAAGCTTAGCCTTCAGATCAGTAAACTTCATCGGTTTACTCCCTTTTTCCAACAGAATTCGCCCCTGCAGGTTGTTTTTACAGGATTGCAGCCCTTGTTGGTATTCATCCTCTGAATTTTGATCGAGATATGTTCTCCTTTGAGGCATGGTTTCGAAAGTTGAGACATTGGTACATTGATCGAACTGTTTAAAGCTTGTGCGAAGGGTTTTGACTGAGGTGAAGAAGAAGAAGCATGAGGGGGAGAAGGAGGGGGAGACGCGAGAAACTGCCATGGGCAAACAGGATTGCGTACGGCCAAATCCATGATCATGCAAACCTTAGGCTATCATGCAAACCCTAGCAGAGAGTTGATTACCACATTCTTAATGATTTTAAATTTGAAAACAAATGTCTTCCCTTGATCGTCCCTTCTATGCGAAGAGTAGTTTAGTAATTATAACTCTTTTTTTTTTACATAAATCAAGACATTTAAAATAAATTAACTACTCCTTCCCATCCATATTATAAGCAACAAAATATAAAATCTTTTGGTCTAATATATTAGCAAATTTTGATTTCCAATGACTCGTTTAATGACATTATTCCTAAAATACCCTTATTTTATACAAATTTTGTTTTTCAATGATTCCTTCTATTCCCAACAACACAAGCAACTTATCATTACCATAAAGGATAATTTATATAAAAACCTAAATTTTTAGTCAAATTAAATAAGATTAACTAACCACCTTAATATGTGTGTTGCATTAATTTTTGCTTATAATATGGATCGGAGGGAGTAACTTTCTTAATAAATATGAAATTAATTAATTTTATTTATAATTGAGTCTAGATGATGGAGTACAATAGAAAATGAAGTTGAGTTTTAAATATGAAAATTCAATTATGTGGAAGATAATAATCTGAAGTCATTAAAGTCATTGACCTTTCTTGGTCATCACTTCCTCCTCCTTCGATCAAGGTAAAAATGTTGGTTGATTGCTATCTCGTTATGTGGTAGGATTATATTCGAGGTGAAGATGGTCATTTATTGCAACTTCTCCCAATAATACTGGGGAATGTTTCTGCTTGATCTACAATTGACTTTTCCTTTGGGTTACAAATGAGTGCTACATGGTTATTGCATGCTGACATCCCATCTAGGCATCCTTGCTTCACTTTTATTTGTGGTATGCTTGATTGGGAATGGGAGCCTAAGCATTCATATTTCATCATGAGCTGACGCTCTTGCTGGAAAACTCATGACACTACTACAAAAAAGGGCTTTAATAGCACACATTCAATAGCGTTTTAATAAGAAACGCTACTTAAAAATAGACGGAACTTTTAATAGTGTTTTTTCAAGGAAGCGCTATTTATTCCTTATCCTAAGACAACGCTCCCTAAAGGAAGTGCTATTGAATGTTTATGGATAGGAATAGGTAGCGCTTCCTTGAAGAAGCGCTATCTTAGAGTAATGAATAAATAGCGTTTCCCCAAGGGAGCGCTATCTATTCCTTATCAAAGATAGCGTTTCTCTGAGTAAACGCTATCTATTCCTTTGCAAAAATAAAAAACTTGCGCCTATCAAAGTGACGAACTATCACAATTCATTTTCCAAATCCCTAACCCTTCCCCTTTCTCTCCATCATCTCTATCACTTTCACTCTCCATCCCCAAACGATTTTTATTCATTCATTCCTCCCTTCACAGTCACGGAACTCTGAAAACATTTCTTCATCTCCTTTCTCACATGGTAACAGGTCCAAACGACGCTCCTCTTCGATCCAGGAATGACAGTTACGGCGGCGAATGGAGGGGCGGCGGTCGATGCAATGGCTGTGGAGGAGGAGCAGAAGGTGCTGGCTGTTATTAATGTGGCAATTTTGGACACTGGCTCGAGATTGCAACCGGAGCATATGAAACCCGAAGATTTATGGCTGAACTCAAGAACCATCAAAAACCTACCTTCCCTTCCAAGCGTAAACCCGAAGACACCGAAAACCCTCCAAAGAAATCTGCCAAGCTCACAAATTTGGACTACAATGAAACCGAAGAGCCCAACCCCATTTCAAGTAACAACAACAATTCGGAGAAAACAGAGTCTGATGTTGCCAACAACGACAATAAACTCCAAAACGACGACGTTGATGACGAGGACGTTGATGAAGAGGAAGAAGACGATGACTATGATGAGGATGATGAGGTGGACCGAAAGGGAAAAAGTGTTGTGCGCGATGACAAGGGCAAAGGGAAAATGATAGAAGAAGAAGATGATGATGACGACAGCGATGATGACGATGACGATGATTATTCCGGCGGTGAGAGTGATTTGTCCGATGACCCACTTGCGGAGGTGGATTTGAATAACATTCTTCCGTCGAGAACTCGACGGCGGACGACTCATCCCGGAGTTCACATTGCTAGTGATAAGGTGAATGCTGGTGGGGATGACGATGATAGTGATGATAGCGATGCTTAAGGGCTTCAAGGTTAGTGAGTCTTTAGAGAAGTAGATACCATTATTGAATTAGTTCTGTTAGGATTATTCTGTCTTGGGAACAATGCGATTTTTATTTTTTGTTGTTTTGTTATGCAATTATTTCGCCATTATATTATCTGCTGTATGGTATGGTTTTTCCTTTCATTACTTTGATTTAGTTTTGCTTAGGAGTGTGTGGCTGGTGTGAATATTATTGGGAATTATGGCCATTGAGTTTTCTGTTGTTTACAGGATTAGGTTAAAAGTGTGGGCTCCGTCTAGGGTGAGCAAGGAACACATGTAGCTCACCATGTATCATCTTTAATTATCATTGGATCAAACAATCTCACAATATCTTATCATGTACTATCCATACCATATTTTTGTTCCTTCTCTCTCTCACTCTGGCTCCGTGTCCAGTGTCTTCCACCTTGAGAAGCTCCCTCCGTACATCCACACCCAGCTAGCTTGGAGGGGGCATATGAACCTAGTCCAGTTTCAATTCTGGATCTCACATTTAGAGAAGACATTGGGACAGGTATTAATGTTTTATTTTGTATGGACCTACCAAATTAATCGGCATGCATCTTATAGTTCTTTGTGCTTCCTCAAATTGGAAGATATATTATTAATAACTGAAACCCTGTCATATTTAATGACTAAAACCAATGCATTCAACTTTTAAGTCTCTTATTGCTGACCTTGTTGCCATACATAAGAAATGACTGAATTGATAAGGGTGTAAAGGAAGTAGTGAAATACCGTATTTACACTAAATTTCAAGTCAACTCTTATCCTGGTTCTGTTGGTATATAAAATTGAGGTTGAAAATTAAAGCTATGAAGGGATTAGAAAGGAGATATTGTTTGATGCTTTCAACCTTTTTGGTTTAATTCATTCTGTGTAAATTCCTATGGGTTTTTTTTTAATTAGCATAATAACCATGGAGTTTTGTCTCAAATGGTGCACTGTTTCCATTTGAAAAATTTTGTGATTCAAAACATTCAAATTTGTGTACATCTTCTTACACTCCATCTGGGGTGGGAGAGTGGCTTGTAAAATACTACCAATACTAAATGGAAGTCTAGAGAAGGGAAATCTTCAATGTATAGATTCATTCTCTCTCTCTCTCTCATATCTATTTTGGATATACTTGTTTATTTCTTTGATTGTTTTACTAGGGTGTAGATATCCAACTTGGTATGGCAATTGATAGTACCAAAGCCATTCTTGCAGTGAAGCGTAGACTTGCATGTGAGATGGTGAAATATTGGCAACAGGTACAAATGCAAAGTTTTTCATTGTTATAAAGCCTTTACTATATGATTATATATCATGTTTGGAACCTTTCTTGATCAATTTTCTTTGACCTTGTATATGTCAAATTTGTCAAATAACATAGGCTTTTTATTTTCCAATTTGATGGACATATCATAATGGGATTATAGGAACTGTCATTTTACTGCTGGTTCATTCTTATGTTTGCTTTTAGTACCATGTTGATCGCTAAATTATTTTATTTTATCTTTTTTGTATGTTGATCAGATTTGATATCTCTTGTGTAATGAAAAGTACAATGACTAATAAATCATATGTTTTCTTGTCAATGTTTATTACAGAATCGTGGAGACAGCACCAACATTGCCTGATTTTGCCTTGGCCTTGAAACCAGATGAGTATCAACTTCCTTCAGTGGCTCCCTCTTGGAGAACAGAAAATGTGAGCGGGGGATAAAATGGCCCTAACCATCTCAAAGGGTAACAAATGATTAAACCTTATAAATTTGAAGACCTCAGTGAACTGAAGATAGCAGACTTTGGATGGTCGGTGCACACATTCAACCGCAGGAGAACCATGTGTGGCACACTTGATTACCTTCCTCCTGAGATGGGTGTGTTTATGTCACATGAGTCACTCTTTCAAATATTTATTATCCCTGTAGATGATGCACCACTAAATTTCTTCTTCTGAACACTTTTGAGGTTTCAACAGTGGAGAGTGTAGAACATGATGCCAGTGTGGATATATGGAGCCTTGGTGTGTTGTGCTATGAGTTTCTTTATGGAGTTCCGCCTTTTGAGGCTAAAGAACATTCTGATACTTATAGGAGGTAACAATTTTAATATAAATTAACAACATGAGTTTTGAACCCTGTTTTGTATCATGATATGTGTAACGTCTTTTTATTTTGAACTATTTGTGAACATTCTGATGATTTATATTGCAGGATAGTACAAGTGGATCTCAAGTTTCCTCCTAAACCAAGTGGATCTCAAGTTTCCTCCTATACCAATTGTGTCTTCCGCTGCAAAGGCCCTCATTAATCAGGTTTTACCCTTTATGCTTTCATGCTTGTTTGAACCTTTTGAAATAAGATATCCCCTTTCCAGCAGCTACCCTCTTGTTCATGAATATGAAACATAAGCTATTGATGCTGTTGTTTTTGAGTTTGGGTAATTCAACCTTTATATCATTTGGTTTTTCCAGCTTGGAGCACCAGCAATATATGTTAGATTTCTTCATTCTTCCTTTGTGTGTTTGTGTGAATGTAGTTATATTTTTTGCTTTAACTTTTACCTTTGCTTGCTAGCTTGATGGTGAGTTGTTTGCCTCACTAAGAAAAAAGGTTTGGATTCAAACCCCATGGTCCTCCGTTAATTACTGCTATTCTTGAATGCAGCCAATGCAGCCAATTAGTGCTTTATGGTATTTTAGATTTAAAAAACTTACATTCATACCGATTAAACATGTAGATGTTGATGGATTGGACTCATGGAAGAAACATTGTATTTTCAAGTGAAGCTCCTTCGGTCAAGAGGCTTAGAGGACCTTGTGATGTTTCAGCTTGTTGTCATTATTCGGGACAATTGGTTTGTAGGATTCTTTTAGCCAATTCTGTATCTGTATGTGTATCTCTTTTTCTTAGGTTATTGTAGAATTTTGAGGTAGGACTTGGAAGTTTATTTTTAACCTTTGTTTTGATACTATGGCAGTGTGAAAAGAAGACTCTCAAGATTAGTGAATTATCGGATAAATGTCAAAATTCGATAGAGTCAAACTTGTGTAAACAATAAATTTTCCCTTTTTGTCTTTATTCCGGCTCTGGTAAGTTAGTGCTTTCCTTTTATTTAAACGAAGTATGAAATTTGACATTTTCATCCTATTGTATCCTCAAACCATTTGTTTGGTACAGTGTATGTCCGTTGTGCCACTGGATATATTCAGATGGGTGATTGCAGGTGTGGCAGGGTTCATGGCAGCAAAATTTGTTGCACTTAACCTTTGGGCACATATCAAGTCAACAGGTGAAAGGTGGTTTTTGATTGTTGCTGACATTTTTCTATTGCAGCTGGTCCTTGCTGTTGTACTAAAGATCTACCTCTTCACAGTGTCAGTTTAAGAGATATATAACAAAGAAATAACTTTTTTGGATTCTTAGGTTATACAGATTTATTTATTTCTGTTCCTAGGTGGATTTGTGTAAGGACTCTGTAATGGCAATGTTGGGCAATTTGGAGTGTAGCATTTTAGTTACAGTGGTTCTTCCTTATGTTGTTGGGTTATTATTGTATACGGGTTGGGGTACCCCTTGTACCCTTTAATCAATATACTTTTAGCTTATCGAAAAAAAATATTGTATTTAAGCTTTTGTATGTAAATGTATGGTTTGTTGAGTTTTGCTAAGTGCAATGGGATGGACAAACTGTTTAATGTCTTAGTTTTGTTGAGTGCATGTGGGAAATATAGAAAAACAATGTAAATAATTAAAAAAAAAGGATGGAATAGGTAGCGTTTTCTTGAAAAAACGTTGCCTAAAGTTAATAATAGATAGCGCTTTCTTGAGAAAGCGCTATGTAACACCCTAGTTTTTACACATATGATTAATTATTTTATTTGGATGTTTATGTTTATTATGTTATGTGGTTTAGTTTGAGTAATTAAATTACTCTCTTCAAATTATTTTATTGGGTGCGTTAGCACTGACTTATTTCAGTGAATGCACGCTTACTAGACAATAATTTATGTTATTATCACTATTATTACTGGTACAGAAAAATATTTTAAATAATGTGATTAAGAGAAAAGCATTTTCATATTTTCATTCAATTTAATTTTAGAGTTGAAAATATTTTGGTTTGACATTAATTGGAGATTAAATTTTGGACCGAGTATTTTCTTAGTTGATCAGTTCAATTATTAATCTTTACTCTAATTTGAATTTCGAAATCATATATTTATCAATCTTTATTTTTAGATTCCAAAAATTAAAAACATGTTTATTTTAGGCCTAATATTTATCACTCATTTTGTACCTATCACTAAATAATTAGTTTAAAACCCAACTTTTTCTTCTCTCTCTCACTCGACGCCCCTCCTCCCTCCCTCACTTTCTCTTTTCTTTCTCTGCTTCTTCTCCCTCCTGACTCCATCTTCTTCTTCCTTCTCCCCAACTTCATCTTCTACCTCCTTCCTTCCTTTTTCTCAGTCGCACGACCACCGCCCTGAGGCCGCCGTTCGGCCACCGCACGACGAGAGCAGATGACCCGCGATTCGCCACCGCCCTCCTGGCACGCACAGCTGCGGTTGCGCCATCCTCCACCATGGTAAGGTGGTTTGACTTCCATTTCTGGTGGTTTCTCACCTCTCTTTGTTAGTTTAAGTTCCTTCCTTCATCTCCTAGACTTACCTTCAAGTTTTGAGTACATGGGTGTTACAGGAACACTGTCACTGCTGATGGACGCCATGCCGTCACCGTCCGCCGCCGCGAGGAGTCCCACAACAGCCACCACCACTTCTTCTTCTTCCTTGGGTGAGTCAAAACCCTCTCTTGTGTCTCAGATTCAAAACCCCCAAATTGATTTTTGAAACCCTAACCCTTTGATTTCAGATTTTAATCTTAAGATTAAACCTTGTTTTATGAAATTGGGACTGTGAATTGGTGTTTCCCTAAACCAATTTCATTATTCTTTAGTTAAAATGAGTTTTCCCCAAATTGAATTTAGGAGCCCTAAACCCCAATTTGATTTTATTTGAATTTGGTTCTGTTTTTGAGAAATTAATTATGATTTAGTGCAATTAGGACTCTTGATTGATGATTCCCAAGTTCTCTTTCATGATCCTTTAATCAAAAAACAAAGTTTCCTCAAAGGGTATTGTGAAGCGTAAGCTTCAAACATGATTTTCTTTGAAAATAACCTTGTTTGGTAATAAGATAAAGTGTGTAGATCAAGTTAGAATGTGTGTTTCATCATGTGTAATTGATTTCTTGATTTCTGGTTGTTGCGCATTGTTGGATTCCCTCTCTGAGACGTTTGACACGGCTATGCTTGCTTGATGAAGTAGATATGAGCTAACGTGAGCATTAAGACGAGGATCCTTTACTTGTCTTCAAAGGTAAGGGGAGCTTGCCTAAGGGATTTTTCTCAATAACCATTTGCTTGTAGTGTAGTCTGAATAATTTATGTGGTTGTGGTTATCTGTTTATGTGGTTTATGTTGTGTTGTTTATCTGTGTATTAGTGTTTGATCTGCTTGTAAATTATTTGATTATCTGCATTTGTATATTATATTGCTATGATGCATGATTTGCCTGGTGATATAATTTTGATAATTGTTGTTGAAAGTTGCTTGTGAGTGTTGTTTGAGAAGCCTGACAGTGGTCAGTGCATAACTGATTAGTCAGATAAAAGCTTTAGTAAGTTGTGAAAATATTACATTCAATGTTTTATGAGAAATATTATTATTTTTGATGATTTATTGGTGTAAAATAAATTTATGAGTCACAATGAGAGCGAAACCGTGAAAATGTTTCTGTACTGCTAATTTTTATGTAAGAAAGTTTGCAATATTATACAAAGTTATTTTATGAAATTAATTGTTGAAAAGAAGTTAATGATGATTTTAGAAAATTGTTTAAGTGGAAAAAGCTAAGTTTTGGCTTAAAAAGCTTTAAAAGTTGGTGGCAGATTTGGAAAAGTGTAGAAGGCAAGTGTTTTGAAACGGCATTACATATTTTAAGAAAGTTAAAACCTCAAGTGACTCACCTTTGTGAAAACTAAGTTTTATTATTTAAGGATTTTATCAATGAATTTCCATTTGGAAAAGAATTTTTGAAAATCAAAAGTTAATTCAACAGTATTGAAAGTGGTGTGGAACTTAGTAACCGAGACGTCAGGGTACTAAGGTTCTGTGTTGTTATGGACATGAGGTCCTTTGGACTTTGAGGTCCTGTACCGTATACGTGATGTATACCGTATTGAAACATTGAAGATGTTTTCTAGTACCACGAACCTAAGACTGGTGCATCGGTCGAGAGGTGTCGTGATTGAGCACTCGGACTGTGAGGTCCTGTGTTGTGATGAAAGTTTTAAAAGTGTTTTAAAACTATGTGGGTCATAAGCCATTTTGAGCTTCGGCAAAGAAAGATTGAACACAAAGAAAAGATCAAAACAAAATGTTTTGTATGCATATTCGGCAGACGTGCCTACGAGGTTAATCATGATATCTTGGTGATATTCATGTCTCGACGTATTTGTTAATCATGGTATCTTTATGATATTCCTGAAATCGACGTGTTCATTGTGCCTTTGGGCAATCGACGTACAATGAAATTCATTGTGCCCAAGGCAATCGACGTACAATGAAATCACGGTATTTTATGATATTCATGTAATTGACGTATTCATTGCGCCTTTAGGCAATCGACGTATAATGAAATTCATTACGCCTTGGGCAATCGACGTGCAATGGAAAAATCCATAAATCAACGTTCTCACTGTTCCGGACAGTGGGCTATGGTAAAATCGACGTGTCTCTGTTGGCAAAATAAATCGACGTGCCTCTTTTGGCAATCGAGCTTGATCAGCTCATTTTAAATGACGTTGGGGGTCTCCGGAGATTAAGTGTGGATGTTTAGATGATGTATAGAAGTGTTCATGCATAATTTTCCAACACTGATGTTTGGGGTGTGAAACCCATTGATAAACTGTATGCTATAGTATTGATGCTTATGTTGTTATAAACATGTATATGTGTATGTGCCTTCTTTTGTATTGCGCATTTAGTTATTGTGTTAAATCCATATATTGGCGTCTCACCCTTACAGATATTTCAGGTTTCTTCTGGTTCGCTATTGTACCTTGGGTACTTAAGTACCGATGGTGCAGAGGAGTCTTTCTAAGTCATTCAGAGACTTAGATCTAGTTGCTTGATGAAGTACTTGATTGTGGAATGCTCACGTGAGTTTTCCTCAGGAATAACTTCTAGAATGACCAGCTTAGGGTTTGAGACTTAGATTATTTTTGATAAGTATGTATGAGTATGGCTCAGAGAGCTTTTATTTTAAAATGAAAGGTTTATGGCTCGGAGAGCATGTCTTTTGAATAAAAACCTAAGCTATTCCTTTTTGGTCTTGTAAAACTTATTGTTATAACTATTTTTCTTTAGCATATTACTGCGTGGGTGTTTTTGGTGTAACTGAAATTCTGGAATGAAAATGTAATTATTTTAGCAGGTGTTCTTTTACCTGGGATATCCGAATTACAGGGGAGACTCTGTCGAAATTTTTGTAAAAATACTAGCTTTTATTCTAAATTGAAATAGGCTTGCCAGGCTATGATAGTAAGTCTGTGTGCCGATCAAGGCTTAGGTGTGGAGTCGTGACAAAATTTTTATACCCAATTTCAGACACTTATGTACTTATACAAATTATTTTCTGAAAGCACCAGTAAATTATCCTTTTAATTTATTTCCGCACGTGTTTACAAAGTAATGCCCAAGGGGGGTGTTACATGCTATCTATTGCAAACTTTAGACAGCGCTTCCTTGAGAAAGCGCTGTCTAAAGTATGAAATAGATTGCCTTATTACGAACTTTAGACAGCGCTTTCTCAAGGAAGCGCTACTTATTCCTACTTTCAGTAGCACTTTTTTAAGCGCTATTGAATCTCTCCCACCTTCAGTAGCGGGTGAATAAATAGCGCTTGGAAGCGCTACTAAAGGCTAAAAAAAAGCGCTATTAAAGCCCTTTTCTGTAGTAGCGTGATAATTAAGCTTTTAATTACTCCCCCATTCCACAATATAAGAAACAAATGGATCCTTTATTTTGTCCAAAGTATAAGAAACATGTATCAATTTTCACATATATTAAATGTTAATTTCCAACATTACCCTTATTAATTATTGTCATTAATTATAGGCTATCAAGTATTAATTAAAATTAGAAAGGTGTTTTTGAAAATTTATGAGTATTAATTATAATTAACTTATTCCAATACATTTCCTTGATCTTTGTGTTTTACGATTTTGTTTCTTATATTGAGGACCGGATGGAGTATTTTGCGGTGGATATTTCCCACACTTTTTTTGGGTACGGATTCCCACACCTTTTCTTACCGTGCTGTTGTTAGTTACTATTCCCCTATTCTTTTTCTTTGGTAATTTAAGGTTTATGCACATATATTAATAAATCATTAATATGTTTATATTTGTACCAAAATACCCTTATTTCGATCATTAATCTATATCTATATCTATATCTATATCTATATCTATATCTATATATAATATATTTACGAACAACCTCAAAGTGGAAACCTCCACGTGTCAATCTTTGGAGCCTTCACTCATCACACATGGCAACACCAGAAGTATTCCCTCCGTTTTTTGCTTAGGTGTCGCGTTGTGGTTGATTTGAAGTAATTATAGTAATTGTCATAATTTGATTAGATTTGCGTTAGGATCAATTTATTGATAATTGATATAATTTGCAATGAAATTATTGATAATAATGATTATAATATATCATTTAAGTAATACAATCCTCAAAAAAATCATGCATTTATCTCTCCAAATTAAATGCATATTATAATGGTAATTCAACTTTGACCATCATGATTGTTCAATCATGATATAATACTAACAGAAGCATCTGAGATCTTTCCAAATGCTCTCACATCTATTCCCAATCTGGTGTCAATAAAAAAATGGCAATAAAAAATTAAATCAAAGATATATTGTACACAAAATGATATTTATTTACAAATGAAATAAAATATTTATTTACTCCGAAATTATGATTACATATTTCGCAATCATTCAATTTGCGAGGAACAAGTCCAAATTCAATTTGGGAAGATTTTTTTTTTTTTGATCTATCAATTTGGGAAGAATTTTGAACTCATTGGAATCGATTCAAATAAATGTCCGAATAGGAATCGCAATCATTATGATTTGAAGAATTTTGAACTCTGAATTTTTATCTTTTTCAAATAAAAATGTCCTAAATAACGATGACCAGTAGAAATCGGTTACATATGTTTATAATCAATTTTGTCCTGAAAATATAAACATCGTTAAAGACTAATACCAAGAAATTCATAATTAATTTAGGCATCACAATCACATGTCTCGATATCAAATCCTATGATTCAGCGAACCATTTTAATCTTCCAAATAAATGTTAATCTGTCAAGTATTCAATTCCTATATATATTAACACTACCATATTCCAAAACATACCAAATCATTTTCGCCTATTTTTTAATCTCAATCAATTGAAATGGCTCCAAAGTTTAACTTGATTTCTGATGTTACCGCAAAACACAACAACTGGAACTTACTTGTCAGAGTATTAAGAATGTGGAAAGTATCTGATTTGGCTAACAACAAGAAACCATATTCGCTTGAAATGATCTTAATTGTTGGTGCAAAGGTTAGGCTATGGCAAGGTAAGCCCTTTGACAACAATGCTCAATGTCGATCACATACTATCATGGATGAGTGAAAATAAAGACAAGAATATAACATATTCACTGATCTAAAACATTCATATTTCGACAACATGCTGTTTTGTTTTTTTTACATATTCAGGCAAAGCAACAATTCAAACCACTATCAATACCACACAACTATTATTTAATCCAGATATACCCGAGGCTGCTGCATTTAGGGAAAGGTTTATCTCTAACTATCTATTTTACAAATTGTTATGACATGTATCGATCATGACATAGCACTTTTGGTTGTAGGATGGCCTGCACATTCGAATCCCCTAACCAAGGATTAAGTCAACTACAAGACTCATCCAAAATAAATATCGAAGATGACTTGTCGAAGATAACACCAAGGACAACTATTGAAGCATGGAAGGATTGATTGTAAAGAGGTTTTTTTTTAACCACCAATCATTAATAAAATAAAAAAGGGTTAACAAGTAATCTTTTAAAGTATGCATTATTATGGAATATAAAGTTTTTATCCTCTATAATTTTTTTTAGAGTATGCATTATTATATAATATACATTTTTTTCCTAAAGTTCTGTGCATATAGAGTATACTGATTTTCATGATGCGCATTGCGAAATTGTTAAAATTAAATTTATTTAATGATTAAATGCAAGTACAATGTTAAGTAAATTTGTAGGCTTTTATGGCGCCCAATATTAAGTAAATTTGTAGGCTTTTATGCACGTACAATATTAAATTTAGGGCGCCAAATATGTTGTCCACCAAACAGGACTGATCTGATTGGCAATGTGCGGATTAGTTGGTACAGATTTTTGTTAAATATTTTTTCACTATAGATGGTATTAAAATTTTCGAAAGTAATCTGTGACCAAAATCAATATTAATGTCATAATTCAACAAAAACCTATAGTGATTACTTATGGCTATGTGATATTTTTTGAGCTCACTCCTATACATGATATCTAAAACTTAAATACAAATACGGCAATTACGTCTGATAACATTATTTAATTGGTATTTTTTTTTTCCTTCTTTAATACTCTCCATTGTACATGGTTTTTTTTATGAAATAAATAAAATGGAGATTTATTTGGATATCTACTTAATTTATATGTATTTACACTGAATCTAGGAGGCAATCTTCGTTGTGATGGGCACCGTTAGTTGGATTGCCGATGAGGAAAGCTGGTGGTACACCGCCTGTACTTACAACAAAAAGGTGTATCATTTGTGTATTCAAGCATAGAATTGTTCACTAATTGTTTATATATTTGTGATTCAATTATTTGTATAGTAATAAATCGGTACCTCCTGAAACAGCGTGTAATTGATGATACAAAATCTGCTACTTTTGTCCTTTTTGATCGTGATGCATCTACTTTGCTGAAAAGGTCGTGTTAGAGTCTATAAACACGGTGAATAATGGTGTACCTGCCCTAAAATTTTGTGACACGGATTTTTTTATTTGTATAATATACTTTTTCAATTCTAACTAAAATATGTTTGACAATACGTTTGTTAGAACCCCAAGCCACTTGCTACACCCAAGGAGATTACTGATATCATTGGTAAGAACTTCTTATTCAAAGTTGGTTGTGATAGCTTGACTGGATCTAGATTTGAGAGGACTTGTCGTGTGAAGAAGTTTAGTGACAATCCGGAGTTGTTGCAAAAGTTCAAGGATGGTGAAGTTAATGTGGTATTTTCTTTATTCGCAATTTTTTAAAAAATGTCCTCTTTAAAAAAAATTGTCAACCCTAAGTAAGATTTTACGTACACATTGTTCCAGGATGTTAACGACAATGGCTCAGAATTGGGAGTTGAAAAGGTTGGATTGACTGGAAAGGCAACTGATGATCTTGCTCAGGTATTTGATTTTAAATGATCACTTGCTAATTTATATTAAAAAAAATAATACATGTAACAAATGTTTCCATTTACTCTTGACAGGACCTTATGCATAAATTCACCCGTCGACTGTGTGAAGGGTGACAAGGGTGCACGTATCATTGACTTAATCAATGAGTCCCAAGATATCCTTGCGATTAAAAGGGCCCGTTCTTCTGTATCTGATGCCGAACCTGTCAAGGTCCTCAAAGAATATCAAGATTGAGAAAGATTAGTTTGTTTAGGAAGAAATTTAATTTAATTTTGATATAGAAAGAATTTTGGTTTGTCAAGTGCTTGCTTTTTTGGTTTTTGAGACTGGTTTGAATATTTTATTTTCCTAATTTGAATAAGATTTGAATATTTATTTTCCTGTCACCAAAAGTCCATTGCTTTCGATCTTTAGATTCATATAAATTTGTTATCGTTGGAATTCAGATTTAGAATTTAGAATACCAAAATGAATTCAGAATCATCTAAGCTAAATTCAAAATCCAAAATTATAACAAATACCTTATATAATTTTAAAAACCAAAAAAGAACTAGGTTCATATAAACTAAATTCATAATTATAACAAATACCTTATATAATTTTAAAAACCAAAAAAAGAATCAGGTTCATATAAACTTATTGATTCTAAATTTTGGCAGGATGGTGAAAACGGCGCTCTGCTAGGGTTTTGTTGTTGCATGAAAAACTAGGGTTTGCATGATCATGGCTGCTCATGGTTCTGTTTGCCCCTGGAAATTCCTTGATCCTTTGTCTTCGCATGGCTCCCCTTCTGTCTCTCCTCCTTCACGTATGTCCTTTGATCAAGCCCTCAATAACTCTTTTGATATTCCTGTGAGCCAACTTCCCAAACCTTGTGTCAAGGATAATCGCATCTCAGTCAAGATCTCTCAAGATGAATACGTTAAAGGACGGGAAGGTTATAAGAATAACCTTCATGGCAGGCTTCTCTTGTCAAAAGGGGATAAGCCTCTTAAGGCTGGTGACCTTCGCAGCATTCTGTCCAAACTCTGGAAGCCGATCGGCCAATGGAAGATGACTCCATTGGGGAAGGGTTATTATGAATTCAATTTCGCTTCACTT
This sequence comes from Sophora flavescens, assembly GCA_030762895.1. NCBI lineage: Eukaryota > Viridiplantae > Streptophyta > Magnoliopsida > Fabales > Fabaceae > Sophora > Sophora flavescens. The sequence continues at coordinate 228,313,193 of CM061065.1, forward strand.
GAAGACCTTCGTAGTGTTTGGGCGATTGGTACCTGGAACATCAATCCAGGAATTCTTAGGCTATATCAATGGACTCCTGATTTTATCCCAAACATTCAGAAGCAGACTCATATACAGTGTTGGGTTCGTATTTTTGACTTGCCTCAGGAGTACTGGAGGCCCAAAATCCTCTATGAGATTGTTGGGGTTTTAGGGACTCCTATCGCCCTGGATGAAATCACAAGGAGCAGTTCCCTTGGTCATTTTGCAAGAGTTTTAGTTGACATTGATCTGTCAAGAAAATTCTACTCTGAGATTTTGGTAGAAAGGGACAATTTTGCGTTTGTTGTGAATATAGAATATGAAAGGCTTCTGGCTTTCTGCATTTTCTGTCAATCCATAGGGCATGAAATATCAGGTTGTAAGAAGAAGAATGGAAATTCTGTCAATTTAGTCAGTGTCAGACAGATCCCTCCAAAAGAAAAGCTGTTTTACGTTCCAAAACAAAGAACTGAGGGCCACACTCAGTCAGCATTGCAGAAGGAAAATTTGATCATTGATGTTGAACAAGAGGCTTCCAAGTCTCAAGCTCCTTTAGAAGTGTTGCCTCCTATTGAGCAGGCTGTGCAGGCCATTCAGAGTGGTGTTTTACCTGATTCTGTGCCTCATGTTCTTGAACAGATTATCCATGCTAACTGCATTAATACTGATGCTGATGATCAGCTGAATGGTGTGGCTGCTACAACCTTTGTTGATGATGATTTAGACTCCATTGAAACTGTTTTCGATGAATCCCTACTTTCGAGTAGACCTGCTAATGTGGTTCATAATCAGGATATTGGCTATGTTTCTGATTCTCAAAAATCTCCACAAGTTTCTCTGCACATTGGAGGCTCAGTGGGTAATAAATGTTCTCCAGAACAGGTTGAAAGAGTTGAGTTTGCCTCTGATAATCTGTTATCTGCTGCTGCAAGGAATGACATGCGAATTGTTTCAAAGTTCTGGGCTGATCAAACTGATCATGAGGTCCAGGAACCTGTTGTTAATGCAGTTTCAAATCCTGTGGAAGATGTTGTGGCGGATAAGACAAACACTGGTTTCACTCCCGTGTTGTCAAAATCACAGAAGAAGAAGCTTAAACAAATTAGGAAGAATGAGGCTATTAATCCAAAGAGAGTGGATGGGAACACCCGGTGCAGGGCTGGTCCTAGAAACTTCGCTTGATGAAGGTTCTTTACTGGAATATCAGAGGTCTAGGTAATGCTGAATCTAGACTAATTCTGAAAAAACTGTGCAATCAGCATAAACCTCACTTGGTTCTCATTGCTGAACCTTGGGTGGAGTTCTCTAGTATTTCTCGTTCTTTCTGGAAGTCACTTGGTCTGAGTCCTTTTATGTTTAATGAAAGAATAAACAAAGCTCCTAATATCTGGTGTCTTTGTTGTGAGAGTATTCGGCCTGTTTCAATAGCAGTTTCTGCCCAGTATTGTTCTTTCACAGTGGTTTGGGAAAATCAACAGATTTGTATCTCAGGTGTTTATGCCTCTACTACTTACTTGAGTCGTAGAGAGCTTTGGAAAGATCTGTCTTCTTTAACCAGAAGGCACTCTAGTCCTTGGATTTTCATTGGTGACTTTAATGCTGTATTTGGAGCTCATGAGAAGAGAGGAGGATCTCTTCCTTTGAGACAATCTTGTGAAGACTTCAGCAATTGGTCAAATGACAATGAGCGGACCCATGTGCAGACTAAAGGTGCGCAGTTCACTTGGTGTAACAGAAGATCTGGGAGGGCTTATACTGAACTCAGACTTGACAGGGTCATTGTAAATGATAGCTCCTTATCCTTTTGGGACAAAATTTCCTGCACCACACTAACCAGGAATAAATCTGACCACTTCCCAATTATTCTCTCCTTGACTAAAGGTTTTGTTCCTAAACCTTCCTCTTTTAAATTCTTTAATATGTGGTGTGATCATGTGGGCTGTGGTAGGATTGTTAAGGAGGTCTGGAATAGACAGGTTGCTGGCTGCCCCATGTTCATCTTAGCTCAAAAGCTGCGTTTTCTTAAAGCAGAATTAAAAAGCTGGAGTAAAAACACTTTTGGGGATGTCACTCAAAATGTTGAGAGGGCTTTTGCTGATCTGAATTTTTTGCAGCAACAAATTCAGGATGTTGGTTACTCGGATTCCCTTCAAGAATAGGAAAATAAGGTGCAAATTGACTTGCAAAAAGCTTTGTCTTTTGAGGAGGCCTTTTGGAAACAGAAAAGTCAGTTCAACTGGTATTCAAAAGGAGATAGAAACACTGCTTTTTTCCATAAAATGGCAAAAGTAAAACACACTACAAAACAGATGACTGTTCTAAAAAGGGGGGATGTGGTGATGGACTCTCCAGCTGATATAGAGCAACATGTTCTTAATTTCTATTCCAACCTCTATGCCTCTGAGAATGATTGTTCTGATAACGGCTTGATTGATAGAGCCATTCCCAAGCTGGTCTCTTCTGTGGACAATTGCATGTTAACCAATCTTCCGTCTATTGAAGAAGTAAAGACAACAGTTTTTACTTTGAATGGATCTGGTTCTCCTGGTCCTGATGGTTTTGGGGGCTGCTTCTACCAATCGTTTTGGGACATTGTTTGTGTTGACGTTCATAGATCAATTTTGCAATTCTTTACTCAAGATTGGTTGTTGCCTGGGCTGAATTCGAATTCTATGGCTCTTATTCCAAAGTTCCCTGAAGCTATTAAAATTGAAGATTATAGGCCTATTGCTCTTGCTAATTTTCAATTCACGATCATCACCAAGGTTCTGGCTGACAGGTTAGCTTTAATTGCCCCCAATATTATTTCTATTCACCAAAGAGGTTTCATTAAGAACAGGCACATTTCTGATTGCATCTATTCTGCCTCTGAAGCTATTAACCTCTTAGACTCTAAATCTTTTGGTGGCAATGTGGCTTTGAAGTTTGATATAAACAAGGCTTTTGACACTTCGGATTGGGCTTTTCTTCTTAAAGTGCTGGATGCTTTTGGTTTTGCTCCTAAGTTCTGTAGTTGGATTCTTACAATCCTTAAATCAGCTAAACTCTCTTTCATGGTTAATGGTCGTGCTGTTGGCTATTTATCTTGTAAGAGAGGTGTGAGACAAGGTGATCCTCTTTCTCCTCTTCTTTTTTGCTTAGCTGAAGATGTTTTAAGCAGGAGCATTGATCGTTTTGTGAAATCCAAGAAGCTTTTGCCTATGGGAGGTCCGAGGGGGTTCCAAACTCCTTCCCATGTCCTTTATGTTGATGATATTATGGTTTTTTGCAAGGGAACCAAAAAGAACATTTCCACGTTGATGTCTCTATTTGTTGAATATGCTAAGTCTTCTGGTCAGCATCTTAGCCTTGGTAAACGTAGGTTCTTTGAAGGGTCAGTTTCTCCCAGAAGATTGCAGGAGATTAAGTCCATTCTTGGTTTCCCTGCAGGCAATATGCCTTTTTCTTATCTGGGGGTTCCAATCTTCAAGGGAAAACCCAAAGTATTGCATTTACAGCCTATTACAGATCGAATCAAGGCCAAGTTGAGTGCTTGGAAAGGTTCCCTTTTGTCCATTATGGGTAGAGTGCAGTTGATGAATTCTATTATTAATGGCATGTTGCTTTACAGCTTCCACATATACTCCTGGCATGTTTCTTTACTAAAGTCTATTGATAGATGGATTAGAAACTTTGTTTGGTCTGGTGATATTCATTCTAAGAAGCTTGTTACAGTTTCTTGGAAGAAAGTCTGCACTCCCATAATGGAAGGTGGACTTGGCCTTAGATCAATCCGTGCAATCAATGATTCTGCCTTGCTAAAGCTAACTTGGGAAGTTGTTTCATCAAATGATTTCTGGGCTGCCTTCTTGAGAGTAGATTTTTCAAAAACAAAAAGTATCCTACTACTTATTGCAAGTCATCCATTTGGCCTGGCCTTAGGAAATTCTTGTGCTTGGTATATGACAATTCCTCTTGGATTATTGGGGATGGAAAAAGCATTAACTTTTGGAGGGACTGTTGGCTTGATCTCCCTATTGTAGATGCCATTCATTTGCCTTCCAATCTTCATGAATCCCTTCGTGCTACTGTTCATGATTTCATAAGTATTGGCTCTTGGTTACTTCCCCCTGAATTATGCGAAAAGTTCCCTGGTCTTTGTGAAGATATTGGCAAAGTGGTGATTCCAATTTGTGCTGATGAGAAAGACCAACTGGTTTGGAAAAATTCAGATTCGGGTGCTTTGTCTCTCAAAGAGGCTTTTCTGTTTCTCAACCCTGCTGCAGCTCAGAGTTGGTGCTAGGTTCTTAGGTCTAATTATATACCTCCATCCAGATCTTTTTTAGTTTGGAGAATTTTCCATTGCAAAATGCCAACTGATGATTGCCTCCGGAAAAGGGGTGTTATCTTAGTCTCTATGTGTTCTTTATGTGGTGAATAAGATGAAACAGCTGAGCATCTGTTTTTACATTGTAAATTTGCAACTCACTTATGGAACTGGTTGAGTTATGCGCTGCAATGTCCTCTAGATCTGTCCTCAATTGCTGCAATCTTCTCGGTTCTGGATAGAAATTGGAGCAGGCAGCTTAATTTGGTCATCAAGGCTGCCATCATCAATGTGGTTTGGATGATTTGGAGCTGCAGGAATCATTGCAGATTCAATAACGTCTCCATTCCTCCTTCGAGGGCAGTTGGTGCTATTTTAGCTGCTACCAACCTTTCTGGCTCCTTATCTCCTGGTCCAATGTTTTCCTCAATAGAGGAGTTTAAGATTCTTCAGCATTTCTCAAATTCTGGTAAGTGCTGCAAGGCTCCTACTATTAGACAGGTGGATTGGTTTCCTCCTAAGTGCTCTTGGATTAAATGTAACATTGATGGATCGGCTAAGGGCTCCCCGGGTCATGCTGCTAGTGGGGGTATTTTTCGGGATTCAAATGGTGCTATTCTTGGATGCTTCTCAACTTACATTGGCATAAACTTTGCTTTTACAGCCGAGCTTATGGCAGCCATGACTGCCATTGAGATTGCCTTTAGCAAGGGTTGGGTCAGGCTGTGGTTGGAAAGTGATTCTATGTTTGTAGTGGACGCTTTCAGTTCTAATAAGACCATTCCTTGGAGACTGAAAAACAGATGGAGAAACTGCTTGGTGTATGTGTCTCAGATGCAAGTTTCAGTTTCTCACATTTTCAGAGAGGGCAATGCTTGCGCTGACAAATTAGCCTCATTTGGAACATCAAACCATGGTTTCCACTGGTGGGATCTCCCCCCTCCCTTTATTAAGGATGACTTCATTAGGAATAGACAGGGTCTTCCTAATTATAGATTTTGTTAATTCTCTCATGGGTTTTGGTCATTGTCCCCCCCATGTTCTTTGTACTCTTTTTATCTTTTTAATATATTGAGGTATGCTGCAGATGATGGGTAGGGCTGGTGGTGCCAACCTAGTTGGAATTACCTTCTCTATTGTGATGCCTATGCATGCCTTAGCCTTTTATAAAAAAAAAAAAAACTTATTGCTCATACTGTGCACACGACCAAATTTTGAATTCAGAATTTGAATATCGAAATCCATTCAGATTCATATAAACTTATTGCTCATATTTAAATAGGTCATTGATTAAACAAAAAATCTGATAATTAACCCTTACCAGATACAATAAAAAAATTGGGTAAAATCAATAATCTATGAATAGCATTATTTATTTATTTTTACGGTAAAACATAGATTTCAATAGATAAACCAAACATTGTACATAGAATGATTAGAATCCAAAAGGGCATTTCCAAGCCATAAAACAGATCCTAACAAACAACCTATCAAGTTGCTCTACACATGGTCTATAACAAAGGAGAAAAGAGAAGCCACAGTCTTTAACTCTATCCAGTTACGGATCATTTCTTTGACCTGTGCAAACTCGTTTCGACTATAGGTGGTCTCGAATTTGTGCAAATAAACCACTTGTCCGGAGGCCAAATGGTAGGTGGAGAGGATGCTGAGATTGGTGTTAGCCACATTTGTATCTTCACACCCTATCTTATTCCAAGATGTCAAGCTCTTATGAGGCATTTCATCAAACACCTGTAGTGCATTCTTAAGACAAACTACCCCTAATAACACCCCAAACAAAGGAGAGCACACATCAACAACAGCAACATCACTAACAAAATGAAACTTTCCACCTACATCTGGTGGCTTTGGTGGAGGGCGGAGAGGGACCGGATCTGAAGGTGGGGGAGCTGCAGTGGGTAGCTTCATAGTGTTCCTATTGTTCAACGGCGGTGGTTCTGGTGGAGGTCGTCTTCCATGGCGGTAGAGATACGGGCGGTTGGCTGGTGGGGTTGGGTTAGAGTCCGGGGCCATAGCGGATGGCTTGGTTCCGACGAGAAAACCACGGTGGTTGTTGGCGGAGGGGAGGGAGTCCATGCTAGATGGTGGTGGTGGCACAATGGAGAGGGGCAGTGGAGATGTGGAGTGAAGAGAGGGAAAAAAACCCAAAAGATGGGGAAAGAAAACTAGGAGAGACCTAGGAGGAGACCCACACTAGGTGGGAGGAAACCAGAAAGGACCTGGAGAGGAGCCACCACTAAACCCTAGCAGAGCTAGGGTTGGGGGAGAAAACGGCTGGTTGCTTACACTTCTTAACTTACAAATGTTTCATCTATGAATAGCATTATTGATGATTGATACTTGCTATATTAAACTATGATTGAAACTCATGATGTGCATTAAAACAGTGGAGCACAATTTTTGAAAAACATAAGTGTAAGACCCCGATTTTTTGCTGCTTTCAAATATCGGTAATAAATATATAAATACATATATTTTTATCCGAGACTCAAAATGATTTTGGGTAAACCACTGTTATTTTCACGTCATGTTTTATATCTTAGGGTTACAATGAAATTTTGGGTTGAAAATTCAGACGGAACCCGGTCTGTGTTTTCAATGACAGTAAAAGTTTACGGCTCAGAAAACATAATTTTAATTCGTGAACAAGATGAAAAATGTTTTTATCATATTTACTACGATACTGGAAGTTTTGAAAAATTTAGCATAAAATTAAAATATTATATTTGCTGCGAGCGAAAACGTCGAGATATCTCTAGGAAAAACCTGCGTCACATGAATCAGGGAGTCAACAACAGAGCCGAGGTGGCTGATGTGACTGATGTGACATGCATTTATGACGATCTTATCCGAGTCATAATGGCCATAATGGCGCATTTATGACAATATGATATTTTGCATGGAAATGATGATTTTACCCCTAGCTTTCCATGAATTTTGCAAGCCATGACATTGTAAATTTTGACCAAATTCCCTCCCAAAACCCACGGCTCCTTCATCATAACACACTTAGGCAATTTATTCATTTCATTTCATGTCATCTTCTTCCTCCAAAGTTCATGTTTCCTTAAGAACACATAAGAACTTCATAGGTGTTCATACTTGCCAGATTTTGAACAGAGATTCTGACCATTTTCTCTTATGAATCCTGGAAAACTATATACATGAAAGTTGTTCCTCTTTTTCTCTTCTTTCCAACGACATAAAGATCATCAAAAACGGACAAGTATATTAAGAGATATGTTCAAATTACCGAAACTGCTCTAAATCATCATCATCTTCATCTTTCTCTAAACTTCTCAAGAACAATTAGAACATCAAGGTGATTTTGTGAAGAACACCATCCAAATCATCATTTTATTTGATCATCAAGAGGTAGTCTCTCTTAATCTTGCTATTTTAAGCTTTTCTCTTCACAAGATTCTTGAGTTTATATCTTCGATCATCATGTTTTTCATTTTGTTTCAAATTCATGAAGCTTTCTTCAAAAATTCATAACTAATTCTAGAAAAATCCTTTTGACATGAAACCAATTGATATGATCTCATAATCAACTCTATTTTCATCATCTAGAAGCATATGATCATGCGAAATTTCCTTCCCAATTTTCTGAACTGGGCCGAATCCATGAAAAGTGGTGTTCATGGGTTTTGTTTCATTTTCATGTCTTAATTCATGATTCAATCTCTTAGTACCTTGATAGTTCTGGTATGTAAGTAAGTAGAAGATCAAAAATCAAACCCTAACCTATTTGTTTCATAAAGGCCGAAACCCTAGCTATGAATATTGGATGGATTTTTGATTCAAATGTTGTCTTGTAACACTTGAATCCAACTCTAGGTTTTGTATGTTGATTAAACCCAAGAGTTGAGAAAATTTTAAAACCTCTAGCCTATGATCTTGAGAAAAACCGAAACCCTAGTTCTTGGAACTAGATGAGTTTTATTCCATGTTCTTAGTTCATGATCTTGGTTTTAAGTACTTAATCATGTTTAAGTTACTTATGGATCATAAATCCCTAAGTTAACAAATTTTCAATTTTCCTAACCTTAAAAAGTTAAAGAGGCCGAAACCTAACTTTCATGATCTAAGTATATTGTTGTTTGATTTGATTTATTTTGATTGCAATTCGTTATGAAGGAATCGATCGAGTGGTTTGATCTAAGCCAAGGAGGAAAAACAGAACAAAATCGGGAGAGTTCTTGAAATTGTTAATTCAAATCTCCAAGAGGTAAGGGGAGTATGCCTGAGGAGTTTAATATAATCACATGCCTATTGTTGGAGTCATTTGTTAATTTTCTGTAAAAAATATTTTATGATATTACATTGTTTACTGTTAACTGTTGGATTGATTAGATACTTACCTGAGTAATTGAGTTTATGTGATATGTGGATTTACATGATTATAATTATTTGGTTATATTATAATTGTGATGCATGTCGTGAATTGATATATGTCATGCTATTCTGTGATTGAAATTTTATCTGCTGTTGAGTGTTGGATTGAGAAACCAGACATTGGCCAGTGTTTAAAATTAATTTGAGGATAAAAGCTTAATAAGCTTGGATAATTAATCAGAGTGATTAATTTGGGAAATTTTGAGAAAAATAAAAAATTATTATTTTAATAACATTTTGTGGAAATTGTTCAAATAAGTGACGGTAAGGGCGAAACTGTGAAATTTTTTAAAGGCTCTAATTTTTCTAAAATAAATTCAATTTTATTATAAAATGTTACTTAAAGTGATTAAGTTCCGAAAATAATGTTATATAGCAGCTAGAACAATTACTTATGACAGAAAAGTTATTTAAGTTATAGTAAGAATTTTATTAAAATTTTTGGAAAAGATTAAATATATAGTTATTTTATTATTATGAATTTATTTATTGAATACTTTTTAAAAGTTGATTTTTATTGAGAATTATTTTCATAAATGAAATAATTGGAAAATAAAAGAATTTAACAATGATTTTAAGGTTTTATCAACGTTTTAACAGAAAAAGTATTTTTGTAAGAAAATTTTATTCAGTGAAATTATTATATTAAACTTAGATAAGTTTTCGGAGCTTTTGTTTTGTATTTGTTTTTCACTGAGCGAAATGTTTTACAAGAGGATAAGTGAACCTAGGAACCGAGACGTTGGGGTTCTAGTGTTCTGTGGACACGTAGATCAGGGATCTGTGTCATTGGATTGAGTGTCCTGCAATGATTTTGTGGACTGTGTGTCCTAAGTTGATGTGGAAAATGTGAGTTCCATATCCGCGAGCCTGAGACTGGTGCATCAGTTTAGGGCTTTGCGATTAGCACTCGGACTGTGTGTCATGTGTTAAGTTTTAAAACATTTGGGCTGTGTGTCCCATGTTTGTTTAAGTGGAAGTCTTAATAAGAAATTAAGCATGGTCGTTAGCTTTGTGCTTCGACAAGGAAAGATTATTACGACAAAGAAAACAAATCGAAAATAAAAGTTTTTCTTATGCATAGCTGGCAGACGTGTCATGTGTTATGATCATTGAGTCCTGAGTGGATCAATGTATTTGTTATGGACTATGCTTCCATTTGATCATTGGACTCTGTGTGAGCCAATGTATTTTTACTAGACCGTGTGTCAAATTTTATGCGATAACTATTGTGATTCGGATTGATGCAATAGGTTATGGACAATAATCTCCATTGTTCGCAGTGACCATTGGGAGCCAATGAGTTACATTTTTGAATAATAACCTTGGTGAAACTATGTGTGGCCAGTGTGTTATGTTTTCTCTTGGACGTTGTTTTATTTCGTTTTTACAATGGGCCATGAGCTTGATCAGCTCAAAACGAAACAAAGTTGTGGGATCTCTGGAGATTAGTATTAAAATAGAGCCTGGATATTAAAGTGCCATGCATTTTTATAAAATGACGAGAACTGTCGGGTATGAAACCCTTTGGATTAAATTATTCTACTATTTTGAATATTTTTTGTATGCTGTGAATAAATGGTATATGCTAATTATGTGTCGTGCATGGGGTTGTTTTATCAAAACTCATATATTGGCAACTCACCCTTACAAACATATCAGGTTTACTCTAGAATAAGGTAGTACTTTGGTACACTAGTACGGATGAAGTGAAGGAATTCGCTGAGTCATTCGAGGACTTAACTTCTAGATGCTTGAAGAAGTATTCGTTAGTGGGAATGTCACGAGGGTATTTCCAATAACTGTATTGTAGAGTGACCAGCCTAGGAATTTTGGTTGAGTTGTACAAAAAAATATTTAACTGTGAGATTGTAAGTTAATCTTATTATGATTTTCTCTTTTGAAAATGAGATTCTTTGAGAAAACAGTGATTACTAGTATTGACCAGCTATGGGACTTTTGGTGTCTTATAAAGTAGTGGTACTTGGTTAGTCTGGATGTTTGGTTGCTGAGAGTCATTCCTTTGAGTTCTGATTCCAGATTACCGCTACGTTATGATTACGTCTTTATTTTCTTATGTTATGACTTTGGAGATGACCTATTATGTGAAGGTCTAAATATAAAACTCTTATGATACCTATGTATGTTATATAGTTGTATATTATGTTAATGGTGTTGGATCGTATGTGGAGTAAAAGAAAAAGGAAACGAAAAAAATTTTATCACCAATTTTGAAAGGGATAAGTAACTAGAAAATTATATTTTTCGAAAGCAACCAGCAGTACTTTATTGAGTGTATTTCCGCAACAAGTTACTTAAATGTGATACCCTGAAAACGGGGTGTCACATTAGTGGTATTAGAGTTGGTCGAGTATTTCGGGAACCTTGGGAAATAGGTCTGTTAGGTTTTTGTTGTATGATCTCTGGTTGAACCTTGTTTGAATTGTTTCTTGGTTGAAACAATACGTGCTGACACACAAGTACGTATGTTTTGGTGAGTTCTGATTGGGTTGAGACCTTGTGAGAACTCATGTTTAGTAAAGGGTACATATGTTCATGTTGACATATTCGTTCATTCCTTTGGAAATTGTGTCAGATATTTGAATAAGGTACCTGTCATGGAAAATTTTTGGGAATTTTTTTTTGAGAATGTTCCAAGTTTGTACGGACGGAGGATATTGAGCTTCTGATTGATCTAGTTTCTAGATTTAGTCAGATCTCAACCGCTTTGTGTAGGATATCGCCTACGAAGTTAGCCGGGGTAGACTTCAAGAAATGGAATTTTCATCCGTTTCTTGATAAGTTAGTCATCATCTTCGTCGATGATGTTCTCGTTTACTCTTAGAGTCACGAGGAGCATGAGAAACCTGTGTTAAGTGTTACAGATCACTCGCAAGGAGTTGTTATATATTCAAAGATCAACTTGAGAACAAGTTATCACCAGATTGGAGTAAGGACTTATTTAGGATTTTGTACTGTAAACTCAGCTTATGAGGCAACATCAACTCTTCGTGTGTCTGAAAGATTGACCAAGTTAGCAGAAATCGTGCCAATTCAGGGTGACCATACTAAGCGAGTCATAAAAGACCTTTGTGCTTGTGGGAAGACCAAGACGAACTGATTTGAATCTTCATCCATAGGTGAGTGTCTCATTGGCAAATTGGTTTTCAAATTCCTATGGTTGTATTTTACAATCATAGCGATACGTTTTGTACAGGCCAAATTCATTTTTCTGACCTTGATTTAAAGTCTATCCTGACTTATCCATTGGTTCTGATAGTCTGGATATTTTCATACTTCTTTGAAAATATGTTATGAGTATTTCTTGAGTCGTGCAACACATATGGTTTCTTGATAATCGAAGTTTCCTGATGGAACTTAATCGAGTCTCTTTTAATTTTAGTAATTGTGACCCGGTCTGAATTTTGGCTCGACTGTTTCCTTTTAAACCGTCGCTTTGTAATTTTTTGGTACAAATTGGAATCCTCTTGAAGTTAGGAATTGTTCATCTTTTGATTTCCTAAAACGATGGAAGTTCTTGTGAAAGGAGAAACTTTATTAGAGTCATGTTTGTAAACATGAATTAGCTATGCATTTTTACACTCACGAACCTATTGAAGAATCTTTTTACATATTGGACACTTGTATCTTTCACTTTGTGCTTTCTTGTGAAAGCAAAATCAAGAAATTTCTTGTCCTGAAGGTCTCTTTTCAAATTATTGTGAGTATGTTGACGAAGTCGACACCTTTTTATCTGCTTAGGTCCACTGTGTAGTGGAAAAACTAACAGAAGTATGTATCAGAGGACTGATCCAACTTCATAAAGAATCTTACAACATCATTCTGAATGAAGCCCAAAAAACTTACTTCAAGTGTCGATCAAAGTTTACATCGAGCGTTAAGAGCCAAGTTGAAGTTATTGTTCCGCTTATCATCCTAAGTTAGATGGATAAGTAAGAAAGGAATTGATCCTTAGAAGGTTAGCTGAGGGTAAGTGTAATACCAAGCACGACAAGAGGTGAGTGGATTTTTATTGAGGTGTAGATGTGATTAGTAATCTGAGAATTTTCAGAAGTAATATCGGTAAGTAAGATGATTTCGGCAGATTTTGTTATGATTGAGGTAGAGTTTGCTAAAGGAACTCTAGGATAATGATAAAATGATCATCGCTAAGATTTAATTGTATGATTGGAAGAAATTACAGAAAGGTGTCTATGGTAGTTTTATCTAAGTTGATTGTGAGTGGAAAAGAGAAGTTCTTGAGTAAAACTAAGTTGTTGGGAAAGTTTGAAAGCTAAGAGTTAGATAATTCTATTCTATATAATCTCTTTTGGTTTAATTGCATTAAGAGATGCAATAAAGTTATTTGGAGGATGAGATGTGTGAGGTGATATCAAATTGGAGTGGTGAATTATAATCAAGAGGACTAAGACTATGATTAAATATCTTGAGTGGGGAGTTGATGCGTGGTGCTGTGAAGACATTGTTGATCTTAGTGATAATATTCAGAGTTAGATGATTGGAATAAGGTTTATGATGGAACCATGTTGAAAAGAGAAGTGATTAAGTTTTGATTTTGTTTTTCGAGTGTGATAGACTATGATGAAATTTTGAGGATAGTAAGGACAAGTAGAGATGACATAAGAATGAATTGTGTTAAGGAATATGGAATAAGAGGAATGAAGCAATGTGAAGGGCAATGTAAAAATCTTAAGGTTAAGATGAGGTTACAAAATCCTGTTTAGTTTCGAGTCACGAAATTTCGAGGACGAAATTTTTTTTAGTGAGGTGGTAATGTAACACCCCGATTTTTCGCTGCTTTCAAATATCGGTAATAAATATATAAATACATATATTTTTATCCGAGACTCAAAATGATTTTGGTTAACCTACTGATATTTTCACGTCATGTTCTATATCTTAGGGTTACAATGAAATTTTGGGTTGAAAATTCAGACGGAACCCGGTCTGTGTTTTCACTGACAGTAAAAGTTTACTGCTCAGAAAACCTAATTTTAATTTGTGAACGAGATGAAAAATGTTTTTATCGTATTTACTACAATACTGGAAGTTTTGAAAAATTTAGCGTAAAATTAAAATATTATATTTGATGCGGGCGAAAACGTCGAGATATCTCTAGGAAAAACCTGCGTCAGATGAATCAGGGAGTCAACAACAGAGCTGAGATGGCTGATGTGACTGATGTGACATGCATTTATGACGATCCTATCCGAGTCATAATGGCTATAATGGTGCATTTATGACAATAGGATATTTTGCATGGAAATGACGATTTTACCCCTAGCTTTCCATGAATTTTGCAAGCCATGCCATTGTAAATTTTGACCAAATTACCCCCCATAACCCACAACTCCTTCATCATAACACACTTAGGCAATTTCTTCATTTCCTTTCATGTCATCTTCTTCCTCCAAAGTTCATGTTTCCTTAAGAACACATAAGAACTTCATAGGTGTTCATACTTGCCAGATTTTGCACAGAGATTCTGACCGTTTTCTCTTATGAATCTCGAAAAACTTTCTACATGAAAGTTGTTCCTCTTTTCTCTTCTTTCCAACGACATAAAGATCATCAAAAACTGACAAGTATATTGAGAGATATGTCCAAATTACCGAAATTGCTCTAAATCATCATCATCTTCATCTTTCTTTCTAAACTTCTCAAGAACAATTAGAACATCAAGGTGATTTTGTGAAGAACACCATCCAAATCATCATTTTCTTTGATCATCAAGAGGTAGTCTATCTTAATCTTGCTATTTTAAGCTTTTCTCTTCACAAGATTCTTGAGTTTATATGTTCGATCATCATGTTTTTCTTTTTGTTTCAAATTCATGAAGCTTTCTTCAAAAATTCATAATTAATTCTAGAAAAATCCTTTTGACATGAAACCAATCGCTATGATCTCATAATCATCTCTGTTTTCATCATCTAGAAGCATATGATCATGAGAAATTTCCTTCCCAATTTTCTGAACTGGGCCGAATCCATGAAAAAGTGGAGTTCATGGGTTTTGTTTCATTTTCATGTCTTGATTCATGATTCAATCTCTTAGTACCTTGATAGTTCTGGTATGTAAGTAAGTAGAAGATCGAAAATCAAACCCTAACCTATTTGTTTCATAAAGGCCGAAACCCTAGCTATGAATATTGGATGGATTTTTGATTCAAATGTTGTCTTGTAACACTTGAATCCAACTCTAGGTTTTGTATGTTGATTAAATCCAAGAGTTGAGAAAATTTTAAAACCTCTAGCCTATGATCTGGAGAAAAACTAAAACCCTAGTTCTTGGAACTAGATGAGTTTTATTCCATGTTCTTAGTTCATGATCTTGGTTTTAAGTACTTAATCATGTTTAAGTTACTTATGGATCATAAATCCCTAAGTTAACAAATTTTCAATTTTCCTAACCTTGAAAGGTTAAAGAGGTCGAAACCTAACTTTCATGATCTAAGTATGTTGTTGTTTGATTTGATTTATTTTGGTTGCAATTCGTCATGAAGGAATCGATCGAGTGGTTTGATCTAAGCCGAGGAGGAAATGCAGAACAAAATCGGGAGAGTTCTTGAAATTGTTAATTCGAATCTCCAAGAGGTAAGGGGAGTATGCCTGAGGAGTTTAATAAGATAATCACATGCCTATTGTTGGAGTCATTTGTTAATTTTCTGTAGAAAATATTTTATGATATTACATTGTTTATTGTTAAGTGCTGGATTGATTAGATACTTGCCTGAGTAATTGAGTTTATGTAATATGTGGATTTACATGATTATAATTATTTGGTAATATTATAATTGTGATGCATGTCATGAATTGATATATGTCATGTGTTAAGTCTCTAAAATGTCTGATGTGCATTTCCCTAAGTTTTGATGAAACTAAACATTGGTTAATGATTTAATTAACCTTCATATTGGTGGTTAACCTATCTATTGAGTGTACAGATTAAGAAATAGAATCATCCGTCCAACACTGTTTGAAGATTGAAGCTCACGTCCTTCGCAAATGTTTGAAGCGCACGTCCAAAACACAAGGGAAAGAAACCCGCGTCTACTAAAAGTATCAGAAGGCCGCGTCCACTAAAAGTATCAAAAGGCCGCTTCCACTAAAAGTATCAGAAGACCGCGTCTACTGAAGGTATCAGAAGTGAGTCTACTTAAGGAATCAGAAAGGCTCATCCAATGATGTGGCATATGGAGCTCGTCCATTAAGGAATCATATGGAGCTCGTCCATTAAGGAATCATTTGGAGCTCGTCCTTTAAGGAATCATTTGGAGCGCGTCCATCAGAGTATCAGAAAAGCCCGTCCAGTGAGGTATCGGAATTATCCGTCCAATGACGTTGCACTTGGAGTGTGTCCATTAAAGTATCAGAACAGCGCGTCCTTTAAAGTATAAGAATAGCGCGTCCATTAAAGTATCAGAATAGCGCGTCCATCAAAGTATCAGAATAGCACGTCCATTAAAGTATCAGAACAGCGCGTCCATTAAGGTCAAATTGTATCCGTCCAATGACGTGGCAAAAGTCTCTCGTCCACCAGAGTAACTGAGACTCTCGTCCACTAGAGTAACTAAGACTCTCGTTCACCAGAGTAACTGAGACTCTCGTCCAGTAGAGTAACCGAGACTCTCGTCCACCAGACTAACTGAGGCTCTCATCCAGTAAAGTAACAGAGACTCTCGTCCACTAAAGTAACAGAGACTCTCATCCACCAGAATAACTGAGGCTCTTATCCAGTAAAGTAACAGAGGCTCTCGTCCACTAAAGTAACAAAGGCTCTCGTCCACTAAAGGTGACAGAAGCTCTCGTCCACTAGAGTAACAAAAGTGCTCGTCCACTAAAGGTGACAGAAGCGCTCGTCCACTAGTCTTTGGACTTGCTGAGTCCTTAATATGGAGCTCGTCTACTAGCCCGAATGAAAACTCAAATGACTAGATAGACGTGATTATTTTCAAGATGGAAGCACTTATCTTATGAACGCGAATTCTCTAAAGATTATCAGAATCGTTTTTCAAAAGCCAGAAAGAGACTTGAAGTCTTCTCTCCTACTCAGTTTCACGATTATCAAGAAAAGAAGACCACTCTGTCAAGCAACCTTGGATAAACAAAAAGAATGCGTCCAACATGCTTTATTCCACAAAAGGGGAGTGTGATCAGTAAAGTGCAAAAATCTCTCTGCCCAACTCTGACATGGATGTATCTCAATGCTTAAAGCCATGATCCTACACGTTAGAGTACAACCAATGTTCCTATTGCATTAATGGCTGCTCAGAACGACTCTATTGTATTAATGGGTGCTCAGAACGACTCTATTGCATTTAATGAAGTTCTGTTTGAAGCAAACATCTAAGAGAATGTCTCTAACGGATCCTAAATGTTTGAAGACTATAAATAGAGAAGTCATTGAAGATGAAGAAAGAAGAGAACACACACTGTATTAAAACGCCATTACTCTGCTCATTAATTCTTTTATTCTTTCATTCTGTATTCTTCAAACATTTGAAGTTATTACGCAGACTTTCCTAAGCCTTACATTTAAACCACTCTCTGCAATTTTAGTGAAAGATCTGCCTGTGAGAAATTGTATTTATTACAAACCCTATCTCTCAAACAAACCAGAGTGAGCCTGAAGAGGCTAGGTGTGAAAATAATACTTGTCTTGAGCCTGAAGAGGCTAGGTGTGCAAATAATACTTGTCTTGAGCCTGAAGAGGCTAGGTGTGCAAATAATACTTGAGTCTGTAACCTTATCAGTTATAGTGGATAAATCTTGGTGCTTCCAAGGACTGGACGTAGCTCTTTGATTTGAAGAGTGAACCGGGATAAATCACCATGTCAATCTCTCTTCCCTTAAACTCTTTAATTGCTTTAGTTTTCTTGCGTCTGTCAAGTGGTGTGTTTGCAATAGCCACCCATCCATCCTGTATTCTTCCACTCGTCCAAACCTAGCTTTCTGTTTGCGAAAAGATTTCAGCTTTGCTTAAATTCTGATAAACACAATTCAACCCCCCATTCTCGTGTTTATAGTTGTCTATTTCAGTTGGTATCAGAGCTCAGCCTCTGGGTTGAGCATCTAACAGTGTAGAGGTAAAAGGTCCTAAAGAATAGACATGACGGCTGGAGCTAGTTCAAGTGGAAGTCATCAGACTGAAGGAGCTTCCCTAACCAGACCTCCTTACTTCAATGGAGAAAACTACAACTACTGGAAAGATAGATTTCAATGGTTTATTCTATCCACAAACTCTGATCTTTGGGATGTCATCGCAGATGGTCCATTCATTCCCAAGAATGATGATAACACTGACAAACCAAAAGCTCAGTGGACCGGTGCAGAAAAGACAAAATGGGAGCTGAACCACAAAGCCAGATATAACATCATTTGTGCTCTCAGTCCGGAGGAGTTTGAGAAGGTTTGTGCTTGTGACTCTGTAAAGGAAATATGGGACACTTTAGCTGTCACACATGAAGAAACTGAGGAAGAAGCCAATCTCTGTTTGATGGCCAACACTGAATCAGACTCTGATGATGAGGTACATCCTGACTATGAGGAATTACTTTATGCCTATGAGGAGTTGTTGGAGGAATCCAACTGCTTATCTAAAGCCTTCAAATCCCTCAAGAGAGAGTATGTAAAGCTCACCAGTGAGCATAAACAGAAATCTCAAGAGTGCGAGAAGCTGGCTAAAGAGAACAGTGAGCTGAAGACTGAAAAGTCTAATGAAGCTAAGATCTCAAGTGAAACATCACCATCTGAAGAAGTTGAAAAACTTCAACATAAAGTGGAAGAGCTCAATTCTGATCTTGCCAAATTTGCTAATGGTAGAGACAATCTGACTAAGCTACTTGGCATTCAGAAGCACTCTCTTAACAAAGAAGGTATTGGATATGTCCATCAGACACATCATAAAGTATCAACTAAAGTTCCTACAGTATCTGTTAAGTCAACTGTAACCAAATCAACACCTATTTGTAACTTCTGTGGAAAAACTGGGCATGTTATGTCTAAGTGTATCCATAAGAAGAGAAGGAAGTCTTTACAGACTCCTAGAACTAACAGAGAAGGACCCAGAAAAATATGGGTACCTAAAGATCATATAATTTTTGTTGAAGATGTCCTTAACAGGACAATGAAAACACCACTGCTGGTACCTGGACAGTGGCTGCTCGCGTCATATGACAGGAGAAAGGTCTATGTTCCTAGACCTCCAACTTAAGAAAGGAGGACACGTTGCCTTCGGAGGAAATCAGAAAAGGAAAGTTATAGGAATTGGTACTATTGGTGGTAAACCCCCTCTTCCCTCTATATCTAATGTTCTTATGGTTAAAGGATTAAGACACAATTTGCTTAGCATGAGTCAATTATGTGATAGTGGTTTTGATGTTTCCTTTACCAAGGATGTATGCATAGTTAAGGACTGTAGTGGCAAAACCTTCTTTTCAGCTAAAAGGCAACAAAATCTTTATAAGATTGAACTGTCTGATCTCTCAGATCAAAGTGTAACCTGTCTGATGTCTAAAGAGGATGAGAGATGGTTATGGCATAAGAAACTAGGACATGCTAGTTTGAAACTAATTTCTGAATTGAAAAGGAATAATCTCGTGAGAGGATTGTCTGATATTAGCTTTAAGAAAGATGTCTTGTGTGCTGCATGTCAGAGAGGTAAACAGATAAAATCAAGTTTTAAATCTAAAAACCAAGTATCAACCTCTAGACCTCTTCAGTTGTTACACATGGATCTGTTTGGACCAGTTAGTGTTGCCATCCTGGCTGGAAGAAAATATGGATTTGTCATAGTTGATGACTATTCTAGATACACATGGGTACTCTTCCTAACACACAAGGATGAGTCTTTTAAGGCTTTCTCAGTATTCTGTAAAAGAGTACAAAATGAGCAAGGTTTCTGTATTTCTACCCTTAGAAATGATCATGGGGGAGAATTTGAAAATGAGCAGTTTAGACAGTTCTGTGAGGAGAATGAAATCTCTCACAATTTCTCTGCACCTAGAACTCCACAGCAAAATGGAGTGGTTGAGAGAAAGAACGGATCTCTGCAAGAGATGGCTAGATCTATTCTCAATGAAAATAATCTCCCTAAGTACTTCTGGACAGAAGCTGTAAACACTGCTTGTTATGTACAAAACAGAATACTTATTAGGCCTTTTCTAAAAAGGACTCCTTATGAATTGTGGAAAGGAAAAAGCCCCAACATATCTTATTTTCATGCTTTTGGATGTGAATGTTTTATTCTGAATACCAAAGATAATCTTGGAAAGTTTGATTCTAAGGTAGATAAAGGTATTTTCGTAGGTTATTCTGAAAAGTCTAAGGCTTTTAGAGTTTACAATTCAAGAACTTGTATTATTGAAGAATTTGTTCATGTTAAATTCAATGATGGATTAAAGACTGATAAAGAACTATCAGATCTAGAAGATGATCTTGCAGGTCTTGATATAAACAAGCCAGAAAGTCAACAACCCGATCTAACCAAAACAGAACCTGTGCCTGAGGCTGAAAGACAAGTGGAACAGACCAGTCAGCAGACAAGTCAAGATCTTCATGATGATCTCAAAAGGGATTGGAAGTTCAACACTCATCATCCTAAGGATCTTATTATTGGAAATCCTTCTGAAGGAGTAAGAACCAGATCCACATTAAGAGAATCAAGCAATGTGGCCTTTATTTCAGATTTGGAGCCTAAACGCATTGAAGAAGCTCTTAAGGATGAAAGCTGGATTCTTGCTATGCAAGAAGAACTTAACCAGTTCACCAAAAATGATGTCTGGACTCTTGTCTCTAAGCCTAAAAACAAGTCAGTTATTGGAACAAGATGGGTCTTCATAAACAAATTAGATGAAGATGGTAAAGTTGTCAGAAATAAAGCAAGGTTAGTAGCTCAAGGCTATAACCAACAAGAAGGTATTGATTATACTGAAACCTTTGCACCTGTAGCTAGAATAGAAGCCATACACATTTTAATGTCATATGTTGCACAACACCAAATTACCCTATTTCAAATGGATGTAAAAAGCGCTTTTCTAAATGGTATAATTGAAGAAGAAGTGTATGTTAAACAACCCCCTGGTTTTGAGGATACTGATAAACCAGATCACGTTTTCAAACTTAAAAAGGCATTATATGGTTTGAAATAAGCACCTAGAGCATGGTATGATAGACTCAGTTCTTTTCTCATGCATAATGGTTTTACTAGAGGACAAGTAGACACTACTCTATTCAAAAAATGCTCTAAAGAGAACTTTATTATAGTTCAAATATATGTTGATGATATCATTTTTGGAGCAACTAATGAAAAGCTGTGCAAGGAATTTTCAAATCTAATGCAAGCTGAATTTGAGATGAGCATGATGGGAGAATTGGAGTTCTTCCTTGGATTACAAATCAAGCAGACAAGTGATGGAATTTACATTCATCAACAAAAATATACCAAGGAGATACTCAAGAAATACAAAATGGAAAATGCAAAGCTCATGAAAACCCCTATGCAACCCAATGCAAAACTAAGCAAAGATAATGAAGGTAAAAAGGTAGATCAAACTGTCTACAGAGGTATGATTGGCTCTCTACTGTACTTAACTTCAAGCAGACCTGACATTCAATTTAGTGTCTGTATGTGTGCTAGATTCCAATATGATCCTAGAGAATCTCATTTTAAGGCTGTTAAAAGAATATTTAGATATTTGCTTGGAACTATTAATCTTGGTTTGCTGTATTTAAGATCAGAAGAATACAGATTAGTGGGATATTGTGATGCTGATTTTGCTGGAGACAAAATAGAAAGAAAAAGCACCAGTGGAGGATGTAACTTCATTGGAGCAAGTTTAGTCTCATGGTAATGCAAGAGGCAGACAACCATTGCCCTGTTTACTGCTGAAGCAGAATACATCTCTGCTGCTAGTTGCTGCTCTCAACTCTTATGGGTAAAACATCAACTTGAGGATTACTCTATTTATGAACATAACATATCTGTATGGTGTGATAATTCGAGTTCTATATGCTTAACTAAAAATCCAATTTAGCATTATAAGGCTAAACATATTGAAATCAAACATCATTTCATTAGGGATTATGTTCAGAAAGGCATTTTTGATATTAAGTTTGTTAAAACTGAAGATCAATGGGCTGATATTTTCACTAAACCCCTCGCAGAAGAAAGTTTTTATTTATTAGAGATAATCTAAACATGCATTGCATTGTTGAATGACATGTCTGAATGTTAAGCTGTCTGTGCTAAATCTGTCATTACTCATATATACATGTTCTTTCAACTAAGCATTAGTTCAGGGGGAGTAATGATACAATAGTTTACGTGGAGTATATCTAATATGCTTGCTGCATTACTATGATTTTCTTAACATGTTATCTTGCCCTTAACATATCACATAAATAAAACTTGATAACCCTTTTTGATATTGACAAAAGGGGGGAGAAAGGGAGAAATGAATAGGGAGAAAGGGAGAAATGAATAGGGAGAATATAGGGAGAAAATAAAATGGGAGAATAAGAGAAATAGAATGAATATGATATGACCTGTTTACTTTTAAGAAAATTTCAACCTGTCTCTATATGCTATTTTCTTTGTTGATATTTTCTTAGGTTCATTAAATCATCTCAATGTTTGTCATCATCAAAAAAGGGGAGGTTGTTAAGTCTCTAAAATGTCTGATGTGCATTTCCCTAAGTTTTGATAAAACTAAACATTGGTTAATGATTTAATTAACCTTCATATTGGTTGCTAACCTATCTATTGAGTGTGCATATTAAGAAATAGAATTATTCGTCCAACACTGTTTGAAGATTGAAGCTCACGTCCATCGCAAATGTTTGAAGCGTAAGTCCAAAACACAAGGGAAAGAAACCCGCGTCTACTAAAAGTATCAGAAGGCCGCGTCCACTAAAAGTATCAGAAGGCCGCGTCTACTGAAGGTATCAGAAGTGCGTCTACTTAAGGAATCAGAAAGGCTCATCCAATGATGTGGCATATGGAGCTCGTTCATCAAGGAATCATATGGAGCTCGTCCATTAAGGAATCATTTGGAGATCGTCCATTAAGGAATCATTTGGAGCGCGTCCATCAAAATATCAGAAAAGCCCATCCAGTGAGGTATCAGAATTATCTGTCCAATGACGTGGCACTTGGAGCGCGTCCATTAAAGTATCAGAACAGCGCGTCCATTAAAGTATAAGAATAGCGCGTCCATTAAAGTATCAGAATAGCACATCCATTAAAGTATCAGAATAGCGCATCCATTAAGGTCATATTGTATCCGTCCAATGACGTGGCAAAAGACTCTCGTCCACCAGAGTAACTGAGACTCTCGTCCACTAGAGTAACTAAGACTCTCGTTCACCAGAGTAACCGAGACTCTCGTCCAGTAGAGTAACCGAGACTCTCGTCCACTAGACTAACTGAGGCTCTCGTCCAGTAAAGTAACAGAGGCTCTCGTCCACTAAAGTAACAGAGACTCTCGTCCACCAGACTAACTGAGGCTCTCATCCAGTAAAGTACCAGAGGCTCTCGTCCACTAAAGTAACAAAGGCTCTCGTCCACTAAAGGTGACAGAAGCTCTCGTCCACTAGAGTAACAGAAGTGCTCATCCACTAAAGGTGACAGAAGCGCTGGTCCACTGGTCTTTGGACTTACTGAGTCCTAGTATGGAGCTCGTCTACTAGCCCGAATGAAAACTCAAATGACTAGATAGACGTGATTATTTTCAAGATGGAAGCACTTATCTTATGAACGCGAATTCTCTAAAGATTATCAGAATCGTTTTTCAAAAGCCAGAAAGTGACTTGAAGTCTTCTTTCCTACTCAGTTTCATGATTATTAAGAAAAGAAGACTACTCTCTCAAGCAACCTTGGATAAACTAAAAGAATGCGTCCAACATGCTTTATTCCACAAAAAGGGGAGTGTGCTCAGCAAAGTGCAAAAATCTCTCCGCCCAACTCTGACATGGCTGTATCTCAATGCTTAAAGCCATGATCCTACACGTTAGAGTACAACCAATGTTCCTATTGCATTAATGGCTACTCAGAACGACTCTATTGCATTAATGGGTGCTCAGAACGACTCTATCGCATTTAATGAAGTTCTGCTTGAAGCCAACATCTAAGAGAATGTCTCTAACGGATCCTAAATGTTTGAAGACTATAAATAGAGAAGTCATTGAAGATGAAGAAAGAAGAGAACACACACTGCATTAAAACACCATTACTCTGCTCATTAATTCTTTTATTCTTTCATTCTGTATTCTTCAAACATTTGAAGTTATTACGCAGACTTTCCTAAGCTTTACATTTAAACCACTCTCTTCAATTTTAGTGAAAGATCTGCCTGTGAGAAATTGTATTTATTACAAACCCTATCTCTCAAACAAACCAGAGTGAGCCTGAAGAGGCTAGGTGTGAAAATAATACTTGTCTTGAGCCTGAAGAGGCTAGGTGTGCAAATAATACTTGAGTCTGTAACCTTATCAGTTATAGTGGATAAATCTTGGTACTGCCAAGGACTGGACATAGCTCTTTGATTTGAAGAGTGAACCAGGATAAATCGCCGTGTCAATCTCTCTTCCCTTAAACTCTTTAATTGCTTTAGTTTTCTTGCGTCTGTCAAGTGGTGGGTTTGCAATAGTCACCCGTCCATCCTGTATTCTTCCACTCGTCCAAACCTAGCTTCCTGTTTGCGAAAAGATTTCAACTTTGCTTAAATTCTGATAAACACAATTCAACCCCCCTTCTCGTGTTTATAGTTGTCTATTTCATCATGCTATTCTGTGATTGAAATTTTATCTGTTGTTGAGTGTTGGATTGAGAAACCTGACATTGGTCAGTGTTTAAAATTAATATGAGGATAAAAGCTTAATAAGCTTGGATAATTAATTAGAGTGATTAATTTGGGAAATTTTGAAAAAAATGAAAAAAATTATTATTTTAATAACATTTTGTGGAAATTGTTCAAATAAGTGACGGTAAGGGCGAAACTGTGAAATTTTTAAAGGCTCTAATTTTTCCAAAATAAATTCAATTTTATTATAAAATGTTACTTAAAGTGATTAAGTTCCGAAAATAATGTTATATAGCAGCTAGAACAATTACTTCTGACAGAAAAGTTATTTAAGTTATAGAAAGAATTTTATTAAAATTTTTGGAAAAGATTAAATATATAGTTATTTTATTATTATGAATTTATTTATTGAATACTTTTTAAAAGTTGATTTTTATTGAGAATTATTTTCAGAAATTAAATAATTCGAAAATAAAAGAATTTATCAATAATTTTCAAGTTTTATCAACATTTTAACAGAAAAAGGATTTCTGTAAGAAAATTTTATTCAGTGAAATTATTCTGTTAAATTTGGATAAGTTTTCAGTGCTTTTGTTTTGTCTTTGTTTTTAACTGAGCGAAATCTTTTACAAGAGGATAAATGAACCTAGGAACCGAGACGTCGGGGTTCTAGTGTTCTGTGGACACGTAGATCAGGGATCTGTGTCATTGGACTGAGTGTCCTGCAATAATTTTATGGACTGTTTGTCCTAAGTTGATGTGGAAAATGTGAGTTCCATATCCGCGAGCCTGAGACTGGTGCATCGGTTTAGGGCTTTGCGATTGAGCACTCGGACTGTATGTCATGTGTTAAGTTTTAAAACATTTGGGTTGTTGATAAGCCTCTGGCTTATCTAGTTTTATAACTAGTAAGACTGTGGTTTATGTGCTAATTATTCGAGTTCAATCTCGTTTTCGCCCAAATTTGGATTTAATTGTCCCCAAGCAACATTTTGAGTCTCTTGAGTAGTTTTAGGATATTTTAGCTAATTTTGAGTCAAATAAAGCATTTCTTGCTATTTCCTAGTTTCAGGTTAAAGGGGAAGCACTTCGAGTCAAGGGAATGAAGAAAACAGTGGAAATTGCCATTCTGGAGATACTCGCCCCGCGAGAGGCTGTTCGCCCCGCGAGCCTGAAGATCAGTTAAGCAGCAACAATCATCATTTCTGTCTCGCCCCGCGAGAGGCTGCTCGCCTCGCGAAGCCAGAAGACCCTGGAGGACAGAGACCATCACGGCCTAGCCGTGATTAAGGTCATGGCTGTGACATACTGGAAATTGAAGTCTCGCCTCGCGAAACATCCCCTCGCCTCGCGATAGTCCAATTTGAAAGTGAGCCATTTTTAATATTTGCGTCGCGAGAGGCTGCTCGCCTCGCGAGCGCGCGCAGATCCTGAATCCTATATATTGTTGTTTTAGGGCAGAAACGAGAAGCTTTTTGGTTCTCCACTGTTTTGTAGCGTTTTGGGACGAAATTCTTGTTCTCTGGAGCTGCGTCTCCTTCTTTTATTTTCTTATTTTACAATGGTGATTATGGCCGATTGCTTGTGTCTTGTTACGAGCATGAGGAACTAATCCCCTCGTCTAAGGGATCAATGAAACCACCCATGGCGGTGTAGTTCGATATGATGTATGTTTCTCTCCCTTTTCTCAATAGTGTTTTCCAATTCTGAATTTGTTGTGTTGATCATATGCTTGCGTGATTGACTAGTTAAACGTGTTGAGGCTTAGGAGGCAATTCGCGTTTTAGAACTTGAATTGGGATCATCGATCGACTATTGCACGAGAGTGAATAGGAGATCGGTGCAACCTTATAGGAACCAGATTTAATAGAATTTGATGATTGGGTTATGAGACCTAGTAAGTAATTAATTCAATCGTTGAATACGTCCTATTGAGCACGACAGTGGATTTAGGAGAATTTGGGGGTCCTGGTTGACATTGTAATTGAACTTAGGGAGGAAAACATCATCACTTGGGTACTATGCATGATTGGGTAGGTGGATTTGAGACCTTAGATATTTTAATTTCAGATTTAGTTAATTATTCTTTATTTGATTCGTTAATTTGAGGTGCGATCCTATTTTCTCTCTCAACCATTTGCTGTTCCTTGACCACCTTATCGAATTTCTCGCGAATTAGTCGAATTGGTAGCCCAATCCTTGTGTTCGACCTCGGTAATTACTTACCATGTTTATTTTATTACTTGCGACGACCTGGTACACTTGCCGGTGACTCAACAAGTTTTTGGCGTCGTTGCCGGGGATTGGCACAACCATTTTTCCTAATTTTTAGGGAAGTTTGATTATTTGGTAAAGTTATTTTTATTTTTATTTACTATTACTTCTCTCTACTTCTTTGATTCCACTTGGTCTTGCCTTGTTTTGTATGCGAGGTACCATTTTCACAAGAGGACTTGCTATTTGATTTGGAGATCACCAAGACCGAGAAGCGTTTAAGGAAAGAAGCTAGAGAGCGAAAGAGGCTTGAAGCAATTGATCTTGAGGAGATGGCCCTCAGCTTTCTTTGACCCGGTCTCCAAGGTTCAACATTTCTTTAACGAGTTAAGGGGGCGCTACCAGATGAATTGTGATGCCGCAGCTGGCGGTTTATTTTCCTACTTATCAGCTGAGGATGGATGGGCATTATTGGAGAAGATGTCGTACAATTATTACAACCGTGGTAGGGAAACCTCAAGTAGATTAAGTTCTGCAGCAATAGAAGCCATTCTGGAGCAAAATAAACTGTTGAAGATGCAAATGGCGGCTTTGTCTGAGAACAAGAAGGTTAATGCGATACACGAGGGAATGCCTCCAGGTTGTGATAATTGTAATGGAAATCATGACATTCAGAGCTGTCCGTTCAACTTCTCTCGAGAACATGTGGACTCATGCCACAATTTCTATGACAGCGTGCCCCAGAACAACTATCAGAGGAACAGTCAGAATCAGAATAGGGGTTATATGAGGAGAGACCATCCGGGCAACAACCTCCACAGAATTGGCAACAACAACCTCAACAGGGTCAGAGGCCAAACTATGGGATCCATCAACACAATACTCAGCAGGCTTTTCCAGAGACTAATCAATTGCAAATAACTGACGGTGGAAGGCAACCTTGGGAGTTGGCTCTTGAGAAGATGAATGCGGCAGTTGAGAAGTTGGCAATCAATGCAGGCACAGTCATTGATAAGTTGGCAACTCATACAGGGGCGGCAATTCAGAATCTAGAGACGCAGGTTGCTCAGCTCGCAAAGCAACTAAATGAGCGTCTCCCAGGCACTTTCCCAGGTGATACCGAGAACAACCTAAAGAACCAATGCAATGCCATAACAACTAGAAGCGGTAGGGTGTTGGGATCTAACAGGGATGCAACTAGTTCTCAAGAAGTTGAGGAAGAACAACCACATGTTGAGGAAGAGCAACCTAAGAAAGAGGAGTTGGCAAGTGACAAGGCACCGGAGCAAGGGGGAAGGCTGAAACTTGTAGATGAAGAGTTCCGAAAAAAGAAGTGGGTTGAACCCCAAGACCTCCCGCCCTACATGAAGGTACCATACCCACATGAAGCATTGTTTGAGCAGAATATGGTTGGGGGGATGGATCAAAGTGCAGATGATGTGGTAGTGGATTTCACCATGCTTGCCAAGCAACCTGAAATTGCTGCATTAGATAAATATGTTGGCTTAAATGCATGTGTGGACACTGGAAAGTTAGCCCCTTCCACTTGTCTGTTAATTTTCCTTGTGAAAATACCATTTGACCTCGGAGAAAGTGAGTTCACAATTGTAGAGGTCAATGGAGTTTTCACACACGGGCTAGGTGGAATTGTGGATAGATTCGTATTGCTTCTGCAAGTGCCACTTCACAAACCATGGGATCCGGGTGGAGGATCTCACATGATGAGCATCTCTTGGCCCTTATGCCACAGGCTATGGGATCCAGGTGGATGCTTCTTAATAAGTCAAGCTAGTGACGTTAAAGAAGCGCTTATTGGGAGGCAACCCAAGCTAGGTATTCTTTTTTAGTTTTTGTCATTTATATATAGATATATAAAAAAATAAATAAATAAATCGCGTCGCGAGAGTTACTTTCGCCTCGCGATTCTAGGCACCATCAGCTGTTGGAATTCCAGATTCGCCTCGCGAGATACTACTCGCCTCGCGATTCTGGAAAGTGTGAAGAACAATTTTCCAGATTCGCCTCGCGAGTGATCTCTCGCCTCGCGAATCTGCAATTAAGTTTTTGATTTGCAGGATTTCTTCCAGGAGAGGCCTTTGGCCCAACAGGGGGTGCCCGAGAGACCAATTGGATGAGGATTCAACCGTAGAAGAGCTTTGCGTGGAAGCGACCACCTACACTACAATTTGATCAGGGATCACCCTCTCCTTTCCTCACTCTTATTTTATATCTGTGTTCTTTCATTGAGGACAATGTATGCTTTAAGTGTGGGGGAGGGAACCAATTGCTTTGTTTTTGTTTTTTTTTTTGTTTTTGTTTTTGTTTTTGTTTGTCACTCTTGAATAATTTGAGAAGATCAAGAGTTTGTGTATGAATGTTGTGTCGGTAAGCTTGTTGGATTTTAATTAAATTTAGCATAGATTGATTGCATGAATTATTTTGACCATCGATGATTTCCCCCTAGGTTCTGAAAAATAGAAAAGTTGATCCCCATGTGAAAAATTGAAAATTGAACTTTGAGAAACTTTATTGTGATTGCTTGATTTATGATAAGTTTGGGGTGAGGGGGTGCACACACTAGGAATTGTATCTCGGTCAAACAATTTGCAAAAAATTTCCAGGTGAGGAATTGGAGCCTCTAACTTTGTTTTTGATTGTGTGAATCACTTTTAAGTTGCACTTTCCCGAATTTGCTTGAATCTCTTCATGGTTTGCATGTCTATGTGTTGCATCAAATGATTTAGGCAATTTTCTTTGAATAGCTACTTGGCCTAAAAAGAATCATCCCTGATGCATGTTCCCTAGTTAGCCACATTGAGCCTAATTGGCCTATTGTTTCTTGATGACCCTATATTATAAGACAAAATCTGGAAAAACCATGTTAACCCAATCTTAGGATTAGGAGAGCATGGAAACTTAGCAAGAGAAGGGTTGTAAGAAACTAAGTTTGGGGTGGCTACAAGGTTTGATATGTCATTATGGAGTGAGAAAAAGAAAAAAATAATGGTTGAAACCCAAGGCAAAAAGAATATATATATATATATATATATGCCAAAAGAAAAGGGGCAAAACAAAAAGATTAGCAAGGAAAAGGCTGTAGTCACCCGAGACAAAAAGAAAAATGGAAAAAGGAATTTGAGTGGAAGATGTGTCAAAATGCTCTTGCTCTCTTAGTTCCTAGGGACTTAAGCCTAGTATCCTTGAATATCCTACCCTTAGCCAGGCCCCACTACAACCTTTAAAAGACCTTTTGATGTTGCATGCATTTTTCGTGGGAACTATTTTTGAGATGAAAATCAAATTCATGGGAAGTGCTCTTGGAATGTGAAATTGAGTGAAAAGTTGATAGCCTAGACAAATTGAGCGAATGAGTGAAATATTACATGCCCTTGTGAGGAAGGCAATTGTTTGAAATTGGTGATCTTCCTTTTTGTGTGTAACTTTGATCCTCAACTTAGATTAATGAGTGCATGAATGATGAAGTTCTCAATTGTTTAAAGTAAATGAATGTGGGGATTACATTGATGCAAGGGGGGAAATCATTGAAGAAAAACTCTTTTGTTAAGATTGCATGAAATTTGTGCGAAATTGATTAAATCCTTTAAGCTTGCCAAGTCTTGAGTCTTTTTGAGTTTTAGCTTGCTTGAGGACAAGCAAGGTTTAAGTTTGGGGTGTTTTGATAAGCCTCTGGCTTATCTAGTTTTATAACTAGTAAGACTGTGGTTTATGTGCTAATTATTCGAGTTCAATCTCGTTTTCGCCCAAATTTGGATTTAATTGTCCTCAAGCAACATTTTGAGTCTCTTGAGTAGTTTTAGGATATTTTAGCTAATTTTGAGTCAAATAAAGCATTTCTTGCTATTTCCTAGTTTCAGGTTAAAGGGGAAGCACTTCGAGTCAAGGGAATGAAGAAAACAGTGGAAATTGTCATTCTGGAGATACTCGCCCCGCGAGAGGCTGTTCGCCCCGCGAGCCTGAAGATCAGTTAAGCAGCAACAGTCATCATTTCTGTCTCGCCCCGCGAGAGGCTGCTCGCCTCGCGAAGCCAGAAGACCTTGGAGGACAGAGACCATCACGGCCTAGCCGTGATTAAGGTCATGGCCATGACATACTGGAAATTGAAGTCTCGCCTCGCGAAACATCCTCTCGCCTCGCGAGAGTCCAATTTGAAAGCGCGTCATTTTTAATATTCGCGTGACGAGAGGCTGCTCGCCTCGCGAGCGCGCGCAGATCCTGAATCCTATATATTGCTGTTTTAGGGCAGAAACAAAAAGCTTTTTGGTTCTCCACTGTTTTGTAGCGTTTTGGGACGAAATTCTTGTTCTCTGGAGCTGCGTCTCCTTCTTTTATTTTCTTATTTTACAATGGCGATTATGGCCGATTGCTTGTGTCTTGTTACGAGCATGAGGAACTAATCCCCTCGTCTAAGGGATCAATGAAACCACCCATGGCGGTGTAGTTCGATGTGATGTATGTTTCTCTCCCTTTTCTCAATAGTGTTTTCCAATTCTGAATTTGTTGTGTTGATCATATGCTTGCGTGATTGACTAGTTAAACGTGTTGAGGCTTAGGAGGCAATTCGCGTTTTAGAACTTGAATTGGGATCATCGATCGACTATTGCACGAGAGTGAATAGGAGATCGATGCAACCTTGTAGGAACCAGATTTAATAGAGTTTGATGATTGGGTTATGAGACCTAGTAAGTAATTAATTCAATCGTTGAATACGTCCTATTGAGCACGACAGTGGATTTAGGAGAATTTGGGGGTCCTGGTTGACATTTTAATTGAACTTAGGGAGGAAAACATCATCACTTGGGTACTATGCATGATTGGGTAGGTGGATTTGAGACCTTAGATATTTTAATTTCAGATTTAGTTAATTATTCTTTATTTGATTCGTTAATTTGAGGTGCGATCCTATTTTCTCTCTCAACCATTTGCTGTTCCTTGACCAACTTATCGAATTTCTCGCGAATTAGTCGAATTGGTAGCCCAATCCTTGTGTTCAACCTCGGTAATTACTTACCGTGTTTATTTTATTACTTGGGACGACCCGGTACACTTGCCGGTGACTCAACAGCTGTGTGTCCTATGTTTGTTTAAGTGGAAACTCTTAATAAGAAATTAAGCATGGTCGTTAGCTTTGCGCTTCGACAAGGAAAGATTATTACGGCAAGGAAAACAAATTGAGAATAAAAGTTTTTCTCATGCATAGCTGGCAGACGTGTCATGTGTTATGATCATTGAGTCCTGGGTGGATCAATGTATTTGTTATGGACTATGTTTCCATTTGATCATTGGATTCTGTGTGAACCAATGAATTTTTACTGGACTGTGTGTCAAATTTTATGTGATAACTATTGTGATTCCGAGTGATGCAATAGGTTATGGACAATAATCTCCATTGTTCGCGCTGACCATTGGGAGCCAATGAGTTACATTTTTGAACAATAACCTTGGTGAAACTGTGTGTGACCAGTGTGTTATATGTTCTCTTGGACATTATTTTATTTAGTTTTTACAATGGGCCATATGCAAAGCTTGATCAGCTCAAAACGAAACAGAAAGTTGTGGGATCTCCGAAGATTAGGTATTAAAATAGAGCCTGAATATTGAAGTGCCGTGTATTTTTATAAAATGACGAGAACTGTCGGGTATGAAACCCTTTGGATTAAATTATTCTACTGTTTTGAATATTTTTTGTATGCTTTGAATAAATGGTATATGCTAATTGTGTGTCGTGCATGGAGTTGTTTTATCAAAACTCATATATTGGTAACTCACCCTTACAAACATATCAGGTTTATTCTAGACTAAGGTAGTACTTTGGTACACTAGTACGGATGAAGCGAAGGAATTCACCGAGTCATTCGAGGACTTAACTTCTAGATGCTTGAAGAAGTATTTGTTAGTGGGAATGTCACGAGGGTATTTCCAATAACTGTCTTGTAAAGTGACCAGCCTAGGAATCTTGGTTGAGTTGTACAAAAAAATATTTAACTGTGAGATTGTAAGTTAATCTTATTATGATTTTCTCTTTTGAAAATGAGATTCTTTGAGAAAACAGTGATTACTAGTATTGACCAGCTATGGGACTTTTGGTGTCTTATAAAGTAGTGGTACTTGGTTAGTCTGGATGTTTGGTTACTGAGAGTCATTCCTTTGAGTTGTGATTCCAGATTACCGCTACGTTATGATTACGTCTTTATTTTCTTATATTATGACTTTGGAGATGACCTATTATGTGAATCTAAATATAAAACTCTTATGATACCTATGTATGTTATATAGTTGTATATTATGTTAATGGTGTTGGATCGTATATGGAGTAAAAGAAAAAGGAAACGAAAAAAATTTTATCACCAATTTTGAAAGGGATAAGTAACTAGAAAATTATATTTTTCGAAAGCAACCAGCAGTACTTTATTGAGTGTATTTCCACAACAAGTTACTTAAATGTGATACCCTGAAAACGGGGTGTCACATTAGTGGTATCAGAGTTGGTCGAGTATTTCGGGAACCTTGGGAAATAGGTATGTTAGATTTTTGTTGTATGATCTCTGGTTGAACCTTATTTGAATTGTTTCTTGGTTGAAACAATACGTGCTGACACACAAGTACGTATGTTTTGGTGAGTTCTGATTCGGTTGAGACCTTGTGAGAACTCATGTTTAGTAAAGGGTACTTATGTTCATGTTGACATATTCTTTCATTCCTTTGCAAATTGATCAGATATTTGAATAAGGTACCTGTCATGGAAAATTTTTGGGAATTTTTTTTTGAGAATGTTCCAAGTTTGTACGGACGGAGGATATTGAGATTCTGATTGATCTAGTTTCTAGATTTAGTCAGATCTCAATCGCTTTGTGTAGGATATCGCATACGAAGTTAGTCGGGTTAGACTTCAAGAAATGGAATTTTCGTCCATTTCTCGATAAGTTAGTCATAATCGTCGTCGATGATGTTCTCGTTTACTCTAAGAGTCACGAGGAGCATGAGAAACCTCTGTGTCAAGTGTTACAGATCACTCTCAAGGAGTTGTTATATATTCAAAGATCAACTTGAGAACAAGTTATCACCAGATTGGAGTAAGGACTTATTAAGGATTTTTTACTGTAAACTCAGCTTATGAGGCAAGATCAACTCTTCGTGTGTCTGAGAGATTGACCAAGTTAGTAGAAATAGTGCCGATTCAGGGTGACCATACTAAGCGAGTCATAAAAGACCTTTGTGCTTATGGGAAAACCAAGACGAATAGATTTGAATCTTCATCCTTAGGTGAGTGTCTCATTGACAAATTGGTTTTCAAATTCCTATGGTTGTATTTGACAATCATAGCGATACGTTTTGCGCAGGCCAAATTCATTTTTCTGACCTTGATTTAAAGTCTATCCTGACTTATCCATTGGTTCTGATAGTCTGGATATTTTCATACTTCTTTGAAAATATGTTATGAGTATTTCTTGAGTCGTGCAACACATATGGTTTCTTGATAATCGAAGTTTCCTGATGGAACTTAGTCGAGTCTCTTTTAATTTTAGTAATTGTGACCCAGTCTGAATTTTGGCTCGACTGTTTCCTTTTAAACCGTCGCTTTGAAATTTTTTGGTACAAATTGGAATCCTCTTGAAGTTAGGAATTGTTCATCTTTTGATTTCCTAAAACGATGGAAGTTCTTGTGAAAGGAGAAACTTTATTAGAGTCATGTTTGTAAACATGTATTAGCTATGCATTTTTACACTCACGAACCTATTGAAGAATCTTTTTACATATTGGACACTTTATCTTTCAGATTGGTCAAATTACTCTTTGTGCTTTCTTGTGAAAGCGAAATCAAGAAATTTCTTGTCTTGAAGGTCTCTTTTCAAATTATTGTGAGTATGTTGACGAAGTCGACACCTTTTTATCTGCTTAGGTCCACTATGTAGTGGAAAAACTAACAGAAGTATGTATCAGAGGACTGATCCAACTTCATAAAGAATCTTCCAACATCGTTCTGAATGAAGCCCGAAAAACTTACTTCAAGTGTCGAGCAAAGTTTACATCGAGCATTAAGAGCCAAGTTGAAGTCAATGTTCCACTTATCATCCTAAGTTAGATGGATAAGTAAGAAAGGAATTGATCCTTAGAAGGTTAGCTGATGGTAAGTGTAATACCAAGCACGACAAGAGGTGAGTGGATTTTTATTGAGGTGTAGATGTGATTAGTAATCTGAGAATTTTTAG
This sequence comes from Sophora flavescens, assembly GCA_030762895.1. Lineage (NCBI taxonomy): Eukaryota > Viridiplantae > Streptophyta > Magnoliopsida > Fabales > Fabaceae > Sophora > Sophora flavescens. Next base: position 228,348,201 of record CM061065.1, read on the forward strand.
AAGTAATTTCGGTAAGTAAGATGATTTCGGTAGATTTTGTTATGATCGAGGTATAGTTTGCTAAAGGAACTCTAGGATAATGATAAAATGATCATCGCTAAGATTTAATTGTATGATTGGAAGAAATTACAGAAAGGTGTCTATGGTAGTTTTATCTAAGTTGATTGTGAGCGGAAAAGAGAAGTTCTTGAGTAAAACTAAGTTGTTGGGAAAGTTTGAAAGCTAAGAGTTAGATAATTCTATTCTATATAATCTCTTTTGGTTTATTGCATTAAGAGATGCAATAAAGTTATTTGGAGGATGAGATGTGTGAGGTGATATCAAATTGGAGTGGTGAATTATAATCAAGAGGACTAAGACTATGATTAAATATCTTGAGTGGGGAGTTGATGCGTGGTGTTGTGAAGACATTATTGATCTTAGTGATAATATTCAGAGTTAGATGATTGGAATAAGGTTTATGGTGGAACCATGTTGAGAAGAGAAGTGATTAAGTTTTGATTTTGTTTTTCGAGTGTGATAGACTATGATGAAATTTTGAGGATAGTAAGGACAAGTAGAGATGACATAAGAATGAATTGTGTTATGGAATATGGAATAAGAGGAATGAAGCGATGTGAAGGGTAATGTAAAAATCTTAAGGATAAGATGAGGTTACAAAATCCTGTTTTGTTTCGAGTCACGAAATTTCTAGGACGATTTTTTTTAGTGGGGTAGTAATGTAACACCCCGATTTTTCGTTGCTTTCAAATATCGGTAATAAATATATAAATACATATATTTTTATGAGACTCAAAATGATTTTGGATAAACCACTGATATTTTCACGTCATGTTTTATATCTTAGGGTTACGATGAAATTTTGGGTTGAAAATTCAAACGGAACCCGGTCTGTGTTTTTATTGACAGTAAAAGTTTACTGCTCAGAAAACCTAATTTTAATTTGTGAACGAGATGAAAAATGTTTTTATCGTATTTACTAGGATACTGGAAGTTTTGAAAAATTGAGCGTAAAATTAAAATATTATATTTGCTGCGGGCGAAAACGTCGAGATATCTCTAGGAAAAACCTGCATCAGATGAATCAGGGAGTCAACAACAGAGCTGAGGTGGCTGATGTGACTGATGTGACATGCATTTTTGACGATCCTATCCGAGTCATAATGGCCATAATGGCGCATTTATGACAATAGGATATTTTGCATGGAAATGACGATTTTACCCCTAGCTTTCCATGAATTTTGCAAGCCATGCCATTGTAAATTTTGACCAAATTACCCCCCAGAACCCATTGCTCCTTCATCATAACACACTTAGGCAATTTCTTCATTTCATTTCATGTCATCTTCTTCCTCCAATGTTCATGTTTCCTTAAGAACTTCATAGGTGTTCATACTTGCCTGATTTTGCACAGAGATTCTGACCGCTTTCTCTTATGAATCTCGAAAAACTTTCTACATGAAAGTTGTTCCTCTTTTCTCTTCTTTCCAACGACATAAAGATCATCAAAAATGGACAAGTATATTGAGGGATATGTCCAAATTACCGAAACTGCTCTAAATCCTCATCATCTTCATCTTTCTCTCTAAACTTCTCAAGAACACTTAGAACATCAAGGTGATTTTTTGAAGAACACCATCCAAATCATCATTTTCTTTGATCATCAAGAGGTAGTCTCTCTTAATCTTGCTATTTTAAGCTTTTCTCTTCACAAGATTCTTGAGTTTATATCTTGGATCATCATGTTCTTCATTTTGTTTCAAATTCATGAAGCTTTCTTCAAAAATTCATAACTAATTCTAGAAAAATCCTTTTGAAATGAAACCAATTGCTATGATCTCATAATCATCTCTATTTTCATAATCTAGAAGCATATGATCATGAGAAATTTCCTTCCCAATTTTCTGAACTGGACCGAAAAAGTGGAGTTCATGGGTTTTGTTTCATTTTCATGTCTTGATTCATGATTCAATCTCTTAGTACCTTGATAGTTCTGGTATGTAAGTAAGTTGAAGATCCAAAATCAAACCCTAACCTATTTGTTTCATAAAGGCCGAAATCCTAGCTATGAATATTGGATGGATTTTTGATTCAAATGTTGTCTTGTAACACTTGAATCCAACTCTAGGTTTTGTATGTTGATTAAATCCAAGAGTTGATAAAACTTTAAAACTTCAAGCCTATGATCTTGAGAAAAACCGAAACCCTAGTTCTTGGAACTAGATGAGTTTCATTCCATGTTCTTAGTTCATGATATAGGTTTTAAGTACTTAATCATGTTTAAGTTACTTATGGATCATAAATCCCTAAGTTAAAAAATTTTCTATTTTCCTAACCTTAAAAGTTTAAAGAGGCCGAAACCTAACTTTCATGATCTAAGTATGTTGTTGTTTGATTTGATTTATTTTGGTTGCAATTCGTTATGAAGGAATCGGTCAAGTGGTTTGATCTAAGCCGAGGAGGAAAAACAGAACAAAATCGGGAGAGTTCTTGAAACTGTTAATTCGAATCTCCAAGAGGTAAGGGGAGTATGCCTGAGGAGTAAGATAATCACATGCCTATTGTTGGAGTCATTTGTTAATTTTCTGTAGAAAATATTTTATGATATTACATTATTTACTATTAACTGCTGGATTGATTAGATACTTACCTGAGTAATTGAGTTTATGTTATATGTGGATTTACATGATTATAATTACTTGGTTATATTATAATTGTGATGCATGTCATGAATTGATTATGTCATGCTATTTTGTGATTGAAACTTTATCTACTGTTGAGTGTTGGATTGAGAAACCTAACATTGGTCAATGTTTAAAATTAATTTGAGGATAAAATCTTAATAAGCTTGGATAATTAATCAGAATGATTAATTTGGGAAATTTTGAGAAAAATGAAAAAAATTATTATTTTAATAATATTTTGTGAAAACTGTGTCAATAAGTGACGATAAAGGCGAAACTGTGAAATTTTTTACAGGCTCTAATTTTTCCAAAATAAACTCAATTTTATTATAAAATGTTATTTAAAGTGATTAAGTTCCTAAAATAATGTTATATAGCAACCAGAACAATTACTTCTAACAGAAAGTTATTTAAGTTATAGAAAGAATTTTATTAAAATTTTTGGAAAAGATTAAATATATAGTTATTTTATTATTTTGAATTTATTTATTGAATACTTTTTAAAATTTGATTTTTATTGAGAATTATTTTCAGAAATGGAATAATCGAAAAATAAAAGAATTTATCAATGATTTTCAGGTTTTATCAACTTTTTAACAGAAAAAGGATTTCTGTAAGAAAATTTTATTTAGTGAAATTATTCTGTTAAACTTGGATAAGTTTTCGGAGCTTTTGTTTTGTTTTTTATTTTTTCACTGAGCGAAATGTTTTACAAGAGGATAAATGAACCTAGGAACCGAGACTTCGGGGTTCTAGTGTTCTGTGGACACGTAGATCAGGGATTTGTGTCATTGGACTGAGTGTCCTGCAATGATTTTGTGGACTGTGTGTCCTAAGTTGATGTGGAAAATGTGAGTTTCATATCCGCGAGCCTGAGACTGGTGCATCGGTTTAGGGCTTTGCGATTGAGCACTCGGATTGTGTGTCCTGTCTTTAGTTTTAAAGCATTTGGGATGTGTGTCCTATGTTTGTTTAAGTGGAAAGTCTTAATAAGAAATTAAGCATGGTCGTTAGCTTTGCGCTCTGATAAGGAAAGATTATTACGACAAAGAAAACAAATCGAGAATAAAAGTTTTTCTCATGCATAGCCGGCAGATGTGTCATGTGTTATGATCATTGAGTCCTGAGTGGATCAATGTATTTGTTATGGACTATGTTTCCATTTGATCATTGAACTCTGTGCGAGCCAATGTATTTTTACTAGACTGTGTGTCAAATTTTATGCGATAACTATTGTGATTCGGAGTGATGCAATAGGTTATGGACAATAATCTCCATTGTTCGCAGTGACCATTGGGAGCCAATGAGTTACATTTTTGAACAATAACCTTGGTGAAACTATGTGTGGCCAGTGTGTTATGTGTTCTCTTGGACATTGTTTTATTTCGTTTTTACAATGGACCATGTGCAGAGCTTGATCAGCTCAAAACGAAGCACAAAGTTATGGGATCTCCGGAGATTGGGTATTAAAATAGAGCCTGAATATTGAAGTGTGCATTTTTATAAAATGACGAGGACTGTCGAGTATGAAACCCTTTGGATTAAATTATTCTATTGTTTTGAATATTTTTTGTATGCTGTGAATAAATGGTATATGCTAATTGTGTGTCGTGCATGGGGTTGTTTTATCAAAACTCATATATTGGTAACTCACCCTTACAAACATATCAGGTTTATTCTAGACTAAGGTAGTACTTTGGTACACTAGTACGGATGAAGCGAAGGAATTCACTGAGTCATTCAAGGACTTAACTTCTAGATGCTTGAAGAAGTATTCGTTAGTGAGAATGTCACGAGGGTATTTCCAATAACTGTCTTGTAGAGTGACCAGCCTATGAATTTTGGTTGAGTTGTACAAAAAAGTATTTAACTGTGAGATTGTAAGTTAATCTTATTATGATTTTCTCTTTTGAAAATGAGATTCTTTGAGAAAACAATGATTACTAGTATTAACCAGCTATGGGACTTTTGGTGTCTTATAAAGTAGTGGTACTTGGTTAGTCTGGATGTTTGGTTACTGAGAGTCATTCCTTTGAGTTGTGATTCCATATTACCGCTATGTTATGATTACGTCTTTATTTTCTTATGTTATGACTTTGGAGATGACCTATTATGTGAATGTCTAAATATAAAACTCTTATGATACCTATGTATGTTATATAGTTGTATATTATGTTAATGGTGATGGATTGTATGTAGAGTAAAAGAAAAAGGAAACGAAAAAAAATTTCATCACCAATTTTGAAAGGAATAAGTAACTGGAAAATTATATTTTTCGAAAGCAACCAGCAGTATTTTATTGACTGTATTTCCGCAACAAGTTACTTAAATGTGATACCTTGAAAATGGGGTGTCGCAATAAGATATTGTACTTTTAATCTTTTAATCTTTTGAAAAACATACTTTTGATCTTTTAAAAATATGGCCCTTATGATGTACTTCTATTTATTTGATCTCAAGGTAATCTTTTAGGACTGCTAAACACTGATCCAAAACGTATAAATCATAAAACTTAATATAAATTAAGAAAGTCAAAATAAGGCACTCTAAACTACTATATAGGCGAAATGATAAAAAAAAAGTTTAATGATTCAAAAAATAAAGTTTTGCATATTGTAGAATATAAAATGTGGTGGGGATATACATATTAAGTAAGTGTATACGCTGATCATTCTATTTATGGGATCATGACTGCAAATTGGTATAAAAATATTAACAAATTCATGAATGAAATGCCAGACATCAAGCATCAAATACACGAAATAAGGCTTCCAATAAAAATAGGATCTTCACCAGGTTTGTCGGATCATCTTTAGTGTGTTGTTAGGGTGTCACTGATATGTAAATCTAATTTTTTAATTGATACATGTTTCACTGATGATTTTTTTATGAGAAGACACATTTGGTAATAATTAAATTTGAATGATGATTAATGTTATAGATTTTTAAATTCAATCATATTTTAATATCATAATTGATGATTGATGCTTGCTAAATCAATCTTTAGTTAAAACAAATCCTTATAATCCAAAATAAGCAATAAAGAATAATATTATATCACCATAACATCATGGACAATAAAGGAAAAAACAGCATATGTGAACTATATGTATATGTATGTATGTATGTATATATATATATATATATATATATATATATATATATATATATATATATCCCTCTCTAGCATTTTGACAACACATTATTTCATTGTTCATTTTCTTTCTTGGTTTGACATGTTTATCACAACATGTTTTGCTTGGTTGTTTCGTGTGACAAAAATGATGGTCACATTTGTTTGGGGACCAACTCTTGGGACCCTAACATGTGATATTCGTGACTTGAAGAATTGCAAGAAGGTGAGCCTGATATTCTATTCTATATCATACAATGAATTTATATTGACTTTTATGTTAATACTACGTGTAACATCCTAAAAATTCAAATATAATTATTTTAATAAAAAAAGGGTAGTATAAGAGTTTATTATAATTGTTTTCTTTATAATAAAAATCCAGTGGGTTCCACTGTGACACCCTAACTAGGGTCATCACATGGTTACCCGTTTGCGGAAATAAAACTTAATTTGCTGGTTGCTTTCGGAAAATAATGTTTTCTCAATGTTCATCCTTTCAAAATATGGTGATAAATTTTTATTTTCTTTTTAACCTTATAATAACAACAACGTAATCAAATCACACTTAAATACATAATGTATATAAGTCATACAACTATACTGCCTCATATGTCTTCACACCTAGATCATTATCAATTTTATTCTCCTAAACACAATATATCAAAATAGTACCTAAGCTGGTCGTAACTAACAGACATTACCGCTAACCTGGAGCAAGACAAAGATGCCTCGAACTATACAGCCTTCTCCTTTTTGTAGAGATCTCATCCCTTGTGCGACTCTGATATGTTTGTAAGGGTGAGACGCCAATATATGGATTTAACAAAATAACTAAATGCTAGCACAAAAGAAGACACATGCACATATACATAAACATCTCAATTATAGCATACAGTTTATCAGTGGGTTTCACACCCCAAACATCAACATTGGAAAACTATGCATGAAAACTTCTATACATCATCTAAACATTCACACCTAATCTCATGAGATATCCCAACAAGTAATGAGTTGATCAGACTCCCAAGCACGCAGCCAGAACACCAGGCACGCAGCTAGAACAGAACACCAGGCACGCGCGGCGGAAGCGAGAATACCAGGCACGCAGCCAGAACACAGGCACGTCTGCCAATGCATGCAAAACACTTTTGTTTCATTCTTTTCTTTGTGTTCAATCTTTCTTTGCCAAAGCTCAAAATGGCTTACGACCCACATAGTTTTAAAACACCCTTAAAACTTTTATTACAACACAGGTCCTCACAGTCCGAGTGCTCAATCACGACACCTCTCGACCGATGCACCAGTCTTAGGTTCGTGGTACTACAAAACTTCTTCAATGTTTCAATACGGTATACCTCACGTATACGGTATAGGCCCTCAAGTCCAAATGACCTCGAGTCCATCACAACACAGAACCTTAGTACCCCGACGTCTCGGTTACTAAGTCCAACTGTACTTTCAACACGGTTGAATCAACTTTTGGCTTTAAGAAATTCTTTTTCCAAGGTAGAAATTCATTATAAAATCCTTAAATTATAAATCTTAGTTTTTCACAAACCAATGAGTCACTTGAGGTTTATTCTCCTCAAAATATACATTGCCGTTTCAAAAATACTTGCTGTCTACACTTTTCCAAATTTGCCGTCAAATATTATTTTTAAGGCTTTTTAAGCCAAAACTTAACTTTTTCCACTTAATTAATTTGCTAAAATCATGATTAACTTATTTTCACTAATTAATTTCATAAAAGAATATTTTGTAATATTCCGGAATTTCTTACATAAAAATTAGCAGTGCAAAAATATTTTCACAGTTTCGCTCTCATTGTGACTCATAAATTACTTTTACACTAACAAATCATTAAAAATAATAATATTTCTCAAAACTCATTATTTTTCCAAAATAATATTTTCCACTATTATTATATTCCAACATTTCCCATAAAACGTTGAATATAATTTTCACAGCTTATTAAAGTTTTTATCTGATTAATCGGTTGTGCACTGACCACTGTCAGGCTTCTCAAACAACACTCACAAACAACATTCCAAAACAATTATCATAATTATATCACCAGGCAGATCATGCATCATAGCACTATAATATACAACTGCAGATAATTAAATAAATTAAAAACAGATCAATCACCGATACACAGATAAACCACACCACGTAAACAACAAAACCAATAACCACAACCACATATAAATCATATAAACCACACCACAAGCAAATAGTTATTGAGAAAAATCCCTCAGGTAAGCTCCCCTTACCTCTCGAAGAACTTAGCTTCCGATTTAAAACTTTGTCGTGAATCTGGGAACCGTCAACGCACGTACACGATAATCTAGTTTATCCTTCATTAAACATAACACTCAATCAACAAACAAACAAATAAATCAAGCCTAAAATCCTACATGTTGGTTTCGACCAAGGGCTGACTTTGGGGTTAGAAATCTCTAAAATTTCTAAACTCTTGGATTAATGATTCCTAGTTACTTAAAACCCTAAATCAATGATTATTGTACAAAGATTGAAATCAAATCTTCCAATCCTCAAACAATTAAATTTCAGCCATGAGAACTAAATTAGCTTAGAGACCTTGATTCATTTCAAACAACATAGATCCAATACCTACATAACTTATAAGATTGGATCATGTAAAGAAAATGAACAAAATCCTTCCCCCACCAAGACATAGGTTCGACCTCTTTAGGTTAACTAGGCACGAAAATTTATTTTTATGCACACTCTTGTATCTTGAATATATATAGGATAATAGGATCATAGAAATTGGTTTCACATTTTTAGGATTTTTCTATGATTTACTATGATTTTTCAAAGTTCTAGATCTAGAAACTTAAAAGTGATGAACATAGATGAAATAGACTTTGAATCATGAAAATTATTGAAGAACATAGACATGATTAGGGAAGGAGAATAGGATTCACCTCTTGAAGATCAAAAAGAAGTGAAGATCCAAGGACTTGCTTCACAAAATCAAGCTATGTAACTTAGGAGTTTTAATGGAAAATGGCAAAGTTGATGAAGAAGATGAAGTGCTCCTTAAATAGGTGTGAAGTTGGGCCTCTTGGCAGCCTTGAGGACGTGGGTTTCAAGGGCAAAAGGGTCAATATGCCAAAAATCCAAGGACAAAGGTGTAATCTTGCTTTAGGTTAATTTGTAATTAAAATCAACCATAAGGGCATAATGGTCATTTCCCCTAAAAAGTAATCATGACCATGAGGAGTCATCCCATGACTCACCCCTTGTGACTCATCATGATTTGACATCCTATTTATCCGTTAGCGGGTCCCGAAAATCCCGTTTTTAGCTCCGTCGTTTACCCGATTTCGTATAACGCCCGCATAATATATTTTAATTCACTTTTTAAGTGAAAAATTTTTAAAATAGCCAAAGAAGTTGGAAACTTCATAAAAATCTTAATTGTTTCTTTCACGAGTCAAAATTAGGTCATTTGAGCAGTAAAATCTTACTGTCAATAAATCGCAGATCGGGTTTCGTCTGAATTTTTGACCCAAAATTTCACCGTATACTTATAAAAATAAGTATGATATGAATATGACTTTGGTTTTCCAAAAATCATTTTCTAAGTTTCAGATAAAAATATAAACATTTATTTATATTTATACCGATCTTAGAAAGCGGAAAAATCGGGGTGTTACATCCACAATAATGTAAAATTGATTTAAAAAATAAATAAAATAAAAATAAGGATAAGAACCTACCCTGGACTAAATTATTGAGGCAATAATGATAGGAAACATAAGCATATCAAGGCCAATGCTGTGTTAACCATTATAAATAGATAGTTTGAGTGTTTTAAGCCCAATTTCGTATAATATGACTAGATATCTAACTTCAGACGGATATTTCATAACCAAAGAGAACTTTTTTGAATTCGAGATCTGCATAAGAAATATATCCCTTTCTCTTAACTTTCCATAGACACCAAATTCGTCCAAATTGGATTCTTGTATCTCAAGTTATGACCAAATTCGTACACACTATTCATGTTCCAGCGCCATAACCATTTTTTTAAATTCTATCTGTGTTTTGACTATCTAAACGTCGGTTTCAGATTTTTCGGTCTTCATAAAAGTTGTAGACAATTCTTTTATCTTTCCAACGATATGAAATTTATAATTTTTGAATGTCTATAACTCAAGATATGTGTGAAATACAGCATCATATGCAGAGTAAGCGGGCTTAGCGCGTTTTTACACGTTTTGGGCTATTGGGGGCTCTATAAATAGAATCTTAACACTCTTAGGGTGTGTTTTTGAACCCTAATTACACCTAGAAACTCAAACGGCTAAGAAGAGAAGAAATTCAAGGATTAAAAAGAGATAGTTGTGGAAGAGGGAGTCTAGGAAGAGGAAGATGATGATAACTCTTGGCAAACGTTAGGATTCGCAGTAGGAAACGCTTAGAGCTATTTGGAGGTCTTCAAGAGGTGAGTAACAATACTTTTTACGAACCCTTCCATGGTATATATGATTGTTTGTGTTGACAATGATTTACCATATGAAATTGGGAGTTTTAATTGATTTGATGCATATTGCCAGTAACCTAATTTCTAAAATTGGGGGTTTTTGTTAAAAGGGGAATACGTTGATTAATTGATGTTGTAAGATGCTTATTCATGTGTGATATATTGTGATATTCATGATTGCTTGTTGTTGGGGGAAATTTATTTGTTTAATTCGTGGAAGATAGTTTGTTACATGTATGAGACATGACATATTTGAGTTATAGTATCTTGGATGATGTTTGCCGTAATTCCACCTATGACAGGGGTATCGAAAAGTAATACCACCGTAATGTGAAATAGACAACTATAAACACGAGAAGGGGGGGTTGAATTGTGTTTATCAGAATTTAAGCAAAGCTGAAATCTTTTCGCAAACAGAAAGCTAACTTTGGACGAGTGGAAGAATACAGGATGGACGAGTGACTATTGCACACACACCACTTGACAGATGCAAGAAAAACTAAAGCAATTAAAGAGTTTAAGGGAAGAGAGATTGACACGGTGATTTATCCTGGTTCACTCTTCAAATCAAAGAGCTACGTCCAGTCCTTGGCAAAGACCAAGATTTATCCACTATAACCGAAAAGGTTCTGAGACTCAAGTATTATTTGCACACCTAGCCTCTTCAGGCTCAATACAAGTATTGTTTTCACACCTAGCCTCTTTCAAGATGTTTTCTCACCTGCCTCTCAGGTTTGTTTTGAGAGATTTGGTTTGTAATAAATACAATTTCTCACAGGCAGATCTTTCACTAACACTCAGAGAGTGGTTTAAATGTAAGGCTCAGGAAAGTCTGCGTAATAACTTCAAAATGATTGAAGAATAAAGAATAAAAGAATGAAGAAATAAATGCTCAGAGTAATGGCGTTTTAATGCAATGTGTATTCTGTTTCTTCATCTTCAATGACTTCTGTATTTATGGCCTTCAAGCATTTATGATCCGTTAGAGACATCCTCTCAGATGTTGGCTTCAAGCAGAACTTCATTAATTGCAATAGAGTCGTTCTGAGTAGTCATTAATGCAATAGAGTCGTTCTGGGCAGCCATTAATGCAATAGAGTCGTTGGTTGTATTCTAACATGAAGGATCATGGCTTTATTCATCGTGCTACAACCATATCAAAGTTGAGCAGAGAGCTTTTTGTACTTTGCTGAGTACACTTCCCTTTTTGTGTAAGGACCAGAGGTACTAGGGAATAAAGCACGTTGGAAGCATTCTTTAACTGGTCTTTGGTTCTGATTATCCAAGGTTGCTTGAGAGAGTAGCTTCTGACTTTTCTTGATAATCGTGAAACCGAGTAGTAGAGAAGGCTTCAAGTCTCTTTCTGGTTCTTGAACCAAGATTCTGATAATCCTTAAAGAATTCGCGATCATAAGATAAATGCTTCCATCTTGAAAATAATCACGTCTATCTAGTCATTTGAGTTTTCATTCGGGCTAGTAGACGAGCTCCATATTAAGGACTCAGCAAGTCCAAAGACTAGTGGACGAGCGCTTCTGTCACCTTTTGTGGACGAGCACTTCTGTTAATTTTAGTGGACGAGAGCTTCTGTCACCTTTAGTGGACGAGAGCTTTTGTCACCTTTAGTGGACGAGAGTCTCAGTTATTTTACTGGACGAGAGTCTCAAGCATTCTATTTGGACGAGAGTCTCAGTCACTTTACTGGATGAGAGTCTCTTGTTCTTCAGTGGACGGATACATTCTGACCTTAATGGACGAGCTCCATCTGCTTCCTTAACAGACGAGCTTCATATGCCACGTTATTGGACGGACCATTTTGATACCTCACTGGACGGTCTTTTCTGATATTTTGATGGACACGCTACAAGTGTCACGTCATTGGACGGATAATTTTGATACCTCACTGGACGGGTTTTTCTGATACTTTGAGTAGACGCGGCCTTCTGTTGTTTTTAGTAGACGCGGCCTTCTGATATTTTTTCGATGGACGCGGCCTTCTGATATTTTTATTGGACGCGGGTTTCTTTCTCTTGTGTTTTGGACGTGCGCTACAAACGCTACAGCGTTGGACGTCTGCTTGTTACACTTTGTTAGACGTCTGCTTCTTTCACTTTGTTGGACGTCTGATTGTTACACTTTGTTGGACGTCTGCTTGTTTCACTTTGTTGGACGTCAGATTGTTACACTTTGTTGGACGTCTGCTTGTTTCACTTTGTTGGATGTCTGATTCTATTTTTTTTATTAATCTGCACACTTAATAGATAGGTTAGCAACCAATATGAAGGTTAATTAAATCATTAACCAATGTTTATTTTTCATCAAAACTTAGGGAAATGCATATCAAACATTTTAGAGACTTAACAATCTCCCCCTTTTTGACGATGACAAACATTGAGATGATTTAATGAACCTCAGAAAATATCAACAAAGAAAATAGCATATATAGACAGGTTGAAATTTTCTTAGACGGGTTGAAATTTTCTTAAGTGAACAGGTCATATCATATTCATTCTATTTCTCCTATTCTCCCATAATCTCCCTTTCTCCCATAATCTCCCTTTCTCCCTATTCATTTCTCCCTTTCGTTGAAATTTTCTTAAGTGAACAGGTCATATTCTTAAGTGAACAGGTCATATCATATTCATTCTCCCATTCTATTTCTCCCACCATTCTCCCTATTCATTTCTCCTTTTCTCCCCCTTTTGTCAACATCAAAAAGGGTTATCAAGTTTTATTTATGTGATATGTTAAGGGCAAGATAACATTTTAAGAAAATCATAGTAATGCAGCTAGCATATTAGACATACTCCACTTGTACTATTGTATCATTACTCCCCCCGAACTAATGCTTAGTTGAGAGAACATGTATATAGGAGTAATGACAGATTTATCACAAACAACTTAACATTTAGACATGTCATTCAACAATGCAATGCATATTTAGATTATCTCTAATAAATAAAAACCTTTCTTCTGCCAGGGGTTTAGTGAAAATATCAGCCTATTGATTTTCAGTTTTAACAAACTTAATATCAAAGATGCCTTTCTGAACATAATCCCTAATGAAATGATGTTTGATTTCAATATGTTTAGCCTTGGAATGCTGAATTGGATTTTTAGTTAAGCATATAGCACTTGAATTATCACACCATACAGATATGTTATGTTCATAAATAGAGTAATCCTCAAGTTGATGTTTTACCCATAAAAGTTGAGAGCAGCAACTAGCAGCAGAGATGTATTCTGCTTCAGCAGTAGACAAGGCAATGGTTGTCTGCCTCTTGCTTAACCATGAGACTAAACTTGCTCCAATGAAGTGACAACCTCCACTGGTGCTTTTTCTTTCTATTTTGTCTCCAGCAAAATCAGCATCACAATATCCCACTAATCTGTATTCTTTTGATCTTAAATACAACAAACCAAGATTAGTAGTTCCAAGCAAATATCTAAATATTCTTTTTACAGACTTAAGATGAGATTCTCTAGGATCAGAATGGAATCTAGCACACATACAGACACTAAGTTGAATGTCAGGTCTGCTTGAAGTTAGGTACAGTAGAGAGCCAATCATACCTCTGTAGACAGTTTGATCTACCTTATTACCTTCATCATCTTTGCTTAGTTTTGCATTGGGTTGCATAGGGGTTTTCATGAGCTTTGCATTTTCCATTTTGTATTTCTTGAGTATCTCCTTGGTATATTTTTGTTGATGAATGTAAATTCCATCACTTGTCTGCTTGATTTGTAATCCAAGGAAGAACTTCAATTCTCCCATCATGCTCATCTCAAATTCAGCTTGCATTAGATTTGAAAATTCCTTGCATAGATTTTCATTAGTTGCTCCAAAAATAATATCATCAACATATATTTGAACTATAATAAAGTTCTCTTTAGATCATTTTTTGAACAGAGTAGTGTCTACTTGTCGTCTAGTAAAACTATTATGCATGAGAAAAGAACTGAGTCTATCATACCATGCTCTAGGTGCTTGTTTCAAACCATATAATGCCTTTTTAAGTTTGAAAAAGTGATCTGGTTTATCAGTATCCTCAAAACCAGGGGGTTGTTTAACATACACTTCTTCTTCAATTATACCATTTAGAAAAGCACTTTTTACATCCATTTGAAATGGGGTAATTTGGTGTTGTGCAGCATATGACATTAAAATGCGTATGGCTTCTATTCTAGCTACAGGTGCAAAGGTTTCAGTATAATCAATACCTTCTTGTTGGTTATAGCCTCGAGCTACTAACCTTGCTTTATTTCTGACAACTTTACCATCTTCATCTAATTTGTTTCTGAAGACCCATCTTGTTCCAATAACTGACTTGTTTTTAGGCTTAGAGACAAGAGTCCAGATATCATTTCTGGTGAACTGGTTAAGTTCTTCTTGCATAGCAAGAATCCAGCTTTCATCCTCAAGAGCTTCTTCAATGCGTTTAGGCTCCAAATCTGAAATAAAGGCCACATTGCTTGATTCTCTTAATGTGGATCTGGTTCTTACTCCTTCAGAAGGATTTCCAATAATGAGATATTTACGATGATGAGTGTTGAACTTCCAATCCCTTTTGAGATCATCATGAAGATCTTGACTTGTCTGCTGATTGGTCTGTTCCACTTGTCTTTCAGCCTCAGGCACATGTTCTGTTTTGGTTAGATCGGGTTGTTGACTTTCTGGCTTGTTTATATCAAGACTCGCAAGATCATCTTCTAGATCTGATAGTTCTTTATCAGTCTTTAAACCATCATTGAATTTAACATGAACAGATTCTTCAATAATACAAGTTCTTGAATTGTAAACTCTGAAAGCCTTGGACTTTTCAGAATAACCTACGAAAATACCTTTATCTACCTTAGAATCAAATTTTCCAAGATTATCTTTGGTATTCAGAATAAAACATTCACATCCAAAAGCATGAAAATAAGATATGTTGGGGCTTTTTCCTTTCCACAATTCATAAGGAGTCCTTTTTAGAAAAGGCCTAATAAGTATTCTGTTTTGAACATAGCAAGCAGTGTTTACAGCTTCTCCCCAGAAGTACTTAGGGAGATTATTTTCATTGAGCATAGATCTAGCCATCTCTTGCAGAGATATGTTCTTTCTCTCAACCACACCATTTTGCTGTGGAGTTCTAGGTGCAGAGAAATTGTGAGAGATTCCATTCTCCTCACAGAACTGTCTAAACTGCTCATTTTCAAACTCTCCCCCATGATCACTTCTAAGGGTAGAAATACAGAAACCCTTCTCATTTTGTACTCTTTTGCAGAATACTGAAAAATCCTTAAAAGACTCATCCTTGTGTGTTGGGAAGAGTACCCATGTGTGTCTAGAATAGTCATCAACTATGACAAATCCATATTTTCTTCCAGCCAGGCTGGCAACACTAACTGGTCCAAACAGATCCATGTGCAACAACTGAAGAGGTCTAGAGGTTGATACTTGGTTTTTAGATTTGAAACTTGATTTTATCTGTTTACCTCTCTGACATGCATCACACAAGACATCTTTCTTAAAGCTAATATCAGGCAATCCTCTCACGAGATTATTCCTTTTCAATTCAGAAATTAGTTTCATACTAGCATGTCCTAGTTTCTTATGCCATAACCATCTCTCATCCTCTTTAGACATCGACGAGTTACACTTTGATCCGAGAGATCAGACAGTTCAATCTTATAAAGATTTTGTTGCCTTTTAGCTGAAAAGAAGGTTTTGCCACTGCAGTCTTTAACTATGCATACATCCTTGGTATAGGAAACATCAAAACCACTATCACATAATTGACTTATGCTAAGCAGGTTGTGTCTTAATCCTTTAACCATAAGAACATTAGATAAAGAGGGAAGAGGGGGTTTACCACCAATAGTACCAATACCTATAACTTTCCCTTTCTGATTTCCTCTGAAGGCAACGTGTCCTCCTTTCTTAAGTTGAAGGTCTAGGAACATAGACCTTTCTCCTGTCATATGACGCGAGCAGCCACTATCCAGGTACCAGTAGTGGTGTTTTCTTTGTCCTGTTGAGGACATCTGCAACAAAAATTATTTGATCTTTAGGTACCCATATTTTTCTGGGTCCTTTTCTGTTAGTTCTAGGAGTCTGTAAAGACTTCCTTCTCTTCTTATGGATACACTTAGACATAACATGCCCAGTTTTTCCACAGAGGTTACAAATAGGTGTTGATTTAGTTACAGTTGACTTATCTGATATTGTAGGAACTTTAGTTGATACTTTATGATGTGTTTGATGGACATATCCAATACCTTCTTTGTTAAGAGAGTGCTTATGAATGCCAAGTAGCTTAGTCAGATTGTCTCTACCATTAACAAATTTGGCAAGATCAGAAGTGAGCTCTTCCACTTTCTGTTGAAGTTTTTCAACTTCTTCAGATGGTGATGTTTCACTTGAGATCTTAGCTTCATTAGACTTTTCAGTCTTCAGCTCACTGTTCTCTTTAGCCAGCTTCTCGCACTCTTGAGATTTCTGTTTATGCTCACTGGTGAGCTTTACATACTCTCTCTTGAGGGATTTGAAGGCCTTAGATAAGCAGTTGGATTCCTCCAACAACTCCTCATAAGCATCAAGTAATTCCTCATAGTCAGGATGTACCTCATCATCAGAGTCTGATTCAGTGTTGGCCATCAAACAGAGATTGGCTTCTTCCTCAGTTTCTTCATCAGAAGATGTTGACTCCAAATCCTCCCAAGTAGCCATCATTCCTTTCTTCTTCTTCTTGAAGAATTTCTTAACAGGGGCCTTCTTGAGTTGAGGACATTCAGCCTTGAAGTGACCAGGCTTTTTGCACTCATAGCAAACAATTGGACTTTTGTCCGTTGAGGTGGATTCTTTGAAGTTCTTGTCCTTGTTGGACCTTCTGAATGGCCTATCCCTCCTGAATTTCTTTTTCTCTAGGAGAAGCTTTATCTTCCTGGTCAGGAGAGACAACTCTTCATCACTCTCATAATCCTCGAGTTTTGATAGGTCAGCATCACTGGATGACTCATCTGCCTTCAGAGCCTTGGAACCTTTTGCTGACTTTTGATCAGCTTTCAGAGCAAATGACTTGCCCTTCTTTGGTGCAGCTTCATCTCCAAGTTGTTGCTCATGCACGGTGAGTGTTCCAAGAAGTTCATCCATAGTCAAGGTAGTGAGATCCTTGGCTTGGGAGATAGCAGTGACCAAAGGTCTCCACTATTTAGGTAGACTTCTCAGAATCTTACCAACCTTCTCAGCATTGGTATAGACTTTGCCAAGAGATTTTAAACTGTTGATGATAGTTTGAAATCTTCCTATCATCTGAGCAACAGATTCTCCTTCCTCCATGATGAATAGCTCATACTTTCTAACAAGTATGGCAATCTTTGACTCTTTGACCTTTGCTGTTCCTTCATGTGTGACAGCTAAGGTGTCCCATATTTCTTTTGCAGAGTCACGGGCACATACCTTCTCAAACTCCTCCGGACTGAGAGCACAAATGATGTTGTATCTGGCTTTGTGGTTCAGCTCCCATTTTTATTTTTCTGCAGCAGTCCACTGAGCTTTTGGTTTGTCAGTGTTATATCATTCTTTGGAACGAATGGACCATCCGTGATGACATCCCAAAGATTAGAGTGTGTGGATAGAATAAACCACTGAAATCTATCTTTCCAGTAGTTGTAATTTTCTCCATTGAAGTAAGGAGGCCTGGTTAGGGAGGCTCCTTCAGTCTGATGACTTCCACTTGTACTAGCTCCAGCCGTCATGTCTGTTCTACAGGACCTTTTACCTCTACACTGTTAGATGCTCAACTCAGAGGCTGAGCTCTGATTCTAACTGAAATAGACAACTATAAACACGAGAAGGGGGGGTTGAATTGTGTTTATCAGAATTGAAGCAAAGCTGAAATCTTTTCGCAAACAGAAATCTAACTTTGGACGAGTGGAAGAATACAGGATGGACGGGTGACTATTGCACACACACCACTTGACATATGCAAGAAAAACTAAAGCAATTAAAGAGTTTAAGGGAAGAGAGATTGACATGGTGATTTATCCTAGTTCACTCTTCAAATCAAAGAGCTACGTCCTGTCCTTGGCAGCACCAAGATTTATCCACTATAACTGATAAGGTTACATACTCAAGTATTATTTACACACCTAGCCTCTTCAGGCTCAAGACAAGTATTATTTGCACACCTAGCCTCTTCAGGCTCAATACAAGTATTATTTTCACACCTAGCCTCTTCAGGCTCACTCTGGTTTGTTTGAGAGATTCGGTTTGTAATAAATACAATTTCTCACAGGCAGATCTTTCACTAACACTCAAAGAGTGGTTTAAATGTAAGGCTCTGGAAAGTCTGCGTAATAACTTCAAAATGATTGAAGAATAAAGAATAAAAGAATGAAGAAATAAATGCTCAGAGTAATGGCGTTTTAATGCAATGTGTATTCTGTTTCTTCATCTTCAATGACTTCTGTATTTATGGCCTTCAAGCATTTAGGATCCGTTAGAGACATCCTATCAGATGTTGGCTTCAAGCAGAACTTCATTAATTGCAATAGAGTCGTTCTGAGTAGTCATTAATGCAATAGAGTCGTTCTGGGCAGCCATTAATTCAATAGAGTCGTTGGTTGTATTCTAACATGAAGGATCATGGCTTTATTCATCGTGCTACAGCCATATCAAAGTTGAGCAGAGAGCTTTTTGTACTTTGCTGAGTACACTTCACTTTTTGTGTAAGGACCAGAGGTACTAGGGAATAAAGCACGTTGGAAGCATTCTTTAACTGGTCTTTGGTTCTGATTATCCAAGGTTGCTTGAGAGAGTAACTTCTGACTTTTCTTGATAATCGTGAAACTAAGTAGGAGAGAAGGCTTCAAGTCTCTTTCTGGTTCTTGAACCAAGATTCTGATAATCCTTAAAGAATTCACAATCATAAGATAAGTGCTTCCATCTTGAAAATAATCATGTCTATCTAGTCATTTGAGTTTTCATTCGGGCTAGTAGACGAGCTCCATATTAAGGACTCAGCAAGTCCAAAGACTAGTGGACGAGCGCTTCTGTCACCTTTAGTGGACGAGCACTTCTGTTACTTTTAGTGGACGAGAGCTTCTGTCACCTTTAGTGGACGAGAGCTTTTGTCACCTTTAGTGGACGAGAGTCTCAGTTATTTTACTGGACGGGAGTCTCAGTTACTCTGCTGGACGAGAGTCTCAGTCACTCTACTGGACGAGAGTCTCTTGTTCTTCAGTGGACGGATACATTCTGACCTTAATGGACGAGCTCCATCTGCTTCCTTAATGGACGAGCTTCATATGCCATGTTATTGGACGGACCATTTTGATACCTCACTGGACGGTCTTTTCTGATATTTTGATGGACACGCTACAAGTGTCACGTCATTGGACGGATAATTTTGATACCTCACTGGACGGGTTTTTTTGATACTTTGAGTAGACGCGGCCTTCTGTTGTTTTTAGTAGACGCGACCTTCTGATGCTTTCTGGTGGACGCGGCCTTCTGATATTTTTATTGGACACGGGTTTCTTTCTCTTGTGTTTTGGACGTGCGCTACAAACACTACAGTGTTGGACGTCTGCTTGTTACACTTGGTTGGACGTCTGCTTCTTTCACTTTGTTGGACGTCTGATTGTTACACTTTGTTGGACGTCTGCTTGTTTCACTTTGTTGGACGTCTGATTCTATTGTTTTTTTATCAATCTGCACACTTAATAGATAGGTTAGCAACCAATATGAAGGTTAATTAAATCATTAACCAATGTTTATTTTTCATCAAAACTTAGGGAAATGCATATCAAACATTTTAGAGACTTAACATAATGGGGTATCGAAAGTAACATCCCCATATAATTGGGATGTCGAAAATGAGTAATACTACCTAAAAAGGAGTATCGAAAGTAACACCGCCACAGGTTGGGGTGTTGAAAAAAGAGAAATACCACCATGTTCACATGGGAGGTATCGAAATGGAAATGTCCCCGACAGGAGGGTGATATCGAAACACTCCTCGTGAGTAGGGGTGGGCAATGGGACGCCATTGTCGTGTGATGTGTGAATTTATGGCGTGCCGGGAAGAGGCCAATTTAATTAGGAGGTCTTCGGGCCGCTTGGATTAATCTAGAATTTATTTGTTATATGGAATGTGATGTATTGAGATGAGTTATTTTTACGTTATATGCTAGTGAGTTGATGAGATTATTATTGATATTTAAAGTATTTTCTTTTATATATATTATTTTGAAAAATTAGCGGGTGCCATGGATAGTTTTTCCGTTTACCGCGCCGGCTGAGAACAATACTATTTTCGAAAATATTTTATAAAACTGTATTGTTGATCACTGGGATTTTATATCTCATTATAAGTATTGTTTTCAGAGACCGATGACATCACTGTTGAGGGCCCAGAGACCTGAGGAGTCGTCTTCTTATTACCTAGTATGGTTGAGGATGCTGACGACGTTTTTTTTTCCGGTTTACGTATTATTTTTCCCGGATTGTAATTAGACGCCCGGTTTTGAGGCTTTTGATTTTTATTTATATTTATATTCACTACATGGATATTTTATTACTATATTATTTAATATGAGGTATTTTCAGACTTTAAATATTTTTTTTTTTATTTTTCTTCATGTGATGTATGTTTTAATTAAATGTTTTAAAGGATTTCTATTGATTTTATCTTGGGATTACTAATGTAACAAAGGGCGTTACACTACGTATTTACAGGGATCCAACTTTATCATAATGGGTAAAGTGGGACTTATTGCTAATGCTGATTGTTTTTGGTATCACTCTTGCGTGTGCTACCACAAAATGATGCCGGACTCGAATATATACTTTTGTCCAAAGTGTTACAAACATTCGGCTAATGCCATTCCCAGGTGCTATTATTGTCTGATGTTTTTTCCTTGCATTTATATTTGATGGTTTGTTTAGAATTTGACAATGTTTAATTTTGTTGATACATATTTTCGAAGATACTATATCAAGGTCCGATTGATAGATCGAACGGATACTGGAAATTTTGTTATATTCATTCATCAAGCAACCAACCTTTTCAAAAAAAAAGTTGTTTGGAGATGATTGAGGATAACGATATGACATGTGCAATCCCTATGGAGTTTTCAGAATTGATAGGCCAAACATTTCTTTTTGAGGTCAATGTAACTAGATGCGGCATTGGCGTTTTCAGATCAGGACAGGAAACCTACTATCCTATAAAGAAAATCTCCAAGGATGCCGACCTCATGCTGAAGTTCTAGGAGTCCAAAAGGCTAGAGATTTAATCATGCAACCAACTAGCATGTTAATAGGATTTAAGATGTTTAATTAGAGCAATTGAATATTTCAATGGACCTCTATTGAAATTTTATGCATTCAATTTCGGCCTTATCTAATGGCATTTAGTCCTAATTATTCTCTTCTTCTTTTTTTTAGTTTCTAATTGTTTTTGTTTGATACAACACTTCGCAATTCACCATTTAATGCTACAACATATAATGATTACCTATAGCATCTTGTTTTTTTAGAAAATATCAATCATTAATAAAATAAATAAAATTATTCATAAATATGCCAATATATTTATATTACTCAATTACTCAAATCAGATACATTTTTTGTCCTCTATGATTAAATTAACAAATAATCTTCATACAAGTATGCACTAAAACAATCCACACACGAAACAATTTAAAACACATCAATATACATAATGTTTTAGAAATAGTTATCCCCTACCAATAAGATATATATATATATATATATATATATATATATATATATATATATATATATATATATATATATATATAGAAGGTTCATTAGGAACAATTAGGCTGAAATTTTGAGTGTCACTCTCTCATGAGATAGCTTCTCATAATATTCTAATCCAATCTTTTTGTTTAATTTTTTAAATTTTGAAATCCAATTTTTAATTACTCATTATACATTAAATCATATTTATGTATTAATTAGCTCAATCAATTCATATTAGTATATCAACATGTGTTTATTCATAATCATTCATATAATTCAAATTTTATTTGATTTTAATTTTATTTTATTTCTAATTTCATTCTTTGATTTTTTTTAAATTTTCTTAATTTTGAATAAAAGAAATTTTTTTAATTACTCAAATAATTCAAATAATAATATTGGAAAACATACTTTTTAAGTCCCCCATTTTTTAAATTTCAAATTTTATTTGTTTAAATTATTCCGGTGCAA
This sequence comes from Sophora flavescens, assembly GCA_030762895.1. Classification (NCBI taxonomy): domain Eukaryota; kingdom Viridiplantae; phylum Streptophyta; class Magnoliopsida; order Fabales; family Fabaceae; genus Sophora; species Sophora flavescens. Next base: position 228,370,763 of record CM061065.1, read on the forward strand.
TATCTTCTCATATACTATTCTAACTCATTATTTTATTTTATTTTATTTTATTTTAATTTCGAATTCCAATTTTTTAATTACTCATAATACATTAATTCATATTTGGATATCAACATGTGTTTATTCAAATTGATTCATATAATTCAAATTGATATCAACATATGTTTACTCATAATCATTCATATAAAAACAAAAAAGATTTTGATTGATTTTTAGTATCATACTAATCTGATTTTATTTTGATTGATGAGCATAGAAATCATTCTTTGATTTCTAATATTTAATTTTATTTATTTATTTTATTTATTTTATTTCGAATTTCATTCTTCCATTTTTTTATTTCGGAATTCATTTTTTAAAATGAAATAAAAATTTTAAAATGTTATCAACATTTTATTTTTGACGGGGCGAATTCCAGATTTTTAATTACTCATAATACATTAAATCATATTTATGTATTAGTTAGCTCAATCAATTTTTAATTGAGGAGTATAATTCGAAATCCAATTTTTTAATTAGGAACAATACATTAATTCATATATAGTATAGATTAGCTCAATCAATTCATATTTGTATATCAACTGGTGTTTTTTCAAATTGATTCATATAACTCAAATTGATATCAACATCTGTTTACTCATAATCATTCATATATAAAAACAAAAAGATTTTGATTGATTTTCAATATCATATTAATGTGCTTTTATTTTGATAGATAAGCATAGAAATCATTCTTTGATTTTAATTTTATTTTATTTTTATTATTTCGAATTCCCTTCTTTGATTTTAATATTTTACATTTTAGATATTTTAGATTTGGATTATATTTTTAGATTCCCATTATATTTTCTTTGATTTTAATTTAATTTTATTTATTTATATTATTTCTTTTATTTCGGAATTCATTTTTTAAAATGAAATAAAATTTTTAAAATGTTATCAACACATTTTTTTAAAGGCACATTAATTAATCAAATAATTCAAATAAAATTTGGTTATTGAAAAGCAGATCGATATATTGATTATCAATTAAAGTAGATATTGATGGCATATCTATACTATATATATAAAACGCAGGTGTATAAATTAAGGACCAAAACCACTATCACTCCAATTGTCTTACTTCTCATACTATAGCAATTGTCAACACTCTCATATTCTTGTGCTAATTATTCATTATGGATGCATCCTATGAATTGGTGTTTGCTGTAACAGCTGCAAAGTCTACTTGGAACCTCAAAGTTGAAATCGTTAGAATATGGTCTATTCCGAGTTTAAATGGTTCTAGAATACCATATTCATTAGAGTTGGTTGTCATGGATGAGCAGGTAAATTTTTAGTGTTCTCTATTTAATTTAGTAATGACCATGATTAATTTCTCAAACTCTAAATCTTATTTATCTTTGTTTCAGGGTGAAAAAATACAAGCATCTATTCGAAAGTCTTTTATCTATAGGTTTCATCGTCTCATTTGTCCGAGGGAAAATCATTCTTATAGCTCTTTGTTGGTGTTGGCTTTAATGCGGTGATTACAGGAGCTCATGACATGACTACAAGTTGAATTTTTCGTGTGATATCTTGAAGTGCAGCCTTTGCAATAGACCGAAATTTTTCCAACTCCTTACTCTTTTGTGCCCTTCACCGAAATATTGGATCTCAATTTTAATGCATGTTACTTGGTTGGTACATTTTTTTAGTAATGTACTTGCTATTTCATTTATTAATTTTCAGTGATGTACTTTCCACATTATTTCTTCATTTTTACCTCTCAATGGATGCTTTTAGATGGAATCGGTCTACTTACTGGTGTTGGCTCCGAAAAGGAATATGTAAATGATGGGAAAAAATCCACATTGAAGGTTATCGAATTGGACAATAATGGGTTAGTTCTTACTCATCTAAATTATTTTTCCCTATTTTGTGGTTTCGTTTCTTATTATATGTCTTTTAACGTGTAATTTATTTAAGCAGTAATAAAATTGAATGTGCACTCTTTGGCAATTTTCATGATGAGTTCAATAACTTTATTGGTGCTGGTGGTGGAGTCAATTCTGTTGTTGTCATACAGTTTGCCAAAGTCGGGACATACAAAGGTTTGTTGTATATTTTGGCTTTTTCATGACAGAATAGTTTACATCTTTTAGAATTATATATTTGATATATTATGTTCTCAGGTTTAAATCGTATTCAAACTATTATGTATTCAACCAAACTATTTTTCGATCCAGAGATGCCAGAGGCTGTGGATCTAAAACTAAGGTTTTTTCTCCAACATTCATAATTCAAAAATTGTTAATCAGCTTTATGATGAAGAATTAAACTAATAGCTTTTGTTCCCTTTTTCCTTCCTAGAATGGTTGATACTATTCAATCTGGTTCTCAAGTCCTCAGCCAAATAACCAAATCTCCAAAAATGAATGTTGAGCAAGAACTATTGAATGTGTGTGATAAAAAGAATATTCAAGAGATCAATGACTGCCTAGAGGTCCATAACTTCGTATCGCTATTTCCTATATTTAATCATCTATTTTTCAACCCTACTTATTTCATGTATACTCTTTATTTTTGTTGCTATTTCAGCATCATTTTTCTATTGTGTTTTCCACTATTAAACATTTGAATGAAGCTGAAATTTGGTGGTATATGGCATGCAAATGTGGCAAATCTGTTGAGAAAGAAGAATCAGACGAATCAAAGTTTTACTGTGAAAACTGTAATCGTCATGTCACTAATGTTGGAGAGAAGTAAAAATTTCTCTAAATTTTATCCCTTACCATGTCTATGTTTTTTGAATTTTTTTATATATGCATCTAAATTCGATGAATAAATAATACAGATATCGAATAAAGGTTATGGTCGTTGATGAGTCTGATTTGGATACCTTTACAATCTTTGCCCGTGATGCCACAAATCTCTTAGGCAAGGAATGTCCAGATTTGGTACAACTTTACAGGAAGGTTGTTGTCATAAAAACTAAAAAACATACATCCTAGCTTACTTTAATATAAATCTATTATCATATTACTAATATAGATACTAATACTAACTGTATTAATTATAAATTGGCCAGCCATCTGGTGCTTGCAGCTTTCCTGAAAGAGATTCGTAACCCGCTCAACAAGGATTTGTTATTCAAGGTTGAGGTCAAAAATGTATCTAGCTCTCGGTTTCCGAATTCTTATAGAGTTAGGAGGCTAACTGATGATCCGATCATCACTCATAAATTCAAAGATAGTTTGAGTGTTTTTGACATTCACAAATTCTTATATTTTTCTTTTTGATATTTACTTATATATTTGACAACTTGCTATTTTATTTTGTTTTTAGTTTGATAATGAAGATGTCTATTACTGGTGTTGATCTTATGACTCAGTTTGACGATGTTGGGGGTGGGAATTCAAACTCCGTCAAAGAGGATATCAGATGTTGACCTTGAAGAATTGTCACCCGCATAAAGTACCACCAACAAAGTATATATTGAAGAGAATCAAGCAAGAGAAGGAAAGATTTAAGCAAAGATGTTTCATCTCATTAGTGTCGCATGCTCTATTTTATTTTAATTTTAAATACTTTTTAAAGTTATGTTTCATCTTTCAATGTTTCCTTGTGTTTAGTCTTTTGGGATTATGTAATGGATGCTGGTTTTATCATTTTCAATATATTTGCAACCCTCAAATTGATAATATTTGTTGTTTGTTATTTGTATTACTACTCTTTAAAATTTGGAATATCAAGTTTTAAAATGTTTTCAGAACATTTTCACTCATATAATTCAAAGTCATTTTCTTAATTACTCATCAAGTTTTAAAATGTTTTCAAGACATTTTCTTAATTTCTCATTAACTACTCATATAATTCAATTTTTTTTTTTGTATATTGCCGTTATATTCTCTTTTATTTTAAAGAGTTTCAAAATTCTAATTTTAATGAGTTTAAATTAATCTGGTGAAATATCTTCTTATATAACATTTTAATCCAATCTTTTATTTTAATTTTATTTAAATTTTGAAATATTTTTTTAATTACTCAAATAATTCAAATAAAAAATTTGTAGATTCCCATTCTATTCTCTTTTATTTTAAAGAGTTACAAAGCTCTAAATCATCCTTTTATTTTATTTTATTTATAAATTTCGACATTTCAAGTTTCTTTAAAATTTTTAAATTTCGATTTTCAAGTTTTGAAAAGTTAATATATACTAATTGCTCATTAATTACTCATATTAATGTATGCTATCAATGCTATCAAATCAAAACCTATTTTGATTGATTTTCAATATCATATTATTCTGCTTTTATTTTGATTGATTTTTAATATATATTCTGAGGGTCAATGATTTTATTACTATATACCTGATTCTCATTCAATTTTCTTTTATTTTAAAGAGTTTCAAATTTCAGAATTTAATTTGTTTAAATTAATCTGGTGAAATGCTTCTAATATAATATTTTGATCCAATCTTTCATTTTAATTTTATTTAAATTTTAAATAATTTTTTTTAATTACTCAAATAATTCAAATAAATTTTTGTAGATTCTCATTCTATTCTCTTTAATTTTAAAGAGTTTCAAAGTGCAAACTTTTATTTGTTTAGATTATTGTGGTGCAATAGCTTCTCATATTTTAATATATATAAAAGTAAGGTAGTGACTGAAATATTTTCCCTCCAAGAAAAAGGGTAGATAGGTAATTTCATAATATTTATAAAAGTAAGGTAGTGGCTGAAATATTTTCCCTCCAAGAAAAAGGGTGGATAGGTAATTTCCTAAAATTTTCTCTATCCTGAATAAATCGTGTCATTCAATATTTCTCCAATGAAGGAAATTATTTCGAAAATTTGAATTGAGGCAATTAATTAAAATTGATTCAATTCAAATATTCTCCCTCCAAGAAAAATAATAGATATCTAATTTCATAAAATTTTATCCATCCTGAATAAATGGTGTCATTGAATATTACTTCAAAGAAGGAAATTATTTCAAAAATTTGAATTGACTCAATTAATTAAAATTGATTCATATTTGAAATAATTAATCAAATCTTCTATTATCTTTTGAAATCAGATTAATTTATTTATATGATATCCGAAAATCTGATTGGTATTCAAATAATGTTATATGAATAATAATTTTATTTCTTTGCATATTTCTCCACGGTTAAATTGATCTTAATTTCAAAAATATCCACAAAATCATTAAACAAATCTTATATTATATTTTGAAATCAGATTAATTTATTTATATGATATCCGAAAATCTGATTAGTATTCAAATAATATTGATCTTTTATATGAATAATAATTTTATTGCTTTGCATATTTCTCCACGGTTAAATTGATCTTAATTTCAAAAATATCCATAAAATCAAATCATGATTGATTGAAATTATTATAATTATTATTAGTATTATTCTTCTTTCGATGATGATGGTGATTATTATGATTGTGATTATGATATTATTATTATTATTGCCATTTTTAATTATCATTATTTAAGTGTTTTAGTCTCTTATGCACTGCACACAATACCTTGCGTGAAGATTGTCCACCATTAGACCATTGGTGTTATGTACTACAACTGAATGTTTCTTTTCTTTTCTTTTTTTCCCTTTATTATTTTGTCTCTTTTTTATTTTAAACTTTTGGTATTTTAGATGATTATTTGGTTTTGATGCGCCAAAATATGAGGATTGATTTTGAATAATGATATTTCCGCTTCAGATTTTGTAGAATGGCATCAACAATTTCTTTAGTTAATGACATTGTTGCTGGAAGGATCGAATGGAAGATCAAGGTCCATGTGATTTGTATGTGGAAACTAGCCGATTTCAAGAATCCTTTGCAAATCGGTAGTATTGAGATGGTTTTCCTTGATAAAAAAGTAAGTATTTTTTTTGCATTAATGTATAAATGTATTTAATACATTTGTTTTCTTTTGTCGATGAATGCCTCACTGACATGTTCTTTTCTTTTCTTTTTTAAAATGCAAGTCTAACAAGATACATGCTACATTCAAAGATAGAATCATACCAAAGTTTGAGGCATATATGGAAGAAGGCGATGTCTATTTTGTTGAAAATTTTATGGTCGCTCAAAATGATTTGAAGTTCAAGATGTCAAGGCATAAGTTTAAGGTGAATTTTATTCGTAGTACCGAGTGCAAAAAAATAGTAGATGACACAATACCAACTATTCATTTCGATTTCGTGTCCTTTCCTGAAATCTTTTCTGGTACCTGCCACGGCTTTTTGTTTGGTTAGTATTTGTTTACTTAGAATTTTGATGTGATTGAATGTGTTTTAAAATATTTAAAATTGCTGATATACTGTCTTTGTTTGCCCTTAATTGTTAGATGTAATCGGACATGTTGTGGAGAATGATGCCCTTAAGCAGATGGAGAAAAATGAAAAAAAAAAACTAATAGAAATAGTACTTGAAGATTTGGAGTAAGTTATAGAATTTATAAAATGTGATACACTTATTATTTTCTATATTTTTCTGTTCTCATTATATTCTGATTTTTATAAATGTCTAAGGTATGACTTATTATATTTTAAAAGAATCTTGGTTTTTTTAAAAATGTTACCTCCCTTTGTACTTTCCTATATATAATATGCGAGTGTAAGTAACGTGTGACTTTAAGACAAAAAAGAGAAGAAAAAAAACTTAAAGGTAGGCTCTATAACGAGTGTTAATGAAATAGGTGTTAATTGAGTATTAATGAAATTTGTGATAGATCCTTTCAAAAGTATCTTATGTGTTTATCTTATTTGTTTTTACCAATTTGGAGAATCGATAAATTAAATGAAATTAACTTATTATTACTATATTATTGGTTGTCACATCATAAAATATGTAAAACTAAAACATTTTATAAATTTATTAAATTCAATTTTATTTTGTTATACGTGAATCTTCATGTTACGTTTATATATAAGATCTTCAATTACTTTGTGCTAAAGATTTTTTTTTAAGTCAAAAAATTAAATTCTTATGAATGAAACTTATGTTTTGTATCTTTTTTGGAATCAAATTAGATAAGATTTAAAAAAAATATAGTGGTTGAAATGATCTGATGATTTTGATAAAGGAAAATATTTAATTTTTATTTTGTATATTTTTATCACTAATTAGAATATTTTTCATCAATGTATTAAATGAAAGATATAATTTTCATTCAAATTTCAAATGGAATAGAAAATATCAGATTTGAGAAATAATTAACATAATTGATTTAATTTCAAATAAATACTATATGCCATAGAGATATCGCGTTGGACTCACTACCCAACTTCTAAGCATAGATGTTATCCGATGTGGATTCAACTAAATAGCCAGTTTACCCTAATCACAGTCATCACAGCTCGTTTCAGAACCGAACTGCTCTGATACCACCAAATGAGACGTCCCGACGTCCCATTAAAGAAAACCCAAAATATCAAGACCTAATTTCGTTATTATCGTTAAGCTGATATATTAAAACAACGAAAAAATTAAAACCTTAAAATATACACAACATATGCACATCAAGACCTGATACAGTACAGTATAGGGAATCCCATCAGTTGGATCCCAAAATGTACAAACTGATAATCAAATAGAAAATAAAAACAACATCCCAAAGAGACAAGACACACTGGCCAAAGACTCTGTACTCAACTATGAGGACCCACTGTTCGTCCTCCAACATTTGGCTCATACGAGGTCCCATCAAGCTCCTCAATAGCTGGCTTTCCCCCCGTAGGATCTTTTCATCACGATCACATAACAAAAAATATGCAATATAGAGAAGACAGTGATAAGAAACCATATAACATCAAACGTGGAAAGGGTTTAGCTACATTTAATTAAATAACGGTACACTAAACATCCGTCTCCCGAGTATAAATATGTGTAACACAATCATCCTCAATCCATATCTAGGATCTTTCCTCTACCCTCCATCATGATGCAATGCAAATGCTGTATGAATAATCTCCTCAGGTATCGGCCAGATCCGGATATCACAATATAATCGACACGTCCCAGAGTCCCCAGCGCACACCTTCATCCAAGGATGGAGGGTGCCCACGCAAAGCAATGACACTATAGCTACACAATCCGGTGCACACCTCTGAACCCCGGTCAGGGTGCTCATGCAACACATGAACTATAGCTGCGACCAAAATGAAATCATCTTTGGGCGGTCTGCCGTTAGCCTATCCCCGTGAATTCTCCCTCTGAGGCATAGACCCCATATGACCATGTTTCAGGTCCATACGACCATGTTTCAGGTCCCTCATATCACAGACCATGTTTCAGGTCCTCCCCGTAGTGCCCTAACCGCTCATCATAACCTCATAAATAACCTTAGAATAAAATAATTTCATCTCATCAACCTCATCATTATATTTTAAAAATCATCTCGGTTAGGCACTACTATCACATATCATATGCAATCCTCAATACATCCTCATATCTCAACATAACTTGTAACTTACTCAACCTCTGAGCGCAATCATAACACTCATCATATCTTCACAATCATCATCATGTTATCTAAAATCATCATTATATATCATCATGTCATAATATCATTTCCAAATAATAAATACCAAAATATAATAATAATAATAATAATAATAATAATAATAATAATAATAATAATAATAATAATAATAATAATAATAAGTATAAACATTTTCAAAAATAATTACAACACTCACGATATCATACATCAAGTACCAAGTTCTAATCAATCAGTCAAATAGGCAATCATCACGTAATAAAAATAATATATATATATGTAGCATAACGACGATAAACGCATAATTTCTATATCATCATCAGTACCACCGAGTAGTCCCCAATGTGGTATAGACATTGTCCGTTACTCGCTCTCGTGTAGGGTTTGGGTCGCCCTACGCCATTATCTAATTAAATGTAACCGCGCCGTTTCCGACGTTAAATAGTTTCTTTCCCCCGCCTGGGAAGTCGTGCGCTAAACAAAATGAGACGAATGAAGCATTTCTCCCTTGACCTCGATTCTGCCCTGCGCAATACTAGGCCCTCGGAGCTTCCAAAATTTCACCTAACCATCACATTGCGAAGCACACGTTACTAGGAGTTTATATTCAAAAATGGAATTGAATTCTGACAAACGAAATGAAAGATATTACGAGAAACATAACGAACGGAGTTTCGACATAAAAGAGGATGATTTACCTTCGGTTTTTGAAGAAACAAAAGAGAAGAATGAAGGTATCATCACTACGATGACAACCACGTACTCCGATTCGTGACGGGATGTATGAAACTCTCAAACTCTTAGCTAGAAGCTCTTCTCTCTCTAAAACCTCTCTTTCTCTTTGTAAGACTCCCCTCTCTGTTTCTCAGTTTTCTCTCAACTCACTGCTCTCTGCTCTTTCTCTTATGGCTTAAGTGACTTATGTCACTTAAGCCATTTTATTTTGCTGAAATTCGCGCTAGCGCTCGAGCGTTGGAAACCTAACGCTCGAGCGTTCCAACGCTGGAGCGTTGGCTTTTCCATGCTCGAGCGTTGGAGGGTTGGTGGACCACCGCGCCATGCAACCAATCAGGAGTTGCCACGTAAGCCCTGATTGACACGTGGCAAGTCAAAGCATGGCCCTTGTCTGTTGACTTGGGTGCTTGAGCATGGATACTCCCATGCTCGAGTGTTGACTTCCGGTAAAAAGTCAACTCTTTGTATTCAGGGTCCGTTCGACGTCCGATTGCGCTTAAATTTGAGATATAGGCTCATTAGGACCTAACAAACAACCTCAAGCCATCAAAAAGGTCTAATCTCATATCTAACTCCAAAATTCCTATTTCACATTCAGACGTCTCAAAGGCGTAGAATCGGAAACCCTAATTGGTCTCTATGCCTCAAACTCACCCGAAAAAGCCGCGTACTTAACATGCAAGGGTTTTCTAAACCTCAAACAACATCTCAACTATGTATTCAAAGTCCTAACCCTAAACCTCATACGTAAATCACACATAAAATCATGGATGTTACATTTCTACCCCCCTTAAAAGAAATTTTGTCCTCGGAATTTACATACCTGAAAACAGAGGGGGGTATTGCTACTGAATGTTTGTCTCACGCTCCCAAGTAGCATCTCCGGTAACACTATCCCACATGACCTTGACTAGGGGAATTTGTTTATCACGGAGTTCTTTAATCCTTCTATCTACAATCTTAGATGGTAAAGCCTCATATTCCAGATTCTCTCGGAGTTGTATTGACTCAGGCTCAATGATATGATAAGGATTAGGGTAATATTTTCTCAACTGGGGTACATAGAAGACATCGTGAAGGTTGGAAAGGTTAGGCGGTAAGGCCATCTGGTAAGCTACTGGACCAATTCGTCGAAGAATCTGAAATGGTCCAATGAATTAGGGAGTGAGATTTCTAGACTTTATAGCTCTGCCAATTCCGGTCTTTGGAGTGACTCTCAAGAACACGCGATCACCTTCTTGGAACTCTAAGGGTCTCTTCCTCTTGTTACTATAGCTTCTCTGCCTATCCTGCACCTCCTTCATTTTCTCTTTGATTTTCCTGACTTGCTCCGTAGTTTGCTGTACCACATCAGGACCCAACACTTGGCTCTCGTCAGTCTCATACCAATACAACGGAGTCCTGCACTTTCTCCCACACAGAGCCTCATACGGTGCCATACCGATACTACTGTGGAAACTGTTATTGTATGTGAACTCAATCAAAGGTAGGAACTCATCCCAACTGCCAACATGTTCCAACACACAGGCTCTTAAAAGATCCTCCAATGACCGAATTGTTCTCTCTAACTATCCATCCGTCTGAGGATGATAAGCAGAACTCATCCTCAACTTTGTTCCCAGAGCATCGTGTAATTGTCTCCAAAATCTAAATGTAAATTTGGGATCTTGGTCGGAGACAATACTCGACGGCACACCATGCAACCTCACTACTTCCTTGATGTAGATATGGGTCAACCTTTCAAGACTATAACTCTCACCAATAGGTAAGAAGTGAGCACACTTCGTCAACCTATCAATATCGCTATGCTTTCCCACTTCCACTCTGGGATATCCAAGGACTGCAACAACCTGACCGGCTTTTGATGCTCTATCTTAGCTCTCTGACATATCAAACATGATAGAACATACTCCGCCACTTGTTTCTTCATCTTTGGCCACCAAAACATCTTCTTTAAGTCTTGATACATCTTGGTGGCTCTTGGGTGAAAACTTGTAACATCCCTGGCTGTTTTATGGATTGACGACTGTCCCCCACAAACCAACACGGGTCTTTTCAGCGTGCTTTGTCCCCACTCACACGCTTCCCGGGAAAACTTCCCAGGAGGTCACCCATCCCAGAATTGCTCCAAGTCAAGCTCGCTTAATTGTGGAGTTCTTAAGTGATGGGCTACCGAAAATAAGATGCATCTTGTTAATATAGGTAGTACCAATCAATTCATATAAGCCTTCCTCAACTGAATAGTCCCATACCTACACAGTCTCAGGATCCCTCTCATTCGGGTGTGTAATCGGTTCATTCATGTGTCCCTCCGCCTAGAAGCCTGCCAGGAGCCGCTCTTTGTCCGTGCCTTCTTGCACCGTCGACCACTCCCCGCCCTCGTCAGCACCCGGGTGTTACATGCCCACCAGCTTCCGCTTGGTTCGTCCCCGAACCACACCATACTGGGAGAGGTGCCGCTCTGATACCATAGGTGTAACGCCCTTCGTTACATTAGTAGCCCAATTTAATTTTCTATAAAAACCTTCAAAATATTTGGATCAAATAGTCGAGTCATAAAATTTTTCACAATATATTTAAGTCTGAAAGTATCTCGTTGATGAGCCTCTGTTTGACTGGTTTTATAACTAGTAAAGACCTTGGCTTTGTGCTTATTTTATACCATTTTTACCCAAATTAGACTTGATTGTTCCTAAGTAGTATTTTGAGTCTGTAAATTGTTTTTATGTTAATTTAGTTGTTTTAGAGTTGAATAATTATTTACTTTTATTTTCTATTTTCAGGTTAATAAAAAGTAATAAATCTGGAGCCACTCGCCCCGCGAATAATCTCTCGCCCCGCGAGTATTGCAACCATGAAAAAGTCAGAGACGATCACGGCTTGCCCGTGTTGAAGATCACAGCCGTGGCAATTCTGAAGTTGAAGAGTTCGCCCCGCGAGCAATCCTTCGCCTCGCGAGTCTTGGAAGATCAGAAGCCATCACGGTTTGGGCGTGTTGAATGCCACGGGCGTAACAGTTGGAAGCTGAAGAGTTCGCCTCGCGAATATATGCTCGCCTCGCGAGAAGACAAAGAGTTGCAGACCTTTCATGTAATTCGCCTCGCGAGCAGTGATTCGCCTCGCGAATACTCTGACTCCAGAAACGTGTATATAAGCAGTTTTAGGCAGAAATGAGGAGGTTAGTCAGAGAGTTAGCCAGTTTTGGCTAGTCTTTGGTAGTCAGTAGTAGTAGTTTATTTTCCTTTCTTTTCTTTTGTGTTTAAGTCTGTAATGGAGAACTAGTCTCCTTGGTTAATCTACTGGGATTGGTTTTAATTACACTTGAGGTTCTTGTATTTCCTGTTTTCAATTTCCTTTTCTCTTTTCAATACTATGTTATGCATTTCTGTTTGTTTAATTCAGGAATGTGTAGTGTAGTGTTGATTCATTTCAGTGATGCTATGTTCCTTTACTTAATCGCGTTTGTTTAATTCGCGTGTGTTCATTCATGTTCGTTTAGTTCATGAGGGCTTAACCCCGTTTGTTTAATTCGGGAATAGGAACATGTATCCGTAGTAGCGATTTCGTTTGTTAATTGTTGCTACAACTGAAAGGGGATTAGAATCTGCTTAGGGCTTGGATTTATTTGAACCAATGATAGTGGGAAACCAAGAACAGTAGGTTAATCGTCTTTAGTTTATTTGCTATTCTCTTTAACTGTTCTGTTTTCTTTATTTTGTTTTCTTTATTTTATTTTAATCTCAAAACCCCCATTTCTAACTTTTACTAATTTTCTGTTAATAATAACAACAACTAAAGAGTCCTTGAGAGACGATCCGAGTTGTCGCACTATACTGCATTATTTTATAATCGCTCGTTCTTTTTGGCGCGTGGCGGCAGCCGCTGGTCAAAATTGGCGCCGTTGCCGGGGACTCTGGTTTGTTGTTATTATCCATAAAAAAAAAAAAAAAAAAAAAAAAATATATATATATATATTTTGTTGAATTTGTCTGGTTATGGATCTTACTGATAAGCTCACTTATTTGAAGCAATTGTTTCAGCAGACACAGTTTTGTGGCATGTGCGGCTCTCCGAGCACTGTATGAGGCGTGCCCCATTCTCGACAAATGCTACTTATTGGCCTCGAGCTTATATATTCCATCCCGACAATCAAGGCAAAAAGCTTGAGGCTAATGAAGAACCCACGAGAGGCACAATTTATTCTTGAAAATACCTCCGAGGATGAGTCCGATCATCGATACTACATTCTTCAATTGTGTGTTGAATCCCCTGATGATTGTTATTGTGATGGCAATGCTTTGTGTGTAGATTGCTATTTTGAAAGGTATGTTAAGCAAAGCATCCATATGGATCAGGAGAACATTTGCTCCACTGTGCTTGAGGATAAAGAAGACTCTTTGGTCGTAGATGCACATGTTGAGAGTAGAGGGGTGGATGATGAATTAATTGCTGAATTTCCAGACATTGTAGATTTTTCTGGTTCATTTTCTTGTAATATATGTACTAACTCTAACCTTTGTTTGGTGTGTGCTGAAATTTCTGCGTGTATAGCAGGTGAAAAATTTGTTAATGCAGTGGATGAAGACATTGCAGAAGTTGAAGCAGCACCGGTAACCATTTCTAACTGTTTACCACTTCCCCCTGAGGAGCCACCGGTGATGGATTTTGCACCCTTGGATTTTGCACCATGGCCGATCCAAGAGGTTGAGCCCCGATTCTATTGGGGAGATTTTATTGAGAAGGAGGTCATCTGTGACCCCAGAGGAAGTGAGAAGTCCGCCGCACTCGGCGAGGTTGTTATAATTGTCAAGCGCTCACTTCCGCATCAAAGCTGCAAGTTAGGGAGGCATGGAATAAATTTCAGTCCTTTGGCCACCATGTGGGACTTATGCTACAAGCAGTGGGATCCTGGTGGAACCGCCCTTCAATGAGTTTTTCTTACCTTTTCTTCTTTTTAATTTTCTTTTCTTTACTTTATTTCTGTTTTATTGCCAATAAAGCTCCTGAATAATTTGAGAAGCTCAGGAGTTGTGTTTGTGTCTTTTGTTGGCAAGTTTATTGGATTTGATTAATTTTTCCATAGATGATTGCATGATATGTATTGACTGTTTTCCCCCTAGGATTTGAAAATTTTTTGAAAAATGATCCCCATATGATTGAAAACTGAACTTTGAGATTTTATTATGATGACATGATTTATGATAAGTTTGGGGTGATAGGAAGCACACACTAGGGATAGAATCTCTTTCAAATAATTTGCAAAAATGTCCAGGTGAGGTTTTGAGCCTCCAACATGTTTTAAACTGTGTGAAAATCACTTTTTAAGTTGCACTTTCCTGAATTTGATTGAATCTCTTTTTGGTTTGCATGATTATGTGTTTGCTTCAAATGATTTAGGCATTTTCTTTGTAAATAGCCACTTAGCCTAAAAATAACCAATTCCTAATGCATGTTCCCTAGTTAGCCCCTTTGAGCCTGATTAGCCTATTGCTTCTTGATAAACTAATGTTATAAGCCCAAAAATCTGGAAAACCATGTTAACCCGATCTTAGGATTAGGAGAGCATGTAATCTTAGAATGGGTGCAAGAAATTAAGTTTGGGGTGGCTACAGTAAATGTGTTGTTGGGATTGAGAAAAAAAAAAAACAGAAACAAAAAAAAAAAAAAAAAAAACACCAAAAAAAAAAACAAAAAACAAAACAAAAAAAAAAAAAAAAAAAAAAAAAAAAAAAAAAGTATTAGAAAATAAAAAGGCTGTAGTCACCCATGACAATTGGAAATGAAAAATGAAAAAGGAACTTGAGTGAATTTCAAAGTGTAAATATAGTTCATGCTCTCTTAGTTCCTAGGGTCTTCAGCCTAGTTCCTTTGTATATCCTACCCTTAGCCAGGCCCCATTACAACCCATAAAAGACCTGTTGATGTTGCTTACATGTTTTCTGTGGGAATCATTTTGAGATGAAAATCAAATTTATGGGAAGTGCTCTTAAAAGTGAAATTGAGTGAATTGTTGCTAGCCTGACACAAATTGAGCGATTGAGTGAAATACAAATTTCCCTTGTGAGGAAGGCAGTTGTTTGATTTTGGTGATCTCCCTTTTGTGTGACTTAGATCCCCTGCTTAGATTGATGATTGTTTGAATTATGAAACTCTCAATTGTTTGGAATAAATGATTGTGGGGATTGGATTACTTTGCTTGGAAGGGGGGGAACATTGAAAGAAAAATTCTTTGAAAAATTGCTTGAAATCTGTGTGAAAGTTAATTGAATTCTTAAGCTTGCCAGGTCTTGAGTCTTTTTAAGTTTTTGAGTGTAGTTTGCTTGGGGACAAGCAAAGTTTAAGTTTGGGGTATTTTGATGAGCCTCTGTTTGACTGGTTTTATAACTAGTAAAGACCTTGGCTTTGTGCTTATTTTATACCATTTTTACCCAAATTAGACTTGATTGTTCCTAAGTAGTATTTTGAGTCTGTAAATTGTTTTTATGTTAATTTAGTTGTTTTAGAGTTGAATAATTATTTACTTTTATTTTCTATTTTCAGGTTAATAAAAAGTAATAAATCTGGAGCCACTCGCCCCGCGAATAATCTCTCGCCCCGCGAGTATTGCAACCATGAAAAAGTCAGAGACGATCACGGCTTGCCCGTGTTGAAGATCACAGCCGTGGCAATTCTGAAGTTGAAGAGTTCGCCCCGCGAGCAATCCTTCGCCTCGCGAGTCTTGGAAGATCAGAAGCCATCACGGTTTGGGCGTGTTGAATGCCACGGGCGTAACAGTTGGAAGCTGAAGAGTTCGCCTCGCGAATATATGCTCGCCTCGCGAGAAGACAAAGAGTTGCAGACCTTTCATGTAATTCGCCTCGCGAGCAGTGATTCGCCTCGCGAATACTCTGACTCCAGAAACGTGTATATAAGCAGTTTTAGGCAGAAATGAGGAGGTTAGTCAGAGAGTTAGCCAGTTTTGGCTAGTCTTTGGTAGTCAGTAGTAGTAGTTTATTTTCCTTTCTTTTCTTTTGTGTTTAAGTCTGTAATGGAGAACTAGTCTCCTTGGTTAATCTACTGGGATTGGTTTTAATTACACTTGAGGTTCTTGTATTTCCTGTTTTCAATTTCCTTTTCTCTTTTCAATACTATGTTATGCATTTCTGTTTGTTTAATTCAGGAATGTGTAGTGTAGTGTTGATTCATTTCAGTGATGCTATGTTCCTTTACTTAATCGCGTTTGTTTAATTCGCGTGTGTTCATTCATGTTCGTTTAGTTCATGAGGGCTTAACCCCGTTTGTTTAATTCGGGAATAGGAACATGTATCCGTAGTAGCGATTTCGTTTGTTAATTGTTGCTACAACTGAAAGGGGATTAGAATCTGCTTAGGGCTTGGATTTATTTGAACCAATGATAGTGGGAAACCAAGAACAGTAGGTTAATCGTCTTTAGTTTATTTGCTATTCTCTTTAACTGTTCTGTTTTCTTTATTTTGTTTTCTTTATTTTATTTTAATCTCAAAACCCCCATTTCTAACTTTTACTAATTTTCTGTTAATAATAACAACAACTAAAGAGTCCTTGAGAGACGATCCGAGTTGTCGCACTATACTGCATTATTTTATAATCGCTCGTTCTTTTTGGCGCGTGGCGACAGCGCGGTCACTCGTATATTCAAAATAATTAAATAAAGTAATAGTGCTAAATAAATCATTATATCCAAATAAAATAAAGCCTCATAAATATTAATTATTAAAAATCACAGAACTCTTTTACAATTGTTTTTGCCTCAAAACACAGGCGTCTATTAAACCCAAATGAAATAAATAAAAGGGAATAAACTAGAACTAATATCCTCAAGACTCTCTCAAGATGCTGCATCTTCTATCTCATCACCTGAAAACTCTGAAAGACAATACCACTAATGAGATTTATAATCCGAGTAAGTAAACACGGTTCTAAAAGGTTTTCGAAAAGATGTTGCTTTCAGCCGGCACGATAACCGGAAAAACAACCATGGTAATCCATTGATGTGCGTCGTACGACGCGCGCGTGTTGTTGCACGCCGCGCTCTGCGATTCCGGCAAGTGTACCGGATTGCCGTCAAGTAATAAAAGATATCGAACCCACAGAGACTGTGTTCTCGAATCGCAATCGGTTTTCGAATCGATTAGATCTGGACAGTTTTAAAGGATATCTTTATTTTTGAAAAGGGGTTTTGAATTTGAAATTAAAAGATAGATGAGCAGAAAACAATTAAAACAGAAAACAAATGTTTTTGGGGTTTTGATCTAAATGGATTCCTAGGGATTTGGGTTACCTTTGAGGCTGTTTATGTTACTAATCTGATTTACCTTTGTTGATTAACGAAATTGCCTTGAAGGCGAGTTTATCCTCTGATAGCTTAAGCTCCCTCTCGGGTTACAAAAGCCGTGCCCAATTGACCCGATCCCTACTCTCGTGGTAGTCGATCCCAGATTGGACCCTTTGTGCTTCGTGACAACTCGTTGCTCCTCGAGGGACGGCTTCTAACTCTCGTGATTTCAGTCCCAAGTCTGACTTCTATAGGTCCGACACCTAAGTTCACCGCTAGGTTCCTCCTTAGAATGTCTCAGTCATGCAAATAACCTAAGTTTACCGCTAGGTTCCTCCTTAGAATATCCGCATCTCGCAGATAAGCGGCCGCCGGACTTTACGAGTGAAACACACTAGAAATCCTAAGTTCACCGCTAGGTTCCTCCTTAGAACGTCTACGTCACGCAAATAAGCGGTCACCGAATTTATGAGAGATTAACACACTAGAAATCAGATCTAAAACAATAACGAAATCAACAACGATTTTACATCAGATCAACAACATTTACAAAACTCGGGCAGAGCCCCAATCCCTAGAAACAAACTACTACTCCAGTCTTGCCATGGAGATGACAAGCTGGGTTGACAACATAATGAAAAATACAAAAATCAGAGAAGAGAAGAGGAGAGGAGAAGAGAGATCTATGCCTAGAGTCCTAGTTGTTATGGATGTGTATGATGATGATGATGAATCCTATGGATGATGTATCCTCTGCCTCTGCCTGGTCCTTATTTATAGATGTGGGAAGTTAGAGTCCCAATCTAACTCAAATTCTGATCCAATTCGGTTTCTTCAGGTCCAAGTAATGCACGTCACGACCGTGATGGCCATCACGGCCTGGCCGTGACGGTCTCTGTTTCTGGCAGTTTTGTGAAATCCAGTCTCTCGCGAGGCGAGAGTGGGCTCGCGTCGCGAGCCTTCATTTTGTGGCCGTGATAAGAATTACGGCTGTGGCCGTGATGGTCTCTGACTTGTGGGGGTTTTAGGTCATGGCCGTGATGGATATCACGGCCAGGCCGTGACAGACTCTGACTTCAGCCTTTGTTCCTTTTCAGTTTTGCTCGATCATGGCCGTGATGGGCATCACTGCTAGGCCGTGATGGGCTCTGTTTGGCTCATTTTCTTCACTTTTAAAGCCCTATCTTCATCCAAACTTCATCATGGTTGATCTTGAGCATTTTACCCTTGATTTCTGCAAAACAACACACAAAAACCGCCTTACCCATTCCAAAGGAAAATTAACCTAAAATCTAATAAAAATATGCCTAAACTACATGAAAATGCATGCAAAATGATAGACAAAGATGATGTGAAATCACACTCATCAAATCACCCCAAGCTTAAAACTTTGCTTGTCCTCAAGCAATTACTCAGGCCATAAGATAAATCAATCAAAGCATGGATAGTGAACCAAGAACCCTAGAAGCTAATCCAAGTGACAGGCACATTCAATAAGCACTCAAGAGATAATCAATTTCTAGTCCAATTAGAAGCTTAGGTTCATCAAATTCAAATTCTCACTGACTCGGGCACTCGTCTCACCTCACTCAAGTATTTTAGGGTATATGACAATTCGCTCAGTTTCCTCAAGGAAAGTACTCTACCATAGGCTTGACTATTAACCAAATCTCTACTTTATTAATGAAAACACATAAGAATCAAGAGGTCTTTTATTTTGGTTGTAATGTGGCCATGGGATTAATTGTTAGGTGGGAAAAACAAGAAAAGGAAAATTCAAGAAGGTTAAACAAATTATCAATCATTGCAAAGCATGACACCTTCTAAAATACCCTTTTTTGGGCTTTGATTTACTTTTCCACCTTCATTCTTTTTCCTTTTTCTTTTTTTTCTTTTTCTCTTTTCATTTCTAACTTTCTTTTATCATCCCCTTCTCCAATTTTTTTGTGTTTATTTCATTTTATTTATTTGGAGAAGGGGAGATTTATAGCTCAAGAGAAATTACTTTCTAGCTTTTTTCATCCCATACTTTTCCCAACTACCATTTTGCCCTTTTTGTAATACTTTAAAAGGTGTCATACCAAGCATTATTTATCAAAGTAATTCAAGGTACCAAGAAAAGTATTTTTTTCTTTTAGGCTCAAAATTGGTCAACTAAGGGGTAGCATTTAAACAATCAAAGCTCAGAAGGCCGGAAAAATACCTAGTGCCTCAATCATTTTCAAAAGTGTTTTAAAAAATTTTTAAGTTTCAAAACGGTTTCAAGTCAAGTTCTAGAAAATACAGTCCAAGAGGAATTAAAACACTCTATTACAAGGAATGGGGTAGATTTAGTGAGTACCCCTTTTTGGCTCAAAATCTTACATTTAGTAGTTCAAAAATCAGTGAGAAACATAAGTTTAAGGAACCACATGTTAATTATCAACTATCAAATGACTATCTCAAGAATTTTTATTTTTAGCCATATCACGAGAATAATGAAAAATTGGGTTCGAAAATTTACTATCTCAATTCATTTGGCTCCAAGTTCTCACAATTGGATGCATGTTCTAAGTGAGGGGCAATCTAGAGAATGTGATCATACCAATCTATGCCTATGTGAATGCAATATGAATGCAACAATGCAAATGCAAAAATAATGCAAAAATACCCCTACCCCAAGCTTGATTACTTACATTGTCTCCAATGTAAATAATCAAGTCGGAGAGAGGAGAAAAAATTGGAACAACTTACCGAGGTGGTAGCGGGTGTTGGCTCACATTCCAGTCAAAACTTGGGTGGAAATTTCATCACGGCCGTGAGGCGTATCACGGGCAGGCCGTGATCGTTTCTGGTCCTCAGGAGTTGCCCTTTCACGGCCGTGATATACATCACGGCTAGGCCGTGATGCTCTCTGGTCTTGGCATTCTACTCATCACGCCCGTGATGGTTGTCACGGCTAGGCCGTGATCCTTTCTGTGCTCTAGTTTAGTTCATCACGGCCGTGACCACTGTCACGGCCAGGGCGTGATGGCTTCTGACTTTATTTTTTTTCTGCTCTTCTTCCCTTCTCAACCTGAAAACACTAGACAAACCTATTAATGATATTTTTGCCTCTTGATCTTCTCAAATTATTCAAGAGGTTAATTCAAAAACAAAAGGAAAAGGGAAAGAAAAACTTGGGTTGCCTCCCAAGAAGCGCTTGTTTACGGTCCTAAGCTTGACCAAACTTCCTTCAATCAACCGGGGTCGACTGGGCGTAGATGTGCCGGAACACTTCTCTTCCACGGAACTCCTTCAAAGAGCCGATTCTGCTCATACGGCCAGTCACGCTTCCGCTTCGCTCTTTTCATTTGGAGCTTCCTAACCTTCCTTCCGGCGGAAGTTTTGTTTCAGTATGGACAGCAATTCCAACTTCACCTTCTTTGGGTGCATCATTAGCCATGCATATCTTCGGAGTTGCTTCCATGTTCAGCTCTTCTTTTACCACTGGAGACGTTACATCAATTCTGCACACATGGCTCTCAAAAGGAGGGTTGTTACAAGAGTTAGTCAACTGAAATTTTACCCTACCTTCCTCTACATTTAGAGAGAGTTTGCCATTCCTTACGTCTATCACTGCCCCAGCGGTTGCCAAGAATGGCCTTCCTAAAATGATGGGGAATTCGGAATTCCCTTTCATGTCTAATACCAGGAAGTCGGTAGGGATGAAGAATTTCCCTACCTTTACAGGAACGTTCTCTAGTATGCCTAGAGGAGTCCTAGTTGAGCCATCCGCAAACTGTAAGGAGAATTTGAACGGTCTCAACTCTTTGCTTTCCAACCTTTCCATGATAGTGAGGGGCATCAAGCTCGCACTAGCCCCTAAGTCACATAAGGCTTGGTCAATGTGCACTTGTTCAATCGAGCAAGAGATGGAGAAACTACCTGGGTCTTTCAGTTTAGTAGGCATTTTAGTCTCTACATCTACTTGCTTTTTCCTAACCAACCTTTGTGGGAAAGGTATCGGGGGTTGGTACGGTGGTGGAGGGACGTATTTCGGTTCTGGCTCTTCCTTTTCGCTCGTGTCCTCCTCCGGTTCCACCTCCATTTCAGCTATCCCCACCCCAAGCTTATCATCCCTTAAGTGTACGGCATTACAATGCTCATTGGGATTTGCTTCGGGTTGCCCCGGGAATGTACCCTTAGGTCTCGAGTACGTGCTGGCTTGTTGGGCAATTTGGGTTTCCAGCATCTTGTTATGAGTTGCTAAGTTGTCTACCTTAGATGCTAGCTCCTTTATTGCTTCACTCACTGCCCTTCCTTGTTGTCTAAACTCATCATTCTGTCTTATCTGAGTTACAACAAAACTTTCAAATAAAGTCTCGAGTTTAGACAGCTGTACCTGAGGATACCCCGGTGCGGCTCTCTTATTACCTTGACCCTCTTGGAACTCATGATTGAGCGTATTGCTGTAGTTGCCGTAGGAGAGGTAAGGGTTGTTCTTCCTTTGGTTGTAGGGATTTGGGGGAGCATAGTTGGGCAGCTTCGGGTTCGTGTCGTAGAAGTTGTGACAAGAATTCACTTGCTCACCCAAAGCGCCGGATCCATGAGCGATACCACGAGGGCATTCCATCATGTCATGTCCCTGCATTCCACAAACACAAATAGTGTTAGTAACACCTATTGCACTCACATTAGCTCTTTCAATCTTATCTAATCGTTTATTTAGTGAGTCAAATTTAGACATAATCAGATCAATGCTACTTACTTCAAACTTACCCCCCGAAATCTTGTTCGGGTTATTACCTCTTTCGGATCCCCATTGGTGGTAGTTGGTGGCGACATTCTCGATGATGTTGAATGCCTCAGTCAGAGGCCTATTCATAAATGCTCCACCGGCTGCAGAATCACGTGACACCTTCGAAGAGTAATCCAATCCGTTATAGAAGGTGTGCACTATTAACCACCTCTCGAGTCCGTGATGTGGGCACGACTCCAGCAGTCCCTTGTAGCGATCCCAAGCTTCTGATAATGATTCTCCGTCTTTCTGGAAGAAGCCGGTGATCTGGGTTCTTATGTAGGCCGTCTTGTATGGAGGGAAGAATTTCTCCAAGAACGCCTGCTCCAGTTGGTCCCAAGTGGACAAAGTGTTAGCAGGAATTTGCTTAAGTCAGGCCTTCGCCTTTCCAGTGAGAGATGAGGGGAACAGTCTCAAACGTACAACATCGACCGAGGCTCCATTAATCCTGATTGCGTCGGTGAACTCTAAGAATGTCTATATGTGATCGGTCGGGTCCTCCGAAGGCAATCCTCCGAATTGATGTTGCCTAATCATGTTGATTAGCATGGGCGGTATAGTATAGTTCTCCGCCTCAATCTCTGGCCTTGCAATCCCAGTTCGCAAGCCTCTCGCATTTGGGGCTGCGTAGTCCTTCAAAGGCTTTGTATCCGGTTGATTCGCCATGAGTGGAATGGGAATCGACCTTTCTCCCTCTCTTTGTAGTCTTCTACGTCTGTGGAAAGTCCTCTCGATCTCCGGATCAACTTCACCAAGGCTCCCAAGACTTAGAGATCTTTGCATATAACACAGAGAGATGGATACAATAGAAGGAAAAGAAATTTTTGATTTTTTTTTTTATATTTCAGAAATAAAAATCAAATAAAAAGAAAAGGGTCCAGAAAAATCAATTTAAAAACTAAATTGAAATTCGAAAAGGCACAGTCCCCGGCAACGGTGCCAAAAACTTGATGTGCGACGCGCGTGTGTTGTTGCACGCCGCGCTCTGCGATTCCGGCAAGTGTACCGGATTGCCGTCAAGTAATAAAAGATATCGAACCCACAGAGACTGTGTTCTCGAATCGCAATCGGTTTTCGAATCGATTAGATCTGGACAGTTTTAAAGGATATCTTTATTTTTGAAAAGGGGTTTTGAATTTGAAATTAAAAGATAGATGAGCAGAAAACAATTAAAACAGAAAACAAATGTTTTTGGGGTTTTGATCTAAATGGATTCCTAGGGATTTGGGTTACCTTTGAGGCTGTTTATGTTACTAATCTGATTTACCTTTGTTGATTAACGAAATTGCCTTGAAGGCGAGTTTATCCTCTGATAGCTTAAGCTCCCTCTCGGGTTACAAAAGCCGTGCCCAATTGACCCGACCCCTACTCTCGTGGTAGTCGATCCCAGATTGGACCCTTTGTGCTTCGTGACAACTCGTTGCTCCTCGAGGGACGGCTTCTAACTCTCGTGATTTCAGTCCCAAGTCTGACTTCTATAGGTCCGACACCTAAGTTCACCGCTAGGTTCCTCCTTAGAATGTCTCAGTCATGCAAATAACCTAAGTTTACCGCTAGGTTCCTCCTTAGAATATCCGCATCTCGCAGATAAGCGGCCGCCGGACTTTACGAGTGAAACACACTAGAAATCCTAAGTTCACCGCTAGGTTCCTCCTTAGAACGTCTACGTCACGCAAATAAGCGGTCACCGAATTTATGAGAGATTAACACACTAGAAATCAGATCTAAAACAATAACGAAATCAACAACGATTTTACATCAGATCAACAACATTTACAAAACTCGGGCAGAGCCCCAATCCCTAGAAATAAACTACTACTCCAGTCTTGCCATGGAGATGACAAGCTGGGTTGACAACATAATGAAAAATACAAAAATCAGAGAAGAGAAGAGGAGAGGAGAAGAGAGATCTATGCCTAGAGTCCTAGTTGTTATGGATGTGTATGATGATGATGATGAATTCTATGGATGATGTATCCTCTGCCTCTTCCTGGTCCTTATTTATAGATGTGGGAAGTTAGAGTCCCAATCTAACTCAAATTATGATCCAATTCGGTTTCTTCAGGTCCAAGTAATGCGCGTCACGGCCGTGATGGCCATCATGGTCTGGCCGTGACGTTCTCTGTTTCTGGCAGTTTTGTGAAATCCAGTCTCTCACGAGGCGAGAGTGGGCTCGCGTCGCGAGCTTTCATTTTGTGGCCGTGATAAGAATTACGGCTGTGGCCGTGATGGTCTCTGACTTGTGGGGGTTTTAGGTCACGGCCGTGATGGATATCACGGCCAGGCCGTGACAGACTCTGACTTCAGCCTTTGTTCCTTTTCAATTTTGCTCGATCATGGCCGTGATGGGCATCACGGCTAGGCCGTGATGGGCTCTGTTTGGCTCATTTTCTTCACTTTTAAAGCCCTATCTTCATCCAAACTTCATCATGGTTGATCTTGAGCATTTTACCATTGATTTCTGCAAAACAACACACGAAAACCGCCTTACCCATTCCAAAGGAAAATTAACCTAAAATCTAATAAAAATATGCCTAAACTACATGAAAATGCATGCAAAATGATAGACAAAGATGATGTGAAATCACACTCATCATCCACCATCTCAAAAATAATATAACTCAAAAGATTTTGTATAAATTAAGGATAATCAATACACTCTCACGAGATTCATGCACAAGTCATAACATTATCAATATATTTAATCTATCAATAAAGTACATATACCATAAATAAAATCATACAAAAGGACATCTCTTGTGTCCAATTAATCTCAATTTATCATCCAAGTCCATTTTATTTAATTACCCAATTTCAGTCTATGAGCTCATGACAAATTCAATGGCGTCGCACTGCCTTCCCCTTCCCAGAAGGAGGTATCTATAATGGGTCTTCCCCTTCCCAGAAGGAGGTATCTGTCTTCCCCTCTAACAGGGAGGTATCCGTCATCCCCTCTAATGAGGAGGTATCTGTCATCCCCTTCCTGAAGGAGGTATCTGTCTTCCCCTCTAACGAGGAGGTATCTGTCATCCCCTCTAACGAGGAGGTATCTGTCATCCCCTTCCCTAAAGGAGGTATATGTCTTCCCCTCTAAAGTGGAGGTATCTGTCTTCCCCTCTAACGAGGAGGTATCTGTCATCCCCTCTAACGAGGAGGTATCTGTCATCCCTTCCCTGAAGGAGGTATCTGTCTTTCCCTATAACGAGGAGGTATCTGTAACCCCCTTCCCAGGAGGAGGTATCAATAAACGGTCTTCCCCTTTCTAGAAGGAGATATCTGTCTTCCCCTCAAACGAGGAGGTATCTATCACCCCCTTCCCTGAATGAGGTATCTTAACACTCCCATCAATCTCAATGGTATAACTCATGTCAAAACTCATAGGCATTCCAAAATAATAGTAACACATAGCATCATGTAACATGTATTATTATTTATCAAGTTCATATCAAAACAACACTAAGGCATCACATATCACAGAAAGCATATCAAACAATAATATCACTCAAAATGTGAATATTCAATCTCTTAAATATACAATAAAACATCAATTTTATTTTGAAGACAAAACCTCAGATAATTACTCTTAATTTCATAATCAAACCCTTTAAAATATATACCATAAGAGTTTAAAAAAAATGATGTTTACTTACTTCTTGTAGATCCCAAAAAGCTCTAAAAATTATGAAACTAGTGCTTCACCAAAATTCTTTCTTCTTTTCTCCAATATTTTTCTTTTGATCTGTATGACTCCCTACTCGGTATGGAAACAACAATCGGCGTTGCTCTTCTTGCTAACGTCCCTGAAATTCACGTTCTTTCTTTCTTTTCACTATTCGGCGCTAACTGACATATAGGTTTACTATCTTTTCTTAAGAACCCAATCCGTTTTCTATTTATTTTGAACAAGAGTTGTTGCACGTGATTTGCAAATAGGTTGGTGCTTTCAATATTTCTCAATATTCCTGTGGGACCCGTTTTTCTGTTCTCTAAGAATTCCAATGAATTCTTCACGTCATTATTTTTTGGTGCAACTCCTGGTGAGTTGCATTTTGGCTGAAAGCCAAATTCCACTTTAACAATTATACGGGCCCATTGTACTTTTGTTTAATACTATTATTATATTTATTATTAATATTATTATTATTTCAAAATTAGATTCTTTTCTAATTGCTTAGCAATTCTAATAAAATCTTTTGCTAACCACTTTCTATACTATTCCTCGTAATATCTTAATCCTTTTATAAAAAGACTATTAAAATTTTAGGATGTTACAAAACTCAACTTACTCTTATGTGCCTCCTCTAAGATCATCTTCATAATCTCTAAGTCCTCTGGCACACATATCCGATCCTTAAGCCTTAACACTCCATCCGATCCTCTCCTAAACTCTGAAACCTTACCCTCATCTATACCTCGATTCACATCCATCAAATATTCATCCTGACCCTACTTAACCTTAAGATCTCTCAAAAACTCATTACTGATGGTGATCATACCTAAGCATATTCTATCCTCAATCAAATCCATACCTAGGTTCAAATCTCTAAATTGTTCAAGCAACTCCATCTCTTTCACCATCATTGCGGATACGTGCAAGGATTTCCGACTTAGTGCATCCGCCACAACATTGGCCTTCCTTGGATGGTATTGTAGATCAAACTCATAGTCCTTAATGAATTCCATCCATCTACGTTACCTCATTTTCAGCTCCTTCTGATCAAACAAATACTTTAAACTCTTGTGATCTCTGAACACATTAAACTTAGATCCATAGAGATAGTGTCGCCATATCTTCAATGCGAACACCATGACTGCTAACTCCAGATCATGGGTCGGGTAATTCCTTTCATGAACCCTCAACTGTCGGGAAGCATAAGCCACAACTCTTCCCTCTTGCATCAAAACACAACCCAATCCTTGATATGACGCGTCATAGTACACATCAAACTATCCAAATTGATCAGGTAACGTCAGCATAGGAGATGTAGTCAACTTCTCCTTTAGCTTCTGAAAGCTATCTTCACACTTATCCGTCTAGACAAACGATGTACCCTTTCTCGTTAACTGCATCATAGGCAACGCAATCTTCGAGAAACCCTCGATAAACCTCCTGTAATACCCGACTAATCCTAGGAAACTCCTCACCTCACTCACTGACTTAGGCCTCTCCCACTTAATCACGACCTCTACCTTAACTGGATCAACTGATATCCCTTTCTTGTTGATTACATGCCTTAGAAACCGTACTTCCTCTAACCAAAATTCACACTTGGATAGTTTAGCATACAACTTCCTATCTCTCAACACCTTTAACACCACTCTCAGATGTTCCTCGTGTTCTTCCCGACTACGGGAGTAGATAAGAATATCATCTATAAATACCACAACAAACTTGTCGAGGAACGGTCTAAAGATCCTGTTCATGTAATCTATGAACACCGCTGGAGCATTAGTTACACCAAAATGCATTACTAGGTACTTGTAGTGTCCATACCTCGTCCTGAAAGTGGTCTTAGGTATATCCTCCTTCTTCACCCTAATCTGATGGTATCCCGATCTTAAATCTATCTTGGAAATCACCGAAGCTCCTTTCAACTGATCCATCAGATCATCTATCCTAGGAAACAGATATTTTTTCTTGATTGTAACTTTATTCAACTGCCTATAATCCGTCCACAACCTAGAACTTCCGTCCTTTTTCTTAACAAACAACACCGGTGCTCCCCAAGGCGAAACACTCGGTCTGATTAATTCCTTCTTCATCATGTCATCCAGCTGTTTCTTCAACTCTGCCAACTCCACTGGTGACATCCGATAAGGAGCTACTGATATAGGTCCGGTCCCTGGTATGAGATCTATAGCGAACCCCACCTCCCTCTCTGGTGGCAAACCTGGAACATCAGGAGGGAAAACCTCAAGAAACTCTCTCACGATAGGCAAAGAATCCATACTCGTAGTCACCTTAGCTTCCAAAAAGAAAAGCATCACATACTGCTGAGACTCGTCACTCCTCATAGCTGTTCCTTCATTGACAGATACTATGCTAGAAGGCTGAAGAAAAGATAAGGTTTTTCGGGCACAGTCTAACATTACATGGTTAGTCGAAAGCCAATCCATGCCAAGGATCGTGTCTATCTCTCTGCATAGGCAAACAAATGAGGTCCACAAGAAATGTCCTATTTTCAACAACTATAGGACCATTGTAAGAAAACAGACATAGTGATCAAAGGATCACTAGTAGAGGTAGATACCGTCAAAGTATATGGTAGTTGGGAAACAGGCAAGTGTAAATGATCCACACACTCATGGGACACAAAAGAATATGCAACGCCTGAATCCAACAACACATACGAGAGTCTGCCTGATTTTAAACACATACCTTAAATAAGATCTGCAGATTGAGAGGACTCAGATCCTCTCACTGTAAACACCCTCCCCACGACCTGAGGTCCGGCCGTCTATCGTCCTACTGCTGGAACTCCTCTCCCAGCTCCTCCTCTGGAACCACTGGCTCCTCTGGAACTACTGACTCTTCTGCCGGCAGCTGGCTGCTGCCGTACCGCACTCTATCGGCAATCCATAGCAAAATGATCTGGTTTGCCACAGTCGTAGCAACCAAACCCATCTGTGCAATCTCTGATGTAATGCGGACCTCCACATCTGAAACAAAATGGGCCCCAATGCTGCTGACCCTCTCTGGTAACTGGTGTTGGTGGTGCAGATGTCTGAGCGCTCTGTCCTGGTCTAGTGTATGGTCCTCTCCTCCACTAAGATCCTCTATCACCTCTCCTCTGATGACCTGCTCTGGTAGGACCCCCACTACGCTATTGTCTCTGCTCTGCAGCCTGCCTCTAGTCCATACTCTCAATGGCATTGCACCTCTCTACAAGCTCCGGTGAACTCAGGATATCCAAAGGCACTATAACCCTCCTCAACTCATGCCGTAAACCCTCCTCGAATCTCCGGCACATCCAGTCCTCATATGGAAACCTCTGGTAGAACTCAAAACTGAATCAGGACCTCGAATCTAGCCGCGTACTCACCAACAAACTTGTCTCCCTGCTGGAGACTCATGAACTCTCTCTCCTTCTCGCGTCTGGCTAACCGCGGGAAGTACTTCTCAAAGAAACACTCTCTGAACAGCTCCCAACTGATCAGTCTGCCCTCAGCCTCTAGCAATCTCCTCTTGCCTCTCCACCATGACTCAGCCCCTCTGGTCATCATGAAGGCGGCATAGGTCACCTTGTTGTCATCGC
Organism: Sophora flavescens; assembly: GCA_030762895.1. Classification (NCBI taxonomy): domain Eukaryota; kingdom Viridiplantae; phylum Streptophyta; class Magnoliopsida; order Fabales; family Fabaceae; genus Sophora; species Sophora flavescens. The sequence continues at coordinate 228,400,310 of CM061065.1, forward strand.
TGTATCTCATGGTATCAAAGATCTTCTCGAGCTCCTGAATCCACCACTCTGCTCGCTCTGGATCATACGCTCCACTGAACTGTGATGGCTTACCTTTGAGAAAGGTAGCCAATTCTGCATCCTCATCCTCAGCGGCTCTCCTCCTATCATGCCGCTCCTGTAACTCTGCCTCTCTTTGTACCCTCTAAGCATTTTGTTGCGCCTGTTGTAACAAAACGGATGCTAACTCGCGGATAGTCCGAAAAGTCTCGGCGGACTCTCCTCCACCTCCAATCCCTGCCTCTGGCTGATGAGGCTCATCCTCTACACCCTCATCGCTCTACCCCCACCACGTCTGCCACGTCCTCGTCCTCTGCCTCGAACCATGATCCTGTTAAAAGAAATCATTAGCCCACATCAAGATGACATATAATACTACAAAAAACTGGAATATAAATACTATATGCCATAGAGATGTCGCGTCAGACTCACTACCCAACTTCTAAGCATAGCTGTTATCCGATGTGGATTCAACTAAATAGCCAGTTTAACCTAATCACAGTCATCACAGTTCGTTTCAGAACCGAACTGCTCTGATACCACCAAATGAGACGCCCCAATGTCTCATTAAAGAAAACCCAAAATATTAAGATCTAATTTCGTTATTATCATTAAGCTGATATATTAAAACAACAGAAAAATTAAAAACTTAAAATATACACAACATATACATATCAAGACCTGATACAATACAGTAGAGGGAATCCCATCAGTTGGATCCCAAAATGTACAAACTGATAATCAAACAGGAAATAAAAACAACATTCCAAAGAGACAAGACGCACTGACCATAAATTCTGTACTCAACTATGAGGACCCACTGTTCGTCCTCCAACGTCTGGCGCATACGAGGTCCCATCAAGCTCGTCCATAGCTGGCTCTCCCCGTAGGATCTTCTCATCACGATTACATAAAAAAAATGCAATATAGAGAAGACAGGGATAAGAAACCATATAACATCAAACATGGAAAGGGTTTAGCTACATTTAATTAAATAACGACACACTAAATATCCGTCTCCCAAATATAAATATGTGTAACACAATCACCTTCAATCCATATCTAGGATCTTTCCTCTACCCTCCATCATGATGCAATGCAAATGATGTATGAATAATCTCCTCAGGTATCGGCCATATCCGGATATCACAACAATATAATCGACATGTCCTAGAGTCCCTGGCACACACCCTCATTCGCGGATGGAGGGTTCCCACGCAAAGCAATGACACTATAGCTACACAATCCAATGCACACCTCTGAACCCCGGTCAGGGTGCTCATGCATCGCATGAACTATAGCTGCGACAAAAATGAAATCATCTTTGGGCGGTCCGTCATTAGCCTATCCCCGGGAATTCTCCCTCCGAGGCATAGACCCCATACGACCATGTTTCAGGTCCACACGACCATGTTTCAGGTCCTCAAAGACATACCATGTTTCTGGTCCTCCCCCTAGTGCCCTAACCGTTCATCATAACCTCATAAATAACCACAGAATAAAATAATTTCATCTCATCAACCTCATCACTATATTTCAAAAATCATCTCGGTTAGGCACTACTATCACATATCATATGCAATCCCCAATACATCCTCATGTCTCAACATAACTTGTAACTTACTCAACCTCTAAGCGCAATCATAACACTCATCATATCATCACAATCATCATCATGTTATCCAAAATCATCATCATATATCATCATGTCATAATATCATTTCCAAATAATAAATACCAAAATATAATAATAATAATAATAATAATAATAAGTATAAACATTTTCAAAAATAATTACAACACTCACGATATCATACATCAAGTACCAAGTTCTAATCAACCAGTCAATCATCACGTAATAAAAATAATATATATATATATATATATATATATATATCTGTGTGTGTGTGTGTGTGTAGCGTAACGGCGATAAACGCACAATTTCTATATCATCATCGGTACCACTGAATAGTCCCCAATGTGGTATAGACTTTGTCCGTTACTCGCTCTCGTGTAGAGTTTGGGTCGCCCTACGCCATTATCTAATTAAATGTAACCGTGCCATTTCCGGTGTTAAATAGTTTCTTTCCCCCACATGGTAAGTCGTATGCTAAACGAAACGAGACGAACGAAGCGTTTCTCCCTTGACCTCGTTTCTGCCTTGCACAATACTAGGCCCTCGGAGCTTCCAAAATTTCACCTAAGCATCACATTGCGAAGCACACGTTACTAGGAGTTCATATTCGAAAACGAAATTGAATTCCGACAAACGAAATGAAAGATATTACAAGAAACATAACGAACGGGGTTTCGATATAAAAGAGGATGATTTACCTTCGGTTTTTGAAGAAACAAGAGAAGAATGAAGGTATCGTCACTACGATCACAACTACGTACTCCGATTCGTGACGGGATGAATGAAACTCTCAAACTCTTAGCTAGAAGCTCCTCTCTCTCTAAAACTTATCTCTCTCTCTCTAAGACTCCCTTCTATGTTTCTCAGTTTTCTCTCAACTCACTGCTCTCTGCTCTTTCCCTTATGGCTTAAGTGACTTATGTCACTTAAGCTATTTTATTTTACTGAAATTCGTGCTAGCACTCGAGCGTTGGAAACCTCGCACTCGAGCGTTCCAACGCTTGAGCGTTGGCTTTTCCATACTCGAGCGTTGGAGGGTTGGTGGACCACCGCGCCATGCAACCAATCAGGAACTTCCATGTAAGCCCTGATTGACACGTGGCAAATCAAAGCATGGCTCTTGTTTGTTGACTTGGGCACTTGAGCGTGGGTACTCCCATGCTCGAGCGTTAACTTCTGGCAAAAAGTCAACTCTTTGCATTCAGGATCCGTTCGACGTCCAATTGCGCTCAAATTTGAGATATAGGCTCATTAGAACCTAATAAACAACCTAAAACCATCAAAAAGGCCTAATATCATCTCTAACTCCAAAATTCTTATTTCACATTCAGACGTCTCAAAGACGGTAACCGGGAAACCCTAATTGGTCTCTATGCCTCAAACTCACCCGAAAAAGCAGTGTACTTAACATGCAAGGGTTTTCTAAACCTCAAGCAACATCTCAACTATGTATTCCAAGTCCTAACCCTGAACCTCATAGGTAAATCACACATAAAATCATGGATGTTACAACCCCCTTGCCTCTATTGTGGATAGTACTTTTTCATCCCTTTTGGAGAATATGAATGACACATCATTTTTTCAACGCTATTTTAGCACCAAAAAATGACGTGGTTGATAAATTGAATGATTATATGATGTCATTGATCCCCGGGGAAATGAAAACTTATTTGAGTTTTGACAGCCCATGCTCCCTTAGTGGAAATGTTGATAGGCTAGATGATGTTCATACTCCTGAATTTTTGAATACCATTACTTCGTCAGGTCTTCCTAATCATGAATTGGAGCTGAAAATTGGTGTTCCCATCATGTTGTTAAGAAACATAGATCAGTCTTCTGGATTATGCAATGGCACACGACTCATCATTACCCACATGGGCAACTATGTTTTGGAGGCAAAAATCATTGTCAATGATGCCATCTAACAACAGGATCCCTTTCAGATTCCAACGTAGACAATTTCCTGTGGTTGTTTCTTTTGCAATGACAATAAATAAAAGTCAAGGACAATCCCTAAAACATGTGGGCATTTATCTCCCACAATGTGTTTTTTCACATGGGCAGTTGTATGTTGCAATATCAAGAGTTACATCACGTCAAGGTTTGAAGATACTGGTATGTGACAATGAAGGTCACATTTCAAATTCCACCTCTAATGTAGTATATAAAGAAGTACTTCAGAATTTAACATAGGCAGGTGACATAACATTTATTAAATTTATTTTGTACATTACAACATCTCTTACTCATTGTTTATTCAGTACCTTTTTTCGAAGATTGTGGCTTTTTTCATCCCTTTTGGAGAATATGAATGACCCATCATTTTTTCTAACTCATTTTATTTCTTAATCTCGAATTTCAAGTCTTAAAATGTAAGTATATATATTAATTGCTCATTATTTACTCATATTAATGTATGCTATCAATATCTGTTTTGAAACCGAATTTTCAATATCATATTAATCTGAGTTTATTTTGATTGATTTTCAATATCTATTTTGATTTCTATGCTTTTATTTGTATATATGTACTAGATTCTCACTATTCTCTTTTATTTTGAAGAGTTTCAAATTTCACATTTTTATTGGTTTAAATTAAATTATTCTTGTGCAATACCTTCTCAGTTTCAAATTTCAAATTTTTATTTATTTAAATTATTCTGGTGCAATAGCTTCTTATATAATATTCAAACACATTCTTTTATTTTCTTTTATTTTTAAAATTTTATGAAGACAATTTCTTAATTTCTCCTTAATTACTCATAGTACATTATATTAATTCATATTTATGTATTAATTAGCTCAATCAATTCATATTTGTATATCAACACGTGTTTATTCATATTTATTATATATCATATCATATTATTTTAATAAAAAATTATATCATATATCAGTATATACTACGAAATATCTAACAATTAAGGCAATTAAATGGTTTGATTAAAAAAAAGGCAATTAAATATGTTAATAATGTATTAATGTAATAATTATCATATATGATGAAAAATATAATAAAATATGAGATAAAATATGAAATATGAATATGATACGATACGATATGATTTGATTTGATTTGAAAAAAAAAATACTCTAACTAAGACTACCAACCTACTTCCGCTTTAAACAAAAACCAAACAAAATTATTAACTCATTCATGAGATAAATCAAGTCTTCCCAATTCTACCTTGCAGACTAACTATATATAGCAGTGAAGACCAACTCAAAGAAACGTCCCCCTACATCTTCCGCCGCTGCTGCAAGGATTCATAGAAAATGGGTTATAGACAATAAGAGGCAACGGATGAATGCAGTTAATAATGGTAATCATAGTTCCTTTTTTTTTTCCAATTTTATACTTAATGAATTTAAAATGCTACCAATAATTTTTCGTATATTTTATGTTTGTTGTTTTCCTGGATTTTTAAGGCATCAATTTCGAAAGAAAAGAAAATATGGGGACATCAAAAGAAGATGTTACATTCCAGAGGAATAGTCAAAGACAACCTTTGTCTACATTGTCATTTTCCAATCACATTCTATCAGGAGAAAGAAGTAATTTCGCACCATCACAATCCAGCATGATGGATACAGCACCCAATCAATCGTGTATGAACTTCAATTATTATTGAAGTTTTGATAATATGCAGACGATGGTTTTGTATTCATCATTTCTTCAAACAACCACTCTTTTAACTATCATCTTCAATCCTTTGTTCTAGATATGGCAAATCCACTTACCAATATACAACCATCAATATCATGTGGATCTGTTGCACCAAATGATTGTTTGGATGCCTATTTATTGCAAACTACTCAAAGCAAAACAAAGTCATCTGGAATTACTAATCTTGATTCAGCTTATGATTCTAATGGTAAATATAATGAATGTATTATGTATTATAAATTATAATATTGGAAAATTATGTAATTTAAGTGCTTTAAAAAAAATACAACTACTTAGTTGACTTATCTTCCCATATATAACTTCTAATTTCTGTATTGGTTCATCTCTGACTAGCTGTTTTAAATTTAAACGGCCACTTGTTGTAGATTGCAGCATTCAGAGTAAATTAGAGCCCCACACCTACAAGGTTGATTTTTTAAAAACTCCTATTAAGCAGACTTTGGCATTTCCAAAAGAAACAGGTTCAAATAATTATCACGGGGTTTCAATAAACATGCTGCCTTCATGTGATTCCCCTGTTGAAGCAGGCTTAGGTAAACAACCTATTTTCAAAAAAAAAATTTGTAACTTCTACATTTCACCTACTAACTTTTGTGATATTTCTATTAAATGCATCTAGGAAATGCTTCTTCCAGTAGGTTTAGCATCAATCCTGCAACTCCAGCTTCTAATAACATATTAACTCCTACTCCTATGGCAACAATGAATGAAAGTCTCTTATTGAACTCAAATCAAATGACACCAACAGATCAATCTGTTAAAGGAGAAACTACAGGTACTAAAACAATTAATCATTTTACCTACCATTTTTTGTGACGGAATTTAAGGAAATATTAACACTCTCAATGGGATAATAAAATAAATGTATATACTAATTTTAATTTTTTATATAATCTGGTTTATTAATAAATAAATATAAGTTGATCATTTCCAGTTTAGTCCGGTTTTTATGGATTATTATGATTTGAAACCATTCATATATATATATATATATATATATATATATATATATATATATATATATATATATATATATATATATAAGTTTTTATATTGTAACGTCAAGGAAATATTTAATGTAAAGACTTTATAATATAACATCTATTCTTTAATTTATACCCTTAACTATAGCATTAAGATGATTACAGATTATAAAAATATGCACGTACAAAATTACATAGTAAGGAATCAGAGAGTTAAATATTTAATCATAATATGATAAGTGGCTGATGTAACTACTATAATACTGTTTAATGGTATTAGTCATTTTTTACTTAAATGTCTACACGTTCTAATCAATTTTAATATTAGCCATTTTTAATAATTGTCTTCTGTAAATTTTTGAATATGAGGGAAATATTTAAATTTAACCCATCATTGAATAAGAATTATGGTATTGGAAATCAAAATACTAATTGGTAGCATAGAAAATTTGTGTTTTAGGCTTTTTTTTATTTGGTAATTATTTATAATTTTTGAACATATACAATTTCTTTAAAAAATCTGAAAACAATAAGAGATATTTGGAAAAACAATTAAAAATTATTTAATTATATATGATTATGATTATTTATTTTCGACAACTCAATTATTCATACACCATTGTTCAAAACTTACAAATCTTTTATTTTTCTTGGTGCTCAAGAGGGGATGACGCCCCCAGTCCAAAAATTACAAATCTTAATTGAATATTAACTCGACTTTAATATCAAACAAATCAATATCTATCTTTGTTTTGTATTCAATTAATTTATGTGTTTATTAATTCACTAATTTATAATTTATTTCATTAACTGTTATATGCTTAAATATTCTAAAAAATTATGACCACATATTATATATATGATATGATTTGATATCAAGACTACACATATATATATATATACATATATATATATATATATATATATATATATATTTTATATATTCGAAAAATAGATATATTCTCTAACTAAAACCACCGACCTAATATTGCTTTTAAAAAAACCAAACATAATGATTAACTAATTCATGAAATAGTTTGTCAAAAAAAAAAAAACTCACTCATGAAATAAATCAAGTCTTCCCCGTTTTAACTTGCACACTCACTGGATATAGCAATGAAGACCAACTCAAAGAGGATTCATAGAAAATGTGTTATAGATAATAAGAGGCAACGAATGAATGCAGTTAATAATGGTATTTTTAATTACAATTTTATACGTATTTAATTTAAAATGATACCAATCATTTGTATGTATATTTTCTGTTTGTTGTTTTTCTGGAATTTGTAGGAATCAATTTCGAAGGAAAAAAAATATGGGGACATCAAAAGCAGATAATAGATTCCAGAGGAATTGTCGAAAGCAACCTATGTCTACATTGCCATCTTGTAATCACATTCTATCAAGAAAAATAAATAATTTCGCACCATCTCAATCCAGCATGATGGATACCACACCCAATCAATCATGTATGAACTTCAATTATTATTGTCATTTTAATTATATGCAGACGATGGTTTTGCATTAATCATTTCACCTACTAACTTTTGTGGCATTTCTATCAAATGCATCCAGGTAATGTTTATTCCAGTGATTTTAGCATCAATCTTCCTTCTCCATCTTCTAATAACATGTTAACTCCTACTCCTACGACAACAACAAATGAAAGTCTCTTATTGAACTCAAACCAAATGACACTAATGGATCTATTTGTTAGATTTTGGAGGACCAACCTTTACTTGCGGTTTTTGTCAAGCCATTATGGGGTATGAAGAGCGTTCTAATAAAGCAAGAACCAGCAAAAATCCTAAATTTAGCCTATGTTGCTTGAAGGGAAAATTGAACTTCCATTCCTTGAAAAACCTCCAAAATTATTGTGGAATTTGATGATTGACCAAGATCCAAGATCCAAAAATTTCAAAGATAACATAAGAGCATATAACAATATGTTTGCATTTACTTCTACGAGGGGAAATGTACAAACCTTGATTAATAATGGATCTGGTCCACCTCAGTTTATCCTCAGTGGTCAAAATTTTCACCATATCGGTAGCTTGGTACCAACAGATTCCACTTCACCTAGATTTGCTCAACTCTACATTTATGATACTGGAAATGAGTGTAATAATCGAATGAAAAATTTTAGGCATGGATCACAACTTGATTTACATTCCAAGGATGAACCTAATACCTTTAGATATTGGAATGCCTTTCAAGTTTCAAAGAAGAAAATTTCCTATATCCCTTTGTTTTGCCATGACAATGAACAAAAGTTGTAACATCCTAAAATTTCAATGTAATTTAATATAGTCTTTTTAATAAAAATATTAAGTGATTATACGGTTTAGTATAGAAAATTGGTAGTATAAGAGTTTATTATAATTGTTTAAAAAAATGAAACCACGTATAGCAATAGATTTCTCTAGGAAATGAATATAATAATAATAATAATAATAATAATAATAATAATAATAATAACAACAACAACAACAATAATAATAATAATAACAACAATATTCTAATACATATTAAGGCTAATTTCAAGCCCATGTGATCAAGGCAGTGTAACAGGTTTGGTTTCCACAATTCTTATATATGAATTAAGGGGCACGCCTATAACTGAAATATTGGGAAGGAATAAGAATTATATTTAATAGATTGGTAATCTTGTTTTCAAGATAACGAGAGAAGAAGTTTAGCGATGCACAACAATCTTTTCGTTCGTTCTCTTAAAAAGAAAATATACTGCGAGCGAGAGGTTGTCATCGAGTTTGCAACACGAAGCATAGAATCATAAAGATCAGTGAAGTAAGTAAACACTTTTTTTATCTTAAATTATCATGGTATAGATTTTAAAGAGATTTGAGTATGAAATTAATCGGTAATTATTTGGGGTTTTATCCTTAAAATGAAATTGATATTTTATTGGTGATTAATTATAATTAGACTGATTATTTACATGACGAGTGGTATGATTATTATGATTTGGTATGTCTTTTGTGATATGTGATGCCTTAATGTTATTTTGATATGGCTTGATGAATGTTAATACGTGTGATTGATTATCTCCCTTGGGAAGAGATAATCGTTTGAGATACCTCCTTCGAGGAGATGGCAGAGGGCCTAACTCGTAGCGATGGTAGATTGGCCTAATGCGAGGCAATGACTATTGGAACCAAAGTGGTTATGGTTTATTTAATCTCTAGGTTTTGATGTTAACAAAATGAATAAATTTGCTTGACAACGTGTTAGTTGAGATCTAACAAGTGATTTCAGTTTATGCAGGAATATCCAAAATAATATAAGGTATACAATGCTTGGAGTTATTCATCCAAAGGTTATTTAAATTGTTTATATTTTAATCGTTAAGTAGACGACTAACTATATCTCTATAGACATCCATAGTAGCCACGTCAGCAGACGAGTGCTCTCCTTGAAACTTAAGTAGACATCCATAGTGCCTAACTAAAATTCAGTAGACGTCCATAATGCCACGTCATTGGACGGAGTTTGTCTAAAGACTTAGCAAGTCCAAAGACTTGTGCGGACGAGCGCTTCTGCCACATCAGTGGACGAGCAGAATAAAACCTTGTGTAGACGCGTTCTAAAACTGAGTGCCTGTAGACGGTTCTACATCTTCTATATCTTTACTACCTTAAATGCGATTTAATGCAATCTGGACCACATTGAATTTATTCCAAATGATTGATATTTATTTCAATGGAATATATGTTCTTTATAATTGTTTTATCTAGTTAATGCCTTGTTCCTTTGTGAGAAAATTCATAGTACTATCAAGGAAATACAAAAAGTAAATAGTACAATTGGAATTGCAAAACGATCTGTATGATGACAACTTTATTGCTGGACAAAAGATGGGTTATACACAAATGAGGAAATAAAGTTTTTAAGGTATGATTGCTCAGGACAGTGAGCCACCATTTTGTGCTTTTCAAATAACCAAGGATGCTTTTCAACATGACCAAAATCAAGCTATCAGTCTCAACGGATCTCATGCATTTAATGCTATCTCTAAACGGGATGATTAAAAAATAACCGTTAAAAAATTTGCAAGATAAGTTGAAGACCACTATATATATAGAAGGTCTCAATCACTGAAGAATAACTTTTGCCATTTGAACATTTGCAACATTCCCTTTGTAAAACAATAGTATGTAATTCTTAAGGTTGAATATTCTTACTTGTAGCCTGAAGAGGTGTAGAATACTTGTTGTAGAAACTGTTTGGAAATAGTGGAGAAAATCCTTCAAGTAGAAGGGACTGGACGTAGCTCTTGGTTGGAAGAGAGTGAACCAGGATAAAAATACCTGAGTGAATTTTCTATCCCTTAACTTTTACAGTTTTATTTATTTATACTAATTGTGGGATTTGATTTTGGATTTGTTAATCTTTTAAAAAGGATTTCTTGTGTGCTTAAACTTTTTATCTTCTGCTTGTGAAAAGGTTTCTCAAAAAGGGTTTTTGAGAAAATAATTAACAGACACAATTCAACCCCCCTTCTTGTGTTTGCTTGTGCCAACTTCAATGACAAAGGGCCTCCCTCTAGGAGAAGGCAATAATGATTACTGCAAGGGTACGGGTACCTCCTTCGTAGAGATGGCAAAGGCCTAACTCGTAGCGATGACAGATTGGCCTAATACGAGGCGATGGCAAAGGGTCTCCTTCATGGAGAAGGAAATGTTGGATATTGCAAGGTTGTGGATGCTTCCTTCGTAGAGATGGAAAATGGCCTAACTCGTAGCAATGATAGATTGGCCTAATGCGAGGCAATGGCAAATGTACTCCTACGAAGAGAAAACAATGAGATGTCATTACACTCATATGTTTGTTGTATTGATATTATTGTATGTGTTCTGGTTCATTCATGTTATTATTTGAAATACTTTGAGATTATATTATTTTTGAAAATGGCGGATTACTGTGGTTGTTTTTCCGGTTACCGCACCGGCTGAAAGCAATATCTTTTCGAAAACCTTTTAGAACTGTGTTTACTTACTGGGATAATAAATCTCATTAGTGGTGTTGTCTTTCAGAGTTTACAGGTGATGAGATAGATGATGCGACGTCTTGAGAGAGTCTTGAAGATATTAGTTATAGTTTATTTTTATTTATTTTTATTTCTTTTGGGGTTTATTAGACGTCCGGGTTTTGAGATAAAAACAATTTGTAAAGAGAGATGTGATTTTCATTAATTAAAATTTATGAGGCCTTATTTTATTTAGATAAAAGAGTTTATTTAGCACGGTTACTCTATTTAATTATTTTGAATATACGAGTTACTTTCATACTTAAATTTGTTGTAAAAAAATTTATGACTTGATTATTTAATTTAAGTATTTTAAATGATTTTATAGAATATTAATTTGGGCTACTAATGTAACGAAGGGCGTTACAAAAGTCAAGGACAATCTTTATCTCATGTTGGATTGTTTCTTCCTAAACCAGTTTTCTCTCGTGGAAAACTTAATATTGCAGTTTCTAGAGTTAGATCTGAAGTTGACACAGGCAAACACAGGGGGGGGTCGAATTGTGTTTGTTAATAATTTTCGAAAACAACTTTTCAAAAAAAATTTGCACACAAGGAGATTAGAAAGCAGAAGCACACCCAAAGAAAAATATCTTTTTTAAAAGACTTTAACAAAAGCAATATCAAAACCCTTCGGTTAGTAAGAAACAAATAAAGCTGAAGAGATAAGAGATGGAAGAATCACACAAGATGTTTTATCCTGGTTCACTCTCTACCAACCAAGAGCTACGTCCAGTCCCTTCTACTTGAAGGATTTTCTCCACTATTGTCAAAATAGATTACAGCCAAGTATTCAAGACCTCTCCAAGCTACAAGTATTTCTTTCTTACCAAGCCTCTTCAGGCTCTAACTCTAACAAAGAGATATAATGTTTGATCTTCTTAACTCACTATGTTTGAGAATATGACAGTTTAAGATCAGATGAATATTTTCACAATATTCAAACTAAGAAATACTGACTCTTGCTCTCTAAAGAAATATGAGTATGAGTGAGTGTAGTTTTACAAAAATTGAGCTCGTAAGGTTGTGCAGTAGAGAGTTCTGGTTTCAGCATCTCAGGTCTCCTATTTATAGTGACCTTCTTCTTCACTTGTATTTCTTCAACGGTTACTTTGAATAATCCCGTTTAGAGATAGCATTTAATGCATGATATCCGTTGTGACTGAGAGCTTGATTGTGACAATGCTGAATAGTACTCTTGGTTATCGAGGTAGCTTGAAATTGGAGGTTCACTCCTATGAGTATTGCGGCTTGAGCACTTGTTGTTCCTCCTTTGTGTATAATCCAGCTTTTTCAGCCATAAAGTTGTCATCGTACAGATCGTTTTGCAGTATCTGATTGTACGATTCTGCTTTTTGCATTTCTTGATGGTACTATGTTTCTTTTACAACAAGGTGAAACATTAAAGCAGATAAAACAAATGTGAAGAACAAATATTCTATTAAATAAATATCAATCATTTGAAATAAATTCAAGTGATTCGGATTGCATTTAATCCATTTCAAAGTTGGAGCTCATCTAAAAAGAAACCCCATCTACTTACTTATATGAGAGACTAAGTCTGTTCAATATTTTATTTTGCTCGTTTGATGATGTGGCATATCCTCTTGTCTATCAAGTCTTCAGACTTGCTATTCCTCAATGGGTTATAAAGATCTCCGTCTAGTTTCGTGACGGTTAGAGCTCATCTACTAGATTACTTTATTTTTCAGTTTATTTACTTCTACTAATTACTTCTGTATGCTTACATGGCAAGATGGACGCGCTTATTGTAACATCCCTGACTGCTTTATGGATTGACGACTGTCCCCACAAACCAACACGGGTCTTTTCAGTGTGCTTCGTCCTCACTCACACGCTTCCCGGGAAAACTTCCCTGGAGGTCACCCATCCCAGAATTGCTCCAAGTCAAGCTCGCTTAACTATGGATTTCTTAAGTGATGGGCCCCCGAAAAGAAGATGCATCTTATTAGTATAGGTAGTACCAATTTATACAGTTGAGGAAGACTTATACGAATTGATTGGTACTACCTATACTAATAAGATGCATCTTCTTTTCGGGAGCCCATCACTTAAGAACTCCACAGTTAAGCGAGATTGACTTGGAGCAATTCTGGGATGGGTCACCTCCTGGGAAGTTTTCCCGGGAAGCGTGTGAGTAAGGACAAAGCACACTGAAAAGACCCATGTTGGTTTGTGGGGACAGTCGTCAATCCATAAAGCAGCCAGGGATGTTACACTTATTATCAAGTCTTTGGACTTGCTGTAACTAACAAGTTATTTTGGTATTCGTCTAGCAAATATTTAGAGCCTCGTTCACTTAAGAATACCGGTATACTAAATTAAATAAACAAGTAACTTTACCAAGGTAAGCAGCCCGTCTACAAGGATGGACATGTATCGTTCAATGAAAACTTATCCTATGTTTACTTATATGAAAGTATTCCTGCATAACTGAAAGCACATGTTGGATCTCAACTAACACTTTACCAAACAAATTTAATCCTTTTGTTAGCATCAAAACTTAGAGATTATTAAATTCAAAACCACTTTGGTTCCAACAAGATTGAGGAAGGGGTTGAAGATACTAATTTTCGATGAAAATGAAAATGTGTCTGGTGTTACACAAAATATTGTATACAAAAAAGTTTTTGAAAATTTGTAGAAGTTGCCTCTAATGAAGTCGACACTCTAAAAGCTTTTATCTTGAATAATTCAATATATCCTTTTCACTTTTAAACTGTTATTTTACCTTTTTTTTAATTTATATATTTTAATATTTTAATGTATTTATACAAACAATAAAAACACAAAGGCTTAACTAAGTTGTTTTTGGTTCAAAATAATTGCCAGAAAATTAGGAACCTATTCCGATAAAAATATTAAATCAATCATTCAAATTTGATTAAACCATCACATCTCTTTATCAGATATCAAAATCTTCTATGATTATTTATTTAAGTAAAGTCAAGTACTCGTTCACCTTTATTCGTAGTTACTAACTTCCATACAAGGATCAATCTCTATGTTAACAGATTTTTCATTTATTAATTGATGTTGTAATTTTCTTATTAGTTAATTATATTAAACTTCCTTTAAAAAATTTATATTATAGATATTTTTGATTTATTTCGTAGAATTTTATGTTATGCGTTTATCAACCACTTATTGTTCTAAATTTAATGAACTATTTCTATATTTTAGATATTAAAAACACCTATATAACTAATTTTTCACCTTCATAGAAATTATTCCCGTACGTTACATGGGTTCAATTACTAGTATATATATTCCACTTTAAAATATGCATAATAATAGGGGATACATTTATTAAAAATTATAAAGGCAGATACCTTAAATTGTGTGCATATAGAGTATACTGATTTTCAATATATTTTGACAAAAGTATACTGATTCTCAAGACGCATATAGACATTACCAAATTTTATAATTAAAATTATTTAAAAATAAAATGCAAATACTAATATTTAGACAAAATCGGAACTTTTTTAATTTTGTGATAATAATAATGTGTCTAATATTTTGTCCACCAAAGAGGACTGATCTGAAAAAATCATAACGTTTTCGTTAACAAACACGTGTATTCTTTTGGATTTGTATGGAGGAAAGAAAATATATGGATTATGGTTAAAAAAGATAATAAAAGATTATAAGATAATTTTAATTAATATTTCATTATATAAGTAAACAAGAATAAACCACTTTAAATATATTAAGACGTTTTTTATAAGGAAAACATATCAAATGATTGGCAATGTCCGGATTTAATGGTACAATTTTTTAAAAAAAAGTAAATTTTCACTATAGATGGTACAAAGAATATCCAAAGTAATCTGAGTCCAAAATCAGTATTAATGTCATAATTCAACAAGAACCTATAGTAATGAATTATTATGTCTATATGATATTTTTTGGGCTCTTCTTATACATGATATCTAAAACTTAAATACAATACAACAATTACGTCTAATAACATTATTACTTAATTGATTTAGCAGATAACATATTATAGGACCTTCCATTGATAAGAAGTAGTGCTACTATTTTCTTCAATCCATTTTTCACCCGAAAAAAAGAGAGGAAAACTTCAAGTATACAATTTTATACTCATTATGGAAAAAATTCTCGACCTTATTTTTTAAACACACTCGAATATATTGCCACCCTAGAACATACCCGAAAACATTTAGTACTTGATGGAGTGAAAGCTTCACATTAGGTTATCACACAGATGCATCATCAATAGCAGTAAGCCTCCAAAGAAAAGGTAGTAAAACGCAATGATCCTTCAACCTGTGGGTGAATTTGAGAAACCTTCAGTCCATAATTTTTAGAATTTCGGGTGGATATTCTCAAAGAGTTACAAGCATCTTCTTCGGCAGAGATATCTTCATCAAAAACGTCTTACACAAAGTTATTCAAAGCTAAGAGGTAAAACTTATCCATTTTTTAATTCCATCAATACAACTATGATTTGAATGTTTTAATATTTACTTTTGATTATTATAATATGTACGTGAATTTTACATTTTATGATGAAATTGATACTACAGACGAGTATAATGCTATACAACCGGAAAATTAGGTTAGAATAGCATGTCAACTAAAAAGAAATAATATACATCAAAATTATGAGTTGGAAAAGTAATATGAGAAACAGAGCACTGCGATTGTTCATGCAAGCAGTAAGAAAACCATTTCGTACTAATTATAACTGATCACCATAAAAACTGACAAAATTGTGTAATGATATGCTGATACTAAAGTATGGTTTTAATTTTTATGTTTCAATAGTGTGAGTCGCAGTAAAAAATAAGGAAATTCATTCTCACAAAAGAATGATTATATAATAAGAACTTCTCGGTAGTTAAAAATGTGCACCTCTTTTCATTTGGCCATAGGTGAGCAACACAATCTGAATTACAAGGAGACATTTCAATATATATCCATTTAAGATGAGAAAGGAAAAAATAATAGTGTGCAAAAGCATTAAGGTAAGTAGAATTCACATGCAGCTAATATCAAGTAGAGATACTTATGTTTAGAAGGTCAGAAAGCATTTTAAGACTGAGAGGAAAATCCAGTTTGGAAAGCTAATGAGTGTACAATACCTATATATTAGTTGTAATAAATGTTGTCTTCCAGATTTTTCAACTGAGTAAATGAAACTAAATTCTTCACATACTCTACATTCCTCACATCACATGTAGTGCCCTGCAGGAAACAAGAGGTAAAAATGGAAACTTATGTAATGTTAGTTTATGATTATTTATAAAAGGCAAAATAAAATGTCATGTCAATTTATCCATATGGGACAAATCACCAAGTAAATTATACAGTGTATGTCATTTTCATCGTCGTATGTATGCTCGACTTCGGTTGCCGGTGCGTGTAGGTAGGAGTACATTATGGCAGGATCAGTCACCCGGGCAAACCAACCCTCCTCCAAGAAGAATTGTGCTATGCCCCCCCGATCCCTATAGAGCGAAAGAGCTGCCTGGTGATCCCTAGGTTGCAGCACGTCCGGTCGTTAACTCCTCGCGCCGCTGCCGCCGTTTCTAGGACCGACCGACGCCTCACCTGCACAGGTACCTACGTAGTGTAGTGTCGGTCACACATTCAACATAGCGTTCGAACTCATGTGCCTTCCAGAACCAGGGGTCTTCGAGCCAGCTGCGTACGATTAGCTAGCCTTGCGGCTGCAAAAGGATTAGACGTCCTCCCATGCTACGGTTCCCTGCGGTGCGAACCCGGTGCCGCATTAGGTTAGGGAGCTGGGCTTTTTTCGTTCCTCTAACATTCGTTCGAGCTGCTTCGCTCCTCCGCATCCCAAAGCGCGCTTCCCTCCTAGGCGCGCAACACTAAGTAATCCAAGCCAACCGACATTACTGACTAACGGTGGATAATCATCTTTCTTAGAGGTACTAAATACAACTCCATGAATGAGCAAAATGAAGGTTGCATTAATGATAAAGATCTCTGGGGAAACCGCTAAAAAAAGATTGAACATGTGGGAGGATCCGAACGAATTCTGTTTTCATTTTCCCCGTATGGAGCACTGAGTTACAAACGTTACGGTCTTCAACAGGCAGGCAGGCTGCACTCTAGGCGGCGGCTAGGAGGGATCGCTAGACCAGCAGCCAGACCAGGCTCAATATTGTAGAAAAGCTAACAAACTCAAGGCCACCCATTTAGTGCTGAAATCTCCTCAAGGATCTTAGTGTAATGTACACTTGCGGACCCTCTCGCAGTCAAATTCGTGAGAATTCTGGCGAGTTTAGGATTTCTGGAGCGGGGCTCCTGGTACATTATATCCGATAAATACACTTTGACACCTCGACGAACATCTTCTGGATCGTCTATGGGGACTTGGTTGGTTAAAGCAAGATCGAAACCAGTTTTATGATTTCTTCTTGCTTGATGCAAGCATTCTTATAGGTTGTACAGAGATATGGATCCCTTCGAAATTCACCTATCTCGATCCCTAGGAGCCCGTCCTTCAGCGTCAGATGGACCCGCTTCGTGCGAATCAGGAACCACAAATAAAGCGGAATTATCCGCCGGTGGTGGATTGGACCCACCATTCATGCCTCCCAACCCACCATTCCCCCCCAACGTCGGGTAGAACTGCGCTACCGCCCTGCTTAGTTCATCCATAAATAGCAGGAAGAAAGAACGAGCAACACTACAAATAAATAAATAAAAAAGTAGTTGGACAACCACATAAATACAAATTTGTATTTCAAATGGTAGTCGTTGAATTTTTTGTAATCGAAAGCATAAAGAAGGTTCGGATAAAGACAAATAAAGATTTAACTGGAGAAGAGTTGTGAAATAGCGGAGACGACAAGTTATAAATCTTAATGCAGGCATATCTCGTAGTCGTTGAATCAGTCTGATTCGCCACATCGCATATAACGGGAATCGAACCCCTTGTAGTTCCTATTTAATTTACCCCACCGAGCTTCCTTGCACTATGTGGAACGGACTATTCTCGGATTGGACATGCCTATAGCTAAAGGAACAGCGAGCCGTAGCGGGAGGGAGGCCAATGTCCCGTCAGATACCACGGCCCACGGGCAAGCCAGCGACCTTCACCTCCCGCAAGTCCCTTCGGTCTCCTTCCTTTAGCTCTGGTGGGCGTGGTTCTTTAGTTCTTCTGGCCTTCCTTCATGTCGTAGCCTTAGCTTATCGACGAGTCTTGCAATACATACAGCATTTTCTTTGACTCATGCCTTGGAGAAGAACGTTCTTTGTTTTAGTTTGAAGTCGTTACCTTGCGGGAGCCACCTGGGCGAGACCCTTCTCTCCTTTTTTATGTCCATCCATATATATGGTATGTTGAATCACTTGTGAAGTCGACTTTACTTGACCGTGTCTGCTTCAACTTCACCCTAGACTCGTGTCGTGTAGCAAGACTAAAAAGTGGTCGAGTGAATTTATGAACAAACGAGCAACTATTCTAATATAAGCAATACCTTTATTATTTTTTTATTATTCCTTGGCCATGTGGAACATGGATTAGCATTATGTCATTCCTACAAGTGATCCTCCATCCAGGATTTGAAGAAGAAGCGCCATATAAGGACTTCGAGATCAAATATAATATGTTTCTTTCCATTCCTTGTAAGCAACTTATTTCTCCGAAACAAGAGAGAAAAGTTATTTTCCTCCTTTTTCCCAATAAGTCGACGGCGTTACACCATTGGGATACTTCAAATAAACTAGAGTACATATAGGATACACTGGTGCCAAAACCTTTTCTCAAGATATCTTCCAAACTGTTGGGGTCGTTGCTCCGGATTTTGTTCCCCCGATTTGAAACCAATTGGTTCCGTAGTTTTAGAATTCTGCTGATCCCAAGTACTCCATCTCCATCATTGCATATGGGAATATATAAAGTAAAGAGGAAAAGGCATGACCAGAAAAATTGTGTGAAATAAGTGAATTTATCCAGTTGAGGCATGATTGATTGTTTCTCAATGATTCCCTCCGGACAGAAAGAGAGTCCCTTCATGTAGGAGTCTTAAAGATTTCATTCTATTGAGTTGTGGTTGGTTGTTGACCAACGGGAAAACATGGAAGAAAGAAAGAGAAAGATGCACAAACGAAAGGAAGAAGGGCGACTTCTTTGATAGATTCTGTCCAACCTAAATCTGTTTTTAGTTTAATACGCAATTTCTTACATATCTCGTTGGGGAGTCGAAGCCACACAAGAACTACCAACTCTAACTGTCGCCCGCTAAACCACTTAGCGACCGATATTTCTTCTTACAATCCAAAAGAAAGCATTCACCGACTCTCTTACGGAATCTCAAATCGATTTCTTTGTGTTAAGCATACAACATTCGTTTGTTTCGAATGTTCTTTGAAAAGCTTATGAGATGAATGATTTCTGATTCTTACTACTAGAATCAGTCAAGTTCAAGTGTGTCATCTTTCTATACGATAAATAGAAAGAGCTGACTGAGTGTTGTGTTCATTAATGCCACCAAATCCCATGTCTTTCTTGGTTGGACCAACCCAACCGGTGATTTCCAACAAGTCTATCTTTTTTGGGGGGGAGCAGAGCACGGTTACAAAGCGGAATATCATGAATGGACAATCGTTAGTTCTCTATGGACATCCAACGTCCAGTGATGTCGAATTTATGCTATCGAAAAGTAAGAAGATGTCTTTCGAGAGTCTATCAAGTACCTCTTCAACTAGGTCAGATGCGGAAAGCGCTCCACCTGACGGAGATACTTGATAGAATCTCTACTGAATCCACCAAGTGGGTTGGGAGAAGCGGGAGGCAATTACCTCCCGAATGGACGATGCCCGACCTTGTTCGGGCAGTTATTTCCGACGATCGGATTGACAGTCCGGGCTTTCTCACAAATGATTATTATGATGTCATTTTACATGGCCAAAATGCTTGGTTATGCGAACAGATTTTTGCATTTTTAGATCTCATCAACTATGTCTTCTAGTTCCTAAAATGTGAAACAACAGTTTTTCCCTTGCATCTCGGTCACTTATATATAACATTTGAATTTATCTTACATTTGTAGGACGACATGTCGACTTTACCTTTACGCCAGTATCTTATCCTCGAAATGAGGGAAATGTTAAATATATATATATATATATATTTACAAAAGGGTCAATCTCGTTAGACTGGAACGGGAAATTCTTACTGGCAAGTATAAACTTTCTTTTTTTTGGGTCAGAAGAGAGCTAGAGCGCATTCCTATTAAGATGGACTAACTTACTTTTTATAGGTTCAAGAGTCTCAAGGACGATTATTGGCAATTATGTCTGACTTTAAAACTGGAAGATGAGCTCATTCTAATCTAACTCGCCAATCTACTAAATCAGTACGTTTTTACTAAAAATGTCTTTCTTGAGCAGTCATTCCCCGGCCAGACCGATAAGCTTTTTGTGGCTAAGATAAGAAGTTGGTCCAATCTGAGACTCCTATTTGTTATTTATTTATCTATATATAGTAATATTCTTTGTCGAAAGCGGCTTCTGGACAAAATAAAGCCTCTTATCGAGGAACAATTCATTCTAAATCTAATCGAAAACTTTCTGCATTCGCTGGTACTGAACAAGGCTGGGAAAAACATCTTAAAGGGAGGCCGTCCGATTTCTTCATTCCATTTTATTTAACTTCTTTTTAGATGATATGGATAGAAATTTGCTTTCTAAGTTTCCGGGCGCTACCTTCGCGCGATTCTCTCATCAACTGCTTATTCCCATCGGAACTGAAAAATTACGAAATATTCGGATTAGAGATTTAGAAAAAGACTTTTTAGCTGAATTAGATTCAGACATTCTTATAAATATTCTTAAGCCTGTAGATGGTAAGGTGGTTTCTTGTAATTTTGGGAATCTGTTACTTAACAAGTATGGAATTCCTATAGTCTCGATGTAGGAGGATCCTAAAATAAATATAGGCGTTCGGATTGGGTAGCGTGAAGTAGTTCTGTTTGACCAGGTCTTTTGGAGTCAAAATCTCCCCGCACGAAATGGCATTCTTATTGAGTACAAATTTTATATATTTTTTTTACGAGTGGAGTTGCAGCGGCTAAGCATATGGATTAGCATTTCAAGATTGGCTTGGTGTAGTCTTATTGACTTGACATATCTTGTCAATAGGACAAGGCCCACCCTCGAGGTGGGGAGGTGAGTGAGGGATCGGGGGCTCACCAATTTAGGAGAAGGAATCGAATTGGCGGCATCACCAAACAAAGGATGTTATCAGCGGCTATGCTTAACACGGATCCCATGATAGTGGTAAATCTTCATTTTGTTTCGTCATTCTACTCTTCCTAAAGAAATGAAAGAAAGAAGGGACAATATATCTGAATTAGAGATTTCACAGGCTTTCTTGAATGAATGACTTTCCGCGGATCTATTCATAAAGCTTTATATCTTCGCTTCGGGCTTATAGAGCCTAACGGAAGAACTTTCTTTGGTATTGGGTAGGTGGATTGGAAGAAGAGCAAGGTGGCTTAAGGCATTGGTTTGCTAAATCGAAATGGAGATGGTTCTTGTGGGTTCAAATCCCCATCTTTGAATTGGCTCGATCTGTATTGGCCACATCCTCCATTGGTAAGCATCACTAACTAAGAGTTGAGTTGCATCTTTGCTTCTCTTTATTTCCTGGTCTTTTCGGAGGGTAAAGGTGAACTCGGATGGGTGCGCCAAGGCTAATCCGGGTGAGGCTGGAAAAAATCATTAGAGATGCCCGTGGGCAGTGGTTGGCTTGTGACTTGGGAATCTGTAGTCGTCTTAGGCGTGTAACCGGTCCGGTACCTTCGTGGTACTAACATGGTCTACAAAACCTAAGTGAGTTTGCATCCAGTCATGGATGGATGACAGTCATGCAGCTCACACCTTCGGTCATACCAAGGTGCCCTATCTATATAGGGTTCCCACGCAATGATGGGTTGGTGTCGAAGACCAATCTTGTGAAGGACGCAGAGGGCTAATTCCTTCTCGTCGCTCAATCTGGAGTAAGAAGCCGGCTACCAGCACGAGTGTACACATCTTGGGATGGTACATCTTGTGACCACCAGCATTGCAGGGCACTGAATGAGAGTTTTCATTCTCCATCCTGAAGCCTTGGCTTCGCACCTTATCTAACCCTAACGGGCTTATGGGTACTGGTGGGAAGAGGGCGTAATCAAAGTGATTATGAATCGTTTTACCTCCTTCCCTGATTCGTCTTTCGCCATTACGGCAGTTCTTCGAAGACTCCTCTCGACTCCTAATCTAAAGCTAGTGGAAGTAGTCCTTTTTAAGCTGTTCATGGCCAAAATCCCAATATTCCTCTAAACTTAGCTCCACTTCCAGCTACTCACAACTTTAGTGGAGATGCAGGTGAAGAAAATTAAGAAGTTGCATGAGCGAGAAAATTTCTAAGCAAAATGAGAAGTATCAAGCTCAAGATAACAAGCATCGCAAGTTTTCTGAGTTCAAAGAAGGTGATCTGGTGTAGGTTCATCTTCGAAAGGAGCGTTTCCCACGAGGACAATTTGCTAAGCTCAAGCCTAGAGCTGATGGACCATTCAAATTTCTCAAACGCATTGGTGAAAATGCCTACAAGATTGAACTACCAGCTGAGTATGAGGTTTCAGAAACATTGAAAGTTTCTGATCTTTTTCCTTATTATGGTGAAGAAAGCACTAACGACTCGGGGGCGAGTCTTCTTCAACTTAACGGGGAAAACTAGAAATAAAGGAAGTAGTTTTGGCTGTAGTTTTTCTAGGTAAATTTCTTTAGAAATGTCATAAAAGAGAGGGGCTTTCTTTCTTCAGCATGTGAGGTAAATGCCCCGGGTACCGAAGTTAGCGGATAGAGAGGGCGGCAGGTGGAGGGAGCTTCACTTACCGAGAGGGATGAATTCGAGTAGTAGTTAGGGGAGGATCAAATCCGCTACACCCCTTATTTACCTTTTTGCGTCCTTCTGCCCTGGGATAGTTGGTAGGGCCTGTAGTAATCGCGCTTCGATCAAACGTTAAACTACTATACTACTTATGGCTTCGATCGAGAAAGGTATGGGCCTATGGAGTAGCAGACGGACAATTAAAGTACGTGGGGTCTGCTTGGTGAAGCGAAGTAGACAGGTATCCCCTAGATATCGAACGAACTAGCCACTCGTTATTGTAGCAAGGCGTCGTGGGTCTTGCGAGCTTCTGGGCGTATACGAATCTCCTCGATTCCTCTATATGTAAGGAAATAGCTACATCCAAAAGAAAAGGGGCAATGGTCGCTGGACTGCCCCGGACTCTCCCAACAGTCTTTCCGCCCAACCCCCGAAATGAGGCTATTTTCCTTCTCTACGACCACAGACTGAAGTTAGAAGATCCACCGGAGATAATCCTTTCTTTGACCTACCTTGACTTTAGTGGGTCTACGAATCCGTGAAGGAACAAGTCTGCTAGTGACCAAGCATCGAATCAAGATAGGAGCAACCCCCCATTCCAACCAACCTATAAAAAAAAGTTTTCACTAGGTTTTATCTAGAAGGCGGGAAGAGCTCTATTAGAGCATTTGGGCGGGATATCGATCTTAATAAACAAATGAGAGAAAGTGCTCGATCCCATACCTATTGAAGCAAAAATAGAGGAAGACGATAACGCATCGATGAAGATAAAAAAAGATCTAACCCATTTGGTGCGGGTCTCACTATTGACCGGGGCATTGTTCCTCCAGATGAAATAACTCCGATTCATTCAGTCGTTATGCTCTAAGTAACTTCTTTCTGTAGAGACAGTAGCTGCCTCGACTACCAGCTGAGCAATATAATCAAAATATCCCACTAAAACTCTTTTATCTCGTAAGCGGAGCTTTACCTTCAGACCCTACTACCCCTGCTGTTCAACAGAAGGGGACAAGGTAATATGTAATATTCTCAAGCCATTTGAGTCGAGTCGTTGACTCCGAATCTACAGGGGGCAGCTCTTTAAAAGAACTAGAATCCCTTCGAAGAGAAAGATCACTCCTTTATCAATTAGTCGGGCGCCAGGAATCTTTTTCGTATGTGTCGATAGACCGATTCGAGGATTGAAGAGATCTATAGAAGACATTTACTTTACGTAGTTGGAGAAAAGGAAGAGGTATCCTCTCGGTCAAGATGACTGAAGAGCGGGTTGATCAAGAACTCATTCTAATGTTCTGCAGAAGGGAAGGAAGTTACATAGTTAATGTACCCGTTGTTGTCTCCATAAGCGCTGTAGAAGGCAACTAGCTAACCAGCTAACCACAGGTGATAGGATAGAGCAAGCCCGGAAAGAAAGGGTTAGGGAGGAAAGAATTCCAACGGGATAAATAAAGTCCGGAAAATTCTTTTAAGCTAAGCTAAACCAACGTGGCCTAACCTTAGCATCAGCAGGAGTTGAATAACCGAACAAATTTTTTTCCAATTCACTTGAGTGAGATAGCTTCGTCACTATCTTCTATCTCAATCGGGACGGCTGTAGTTGTCCATTCATTGACTACGAAAGCATGCTCCCCCTTTTCAATCTCCCTCCAGGAACAACGACCATATACGAGAAGGCATCGAGGAGACCCTGAGTCCTTCAGACCAATAAATGATTGCCTAGCTAGCGCATATCGAAGAGTTTGAGCAGTGGCCTTTGTTCACATCCTGATTGGGCTCCATCGAGGCTAGCTACTGCTTCCTCTTGTTGCGACAAATCGAGTTGCAGCACATGACGAGTGCCCATCTTTCTCGAAGCTCCACTTTCATAAACACCCATCGGTACAACAATTGATCACAACGGAAAGTAATTAAGCCTGATCTTGATCCCACCCTCGGTTTTTCCATCTAGAGGAGAGACTCGTTAGGGCAAAGGATGCAATAGTTTTAAAAGTCCCAACAGTTACCATCTTTGGTGCGTTAAGCGGAAGAGGGGGCAGGTTAATCTTCAAACAAAGATTGTCGCGCTATTCCTTTCATACTTTACTAGAAATGGAAAGTGAAATAGATAAAACAAAGGGATCAATCAGTCGCACAGAAAACAAACCTTTTCTCTTGACTGGCTATGGAAAGTTTTCCACCAACCATGAAGAGAAGTAGAAGTAGTGAAGCCAGAAGGCGAGGAGTATAAGGATTCTTTGCCGGGAACCCCAAAACAAAAGAAAAGAATTTTAATCTGGAAGTGACTTCGATAATACCTTTCCAAGACTCACTCGCTTCTTTAAGCCATGCCCTTACTTGACTCCCAGAAGAATTCCATTTCCTATTGGTCCTGCCTTTCGGATATGATCATAGCGAAGGTAGTCAGCGGGAGCTGCTGTCGGTATTGGTACTCTCGTTTCCTTTGGAATGCTTTGCTTTCTTTTCGATCTTATTACCTACAAGAAATTATTCTACGATCGGAGAATAGGTTGCAGAGCCTCTCTAAAGAGAGTTCTTTCGCTTCACATTCATGCCTTTCAGTTTAAGAAAAAAGGTAAAGTCAATCATTCCCAGCTTGGATCTTCGAACTGCTAAAAACGACTATCAAGTCCCTTCCTATAGAAGAGCTAAGAAGGTACGTTCTTATCTGGCGGAAGGTGTTCTTTCCTTTTTTGCCCTTTCTTTGAACCTTGTGGGGGGAATTAATTGTTGTCTAACATAAGGACCTGCTTCGAGTGCCCTTTCATTGCTATTTGCTTTATCTGCGTTCAAGCTCATTTGAACGACGACTGGAAGAATTCTTTCCTAGTGGGATGATTTAGTCGGGGCAAAGGATGAAGAAGAGTTATATTAAGGTTCGGTATTTTACTCCGGGGACTACGTGATCTATTGTCTCTATTGGGTACTTTTTCTTTCGTCCCTGACACCCTTTCTTCTCCTCCCTCACCCTCACTTCCCCCTGTATATCTCTCTATATTTCTTGTTGTGAGTGACATCGAGTTCGTGATGAGGGGAAAGCATGTAAAGGAAAAGTTAAATGGTAGCTACTTCTTCCCTTTCCTATTGGTCCGGTGTGGTGTCATTGACTTCATTTCTCTTCATATCCCTCCATTTTAATCTCTACTCTGTTTTGGCTACAGATGTTTCGTGCTAAGACAGCGATGATGCCGGGCTAGTGTAACCGATCTCGCTACTAAATCAATATCGTCGGTTATATGGTTGCTTCATCCAATAGAGGTTAAGGTTGAGAATGTCCTACCTTCCCCGATTCAGGAGGGATCACTCATCAATCTACTGTTATCCCCAAGACCTGCTGTTAGACTTCATCTTCTCTTCTTCTTTGTGAGACTTTCTGTTAACCTTTCTTCTATTCTGTTTTGTTTTTCAAGGCGATACCGAAGAGAATAACTCAAGGGCACTGGCTACTCCTTCAACTCCATTTCGTTGCGTAAGTGAGGATGCCAGTCATCATAGTCTGAACTTGAAATCTTTCCCTGGCTTGAGAGGTTTCAGGTTAGCGGGGATCAAGACTCTAATGCTTTCATTCCTTGACTTGAGATAGGTGATGGGCTCATTTCCTTTCTTTCTCTCGTCAACTGGGGAAAGCGGCTCTGTTCCTCTTTGATTCGATAGTTGGAACTCTTTGTCTATTGGTTATGCCTAGGGGAAGACCCTTAGGAGACCATGAGGACAAGTCCCTTATAACGTTTTCACGATCATCAAAGGCTATGAAATCATAATTCTCCCTCTCCACTTGATCGAGCTCCACATCAAGGTCGTAGAGCTCGTCCCCGGATCCAGGGGGAGGTTGAGATCGATATGCACCAATGATCGAAGCAGAGACTAGGAGCTAATCATTTTACAGATTTTTCGTGATACTGATCGAGCAGATCTTCATTCCGGGATAATCACTACTCGACGAGTTAAGCGAGACAAGGCCAATTGAAAGAGCCCTAGGAGTCCCGGGAAGAGAGAGGCAAGACAAGCCAATGCGCTATTCTGCCTTTGCGCAGACTGATCACTCGCGGCACACAAGCTATATGATCGATGATTCCAATGCGCTTCGATTTCACATACTTCTTCGCTTTATCTTTCGTAGATAGCCCTACTTTCATAACAGGTTATAAGCTTCCACACCAATCTGCAACTATAAGCTGGTACACTTTCTTTGGATGGCTCGAAGCAGTGGTGAAGCAAGCCGAGCCCTTTTTCTTCTTCTTCGTCTTCTGCTCCTCCTGAGCAATCTAGCCTTCTTAAGCCGAGGGGAGAGGGCCTCCTCGCTCTGATCCCGACTCAATGATAGATATCGGGTTAGAACCACCAGTCAGATAAGGGGAGAAATCCTCATCAAGCATATTAGGATTTTTTTTCCGCACAGAGATTATTTCGAACACTTCTCTATACGATATTCGTTTATGCAACCAATATCAATAGGGATAAAAGAGGAAAGAAAGCCTCTCAACAAGCATCTCTTTCACTAGAGTACTGGGATATTTATTACTGAAGTCAAGAAATCACTTTCTACAACGCCTAAGGAAAACTAAGAAAATGCCTTTCCCTTATCTCCTTCGCTAGCAGCGACAGCTACTCTTGTTATCGCCTTAACCGCTGCGGGGGATATCGCTTTCCCCGGCCTAGCAAGAGGTTTTTTTATAGCCGTCCTAGCTCCAACTAGGCCAACCAACTCTCTGGTTTTGCCACTGTAGTCCCTCTAAGCGCTCCTGTAGCGGTCAAAGCAATTGGATCTGCATCGGCCTTTTCCGGTCCCCTCGCCGAAAGGAAATTGGAAGGCAGTCTCACTCTACCTCGGGAACATAAGAACTTTTTGTAGAAAACGGAAGTCAACCACGATTCCTGCCCTACTGATAGTACACCTAAGTTCTTGCTTTTAAACGTGAAGTCAGAAGGGATCTTAGACCCTCGAGATCCTGCACACATTGGCCGGGCGAGAGCTTTGATCAATCCAATCCGACAACAAGCGACCTGAAAGAAAGAACTCGAGTTTACGCTTTCTTCCATTAGTCAGATTGGATCATATGTCGGTAGAAAAATGGAGTCGAGTATACCGGGTCGCAACCGGCTCCGCAAGAGATGACTCTCTCCCGGGGTGATACCCCGGACCCTACTAGCGATGTCGTTCCAATCCTCCATTCCTGAAGCTGGCTTTCACTCATTCTTGATAGGTTTTGTGGTGAACCGGGTCTTTTTGTTTACTCAACTCGGCTCAAGGTTTTTCTTCTCTATATATTATTTATCAAAGCAATGAGTCTATTCAGATAGTTCTATGAAAATCTACACAAGCCCTTGTCTCGGAAGGACCATCATCCTATAAGGGACCTGTTTTACCCAGAAGAGATTCATTCGTGACAAAGGCTTTCTTGTCCGACTTGCTGCTTTTTGAGAAAGGGAAGAAATGAAAAAAGGTTGAACTTGTGTCCTAGTTAACCTGGATAGGTTGGCTCTATTTAACTGTTTTGTCCAAGATCAAAGAAAGATGGAAACGGGGGTGATTAACAGATATGAAGCGGGAAGAGCTTAAGGCTAGCTAATCTCAATCATAGAGCTAGAAGGGATGGAAGGGCTAGAGGTAGAGCTTGGGATCTAAGAGCTATGAATGAACTAGTAAACCTAGGAGCTGAGAACGGGCCCCTCCCAGTCGCTTGGTCTAGCGGAAGATGGAACCATTACCTCCTAAAAGGAGAGCGAGCTGCCGAGCTACGAATGACGGTTCCCTGGGGAGAGGTTAGAATGGCGAATCCGCGCAGAGGTGATTTCGAAGACTCATCTTACGATATTTCAGAATATTTTACTAGACAATAGTATATGCATATATGCACAGGACTCATGAATTGGACTCCTTTTTTCTGGGTGGGTCAGACCCTTCCCCAGAGAGTACTGTTGGTAAGGGAGACCCGTAGTGGGAGAGTCATTTTCCCTTATTCTAGTGAACAAGCATAGAACCTTGACTTTGAATTACAATCAATAGAAAGAGAGATGCGATCGGCTATATCTTTTAATGGATTTATGCGTAAAGTCAGGCTTCCTTCTATCATTTGGTATACCCAAGCCCAGTCTCTCTTGCACATCCAGTCTTAGCCCCGCACCCAATCCCTACGGTTGATAGGCGCACCGATTCCATTCATGATTAGAATTAGTAGGGATAGGGCCTATCCGCCCATGCCGGTAGTTTAGTTCACTCGCTTGCACTGGTTGGGTTTACCAATCAAGAAATACATGGGAATTTTGGGAACAAGCAAGGGATTGAGCTGCGCGAAAGCCTCCAGCAGGGCTAACGCACATCCGTTTTCTTGCTTTTTAAGTTAAGTACAAACTGACTACGAGCTAACTAATCGAATGGAACTTTCTTTAATGAAAAGAAAAGCGGAGGCCCTTGCTAGCATTGTGCTTTGGAATCGATTCTTTATCAATGGCCCACCCTTTCTTTGAACCTTGTCAATGATCGAACTTAAAGATATGAACTGAGTGCCATTTGATGAGTAACTGAGAACAAGGGAGAGGGATATGGAAAGGATGAAGTAATGAAAGACGAAGTCATTGCTAGTAGTAACGACTTGTCACGATCCATTGGTTCATATAAAATCCATGTCCTAGGTGTATCAAAAAACATTCTTTTCGCTAAGCGTATATAATAAAATAGAGTGAAAGGTCCACCCCGAAAGGGGGTACTAACTAACAGCCGAGTCCTCTCCGAACCGCAGGAGATAGTTGCCCATCATACGGCTCACCAACTTCACTTGCCTCTATGGGAGACTCGCTCCGGGCAGGTTCGGATCACTTACAATAAACGGCTCTACGAAGGAAGGGGTTGGTGGGTTAGGAACGTTTTCAATATGATTCTTTTTCCGTATTTGTTCGATGAGAAATGCAAGACGAAAAAGGAACCCATCTTTTCGACTGGGAAATGGGAAATGCGAGTCTGTTTTGTCCACTTTCTCCATCCCTCTCTATCAAAATGATCAAGGGGAGCTTGCTTCTTATTCTCGTGTTCGATATCTTCCATCTCTGCCCCGCTCGTTGTCACCTATGTTGAAGAAAGGTTTGGAACCCTATAGAGAATGAGGAGGGGCCAAGGATCTTCCTCTCAATAGTGCTTCTCGGGGCTCCACTCTCCCCCCTGAATAAGTAAGGCCCCGTTAGCCTGGGCGAAGATGGGGATAGGGAATAAGGATGGAAGCCCTCTTAACTCTGCCAGGGACTGGACAGGGGTTAGCTCTGTAAATGTGTAGAGCCGAGTGTAGTGTGGTGTAGTAGTAGGCACTTCTAGGCCCCTTCCCGGCTACTGGACCACTCCAGTGCTTTGGGTACTACGGACCCTCTGCCATCCATTGTAGCAGAGCCGTTTCATGAGCGGGGGGGGGGGGCTAAGCGCAGTTCTTTGAATCACACGTTGAATGAAATTGATTCTTTTTTATATCTAAAAATCTAAATTGGATAGGATAGATGGATGGATCTATCTTTCTATTAATATAGATTACTAAAAAAATGGATTTATATAGTTAAGTAGCGTAGCAAGAAGCCCAAAATCAAGGATTTGGCCAGGAAAGACTGCACTACTTTGGGCCCAGGAAGCGAAGGGAATGAGCTCGGCTGCTTATCCTCCACACTTATTTGTCTCCGTGCCCGTTTCGCATGCGCTTCGCGCGCCATTGGCGCTTTGCTCTCCTCTTATTCTTCATTGGACGGTTCGGATGGACTTCGCCGTTCTTTCCCAACTAAAATAGAAAAGGCTGTCTCACATCGAGATGTCGATTCGTTTTCCGCCCCCAATGAGATGGGGAATGTGTAACCCCCTATTTTGACTTTTGTTTGGACCCTTCATCTTTATGAATGGAGGCCCGGCTCGCGTCGTTCCAACAACCGGCGGGGAGCACCTCAGTATACGCGTGCAGTAACTAGGAGTCTTTTTACACCTAAGGCCAACTTCAATTCACCAAACCAAGGTTCATCTCGTGTAGTGATTATGGACTCGTACAAGGATATTGAGTAGACGGTTGATGTCTCAGACTCGACCCTATCTTTCGTAGTATGCATTCCCATCAGTGTCTCAACTGATTCGGTAAGCTACGTGTCTGGTGCACGGAGAACTGCCTTTGATCCCCCAAACTGACTTACTCGTGGCAACCTTCCGGCCGCCCAACAACCTATAATGCTTGTCACTACTCCCACTGGGGCTAGGAAGTAAGCCCCACAACCCAAAGCGGCGAAGAACAAATAGAATTTGCTACAAAAGCCGGCTAACGGGGGTATTCCTACGTATGAGAACATAGTAATGGAGAAGGTAATAGCCGAAATAGGATTCGTTTTGGCTAGAGTGCCCAATTCTGCTATATATTTGACACGGGTTTGCCGTAATGCTAAAACTATGGCAAATGCATCTATCGTCATTAATGCATAAATTAAGATACCAATTAGTAGTGATTGAATTCCTTCTATGGTTCCACATGAGAAACCAGTACGAATATAACCTACATGTCCAATTGAACTATGAGCTAGAGGTCTTTTGACTTTCGTTTGGGCCATGGTGGCCAGTGCTCCTAAAATCATAGAAGCAATGCTGCAGAAACAGAAGATTTGTTGCAATGTAGCTCCATAGGAACCATAAATAGAAACACGTGAAATATTAGCAAAAATCGAAATTTTAGGCGCAATAGAAAGGAATGTCAGAATGTAGGGGTGGGTGAACCCTCATAGATATCAGTGCCCACATATATAGAGTCAAAAGAGATATGGAGTCCGAAGGGGAGGGGGGTTTTCTTCGGGGCTCGAGAGATGGAATAGATAGGGCCAAAAAAGTTTTTAATTCGCCGCTGGGGAATTAACACGAAAGGGAACGAAGAATTCTCGACGAAAAAAAGGTGCTCTCTGAACCGAAGTGAAAGTGGTTTTCCATCAGACGGCTGTTCCAGTAACTCCACTCTCCACTTGGATTATATATCCAAAAAGGTCTGCTCTTGGCCATTCCACACGCTGCCTAGCAGAGGCGTGGTTATCTCAAGTGGATTCTCTTTTTTTTAGTAGATGCTGAACCTGCTGCCCCATTGACTAAGAAGGGGGCGGACACAACAGCTACACGGACCCCTTCCTTTCTGTTGTTGCCAGCGCTTTCCCGGGCCGAGATAGAAAGGGCAGGCAAAGCCCGAATAGGCCAGCGGGCGGAACGAGGAGAGGGCCCGACAATCATACCACCGCGGTCGAAAAAGCGTGTTCCCTTCATATAACACGCACCGTAGGCTATCCTCGGCCTTCTTCGTTTTCGATGAAAAAAAAATCTCGATCTCCGAAAGCATTTTCCTTACCCCGCCGCATCTCCCTCCATTCGTCGAGCCTTTCCTTTAATGGTTGGGGGAAGCATTCCCTTATCTGAACTTGGCGGGCATTCTTTCCAGCCTTATTCAAACAAATTCAAACAAAGAAAGAGGGGGTGGGTTTGGTTGGTTTGAACATAGGATAGGATAGGCTCAAACATGATTTGAAGATCCTAGCTACGCCATGTTCAATACAAAGGAAAGCTGCAGGGATGACAAAAAGAGGGCGCTTTCCTGTGTTGCACTGAAAAAAAAAAGAAACCTCAGATAAGACGCTCTTCTATGCTCTGAGGTTTCTTCCTCTCGTGCCCCATTTACTAATAAAGCGCCCGGTCCGCGTTAGAAGGGAAGATTAGCAAAGCGAGAAAAGACAGAGGGAGGGGGAACAGCATCTTCTTCTCTTCGCGAGAACTTCCGGATCGGAGAAGCATGCGGAACGGGCTCCGCGTTCATTTCGTTGGCAGAAACGATCCACAATCCATTCGGGGCTTCGGGGAACCCAAAGAATTCGACTTGATTCATAGATTGAATCAATGATAGATAGAAAAAAAAAAAGATATCTCGTTCATCTATCTTTTTTTTTTCTCTACTCTAAAGAGGAATAGAATAGACATCCCCTTAGATGTCTATGTATCCCCTATTTTTTTATAGCGTTATATCTTATCTGCTCTCTCTAAAAAAATGGAGAGAGAAAGAGCATATCCTATCCCCTATATCGAACACTAAATCCTATCTATTGATAGAAAGATCTTCTTCAAATACCAGACTTTGCCTTTTTTTTAGGAATTTCATATCCAAGGCAGCTTACCACAAGCACCCCACCCCATACGACTAGTTGGGGTTCGCCTTTTGAATCAAACAAAGTAAGTATAAGTAGTAGGGGCTTCATAGCGACTTTCATTCTAAAGGAAACCGAAGAACCAACCTTTAGTCAATAGGAGCCCTACTTCCCTCTTTGCGACCTCATCACTTCAAAGCGCAAACCAATTTCTTTCTTAGTCACCGGGCGGAGCGCACCTTTGGTAGTTCAGTAGGGCGAGCTTTTTGAGAGTGACTTCTTTAGTTTGGTAGGGCGACGAAAGAAAGGCTACTTCAATCTAGGAAACAGCTGGAAACTCGAGAGGGTCGCCTTTGGAAGCGTTTTCCGGTAACCAAAGCGTCACGACATAATCAAAAGGAAGGAGTGACGCGTCAATCCAACCTAAACCGAAACGAACAAAGCGCCCCAAGAGGAAAGAGCAAACAAACAAAGAAGGAGGCGGAATGGAGAAAGGACAAGGGCGGTCTTGCTTGGCGCAAAGGCTGCTGGTTCGGGGGTAGGGTACGGTACTAAAGGTCCTCGGACTTCCAGGCGGTTTTTCTTTTGGACAGATGTTCACCGTTGGATCTCGCCAATACAGCCCCCTATAGTTTTCGTTACCGAGATATCGGTTTTTTTCATTGTTCCCGTTGGATTTTTTGCTTGATTCTACTTTGTTTTTTGCACTGGACTGGGTGGACAGTTGACCGGAAGAGAGATTCGATTCGCCCGGCCAGCTGGCGGGCGGCGTGCTTATCTTGTGTGACAACACTACAGAGCGAGTGGCTCTTCTAGGCGGGCAGCTGTGTGACAACACTACAGAGAAAGCGGCGCTTTTGTTTAACATGTTATGGTCTCAACACCCTTACGAGATAGTGATGAGTTTCACGTGCTCTAAGCCCGGCCCGCACGCGGTTAGGAAGATTGGCCGCAATCTGAGCGGTACCACCCACCCTACCCTACCACCTATAGGCGGTCGTCCGTTCTACAGTCGCCCGAAAAGGAACTGCAGTGATCTTGAATAGGGATCCTACAGCGATAGATAGAATCCCCATAAAAAGATCACTAGATCGAGCACCAATGATTTCGTATCCGGTCAAAATCTTGGCTAATTGATCGAAGTGGGTAGCTCCAGTAGACCCATAGATCATGGATCAAATAGGGTGGGTAGGCCCAACCACCACACTACACGTATAGACGCGAACCCCCCTCGTTACCGTACGTGCGACTCTCACCGCATACAGCTCGCACAAAGACTCCTAAATCCATCCCGAGCCTTTTCTTCCATTCCACCACTCCACTCCAATCCTCGATCAAACTTGCGTTCCCTAGGCGCTATGAAATAAATGGGGGGTCTTTCCTTCGCCTATCGTATGTATCGGCTTGGCTTCGTCCAGAACCAAGGAGGCATTATGGCGGGCGCGGGCGTGTAGGAAGGCCGACCACTACATAAGCTAAAAGACTACGACGACTACAACGGAAGCGATTCGCTTCTATTCTCGTTGGGATTGGATATATCTGGGGAATCTATAGATCATAGTAGTTCGCCAACCTCTCTAACTAACATACGATACAATTTAACTTCACGGCACGGCAAAAAATAAAGAGCTTCGCTCGGTGGGCCTTCCTGGGCTGACGAATGCCTCCTTTCTCTTCTCTGATAAAACAAACAAGTGGGAGAGGCAGGATTCGAACCTACGTAGAAAAACTTCAACAGATTTACAGTCTGTCGCTTTTGACCACTCGTCCACTCTCCCCTTCCCGGGCCGAGGTCCCCCCTCAATGGGTTCTAAGAAGGAGGGATAAAAACCTGAAAAAAAAGCTTATTGATTTGATTGAAGGGAACTAATACTACTTATTAGCTTAGCTAGCGTTCTGCTAGTCATTTAGTCAGTTCATATAGTTGAATTTCTTCTTGAAAGAGGCTTTGCCCTTAGGTTTAGGTTAGGGTCTTTCCTTTCATAGTTAGGAAGCCAAGATCTGAAATAGCACTCCAACGAGCTAAGAGTCGGTTCTGCCCTAAAGGCCTATCAGTTCTACCAATCCCCTTCCAGTATGTGGTCGAATCTATTGCAGCTTTCGACAGGGCTGTGGAATGCTCTTTCATGCGAGGTGAAAACAATTCCTTACTAAAGAAGTGAATTGAAGAGTCTTGAAGATGGACTTTTTCTTTCTCGTCTCGTTGTAAGCTTCATCTTCATTCCGACTTGTGAAAAGAGCTAATCTTTGGCTCGTTCTTGGGGCTTTGATTCGTCAATCCCAAGCCCTATCCAAAGGGAAGGAGTCAGGCGGCTAGCTCCTCGCTCCTGTCGATCGGCCCTCTCTTGTATAGTCTCCAATTCGTATCAAGAGATTGGATGTTCGGAGAAGAGTCAACCTAGAAGAGGAGGCCTAGTACTATTCTTTCCTTACTCATTGACTTGACCTTGAGGACCTTCCCTCAAGGGAAGTACCGGGGAAGTAGTCACATAAGTAGGGCCGGGAAGCCAGAAACTATTGAATTGACAGGACATACGGTAATTCTTATTTAGAAGACTAATCGAATGAATAAGTACTGGGTACCCCTAAGAATCCATTAGTCAGAGTCAGAGTGTAAGGTGAGAGATTCTCTTCTTACCCGCTTTCCGGCCTTTTCCCTTTCTAAAAGGGCAGGGAGAATTTAAAAAGCCTACGGGCTAGTCAGACTAGAATAATAGTAAGCGTGTATGGCCCTTTACTGTCACTGTCTTTTTTCTATCTTTTATTTATGAGTCAGCTTCAATAGATAGCGTAGGGTAGATGCAAGATGCTTTCGGGTCGGAAATAGAAGATCTGGATTAGATCCCTTCTCGATAGCTTTAGTCAGAGCTCATCCCTCGAAAAAGGGAGTAGTGGGATGAGAAAAGGGTGACTAGAATACAGAAATTCAACTAGTGAAGTCAGATCCGGGAATTCAACTATTGAAGTTATCCGTCTTAGGATTCAAGCAAGCTATCTTTCAAGGAAGTCAGTCTAAGCCCTAAGCCAAGATCTGCTTTTTGCCAGTCAACTCTCTTTAGAGAAGTCTCAAGCACTTATTATTTTTGAAAAGAGAAAATCGGTGGCACTTATCTTATCGGTACACAATTCAAAGAAATCTTGAAAGTTCAGTTAGAGTTCTCCGTTAGGGTGACTCAATAGCTAGATGAATAGCCTTTGGTCAATTCTTTTCTTCAGAAAGTAGGCAAGCTGACTTCTGCTTCATCTGCAGATCGGATTCCTTCCCTCGTCTCTTATAGCCCTTGAAAGGCAGTCCACTAGACTCGAAACGGAGTCGCGGAAAGAGCCAGTCTCGACTTGTTTCCTATTGGATTAAGCTAATCTAACTCGGAAATTTTGCTTAACACATGCAAGTCGTAGAACTACTTTACTCCCTGAGTCTAGATCTCCGATTCCAATCCTGCTTTAGTGCATCTTTTACTTGACAGTTGCATCGAGAAAGGCGTGGCCCCAGAAGTGCTTTTTCGGAGATAGCGAAAGAAGAGCTTAGCTTAGAAAGTAGTGTCTCCAAAAGTTCGTTTATTTCCTAAAGCAAACCCGAAGCCCCTCTGGATTAAAAACTTAGCCTTTGAAACCCTCATTCTCTTATTGTGCAGGCAAAGGCCTTCTTTTCTTCTCGCAACAGACGGTTCGATCAAAGAGTGCAGCTGGCTAAGCCGTATCTTCTGCTTTAGCTTTAGCGGGAGTGCTTGAAAGATTCAACATGAGCAAGGCAAAATTAGTTATCTTTATAATCAATAAATGCTATTTCCAACCTCGGATTTAGATGCTGACTTTTTCGAGTAAGAGAAAGAATGGCATTGAGAAGCTGCTAACACCGGTTAGGCCTTTCCGTAGTCCCATAATGCTCATGAAGGGGATGACCCTGAGGAAGAAGCCGAAGGCATACCCAGAGAAAGGAAGCGTGCTATAATGGAGAATGCTATCCTGATTTCGAAATAAAGATTGTTGTGGCCGAAATCAATTCCTAAATTGCGTTGTGATTGATAAAGCGGGAGGCCCAATGAGCACTACAGTAGTGCCCTATTTATATGGGGTCGTAGAGCCGATAAACCTGTTCGCCTAAGATTCGATTCTTGCTCATCCTAACTCCAGATAGCACTCATATCATCGATATAAAACCAGTTAGACGAGAAAGCTTCTTTCATCTTTGTCTTCTGTTAGCGTACCCCACTCATTTAATCAGTGTCGGAGGGGAAACCAGAAAAAGAAAAAATTCCGACTATCTATGACTGGCCCGATGACTACGACTATAGGGATTCTTCTCAGTCTGTCTTTGTTTCCAGCAAAAGAAAGCTCAGCTTAGGCAAAAGCAACTCTCTTACCTGACTCATATCCTTGAAACTCAACCCTTTTTCGCCTTAGGAGCATAGCAGCTCCATTTCAAAGGTTAGGCACGATAGCTACTCGGCAAGAAGGAGATGAGCCATATGTGGACCAGATGGAGGGAAGGGGCTACCCCTATTAAGCAAAGAGGTACGATCTTTATCGATTATCCAATCACTTTCCTTGGTCCAACGGGAGGGAGTTTGAAAGATCCCATAACATCAGGGAAAGCGGTTACCACAAACGAGAGACCAGGAGCAAAATGCCACTCTACTAGACGGAGAGGAGAGGACCCAGCTTCACTGATTGAGGTTAGGGTTCGGGGAGGACGAGTCAGAGGCAGTCCCAAGAGCGAAAGTCACTGATAGTCGCATTGAGTGGGTCTTTGGGAGAACATGAGTATCACCGGTGTAGTGCAACTCGAGGATAAGCCTTCGCGTCCCCAAGTTTGGATTGTCTTATCTGTCTTCAACAATCGATCAAGCAATAAAGGAAGTGTTAGCCTATTGTCGGGGACTAGTTCCCTTCTTGGTGTGACTCTCCGACAGATCGCTTTAATAAATAAGGAAGGCTATTTAGATACTTTCTCCGAGGCTTGACTTTGTGCCGACAATCTAATATCGTTCGCTAGTTGAGCTATTCTTAGTGAACATCTCACTATCTCTCTTGTTCTTGGCAAAAAGAAGCTAAAAAAAGCGAGGGACGAAGTAGCTCGACCAAAGGGATAGGGAATACGAGCTCTACTTCATACCATCACTCGGATTAGCAGGAGAGTGACTTCATTCCACATCTTCTTCGGGAATAGGCGTCGCCTTCTTAGTAGCTACAGTGCTCTTGTTACCATTAATTCCCAATCAAAGAGCTGAAAGAAGAACTAATCTCATCATGTAAATCAGGAATGTCTCAATCCTTCGCTTATCAGTGAGTTACTCTGATTAAGCGTCAAGTAGTCAATTCCGGATTGACTTGGCCCGACTCCTTCCTTTTTTAGGGGTTGGTAAAGCACGCGAACAAGCATATTAATCGCTCGATAGTGAGCTACCGATTATAGCATCCTTTGCTATTGATTGAGAATCTTGTCGTGAAGCTAAGCCGAGTTTAGCATCTCCAACACTTTGCATTTCCGGATGGCAACTCTCTGTTAACTCTTCCGACTTTGTTGGTTGCGTCACGATCGTGAACTTCTACTAAACTAACCCGATAATCCTTTGTTATTTCTTTCGGACTCTTTTGGGAAAGCTTTCTTTCTTTTTCGTTTTCTTTCTTTCAGGTCTGCATTTATTTTGATATAGGGTATGAATTCCATTATCCCATTGATTCTTATGAAAATAGACGACTTGTATTCATGGTAGTTAGCATTATTAGGTATCTGTTTTGTCTCATCCGTCTCATATTAGAATGAGCCTAGCATCACAAGGTTAGAAAACAAGGAAGTAAAGAAGGACATGGTATATGGATGAATATTATGGTCTTCATCTCTTTGGGACAAGACACCTTCGATTTCCTTCCGAGACATATTCCTATGCCGTGGGGTGATCGGTTTGGAACAATTTCTATCCCTTGGGTGTCCCTCTGGTCGAGCGACTACGTTCCTAAGGCAACTAGCTTTGTAATCTTTCTTGCATTTAAAGAGTTAAGAGCGGTGAATTAGCGACATTTTATAAGGAGGGATCATGCCATAGTTGGCAGCCCGGGTAGTGAACGATAGATAGTCCGGATTGCTAATAGCGAAAAGGGAAAGATCGGGATGACTTCATTTTTTATAATAAAATCCTTATTTCATATCATACTATTTCTTGTTAAGGATTAGAAGTGGAAGCATCTCAATTCGAAATCTATCTTCTGTCTCCTACTAAAACCCTGTTGTAAAATCTAGCTAGCCTCTTATTCCTTATTTCTTCGTTGTTCTAAATCTAGGTTCCGTCTTATCCTAAAATGGGAACAACTCTATTAACCGAACTTCTTCCTTTTTCTATCATACTAAAATCGCTCATACGTCGAATGAAGCTTCTGTCTTAGCTGATATTAACATCCCGGTTAAGATTTGATGGTACGAATGCTTTGAACTGACGAGGGATTTATCCCGCATCGTATTAAGCTAGCATCTCATACTCCAACTGACTGATAAGATTGAACTACCCTCGAACTCCTAAAGCCTAATTCTAAATGCCGTTATCTGGAACTGGAACTTTTTGAAGAATATGAATTAGCTCAATTTTGAAAGATGTTCTTACTTTTGGGAAGTAAAGAAGTTGTTGAATTTCTCTGTAGGGTATTCCTTCTGCTTCTTCTTCTTTCTCTCCAACGGGCTCACTACATCCTGATAAATACGGCAGAAGGCTTTAATTCCTATAATAAGGGAGAGTTCTGGAGTAACGAGACTTAAGGAAAGGAACGCTTTCTCTACTGCTCTAGCTGTGGACCTTTAACCCTTCGCCGTCACGGGCTACTCCCCTTCGCTTCCCAGACATAGCTGCATTTCCGGCTGTCAACTCTGATGTGAACTCTTCGGACGTCAGCTTCTTAGCAACATTCTATCCTTTATCGTTCCAGTAGCTTTTCACACTCATCGGGTACTTTAGATGATCCAATTTCCGTTGCGGACGATGATTTATAACTTCTGTCGTTGACTTAGAACTCCTTTCGTTTCATCGAGTGCTGCTAGATCCTATCAGGGTTCATTCATAACTCAGCACTATACTTTAACAGTAGAGCTTTGCTATCTTCTTTTCTAGTAAAGCATAATCTTCTTACCTGCATCCAATCCACTTTGCTGACTCGCTGCTAACACTAGATGCTTAGCTATTAATACTCGCTTTCAATGAGCTTGCTATCGCCTAAGGAAGCTCCCCCTCTCACTACGTTACGTAGCATTGCTAGATCTTCTCACTGCCTCGATTCATACCTAGTTCAAGAAGAAAGATCTCACTTCTGTTTACTCGGACTCCTCTTTCTTATCGAAGACTCGGCGGTTGGAACTCATCGAGGCGACTCGACCACATCGCAACCTAGGCACTCGTGCCTTGGAGCTGATCTGTCAGTCCACCTTTACCCCAAACCTCTACTTTGAAGTGAAGCGACTTCGTTCATTTCCGAGTCGATAATAGCCAGGAGGAGGAGAGAGGCCCTTGAACCCGTTTTATAAGAAGGAGGAGCCCCGGAAGGAAGGGCTTAGGATAGGATGCTTCTTTGACCCTTTGAAGGATTTGCACTCTCTTTGGTCGAACTACTTCAAACCCTTGCCTAGCTGCCATCCACACACCCTCCTCTCTACGGGCTTAGGCTCACTCGCTTTAGATCAACTACTTTACTACGGTGAAAGCGGGGTATGACATCCTCGAGAGGCGGGGATTGGCACAAGCATTGATTCATGCAACCAACCTAGTCAAATCGTCGAGCCTCCTTGTTGGAGATTGGTTCTGAAAAGATGAATAGGAAAGAGAATGTAATGATCGGGATTAGCAATGGTCTTTCAACCCAAGATAGCCCGTGTTCTAGGCCTCGCTTTCGGCAAAAGCTAATAGAGCTAGGATCGAAGTTGGATTTATACCCACTCTTCACGATCTATTACGAAAGACAATCACCAAATAGAGGAATCCTAATTGAAGAAGAGCAACATGGGCAAAATAAAGATCAATCGAATTAGGGACTTTTTCTGCCTTTCTCGTCCTAGTTAGCCTTAGCCAAGCACGGCCTTCTAACTAACGCGGGGCTGATTCACTGAATGGGATAGAAGGAGGGCTGGCTGGCTTAAGCTTAGGATGGAGCCTAGCCAATGCCGTTATAATAATAATACAGAACGAGAGAGATAGGATTCAAAAACTCTAAATCAGCGAGCCTCGCCTCCTTACCTGAGCGGGGAATTACCTCATCGATACCTAAAAGATCAATCCCAACATGAATGAATCCGTATCGGCAACTAGTCAGAATAAAGGTCCCTGCTGGTGCTTGCTTGTCCGATATAGAGAGAGGGGAGATTCCATGTCGCCAAGAGGCATGTTGGTCTGATATGGTGGGGATAGGTGGTTGCCCTTTCGTCGAAGACACGGGTTCGATTCCCGTAAGGGTTGGCAACTCTTTCCCTTCTCCCTAATCCATGATAACTACTCTGATATAGAAAGAAGGTTATCCCTCTCCATTGACCTTTTCTGGCTAAAGACTTTTCTCAATCAAAAAGGCAAGAGGGTACCATAGAAGGTTATGTTAATCACATGCATTTTCTATTCCCGCAACTACCTAAGAAATGAGATCGGGGCTACCAGTCATAGGCTTCACTCCTGGTATGCCTTTGGAAAAGGACAACTCTTTCCCTGCTTTCCCGAGAAGAGAAGGCAGAAGATATGAAAGGAGCTATAAGTGCAAGAGAACTCCCCAGAGATGGACTTACGGGGCTAACCCTTCACAGCGAAAAGAGGGACCCCAATCCCATAAGAACAGGCTCAGAAGAGTGTTTCCAGGAAAAGAAAATCCAATCAAATCGTATATCACTTGATACCCTTACTCGCATTGGTCATATATAAAATCTCACCAATCATGGCACAAAACCCATACCAAGAATCTCTTTTCGATACACTCCAACGGGTGATAGAATAAATGAATTGGATCAAGAAGTAGTCCCGGGATCAGCACTTTAGTGTCCGGATCTGGACATTAGAACAACGGGTTTAGAGTTTGCGACTTGGCCAATAAAAGAGGCTTCGTCTTAGTCAACGAGCACAGGTATATCCTTCTACGGTTTATGTTGCCAAAAAGGCGGAAGAGGCAGATGGAATAGGTCTTTCTCTTTCTTTGAAGACTTTACACCCTTACTCTTTATAGTAAGCAAGTAAACTACCTTCATTGATTCCATAAAGAAAGGTTCTCTTTTCCTTGCTAGGAAAGCGGGAGTTTGGCATGTACCCCCTACCGGTTTATTCCAAAAATGGTACATAATATATCATACATGTAAATCAATCAGTCCACGCATATTCTTTCTAATAATGTCATTAAGGGCTAAGGGGGGGTCTCTTGGGTACATTTAGACATAACTCCTCAATAAAATAAAAGCGTGTATTTCCAGTTTAGGAAGAGAGAAAGTATAATTCCACTAGATAAACTTTAATTTCACTCTTGAATATGAATTCAACCAGAGTGGGAGATTAAAAAAGTAGTGGCAGGAAGCAGTGATGAGCCTCTGTTTGACTGGTTTTATAACTAGTCAAGACCTTGGCTTTGTGTTTATTTTATATCATTTTCACCCAAATTAGACTTGATTGTCCTTAAGTAGTATTTTGAGTCTGTAAAGTATTTTTAGGTTAATTTAGTTGATTTAGAATTAAATAAAATACTTATTCTATTTTCTATTTTCAGGTTAATAAAAAGGAATAATTCTGGAGTTTCTCGCCCCGCGAGAAGACTGTTCGCCTCGCGAACCAGAAGGTGACTGTTTCAGAAATTGCATCCTTTCTGTCTCGCCCCGCGAAGCAATGGCTCGCTTCGCGAGTCATCCAAGCCTGAAAAGTCAGAGACGATCATGGTTTACCCGTGTGAAAGGTCACGAGCGTTACAGTTTGGAATTTGAAGAGTTCGCCTCGCGAATTTATGCTCGCCTCGCAAGAAGACCAAGAGTTGCAGACCTTTCGCATAATTCGCCTCGCGAGCAGTACTTCGCCTCGCGAGGCCTTGGATTCCAGAATTTGTATATAAACTGCTCTATGGCAGAATGAAAAGGAGGCTAGTCAGTTTTGGCTAGTCTTAGCTAGTCAGTAGTTGTAGTTTGTTTTCTTTCCTTTTCTGCTTATGTTTGTTATGGAGAACTAGTCTCCTAGATTAATCTACTGTAATTGGCTTCTATCCATACTTGAGGTTCTTGTATTTCCTGTTTTCATTTCCTTTTCTCTTTTCAATGCCATGCTTTATATTTCTGTTTGCTTAATTCAGGAGTATATTGTGTTGTGTTGGTTTATCTCGGTGATATCATGTTCCTATATATAATCGCGTTTGCTTAATTCGCGTGTATGCTTTCGTGTTCGCTTAGTTCACGAAGTGCTTAACCCCGTTTGCTTAATTCGGGAATAGGGACATATATCTGTAGTAGTGGTCCCGCTTGTGAATTATTGCTACAACCGGGAGGGGATTAGAATCTGCTTAGGGCTAGGAAATTGCATGAACCGATGATAGTTGGGAAACCAAAAGCAGTAGGTTAATCGCTTTAGTTTATTTGTTAACTGCTTTTTCTTGCTCTGTTTTCTTTCTTTGTTCTGTTTTGTTTTCTTTATTTTAGTTTCAATCCAAAACCCCCCATTTCTAACTTTTTCTGTTAATAATAACAACACCTAAGAGTCCTTGAGAGACGATCCGAGTTGTCGCTCTATACTACATTATTTTCATAACCGCTCGTTCTTTTTGGCGCGTGGCGACAGCGCGTCAAAAAATTGGCGCCGTTGCCGGGGACTCTGGTTTGTTGTTATTAGCATAAAATATTTAAAT
This sequence comes from Sophora flavescens, assembly GCA_030762895.1. NCBI lineage: Eukaryota > Viridiplantae > Streptophyta > Magnoliopsida > Fabales > Fabaceae > Sophora > Sophora flavescens. The sequence continues at coordinate 228,444,553 of CM061065.1, forward strand.
ATATATATATATATAATAAATTTTCTTTGCTAATTAGTTTTGTCTGCATTGTCTGGTTGTGAATTTTGCCCCATGGATAATTATATGCGAAATTATGTGCCTAATGTTTATTATGAGCAACCATGCATGTATTATCCTAATTTTAGTGAGCCACCACCATACTATCCTAGCCAAGTGACCACCTCTGCACCTTCCGAACCTTCCCTAGAGGACCTGTGCAAACAGATGACTGCACAGATAAATGCACAAATGGAAGCAAACTTTCTCGAAATTCAACAGATGATGGAGGCGAGCAATCTTGAGTTTCAACAGAAGATGGAGGCTCAATACCAGAGGGACCAAGCTGAATCTCGGAAGTTGTGGGCTCTAATTGATCAAGTTTCCGCCAACTCGGCTGCAATGCTAATTCCACAGCCCCTTGAGGAACATAAGGAGTCACAGATAGTTATTCCTGAAAATACCTCTGATGATGATTGTGATAATATTTCTGTTGATGATGAATTGTGTGTTGAATCCCCTGATTCTAATGATTGTTATTGTGATGGCAGTGCTGCTTTGTGTATATTCTGTTATGCAGCTTTATACTGTTCAGGAAACACAAAATGAGCATCAGGAGGATCAGGAGAACATTTGCTCCCCCGTGCCTGAAGATGATAAAGAAGAACCTTTGGGAGTAGATGATTCAAGTAAAACAATTGAATGTGTTGAGAGTAATGGGGTGGATGCACTGTGTGAAGAATTCCCAGACATTCTAACTTTTTCTGATTCATTTTCTTGTAATATATGTACTAACTCTAACCTTTGTGTGGTGTGTGCTGAAATTTCTGCATGTATAGCAGGTGATAACTTTGTTAGTGCAGTAGATGAAGACCTTGCAGGAGTTGAAGCAGCACCAGTAACCCCAGCTAACTGTTTGCCACCTCCCCCTGTGGAACCAAAAGCTCTGGATTTTGCACCTTTGGATTTTGCACCATGGCCGGTCCAAGAGGTTGAGCCCCACTTCTATTGGGGAGACTTTGTAGATAAAGAGGTCAGCTGTGACCCGAAGGGGAGTGAGAAGTCCGCCGCACTGGGCGGAGTCATCATAATTGTCAAGTGCTCACTCCCACATCAAGGCTGCAAATCATGGAAGCATGGAATGAGCTTCCGCCCTTTGGCCACCACGTGGGCCTTATGCTACAAGCAGTGGGATCCTGGTGGAACCGCCCTTCAACGAGTTTTCTTTACCTTTCTTCTTTTTAATTTTCTTTTCCTTATTTTATTTGTGTTATTGTCAATAATGCTCCTGAATAATTTGAGAAGCTCAGGAGTTGTGTTAAGTCTAGTGTTGGCGGGTTTATTGGATTTGATTGAATTTGCGTAGATTGATTGCATGATAGTGTTGACTGTTTTCCCCCTAGGATTTGAGAAAATTTTTTTGAAAAATTGATCCCCATGTGATTGAAAACTGAACTTTGAGATTTTGTTATGATGGCATGATTTATGATATGTTTGGGGTGATAGGAAGCACACACTAGGGATAGAATCTCTGTCAAATAATTTGCAAAAAAATGTCCAGGTGAGGTTTTGAGCCTCCAACATGTTTTAAATTGTGTGAAAATCACTTTTCAAGTTGCACTTTCCTGAATTTGATTGAATCTCTTTTTGGTTTGCATGATTATGTGTTTGCTTCAGATGATTTAGGCATTTTCTTTGTAAATAGCTACTTAGCCTAAAAATAACCAATTCCTAATGCATGTTCCCTAGTTAGCCCCTTTGAGCCTATTAGCCTGTTAATTCTTGATAACCTAATGTTATAAGCCCAAAAATATGGAAAACCATGTTAACCCGATCTTAGGATTAGGAGAGCATGTAATCTTAGAATGGGTGCAAGAAACTAAGTTTGGGGTGGCTGCAAGGTGTAACATGTTGTTTGGGATTGAGAAAAAAATTTATGTAAAAAAAAATTTGTGAAAAAAAATAAAAAAAAAAAGAAAAGAAAAGAAAAACAGAAAAAAATAAAAGTGCAAAAATGCCAAAAAGAAATAAAAAGGTTGTAGTCACCCAAGGCATAAAAGAAAAATGAGAAAAGGAACTTGAGTGAATTTCAAAGTGTAAATAATGTTCATGCTCTCTTAGTTCCTACGGTCTTCAGCCTAGTACCTTTGTATATCCTACCCTTAGCCAGGCCCCATTACAACCCATAAAAGACCTTCTGATGTTGCTTACATGTTTTCTGTGGGAATCATTTTGAGATGAAAATCAAATTTATGGGAAGTGCTCTTAAAAGTGAAATTGAGTGAATTGTTGATAACCTGACACAAATTGAGCGATTGAGTGAAACACAAATTTCCCTTGTGAGGAAGGCAGTTGTTTGAATTTGGTGATCTCCTTCTCTTGTGTAACTTGGATCCCCTGCTTAGATTGATGATTGTTTGAATGATGAAATTCTCAATTGTTTAGAATAAATGATTGTGGGGATTGCTTTGTTTGTAAAGGGGGGGAACATTGAAAAATATTTTGATAAATTGCTTGAAATCTGTGCGAAAGTTGAATTGAATCTTTTGAGCTTGCCAGGTCTTGAGTCTTTTTGAGTTTTTAAGTTTTAGTTTGCTTGAGGACAAGCAAAGTTTAAGTTTGGGGTATTTTGATGAGCCTCTGTTTGACTGGTTTTATAACTAGTCAAGACCTTGGCTTTGTGTTTATTTTATATCATTTTCACCCAAATTAGACTTGATTGTCCTTAAGTAGTATTTTGAGTCTGTAAAGTATTTTTAGGTTAATTTAGTTGATTTAGAATTAAATAAAATACTTATTCTATTTTCTATTTTCAGGTTAATAAAAAGGAATAATTCTGGAGTTTCTCGCCCCGCGAGAAGACTGTTCGCCTCGCGAACCAGAAGGTGACTGTTTCAGAAATTGCATCCTTTCTGTCTCGCCCCGCGAAGCAATGGCTCGCTTCGCGAGTCATCCAAGCCTGAAAAGTCAGAGACGATCACGGTTTACCCGTGTGAAAGGTCACGGGCGTTACAGTTTGGAATTTGAAGAGTTCGCCTCGCGAATTTATGCTCGCCTCGCGAGAAGACCAAGAGTTGCAGACCTTTCGCATAATTCGCCTCGCGAGCAGTACTTCGCCTCGCGAGGCCTTGGATTCCAGAATTTGTATATAAACTGCTCTATGGCAGAATGAAAAGGAGGCTAGTCAGTTTTGGCTAGTCTTAGCTAGTCAGTAGTTGTAGTTTGTTTTCTTTCCTTTTCTGCTTATGTTTGTTATGGAGAACTAGTCTCCTAGATTAATCTACTGTAATTGGCTTCTATCCATACTTGAGGTTCTTGTATTTCCTGTTTTCATTTCCTTTTCTCTTTTCAATGCCATGCTTTATATTTCTGTTTGCTTAATTCATGAGTATATTGTGTTGTGTTGGTTTATCTCGGTGATATCATGTTCCTATATATAATCGCGTTTGCTTAATTCGCGTGTGTACGTTTCGTGTTCGCTTAGTTCACGAAGTGCTTAACCCCGTTTGCTTAATTTGGGAATAGGGACATATATCTGTAGTAGTGGTCCCGCTTGTGAATTATTGCTACAACCGGGAGGGGATTAGAATCTGCTTAGGGCTAGGAAATTGCATGAACCGATGATAGTTGGGAAACCAAAAGCAGTAGGTTAATCGCTTTAGTTTATTTGTTAACTGCTTTTTCTTGCTCTGTTTTCTTTCTTTGTTCTGTTTTGTTTTCTTTATTTTAGTTTCAATCCAAAACCCCCCATTTCTAACTTTTTCTGTTAATAATAACAACACCTAAGAGTCCTTGAGAGACGATCCGAGTTGTCGCTCTATACTACATTATTTTCATAACTGCTCGTTCTTTTTGGCGCGTGGCGACAGCGCGTCAAGCAGCACACCAGGAGGTGCAGGATATTTTATATTTTAAACATTCCAATCGATCGGCCTCATCTTTCCGGAAGAATTACCATAGGTGTCTCCGGCTGGAAAGGGACGGAAGAGGGTACCGCACCTCCGAGCACTGAACATATCAAATTAAGTTAGCCAAGCCCAAGAGCTGATACCACACTCGTTGAACCCGAAATGCTCACTGAAGCAAGCAACACGTGGGATCCTACTATACGATCGACCTCTCATTTCCCGAAGCCGGAAGAGAACCTGCCTTAAGAAAGCAAACTCTTCAAGATTTATATGGGCTTAGAGTTAGCTAGACTCAATGATAAATCGCTCTATACGTACACAGGGTCTGGTTAGGACTCAATGTACAGTAAACAAGGGAAGGAAGTAGGACTAAGCGACTACCAGCAGAGGAAAGACCCGCAGAGAAGAGGCAAAGTCTATCTCTTTACATGGCATCTGGTGATGCAATAGGATTGAGCTAGCTAAGCTCATTTGTTGAAGCGGTTACACTTTTATACGATGCCACCACCTCTTTCATCTTGCCCTCGCTGAGACTGCCCATCTTTCACTCTACTTAGATGAAGCCTCTGAATCCAGATCGAAGAGACTCTTTTAGGAGCGACTTAGGCCCAGAGGATCTATCTCATCTTACCATACGCGCCCAGTGGAGAAGATATATTGCTGCGTAATGATCGTACCCTTATATGTACATCTTAACTGAACATGTACTATAACTAAGAGAGTCGCCTGTGTTCAGACAAAGGTACTAGGAAGATAGATAATGGTTGATTCTTGGGTCGTATCCAGAGGGCATGTATATCGCCATAGGAGTACCTTCTTAGAGAGAGTGCCTATCTATCTATCCCTTGTCATAGCAGGCCTCATCAGCCCGCTTGAGGAAAGTCGGGTATCGGGTGGTAATTGACAACCAGACTTCATCTTCTCACCAGACGAATTATTAGATTCATTCTTCTTCTCCGGCTTTGAGGCCATGACTGCACCCATGACAGTTTGAAGATCGGTCTTTTGAAGGAAATCTTTCATGCTGTCTGAAATCCTTGTTTTCAATCTGTATATCCAACCCAAGAGTTGTACCGCAGACTTTCTATTAGCATAGAATACAGAGTTCCCTTTGTCGTGCAGTGAAGGGTACTGCGTCAACAAAGTGGCCAAGGCTAACTAACTTACATGATTTCAACTATGCCGGAAAAGTGAACAAGAAGAGTGTTCACTGGTAGCTAACTAACTTCCTTCGCTGCTTGCTTTGCGCGCTAAGAGCGCTTCGCACCTTGCCAAGATCAATTCAAGTAGAAAATTCGGGTCTTCCCTTATTATAGCACGCACAGGTGAGAGCATCCCTACCTCTAATGGTTTGTGCTTGAACAGACCGAAAGTCCTGCTAATCCCATTGCTCGAAAGGGGGGGCAGAAGTACTTTCCCAATGACGGAAAGATTGCCTTAGTCGTGTCAGTGAAGAGTTTTATAGGCACACCAAAAGTCCTCCATATTGGGATGACGGTCTCCAACCATCCTCCTCGACGAACTTCGTTGCCTGCCGGCAGCCAAACAAAGACTACAAGCCTTTCCCCGACTTCATTCGGACCGACCTCCGAATTACTTCAATCTTTTATTTGATTGACTTCACTGAAACCGGTTTAGCTAGTTTTATCAACACCCTGATGAGGTCCTTTATGTATGGACCCCAAAGGAGGGCACCCTCAGGTGTCAAACCAAAAGGAACTATCGATTTACAAGACCGGTAGGCCAGGTTGGCTCTAGCATAAGGAGTCAACTCACAAAACATAACATAAAGAAAGCGTTTTGCAGGACTCACGGAGTAGAGATACCTGAGAGGTATCCGTAATCGCTGCAGCGACTAGGACATTGGCTTAACAGACCACCTTAGCCTTAGGGCAACCAAATCGAAAACATTCCAGACAAGGCCGAACCGGACCAACTGAGAGTCAGTCGATTCAACCTGCCATTTCCGGTTCACGAATGGTGTGTCTAAGAGATCCTGGATGGTTACACCTGGAGATACTGCAACCATGTAGTACTACTTGACGTAGTTAAGCCATTGTCGGACCCACGACCTTAAGGTTGTGTACTCCGCGAACTCACGACTACCATCGGTGACGATAAACTCGTCAGGATAGAGGCACAGGTCCTTTGGAGCCATTTCCTTGCGGAGAAAATTTACAAGGATTCCTTACTCTAACAAGTAAGCAAGTCAACCACCTTTAGGAATTGAATTTCTATTCTTCGAAATCCCCCTCCTCTTCTCTTCTCTGAAGGCAATCGAGGGAAGCGGGTTATGGGGTGGGCTGCTAAGGCCCGGGGAGCAGAATCGGGTCAAACATCGATAGGGAGAAAAAGGTAAATGACTCTTCCTTTCCTCCCGATTGGCAATGATATCTCTTTCTTCTGCCATTGCGAGACAAGACAGCTTCCTTCGTTCGGGCGATCTAACCAACTTAGGGAAGGGATGCCCTCTCTGCTTCTCCACTCGAACCATAACCTGAACTAGAAATGGAACTGGAACGAGAACCTCCACCTAGACCTAGACCTGACACCCGCATACCGCATATGCCAGTGGTTGTGGTACAGGTAGTTGTGTCTTGAATCGACAAGATGAGGTCTGAGCTCGGGGAAGGTTTGCCTGTAATCGATGGCAGAACGACTGACTCCTCCCTTTCCGTTAGCCCAATCCACTTTATGATCCCAGTTGGTACTAATCTTATATCGGGCGAATTCAACGTTCAACAAATAGTTGAGCGATGGAAGGACAAAGGAACTGAATAAGAACAAGCGAGACAAAGTGACAAAAAAAAAGCCTTATCACGAGCTGGAGTCGAACCAGCACCTCTGGGATCAAAATAAAGGCCCAGTGAACTACCTTTCATTCTCGATCGTGACTTTCAAAAAGAAAGAAGAGAAAGAAATGGAGGGTGGCGCCTACATAACAAAGTTGCTTGCTTACCAAGCCATCCCGGCTTTTCGCTCCTTTGGCTTTCTTTCTCCCGGAGACCATGCCATTCCTCGACACCGACCTTCAAACAAAGTCAGATGAGGAGCTGGCTTCCCTCAAAGTTGCTCTGACTAACTTGCCCGTTCCGCTTCTCTCCCGCTTTTGGGAGGTTCTTCCTCCAGCAGCCTATTCTTTCACAGCTTCTATGCCAAGGGCTTATTTAATATATATATATATATATATATATATATATATATATATATATATATATATATATATATATATGCATGCAAGATGTATTGGGGTCACATAAACTTATTTATGAAAAGAAAGCGCTCTTAGTTCAGTTCGGTAGAACGCGGGTCTCCAAAACCCGATGTCGTAGGTTCAAATCCTATAGAGCGTGATTCCATTCTTGTTAGATCGAGAATGACACTAAAATATTTGAACAGCAGTCTAAAGTCTGAATTTGGCCTCCTGTGGATTAGGATTAAAAACAAAGAAATAGGAGGTCAATAAAAAAAAAAAAGATGTTAATTAATCAAAGGTCCAAACGCGGAGGCAGTTCCAGTCCTTGTCGCAGCAAGAGAGAGTGAGTAGGTGATCCAACACGGGAGATAAAGCAAGCAGATTCATATACCGACCTTAGTTATATAGATTGTTTACCTAGGTACAGAATGAGACCCGTTAGTGAGGTCCATATCGGTAATAGAAAGACCGCCACCAAAAGCATTCCGATGGAGCGAAGTAGACCCTTCCCCGCCATAATAGCACCACCTAGCTTTGCATCGGGATAGTAGTAGCACATATCTTTTTATAGTGATCGTTATAGGGATAATGAAACCAATGATAGAGTTGACCTAGCCTAGCGACATCCATCCCTTGTCTCCGACCGGGAGATAGAGACTACTTCATGCGCAACTTCAACATCTCCTGCCAAGGGCTAGGCCTTTTTTTCCAAGACCCTTTCAAAAACGCATTGGCTTTCACTCAAGTTCGAGGATCCATTAAATAAAGCAAAAAATGCACGTTATGCATTTAAAGGTAGATGTTCATTGGCGAATAAAGAGAATGCAAGCTATGCAAAAACTGGTTTCACTCATTTTCTTAGCCGAATGTGCCCCTCAATCTCTTTCGACACAGTAATGAGCGCTCTAGAAGCGAAATAATTACCCTCGCAATCGAAAGAAGGATGCAGATCGCTTAGAGGAGTTCACTTGCTTTCTTAATGCGTTCGTGTCCCTCGGCCCTAGCAGTTGAATTGCCGACTAGACCTAGCGGCGGAAAGGTCGCTATTCCTGCCGACTAGCTTATCGCGAACTATGCTACGCTCCATTCGCTTACTTGCTACTCATTGTAATTCACATTCACCGGCTTAAGAGCTAATGAATGCGGAGTTACTGATTGGTCCCGACTCTAAAAAGTAAGTAAACCACCTTTTGAATGCTCGTGCATTCATAGAAGAGAAATCAAGTAAATAAGGACAGAACAAAGATCCATTGGATCGATGGGAGGTAGGTACAAGCAAGTCGAGAGAAGAAGGTAAAGGCCTCGACTCCGTTCTCGAAGAAGGAATGGCGGGCGAAAGAGCTACCCGGAAGCTAGTTACGGTTGTGCAAAGAAGATGAAGGAAACTCGGTACCCTCTTAGTTCATCGATCGATTACAAGTGAGAAGAAGTCAGGTTCCAAAGACTCATCACAAATATCGTAGGTGATATCCGAAACCGCTGATGTTAGGATCAAGGGAGTAGACTAGAATCTCGGAACCAAGCTCAACGCGGCATGTTCCGGTATTGCCAATACAGTCTTGTCCAGTAACCCGCTAGAACGATGAAGCCAGTGTCCTCACTGATTAATACCGTGGAACCTAGTATAGGATCTCGTCTGAGGATCCTCGGCATTCTGAGTGGATGATGTATGATTCTAGTCGAAAGCCCGAATCCATTAATCACAAAAGAAACGCATCAGTACAAGAAGGAGGATCTTGATCCTACAAGTGGAGTGGCTCTCCATACTACAGAGGTCGCGCTTGGGAGCACATGCCTATCTTTTTACTGTTCTAAAAAAAAGAAAGAAATCATCAGAGAAGCAAGGTCCACAGAAGGTTTGAAGACGCTCGACCGGAAGGGAGAGGATGGGAAGTAGTACGCCCGGTTCACCAGGTTCTACCACTTCAGGGCCCAATCATACTCAAAAGAAGAGTTTGATCCTGGCTCAGAAGGAACGCTAGCTATATGCTTAACACATGCAAGTCGAACGTAGTTTTCGGGGAGCTGGGCAGCAGTGGGGAATCTTGGACAATGGGCGAAAGCCCGATCCGGCAATATCGCATGAGTGAAGAAGGTCAATGCCGCTTGTAAAGCTCTTTCATCGAGTGCGCGATCATGACAGGACTCGAGGAAGAATCCCCGGCTAACTCCGTCCCAGCAGCCGCGATAAGACGGGGGGGCAAGTGTTCTTCGGAATGACTGGGCGTAAAGGGCACGTATGCGGTGAATCGGGTTGAAAGTGAAAGTCGCCAAAAACTGGTGGAATGCTCTCGAAACCAATTCACTTGAGTGAGACAGAGGAGAGTGGAATTTCGTGTGTATGGGTGAAATCCGCAGATCTACGAAGGAACGCCAAAAGCGAAGGCAGCTCTCTGGGTCCCTACCGACGCTGGAGTGCGAAAGCATGGGGAGCGAACGGGATTAGATACCCTGGTAGTCCATGCCGTAAACGATGAGTGTTCGCCCTTGGTCTACGTGGATCAGGGGCCCAGTTAACGCGTGAAACACTCTGCCTGGAGAGTACGGTCGCAAGACCGAAACTCAAAGGAATTGACGGGGGCCCGCACAAGTGGTGGAGCATGTTGTTTAATTCGATACAACGCGCAAAACCTTACCAGCCCTTGAAATATGAAAAACAAAACCAGTCCTTAACGGGATGGTACTGACTTTCATACAGGTGCTGCATGACTGTTGTCAGCTCATGTCGTGAGATGTTTGGTCAAGTCCTATAACGAGCGAAACCCTCGTTTTGTGTTGCTGAGACATGCGCCTAAGGAGAAAGTCTTTGCAACCGAAGTGAGCCGAGGAGCCGAGTGACGCGCCAGCGCTACTAATTGAGTGCCAGCACGTAGCTGTGCTGTCAGTAAGAAGGGAGCCGGCGCCTTTCGAATTCGAAGCACTTTCTAGTGTGCGCTGTTTTTTGATTGCAGCTAGCGAGCAAGAAAACAGATGCACGTTAGCCCTGCTGGAGGCTTTCGTGCAGCTCAATCCCTTGCTTGTTGCTTTACTAAATAAAATAGAAAGGTCTTTTCTCGCTTTTTTAGTAAAGTCCAGTTTTTGGCCTTATCTTGCAGGTGACGACGACATCGAGTTGGCGGCGGAGAAAGACTCGGCATTCAGGCGAGCCACCCGGTGGTGTGGTACGTAGTGGGTTTAGTACGCCCCGCCAAAATGGCTCCGAAACAAACTAAAAGGTTCATGCCGCACTCACGAGGGACTGCCAGTGATATACTGGAGGAAGGTGGGGATGACGTCAAGTCCGCATGGCCCTTATGGGCTGGGTCACACACGTGCTACAATGGCAATTACAATGGGAAGCAAGGCTGTAAGGCGGAGCGAATCCAGAAAGATTGCCTCAGTTCGGATTGTTCTCTGCAACTCGGGAACATGAAGTTGGAATCGCTAGTAATCGCGGATCAGCATGCTGCGATGAATATGTACCCGGACCCTGTACACACCGCCCGTCACACCCTGGGAATTGGTTTCGCCCGAAGCATCGGACCAATGATCACCCATGACTTCTGTGTACCACTAGTGCCACAAAGGCTTTTAGTGGTCTTCTTGGCGCATACCACGGTGGGGTCTTCGACTGGGGTGAAGTCGTAACAAGGTAGCCGTAGGGGAACCTGTGACGGGATTGAATCCTTCGCGATGGAAAGTGCCCTCTTCCCCCAACCTACGGGGCTAGCTTGCTGGAATGTGGGCGGGCTTTGGGTCCAAAGGGGCAAGTCAAAAAAGAAAATCGTTCCATTTTCCTTTCCCTGAAGGGAGTTCGTTCCTTCTTGTTCATCAATCGGAAATCAAGACAAACCGGGCACTACGGTGAGACGTGAAAACACCCGATCCCATTCCGACCTCGATATGTGTTCGTCTTGCGCCATATGTACTGAAATTATTCGGGAGACATGGTAAAAGCCCGGTGAAGAAATTAAAAAAGATTCTGTGAGTGAGCGTTCACGCTCTCAGTTTCCGACACCGACGAATAAGAGAGGGGGGTGACCAAACCTTGGTCGCCCTAAGGTTACGATCCGTCGGGTTGGTAAAGCAACCAGGATCCTCCTTCCTCCAAGAGCCCTACCGATTGAGAAGGAGATTAAGTTGAAAACAACTGAGATCGGATCTCTCATGGAAATGGTGAGGCAAAAAATTATGTCTTTCTTGTACCTAACCGGAGTAAAAACATCATGACATTCATCAACAGAAAAAGAAACGGCCAGTTTCCCGGCCGAAAGAAGAGGGAAACGAATGGGATAAGACCCATGAGAACTGAGATGAGTGAGATGTATGAGGGTGCTAATATGAGTAACAAGGGTCTTCGAATGTCTAATTCTTTGGTCCGAATTTCGATCGTTGTCTTTTTACTTACAGCGGTTCTCTTGTGTCTTTCTTTCTCTTTCGATTGGTTGGGTTTTTCTGTCCTTAAGATCCAGAGTCTGATCTTACAGACTGGCCTTCGCGCTCTGTTTCGGCTTGTGGGTTGGGAGGCTCCCCTCATGGTTATTCTTTGTGTTCTTTCGGGCCTCAAAGGGCTTTACATGGAGGATCCAGCAGGAGGGGAGGGTGAGGGAGGACGAAGCTTCAAGTGGACTGACTTATTTGGAAGCAGTTCCACTAGTAATTCCGAAGCCAGTGTCAACCAACCGGCCCCGGACTCTCCCAACCCTGGTGAACCCGCAGCGCCTATTTTTCCTAAGGCTGAGGTTGATCAGCCAGATGGAAGTGGGCCCCTCATTCCTGAACTTGCCAATCACCTGATGCCCATTGACGAGCGTCTGAGGGAGTTGGCCCATCGCCTCTCAATCAATTCTCTTTCCAAAAACTTGACCTCCCAGGAATGGGGGAGCATCATCGCGGCGCAGGCTGTTGTAGAAGAAAGGATCGAAGCCGCTTTAGTTCGCGATGGCTTTAATGCCGAAGCAATTTTGGTCAAACGCCACCAGGTACGGGGCTTTATGTTCTATCCTAGTGGGACTAGTTTGACCGAACAAACGTACGTAAATTATGTTAAAAGTATCAACAGCCATGGTACTCGCGCCTGTGTTCCATACAAGCGAGTCATCCAAGCGATACGGCAACATAACTTATCCCTTTTAGGGGCCCGCCTTTATACTACTAAGGGTCGTACTGTTCCGCTTTCTCCATTCTTTAAAAACAGAGGTAGACAGAACTACTAGGGCTTGATTCCGTTACTTAAGTGAAACCGGATATGTAGGTAAGTACAATACAATACAAAGTTATACCCCAGCCCCACAAGTGTATGCATGATATCTCAGTAAAGTTGAAGTAAGCATGTCCCTTTTCTGGCAGCAAGGTCGGGCCCGAGTAGTCAATGGTTGCTACCGCTTCTTCCTTCTGTGCTTCAATTTCAACTTTCCCGAATATCTATTGGTTAATTCCACCTTAGATCTAAGGTTGGGGGGAGCCTATGCTAGTCTTGTGCATCTCTGTTTGTAGAATGCCCCAATCACACAGGTTCGTTATCCACACGAGTCGGGTCTTGCGGCTGATGTGCCATTTGATAAGAGAGGATTGCCTTTTTTTATGTTCTTTGTAACAAAGAAAGCCCGGTAGGGGCGCGTCTGATAATTTTTGTACGGTCATTATAATTGTAGGTACACTTAATGAAAATGACAGAACTTCTTTCCGGTCGCCCTTATATGACAAAGTCGAGGGTCAACGTATGATCGCTTCTTATGGAATGAACTATAAATTGCCTATGTCTTTATTGAAATGTTTTTACGTTATAAGCCTTGCACTTACATTTTTTGTTTGTTTGAAGTGTGTCTCAATATTGGAGATCCATCGTCTCTTTGCAATTATTGTAGGGCGCGACTATGGATTGAAGATAGGGCTGAAAAGAGTAAGAAGGTAGATGATGCACAATTTTCTTTGTGTTGTATGAAGGGACATGTAGAACTACCACTCCTTGAAAAGCCCCCGACACTATTGTACAATCTAATTACCGGAGACGACCATAGAAGTAACAATTTCAAGGACAATATTAGAGCATATAACAGCATGTTTGCATTTACTTCTATTGGAGGGAAGATTGAATCATCAATAAATGATGAGGGCGGTCCACCACAGTTCATCCTCAGTGGACAAAATTACCATCGATAGGGAGTTTGTTGCCAGTAGTTGGATGTGGGCCAAAATTTGCCCAATTGTATATATATGACACACAAAAGGAAACCTCAAATCGCATTGGACATTTCGGGTAAGTTTTTATAGATGCTTTTCTGTTGACAAATAGTGTTGTTCCCTTTTCGCTCTAATATCGAATCATTCTATCTTTCTAGTTCACAAAACAAATCACGATGCTATGATTTTTCATTGGTTGAAGACCTGAAAAGGATGGTTGATGAGGAGAATTCAATCTATAAATCTTTTAGACGAGTTAAGGACTATGCCCAACAACATCAAAACTCTAATTTCTGTTTGAGATTGATTAGAAATCGCTCAGCGGATCCAAGGACGCACAATATTCCTACTTGTGTTGAAGTTGCAGCATTGATCATCGGTGATGACAACAACATTGAAAAGGGCAGAGATATCATTGTTAAAAATAAATCTGGTGAATTGGAAAGACTTCACGAGACCCACACTGCATTCCTTCCTCTACAATATCCAATACTTTTTCCTTATGGAGAGGATGGATTCCAAGAAAATATTCCAATCAAGAACACAGGCAAATGGTCGAATTCGTAAGAGCCAAAGGGTTACACTAAGAGAGTTTATTGCATTCAGAATTCAGGATAGAGATGTAGAGTATGGTAATATTGTTCACTCGAGGAGGTTATTTTAGCAATTTGTTGTGGATTGCTATACCATGTTAGAGTCCCAGAGGCTTACTTTCATCAGGGAAAATCAATCTTTGATCATAAGATGTGACATTTTGAATGGTTTACAGGATGCGGTTAATAGAGTTGAAACATAAGCATCTTCTATTGGTAGATGTGTTATACTGCCATCATCATTTACAGGAGCTATGAGATACATGTTCAACAGATGCCAGGATGCGATGGCAATTTGCAAACGATTTGGACATCCAGATCTGTTCATCACCATAACATGCAAATCTAAATGGAGGGAAATACATGACTTTCTTGAAGGTATGCAACTTAATGCATGTGATAGACCTGATATTGTTTCTCGTGTGTTCAAAATTAAATTGGACCAAATGATGTCAGATTTAAAAAAGGAGGAGATATTTGGAAAGGTCGATGCAAGCAAGTAATTTTTTCGTTTTTACTATTTTTAATTCTTTCCATTTTCAAAAATTTTATAATATTAATTATATTAATGTTTTCTTTCAGATGCATTGCAGGAATGTACACAACTGAGTTCCAAAAGAGAGGACTTCCCCATGCTCATATTTTGTTATGGTTAGGTGCTGCAAGTAAGTTGATTACAACGACGGATATTGACAAGGTAATCTCCGCCGAATTGCCCGATCCAACATTGTATCCTAGATTGTATAATGTTGTATCCACCTACATGATTCATGGGCCATGTGGAGCTGCTAACCGAAGGTCACCTTACATGAAAGAGAGGAAGTGCTCAAAGTTTTTCCCAAAGGCTTTTCAACCAAACACTTCAATTGATGAAGATGGTTATCCAAGGTATAAGCGTCTTGACAATGGAATATATGTTGATAAGTATGGCACAAAGCTAGATAACAGGAGTGTTGTTCCATACAACCCTCATCTACTGTTAAGGTATGGCGCACATATGAATGTGGAGTATTGTAAGAAGTCCAACTCCATAAAGTATCTATTTAAATATGTGAACAAGGGCCCATATCGAGCTACTTTACAGATATGGCGTGGTACAGAAAGTGGGGACAATGATAAGCCTATTGACGAAATTAGGCATTATTATGACTATAGGTATGTGTCGCCGTGTGAGGCTGTTTGGAGAATATTTGCATTTGATATTCACTAGCGTTGGCCGCCTGTTCAAAAGCTGACTTTTCATCTTCCTGGCCAACAAAATGTTTATTATGCTGATCATGATAACATAGAGCAAGTTGTTCAAAGGAATCAGGAAGTTGACACAATGTTTATATCATGGTTTGATGCTAACCGGATTTATACAGATGGTAGAGATTTGACTTATTCGGAATTTCCCACAAGGTTTGTCTACGACAAGCAGGCCAGATGGTGGAAACCAAGGAAAATGGGTCAGAGTATTGGCAGGCTTCATTACATCCCTCCCGGTGTTGGTGAACTATATTACATGCGTATATTGCTTACAGTTCAAAAAGGGTGTGTTGGATATGATTGTCTGAGGACTATCAACGGTATAACATACAAAACTTTCAAAGAAGCATGTTATGCAATGGGACTTTTGGCCAATGACAAAGAGTTTATAAACGCGATCAAAGAAGCAAGTGAGCTAGCTTCTGGAAATCAAATGTAGAGATTGTTTATTACATTGTTAGTAATGAATACAATGAATAAGCCTGATGTTATATGGAACTCCATATGGAATCTACTGTCTGATGGTATCATCTACAACCGTATGAGGGATTCATATTTACCATGTATGCGGACTTGAGTTATTCTTATTTGTGTTGTTTGTATTATTGAACATACCTGACACATTGTTTTCTCATGCAGGTCTATGGATTGGTGATGATGACTTGAAAAATCTATGTCTTATTGAGATGGAGAATTTGCTTCAACCAAATGGAAGATCTCTAGCAGACTTTCCTTCAATGCCATTCCCAAATTTATCATATGCCTTCGACTTCCAAAATAAGATGATTGCCGACGAAATGAACTATGACAAGGATGAGTTGGGAGGAACACATCTTTCTTTACTGGAGAGGTTGACAACCGAACAAAGAAGTGCATACGATGAGATTATGTCTTCGGTATTGTATGGAAGAGGTGGTTTTTTCTTCCTTTATGGATATGGGGTTACCGGAAAAACTTTTTTTATGGAACACCCTATCTGCAGGACTACGGTCACAAGGATTCATTGTACTTAATGTGGCTTCCATTCCATATTTTCCATTCCATTGGTTATCAGTGACGACTCATCAACATGCAATATCAACCAAGCCAGTGCTAGAGCAAAACTACTTATTCACACCAAGCTTATAATCTGGGACGAGGCTCCAATGATGAACAGGTTCTGCTTTGAAGCTTTTGACCGCACAATGCGTGATATAATGTCCTCCCAAGATTGGCATAACATGGATATACCTTCGGCGACAAGGCTGTTGTTTTAGATGGTGATTTCAGACAGATTTTGCCTGTGATCAAAAAAGGATCGAGGCATAATATTGTGGGATCTTGTAACATCCGTGATTTCATTTGTGGTTTATGTAGAAGGATTAGGTTTAGGGATTGAATTATGTAGGGGAGATGTGGTTTGAGGCATAGAGACCTTTGCATGTTAAGTACGCAGCATTTTCGGGAGAGTTTGAACGTAAGAACCGAATTAGGGTTTTCCCGGTGAGGTCTTTGAGACGTCCGAGAGTTAAATAAGAATTTTGGAGTTAGGGTTGATATTAGGCCTTTTTTATGGTTTTAGGTTGTTTATTAGGTCCTAATGAAACTATATCTCAAATTTGAGCGCAATCGGACGTCGAATGGACCCCGAACGCAAAGAGTTGACTTTTTGCCAGAAGCCAACACTCAAGCGTGGGTGTATCCACGCTCAAGCACCCAAGTCAACCAGACAATGACCATGCTTTGACTTGCCACGTGTCATCAGGACTTACGTGGCGGCCTATGAGTGGATGCATGTAGGGATGGCAATGGGGCGGGGCGGGTGCGAGTAGTGCTTCCCCCGCATCCATCCTCGTTAATATCCATGGATATTTATGCGGGTATTTAAGAGTCTAAAATAAAATAAAATAAAATAAAATTATACAATATAATATAAAAATATACTATATTAACATTATATAATATACTATATATATTTTAAAAGATTTATTATTAAGGGTTTAACCACTAAAAAGTATCAAATAAGATAGAAAATAAAATTTATTTCATCTCAAAATGATAGAAATTGTCATAATATATATTATATATTTAATAAAAAATATTTATTACAAATATGCGGGTATCCACGGGGGCGGGGGGTACCATGATCCCCATTTAGTAGGTATCCATTTACTACCCATTGCGGGTAATTTATACGGATACCCATGGGTGCGGGTAATTTTGCCATCCCTAGATGCATGGCGCGGTGGCTTTCCACACTCAAGCGTGACTGTTTTCACGCTCGAGCATGGCAATTCCCACGCTCAAGCGTGGCAGCGTGAACTTGTAAAAATAAAAGGTGGCTTAAGTGACATAAGTCACTTAGCCACCAAACGAAAAACAGAAGCAGAGAGCAATCGAGAAACAGAAAGGAGAGGTTTTAGAGAGAGGGAGAGAGAAATCTTAGAGAGAGAAGAGCTTCTAGTGAGAGTAGTGAGAGTTTAGATGGTCTCATCGCGAAACGGAGTACGTGGTTGTGATCGTAGCAAGGATATCTATCTTCTTCTCTTCTCATTTTCTTCAAAAACTGAAGGTAAATCATCCTCTTTTATGTCGAAACTCCGTTATGTTTCTCATAATATCTTCCATTTCGTTTGTCGGAATTCAATTCCGTTTTCGAATATGAACTCATGGTGATGTGTGCTTCGCAATGTGATGCTTAGGTGAAATTTTGGAAGCCTCGAGGCCCGAGAGCCGCGCAGGGAAGATTCGAGGAGGCTAGGGAACGTCTCGTTTTGCTTCGTTTCGGGTATCGTACGACTATCCAGGTGAGGGAAAGAAACTATTTAACGTCAGAAACGACGCGGTTACATTTAATTAGATAATGACGTAGGGCGACCCAAACCCTACATGATAGCGAGTAACAGACAATGTCTATACCACATTGGGGACTACCTAGTGGTATCGATGATGATATAGAAATTGTGTGTTTATCGCCGTTATGCTATATATTATTATTATTATTATTATTATTATTATTATTATTATTATTATTATTATTATTATTATTATTATTATTATTATTATTATTATATTACGTGATGATTGCCTGCTTGTCTAGTTAACTTGATATTGGTATTTGATGTATGATAACATGAGTTTATAATTATTTTTGAAAGTGTTTATATTTATTATTTTTATATTTTGGTATTTATTATTATGGAATTGATAACAAGATGATATGATGAGTGTTATGATTGTGCTTAGATGATGGAGTAAATCATAAGTTATGTTGAGACACAAGGATGTATTGGGGATTGCATACGATATGTGATAGCAGTGCCTAACCGAGATGATTACCGTGATATGAGGTTGAGATTGATGAGATGAGATTATTTTGAGGTTATCTATGAGATTATAATGAGCGGTTAGGGCACTAGGGGATGACTTGAAACATGGTCTGTGATATGAGGGACCTGAAATATGGTCGAGTGGACCTGTAACATGGTTGAGTGGGGTCTATGCCTCAGAGGGAGAATTCCCGGGGATAGGCTAACGACGTACCGTCCAGAGATGATTTCGTTTTAGTCGCAGCTATAGTTCATGTATTGCATGAGCATCCTGGATTGTGGTCCAGAGGTGTGCACTGGGTTGTGTAGTTATAGTGCCATTGCTTTGCGTGGGCATCCTCCATCCGCGGACGAGGGTGTGCGTCGGGGACTCTAGGACGTGTCGATTCTATTGTTGTGATATCCGGATATGGCCGATACCTGAGGAGATCATTCATACAGCATTTGCATTGCATCATGATGGAGGGTAGAGGAAAGATCCTAGATGTGCATTGAGGATGATTGTGTTACATATATTTATACTTGGGAGACGGATGTTTAGTGTGTCGTTATTTAATTAAAGGTAGCTAAACCCTTTCCACGTTTGATGTTATATGGCTTCTTATCCCCTTTTCTTTTGTTGTGTGTTGTGTATATATATGTTTTGGTACTTCAAACTCCGTCAGAGCAGATGGCGCACTGGGACCACCCATGGATGACCCGGGATCCAGGGTTCCCCCTCTCGGGGACCTGTAAGGTGGAGTGCTTAGACCCGAAAGGGTGGCTTGTGAACCCGGTCACTTGTTTCACGATATATACGGGTCCTGTGTCCATCACTACGAGGCTTCGGTAGGGAGTGCCCATCGGATTTGTTGGCACATTTCGTTTCGGCACGACCTTCCCGTTTCCGATAGGACAGTCTGATGGACACATACCACCGATGCCGCCTATGTTCGGGATGGCCCCTGTACCCTTCATGGTACCTCTTTATGCCTTGGTACCCGGGTTTGCAAGTGCACCAATGCCAAAGCCCGAGTTGACATCTATTCCGGAGGAGGACCCAGTTGCCCCCGCTCAGGATCTAGCACCACTTCCTGAGGTACCCGCACCTCCAGAGATCTGTGCTACAGTTTGAGTCTTCGCGGGTATCTTCTAGACGACTACATCCTCGGGATAGCAGACTCTACAGGAAGAGGTTTCAAGGTCAGTCGGCCAGGAGTTCTTCCAGCGATAGCGGAGGAGTGTCCGGGCCCTCCGGACCTCAGGATGCAGACGAGGGTGGTAGTGTATGATGGCTCGGGCCAGTGCCATCAGTATAGGTGTGAGTGAGGTTTTACTGTATTTTTGAGAGGGGACAGGGTGTGGAGTGCATCCGTGAGGCTTTTCTTTTTGATTTTGATGTATTTTGGTTGATGTCACCAGCTTGTGTATATATAAGGATCCTACAGAGGGGAATCCCCTGACAGCAGTACTGGCATGTATGTATATATTTATAGTTATGTGTTGTATGTATGTTTACATATGTGTTTATATTTTTAAGTTTTAAATTTTCCACTATTTTAACATACTCGCTTAACGATAATAACGAAATTAGGTCTTAATATTTTGGGTTTTCTTTAATGGGACGTCAGGCCGTCTCATTTGGTGGTGTTAGAGCAGTTCGGTTCTAAAACAGACTGTGATT
Organism: Sophora flavescens; assembly: GCA_030762895.1. Lineage (NCBI taxonomy): Eukaryota > Viridiplantae > Streptophyta > Magnoliopsida > Fabales > Fabaceae > Sophora > Sophora flavescens. Next base: position 228,464,628 of record CM061065.1, read on the forward strand.
AGGGTAAACTGGCTATTTAGTTGAATCCACATCGGATAACAACTATGCTTAGAAGTTGGGTAATGAGTCTGACGCGACATCTCTATGGCATATAGTATTTATATTCCAGTTTTATGTTGTATTATATGTCACCTTGATGTGGGCTAATGATTTCTTTTAACAAGATCATGGCTCGAGGCAGAGGACGAGGACGTGGCAGACGTAGTGGTGGCAGAGCGATAGAGGGTGTAGAGGATGAGCCTCATCAGCCAGAGGCGGGATTGGAGGTGGAGGAGTGTCCGCCGAGACCCTTCGGACTATCCGCGAGTTAGCATCCGTTCAGTTGCAGCAGACGCAACAGAATGCTCAGAGGGTACAGAAAGAGGCAGAGTTACAGGAACGACAGGATAGGAGGAGAGCCGCTGAGGCTGAGGATGCATGATTGGCTACCTTTCTCAAGGGTAAGCCATCATAGTTCAATGGATAGTATGATCCAAAGCGAGCAGAGTGGTGGATTCAGGAGCTTGAGAAGATCTTTGATACCATGAGATGCGGAGATGACAGGAAGGTGACCTATGTCGCCTTCATGATGACCGGAGGGGCTGAGTCGTGGTGGAGAGGCAAGAGGAGATTGTTAGAGGCTGATGGCAGATTGATCAGTTGGGAACTGTTCAGAGACTGTTTCTTTGAGAAGTACTTCCCGCGGTTAGTCAGACGCGAGAATGAGGGAGAGTTCATGAGTCTCCAGCAGGGAGACAGGTCTGTTGGTGATTACGAGGCCAGATTCGAGGCCCTGATTCAGTTTTGAGTTCTACCAAAGGTTTCCATATGAGGATTGGATGTACCGGAGATTTGAAGAGGGTTTACGGCATGAGTTAAGGAGGGTTATAGTGCCCTTGGATATCCTGAGTTTCCCAGAGCTTGTAGAGAGGTTGCAGTGCCATTGAGAGTATGGACCAGAGGCAGGCTGCAGAGTAGAGACAGCAGCATAGTGGGGGTCTTACCAGAGCATGATATCAGAGGAGAGGTGATAGGGGTTCTCAGTGGAGGAGAGGACCATATACTAGACCCTTGCAGAGTGCTCAGACATCTGCACCACCAGCACTAGTTACCAGAGAGGGTCAGTGATAGAGGGGCCCAGTTTGTTTCAGATGTGGAAGTCCGCATTACATCAAAGATTGCACAGATGGGTTTGGTTGCTACGTCTATGGCAAACCATGTCATTTTGCTAGGGATTGTCGACAGAGAGCGGTACGGCAACAGCCAGCTGCCGGCAGAGGAGTCGGTAGTTCTAGAGGAGCCAGTGGTTCCAGAGGAGGAGCTGAGAGAGGAGTTCCAGCAGCAGGACGACAGACGGCCGGACCTCGGGCCATGAGGAGGGTGTTTACAGTGATGGGATCTGAGTCCTCTCAATCTGCAGATCTTATTCAAGGTATGTGTTTAATATCTGTCAGACTCTCGTGTGTTGTTTGATTCAGGCGCTACACATTCTTTTGTGTCCCATGAGTGTGTGGATCATTTTCACTTTCCCGTTTCCCAGCTACCATATACTTTGACAGTATCTACCCCTGCCAGTGATCCTTTAATCACTATGTCTGTTTGCTTACAGTGTCCTATAGTTGTTGAAAATAGGACATTTCTGGTATATCTCATCTGTTTGCCTATGCAGTAGATAGATGTTATCCTTGGCATGGATTGGCTTTCGGCTAACCATGTAGTGTTAGAATGTGCCCGAAAGACCTTATCTTTTCTTGAGCCTTATAGTATAATATCTGCCAATGAAGGAATAACTATGACGAGTCTCAGCAGTATGTGATGCTTTTATCTTTGGAAGCTAAGGAGACTCCGAGTATGGATTCTTTGCCTATCGTGAGAGAGTTTCCTGAGGTTTTCCCTCCTGATGCTCCAAGCTTGCCAACAGAAAGGGAGGTGGAGTTCGCTATAGATCTCATACCAGGGATCGGACCTATCAGTAGCTCCTTATCGGTTGTCACCAGTGGAGTTGGCAGAGTTGAAGAAATAGCTGGATGCCATGATGAAGAAGGAGTTCATCAGACTGAGTGCTTCGCCTTGGGGAGCACCGGTATTGTTTGTCAAGAAAAAGGACGGAAGTTCTAGGTTGTGCACGGATTATAGGCAGTTGAATAAAGTTACAATCAAGAACAAATATCCGTTGCCTAGGATAGATGATCTATGATCTGATGGATCAGTTGAAGGGAGCTTCGGTGTTTTCCAAGATAGATTTAAGATCAGGATACCATCAGATTAGGGTGAAGGAGGAGGATATACCTAAGACCGCTTTCAGGATGAGGTATGGACACTACAAGTACCTAGTTATGCCTTTTGGTGTAACTAATGCTCCAGCAGTGTTCATGAATTACATGAACGGGATCTTTAGACCGTTCTTCGACAAGTTTGTTGTGGTGTTTATAGATGATATTCTTATCTACTCCCGTAGTCGGGAAGAACACGAGGAACATCTGAGAGTGGTGTTACAGGTGTTGAGAGATAGGCAGTTGTATGCTAAGCTATCCAAGTGTGAATTTTGGTTAGAGGAAGTACAGTTTCTAGGGCATGTAATCAACAAGAAAGGGATAGCTATTGATCCAGTTAAGGTAGAGGCCGTGATTAAGTGGGAGAGGCCTAAGTCAGTGAGTGAGGTGAGGAGTTTCCTAGGATTAGCCGGGTATTACAGGAGGTTCATCGAGGGTTTCTCGAAGATTGTGTTGCCTATGACGCAGTTAACGAGAAAAGGTACGGTGTTTGTTTGGACAGAGAAGTGTGAAGAGAGCTTTCAGAAGCTTCAGGAGAAGTTGACTACATCTCCTGTCATGACGTTACCAGATCCATTAGGACAGTTTGACGTGTACTGTGACACGTCATATCAAGGATTGGGTTCTGTTTTGATGCAAGAAGGAAGAGTTGTGGGTTATGCTTCCTGACAGTTGAGGGTTCATGAAAGGAATTACCCGACCCGTGATCTGGAGTTAGCAGCCATAGTGTTCGCATTGAAGATATGGCGACACTATCTCTATGGAGCTAAGTTTAATGTGTTCAGTGATCACAAGAGTTTAAAGTATTTGTTTGATCAGAAGGAGCTGAACATGAGGCAACGTAGATGGATGGAATTCATTAAGGACTATAAGTTTGATCTTCAATACCATCCAGGGAAGGCTAATGTTGTGGCGGATGCACTAAGTCGGAAATCCTTGCACGTATCCGCAATGATGGTGAAAGAGATGGAGTTGCTTGAAGAGTTTAGAGATTTGAACCTAGGTATGGATTTGATTGAGGATAGAATATGTTTAGGTATGATCACCATCAGTAGTGAGTTTCTGAGAGATCTTAAGGTTAAGCAGGGTCAGGATGAATATTTGGTGGATGTGAATCGAGGTATAGATGAGGGTAAGGTTTCAGAGTTTAGGAGAGGATCAGATGGAGTGTTAAGGTTTAAGGATCGGATATATTTGCCAGAGGACTTAGAGATTAGGAAGATGATCTTAGAGGAGGCACATAAGAGTAAGTTGAGTTTTCACCCAGGAGCCACCAAGATGTATCAAGACTTGAAGAAGATGTTTTGGTGGCCAAAGATGAAGAAAGAAGTGACGGAGTATGTTCTATCATGTTTGGTATGTCAGAAAGCTAAGATAGAGCATCAAAATCCCACCGGGTTGTTATGGTCCTTGGATATCCCATAGTGGAAGTGGGATAGCATGGCAATGGACTTTGTGGTGGGATTACCAAGAACTCCGAAGAGGTTTGATGCGATTTGGGTTATCATTGATAGGTTGACGAAGTGTGCTCACTTCTTACCTATTGGTGAGAGTTACAGTCATGAGAAGTTGACCCAGACCTACTTCAAGGAAGTTGTGAGGTTGCACGGTGTGCCGTCGAGTATTGTCTCCAACCGAGATCCCAGATTTACATCTAGATTTTGGAGACAGTTACATAATGTTTTGGGAACAAAGTTGAGGATGAGTTCTGCGTATCATCCTCAGACGGGTCGACAGTCAGAGAGACAATTCAATCGTTAGAGGATCTTTTAAGAGCTTGTGTGTTGGAACATGTTGGCAGTTGGGATGAGTTCCTACCTTTGATTGAGTTCACATATAATAAAAGTTTCCACAACAGTATCGGGATTGCACTGTATGAGGCTCTGTATGGAAGAAAGTGTAGGACTCCGTTGTGTTGACATGAGACTGGCGAGAGCCAAGTGTTGGGTCCTGATGTGGTACAGCAAACAACGGAGCAAGTCAGGAAAATCAAAGAGAAAATGAAGGAAGCACAAGATAGGTAGAAAAGCTACAGTAAAAAGAAGATAAGACCCTTAGAGTTCCAGGAAGGTGATCACGTGTTTTTGAGAGTCACTCCGAAGACCGAAATTGGCAGAGCTATAAGATCTAGAAAGCTCACTCCCCGCTTCATTGGACCATTTCAGATTATTCGACGAATTGGTCCAGTAGCCTACCAGATGGCCTTACCGCCTCACCTTTCCAACCTTCACGATGTCTTCCATGTATCCCAGTTGAGAAAATATTACCATAATCCTTCTCATGTCATTGAGCCTGAGTCAATACAACTCCGAGAGAACCTGGAATATTAGGCTTTACCGTCTAAGATTGAAGATATAAGGATTAAAGAACTTCGTGGTACACAAATTCCCCTAGTCAAGGTCATATGGGATAGTGTTACCGGAGATGCTACTTGGGGGCGTGAGGCAGACATTCAGCAGCAATACCCCCATCTGTTTTCAGGTATGTAAATTCCAAGGACGGAATTTCTTTTAAGGGGGGTAGAAATGTAACATCTGTGATAACATTTGTGGTTTACGTAGAAGTATTATGTTTAGGGCTTGAACTATATAGGGGAGATGTGGTTTGAGGCATAGAGACCTTTGCATGTTAAGCAAGCAACATTTTTGGGAGAGTTTAAACGCAAGAACAAAATTAGGGTTTTCTCGGTGAGGTCTTTGAGACGTCTGAGTGTGAAATAAGAATTTTGGAGTTAGACTTGAGATTAGGCCTTTTATGGTTTTAGGTTGTTTATTAGGTCATAATGAGCCTATATCTCAAATTTGAGCGCAATAGGGCGTCGAACGGATCCTGAACGCAAAGAGTTGACTTTTTGCCAGAAGTCAATGCTCGAGCGTGGGTGTATCCACGCTCAAGTGCCCAAGTCAACCAGACAAGGTCCATGCTTTGACTTGCCACGTGTCATCAGGACTTACGTGGCAGCCTGTGAGTGGATGCATGGCGCAGTGGCTTTCCACGCTCAAGCGTGGCAATTCCCACGCTCAAGTGTGGGCAAGCTCAAGCATGGGCACGCTCAAGCGTGGCCATTTTCACGCTCAAGCGTGGCAGCGTGAACTTGTAAAAATAAAAGGTGGCTTAAGTGACATAAGTCACTTAGCCACCAAACGAGAAACAGAAGCAGAGAGCAACTAAGAAACAGAAATGAGAGGTTTTAGAGAGAGGGAGAGAGAAATCTTAGAGAGAGAAGAGCTTCTAGTGAGAGTAGTGAGAATTTCGATCGTCCAATCGCAAAATGGAGTATGTGGTTGTGATCGTAGCAAGGATATCTATCTTCTTCTCTTCTCCTTTTCTTCAAAAACCGAAGGTAAATCATCCTCTTTTATGTTGAAACTCTTCGTTATGTTTCTCATAATATCTTCCGTTTTGTTTGTCGGAATTCAATTCCGTTTTCGAATATGAACTCATGGTGACGTGTGCTTCGCAATGTAATGCTCAGGTGAATTTTTAGAAGCCTTGAGGCTCGAGAGCCACGCAGGGCAGATTCGAGGAGGCTAGGGAACATCTCGTTTTGCTTCATTTCGGGCATCGTACGACTCTCCGGGTGGGGAAAAGAAACTATTTAACTTCGAAAACGGCGCGGTTTCATTTAATTAGATAATGGCGTATGGCGACCCAAACCCTACACGATAGCGAGTAACGGACAATGTCTATACCACATTGGGGACTACCTAGTGGTACCGATGATGATATATAAATTGTACGTTTATCGCCATTACGCTATATATATATATATATATATATATATATATATATATATATATATATATATAATTTTATTACGTGATAATTGCTTGCTTGACTGGTTAACTTGATATTGGTACTTGACGTATGATAACACAAATTTATAATTATTTTTTAAAGTGTTTATATTTATTATTATTATATTTTGGTATTTATTAATCATGCCTATGTTGTGCTTTGTGACAAAGCTAAACATAGCCGGTCCCAAGCCCGGATAAAAGGAGAGGATTGTGTTAGGTCATTGATAGCCAACGTAAAACTTAGTCGAAACTCTATGACATGGATCAACGTCGTAATAATGTTAATGCTAGGTCGTTGCCTAGAAGCAACGCGTTGTATAGCTCGAGTATGGTGTCAAATGAGCAAGGGCCGCTGCATCGCCGCCTGGATGTAGTGAAAAATAAGCAAGGGTTCCCACATTTTTGTGAACGAGTGTGGCTAAAGAAGCTAGTTTACGAGAGTAGGATTCGCTTTGGAACTTGGAATATAGGCACACTTACAGGTAAATCAATGGAAATAGTTGACATTATGATTAGGAGGAGGATCAATTTCATGTGCCTACAAGAAACTAAGTGGGTGGGAGAAAAGGCAAAGGAATTAGACTCTTCGGGTTTTAAGCTTTGGTACACTGGCAAAGTAAAATCGAGAAATGGGGTGGGCATAATTGTGGATAAATATTGGAAGAATGATATTGTGGATGTAAAAAGGGTTGGAGATAGGATCATTGCCCTAAAATTTGTAGTGAAACAAGACACCTTTAATGTGATTAGTGCTTATGCACCTGAGGTAGGGTTAGAAGAACATTTCAAGGTGAAATTTTGGGAGGACTTAGAAAGCCTAATTCAGGAAATACCGCTAGGTGAAAAGATTTTCTTAGGAGGGGATCTAAATGGGCATGTAGGGAGGGCACCTAGAGGTTACGACGGTTTGCATGGGGAATATGGCCTAGGGGAGGTAAATAGTGAAGGTAAGTCTATTCTGGACTTTTCATCTGCTTTCGATCTTACTATAGCCAATACTTGTTTTAGGAAACGTGAGGAGCATCTTATCACGTACAAAAGTGGGGTGACAAGCTCTCAAATAGATTTATTTCTTATTAGGAGATTGGATAGAAAGATTTGCTTGGACTGTAAAGTCATACCTGGAGAGAGCTTGACTACCCAACATAGAGTCTTAGTTATGGATGTAAGAGTTAAGAGGAGTGTGAAGAGAAGAGGCCACGAAAAGGTTTCAAGGATCAAGTGGTGGCAACTGAAGGGTGAAAAACAAAGGATCTTCCAACACAAGGTTTTGGAGGGAGGGTTTTGGGAGGCAAACAGAAGTGCAAATGATATGTGGGACAAGATGGCCAAGGGGATTAGGAAGGTAGCTATAGAGACGCTTGGTGAATCAAGAGGATTCGGACCTAGGGGTAAAGAATCCTGGTGGTGGGATGAAAGTGTACAAGCTAAGGTTCGGGTTAAAAGGGAATGTTTTAAAGCTTGGTCTTTATGTAAAAATGCTGAAAATTGGGAAAATTATAAGGTGACTAAAAAAGAGACCAAGAAGGCAGTGAGCGAAGCTAGAACTAAAGTGTTTGACGGGTTGTACCAATCCTTAGGCACCAAAGATGGTAAGAAATCTATTTATAGGCTTGCTAAAAATAGGGACATAAAGACAAGAGACTTGGACCGAGTGAAGTGTATTAAGGATGAAGAAGGTAGAGTTTTGGTTAAGGAACAATATATTAAAGATAGATGGAAGAATTATTTCCACAAGTTATTTAATGAAGGATTTGAAGTTTTATCATGCCCACGGGTGCTTGACATCAGAGAGGAGGACCAAAATTACATTTTTTATCGTAGAATCCAAGAGCATGAGGTAAAAGAAGCTTTGAGAATGATGGATAATGGCAAGGCAGTTGGACCGGACAATATACCTGTGGAGGTATGGAAGAGTCTCGGAAGTAGAGGCATTAGTTGGCTCACGAAGTTTTTTAACGAGATTATGAGGTCAAAGAAAATGTCAGACGAATGGAGGAGAAGCACTTTAGTTCCGATTTACAAGAATAAGGAAGATATACAAAATTGCGCAAATTATAGGGGGATTAAGCTTATGAGTCATACTATGAAGCTATGGGAAAGGGTGCTTGAACGGAGACTAAGAAAAGAAACCAAAATCACCAACAACCAATTTGGTTTTATGCCCGGGAGGTCGACCATGGAAACAATTTACTTGCTACGACAAGTGATGGAACAATATCGAAGGGATCAAAAAGATTTACACATGGCCTTCATTGATTTGGAGAAAGCGTATGATAGGGTGCCAAGAGAGGTTTTGTGGAAAGCCCTAGAAAATAAAGGTGTTCAGATTGCCTATATTTGAGCTATCAAGGATATGTATGAGGGGGCCACGACTAGTGTGAAAATGCAAGGTGGAGCCACAGAAGATTTCCCAATAACCATAGGTCTGCACCAAGGGTCAGCTTTAAGCCCCTATCTTTTTACCTTGGTCTTGAATGTACTTACGGAGCACATTCAAGAGCCAGCACCGCGATGCATGCTTTTCGCAGATGATATAGTTCTAGTTGGAGAGTCGAGAGATGATATAAATGGAAGGTTGGAGACTTGGATACAAGCTTTAGAAGCACATGACTTCCGTTTGAGTAGAAGCAAGACGGAGTATATGGAATGTAAGGTTAGCAAAAGGTGAAACACATCTAGCTTAGAGGTGAAAGTTGGAGACCACAACATACCACAAGTCACACGGTTTAAATATCTTGGGTCAATTATACAAAATGACGGAGGAATTGAGGGAGATGTAAACCACCAGATTCAATCAGGGTGGTCGAAATGGAGGAAGGCTTCGGGTTATTTGTGTGATAAAAAGGTACCTCTTAAGCTAAAGGGAAAATTTTACCGTACAGCTATTAGACCCGCGATGTTGTATGGGACGGAGTGTTGGGCGATAAAAAATCAACACGAGAGTAAAATCAATGTAGCAGAGATGAGAATGTTGCGCTGGATGAGCAGAAAAACTAGACGTGATAGGATTAGGAATGAAAGCATTAGAGAGAGAGTTGGGGTAGCACCTATTGTAGAAAAGATGGTCGAATCTCGACTTAGGTGGTTTGGGCATGTACGGAGGAGACCTTTAGATTCTGTAGTAAGGAGAGTGGACCAGGTGGAGGGCAATCCAATAGCTAGAGGCAGAGGTTGGCCAAGAAAAACTATAGGAGAAACTATTGAGAAAGATTTGGAGGCCAATGATTTAACTATTAACATGATTCATGATAGAACATTATGGCGCCATATGATCCATGTAGCCGACCCCACCTAGTGGGATAAGGCTTGGTTGGTTGGTTGGTTGGTTGGTTGTATATTTTGGTATTTATTATTATTGAATTGATAACTTGATGATGATTGTGATGATATGATGAGTGTTATAATTGTGCTTCGAGGATTGAGTAAATCATAAGTTATGTTGAGACATGAGGATGTATTGGGGATTGCATACGATATGTGATAGCAGTGCTTAACTGATAATCCATTGGCTTATTATATTTTATCTATTATTTTAGAGTGGATTTAATCAATTTAGTTGAGTTGAATACTTGATTTAATGCAAATTAGACTTTGTTTTCCTATTTTAGTTATTTTAGAGTTAATGTGTGCATTTAATTGATTTTAATTAGAATTTAATTGATTTTCTCAAGATTTTCTTATTTTTATTTTTAGGAAAGGACAAAGAAGAAGGATTGCAATTAAATTGAAGATTGCCAAGTAAATTGTGAGGGTCCACATGATGGATTTAAATTATTATGATTAAAAGATAATTCAATTGGCTTTGAGAGAAAAAAAATTGGATTTGGATAATAATAGCCTATCACAACAACAAAGGATATGATAAGATTTGGTAATTAATTTGTAGATATTGATTTGACAATTAAATACGAAGATTAAAATGCTTAGGACCAGTTATGTTGGAGTTTGCATGAAGGCGGAGCTTTAAATATAAGAAAAATGAGCCAAACAGAACCCATCACCACTTGGCCGTGACAGGCATCACAGCCATGATCGAGCAGGGCTAAAGAAGAAAGAAGAACACAAAGTCAGAACCTGTCACGGCCGTGACAGGCCAACCAGTGTCAAGTTCTCCATGACAGAACTTGTCACGGCCTGGCCGTGACGAGCATCACGGTCGTGACGCGTAAAATCTGGAATTTTGATTTGCTTATTTGATTTGATTTTGTAATGGTTTCAAATCCAAGTTAACCTACTCTATAAATAGGGCAATTGGGCTCGAAAATAGGAATCTCTTGACTGCTACCAATTGGCAAAAATTAGGATTTCTATTCTTCTCAATTTCTTCTTTTCTCTTAGGATTTTTATGCTTTTGTTATTCAAGGTTGTTATGAATATGGCAATGCTTGAGCAGTCTTTTTATTTCTAGGAATTGGGACTATTCCCAAGACTTGTTTTATGTTATGAATTGATGTTTTACCTTTGTTAATTCCAATTTGCTTTTGATTTAATTCCTATTGCATGAATTACTTGTAAATTTGGTGCGCACTTATTTGCATGTCATAGATACTCTAAGGATGAACCTAGCGGTGAACTTAGGCATTGGATCTATAGGGATTGAACTTAGGACTTAAATCACGAGAGTTAGAAGCGATCCTTCGAGGGTTCATTGAATTGTCACGAATCTTAATGGGTTCAATTTAAAAACAATTACCACAAGAGTAGGGGTTGGTTTAATTGGACATGGTTCTTGTATATCGAGAGGGAACATTAACTTATTTAAGATAAATTCACCTTCAAAGCAATTTTGATAATTAACAAGAGGAGTAGTCAATTTAGTAGCATGAGCAGTCTTGTTGGTAACCCAATTCCTGGAAATCTCTTTTAATTTGAAATCCCAAAAATGTTTGATTTTATTTTATTGTTTCTTTTATTTTCTTAAAATCTTTTCACGCCTATTTCTCAATCTAAATAGTTGTTTAATTTGTGAAGTGACACTTGGTTTCTCAATCCCTGAGTTCGGTACTCGGTTTCCCGTCGTTTTATTATTACTTGCTTCGATCCGGTACGCTTGCCGGAGCCTATCAAGTTTTTGGCACCGTTGCCGAGGATTGACACTACTAATATCATTAGTAACAAAGAAAACAACTACTTTAGACATTTTTTTATTTTTTTTTATTTTTTTTTATTTTTTTGTATATATTTGATCTTCTCTTTTAAGTTTTGTTTGTGTTAGGTGGATGCCCCACATGGACCATTGTTTCTATCTAAACAGGAAATCTCAAATTGATTGGATCATGCTTGATTGTATTGTTGATAAGCATGTGAAGATATACTCCAAGGAGGAATGGAGATCCTATTTGTCATCCTTACAACGACCAGACATTAAGCTGGATCTCGAGGTGCTGGAATCACTTTGGGATATAGATGCTCAATATTTGATCCAGAGCATAGAGCGTAGCAAGGAGGAATTTAGTGTCATGATTCAAAGGCATAAAATGCGTAAGAAACGTTCTCAATTGATAGTGGAGATGATAAGTAACAACTTTCAGAGGTTAGAAGAGTAAGCTGGTGAATTTTCTAAATTGCTAGCAGAAAAGCCGTACGAGACCCAAATTGAAAAGAATGTTGTTGCCAATATGGACTTAAATGAAGATGAAGTGGTGGTGGAAGATGATTCAAGAAGAGATGATCATGAAGAGGAGTGCAAGGAGGAAATAACTCCTATTGTTCCTTTGCAATGGACAAATGAGACAAATCGTGTGGAAAATACTTCGCTCACCAATCCTATTGAGGAGCCTCAAAATCCTGAGTTGGATAAATATGTTGGTTTGCATGCATGTGTGGATGTTACAAAGTTGGTGCCTACAATTTGTCTATCACATTACTTAGTAAAAATACCAACTTTGGAGTTCAAGTCATTGCCTGAGAATTGGGAGTTATCATCAACAACGGCAAAGGCTCTAAGGTCACCTCCAAAAGTTATGGTTTTAGTGCTTCATGGAGAAACTAATTACATAAAGGCCATTCTTGGAGTAGGTGACTTACCATTTGACCCGGGAGGAAGTGGGCTCATAATAGCACTTAGAGAAGTAAATAGAATCTCATCACACTTGCTTCTTCCATCTCCACTCCACAAGCCATGAGATCCGGGAGGAAGGTCTTACATCTTGGGCATCTCTTGGTCTTTTTACCACAGGCTATGGGATCCGGGTGGAAGCGTCTTCAATGAGTTTTTCTAAACCCTTCTCTTTTTAATTATTTTGCTTTTCTTTACTTGAGTCATATGTGTGAGTCTTGTGTTGGTAAGCTTGAAGGGATTTTATTGAATTTAGCATTGATGGATTGCATAAAAAAAATTATTGATTTTTGATGATTTCCCCTAATGATTTGAAAATTAAAAATTGATGCCCATGAAAATTGAAAATTAAACTTTGAGAAATTTTGTTGTGGATGCATGATTTATGACAAGTTTAGGGTGAAGGGATGCACACATTTGGGATGTATCTAGGTCAAATAATTTGCTAAAAAATGTCCAAGTGAGGAATTTGAGCCTCCAACATTGTTTTTGAATTGTGTGAATCACTTTTAAGTTACACTTTCCCGGATTTGCTTGAATCTCTTCATGGTTTGCATGTTTATATGTTTGCATCAAATGATTTAGGCAATTTTCTTTGAAATAGCTACTTGGCCTAAAAAGGACCATCCCTAGTGCATGTTCCCTAGTGAGCCACATTGAGCCTAATAGCCTATTGTTTCTTGATGACCTTATGTTAAAAGCCAAAAATCCGAAAAAACCGTCTTAACCCAATCTTAGGATTTAGGAGAGCATGGATGCTTAGCAAGACAAGGGTTGTAGGAAACTAAGTTTGGGGTGGCTATAAGGGTTCGATATGTTATTTTGGGTTGAGAAAAAGAAAAATAAAGGTTGAAGCCAAAGGCAAAAAGAAAAAGATGAAAAGTACAAAAATGTAAAAAAGGGTATTAAAAGGAAAATGTTGTAGCTACCCAAGTATAAAAAAAATATGGAAAAAGAAATTAGAGTGAAAATAAAGGTGTAAAAGTTTCATGCTCTCTTAAATTCCAAGGGACTTAAAACTTAGTGCCTTTGTATATCCTACATTTAGCCAGGTCTCATTACAACCTTTAAAAGACCTTTTGATGATGCATGCATATTTTCGTGGGAACTATGCTTGTGATGAAAATCAAATTCATGGAAAGTGTGCTTAAAATGTGAAATTGAGTGAAAAGTTGATAACCTAGACACATGAGTGAATGAGTGAAATACTGAATGCCTTTGTGAGGAAGGCAATTGTTTAAAATTGGTAATCTCCCTTTTGTGTGTAACTTGGATCCTTTACTTAGATTGATTATTACATGAATAATGAAATTCTCTTTGTTTGAAGTAAATGAATGTGAGGATTACTATAATGAAAAGGGAAAGCATTGAATAAAAATTGAATTGATAAAATTGCATGAAATTTGTGCGAAATTGATTGAATCCTTTGAGCTTGCCAAGTTTTGAGTATATTTGATTTTTAGTTTGCTTGATGACAAGCAAAGTTTAAGTTTGGGATATTTTGATAATACACTGGCTTATCATGTTTTATCTATTATTTTAGAGTGGATTTAATCAATTAAGTTGAGTTGAATACTTGATTTAACTCAAATTAGACTTTTTTTCCTATTTTAGTTATTTTAAAGTCAATGTGTGCATTTAATTGATTTTAATTAGAATTTAATTGTTTTTCTCAAGATTTTCTTATTTTTATTTTTAGGAAAGGACAAAGAAGAAGGATTGCAATTAAATTGAAGATTGCCAAGTAAATTGCCAGGGCCCACATGAAGGATTTGAATCCAAATCAATTTGGATTTGAATTATTATGATTAAAAGATGATTCAATTGGCTTTGAGAAAAAAAATTTGATTTGGATAATAATTGCCTATCACAACAACAAATCATATGATAAGATTTGGCAATTAATTTAGAGGTATTGATTTGGCAATTAAATACGAAGATTAAAATGCTCGGAGTTTGCATGAAGGTGGAGCTTGAAATACAAGAAAAATGAGCCAAACAGAGCCCATCACGGCCTGGTCGTGACAGGCATCTCGGTCATGATCGAGCAGGGCTGAAAAAGAAAGAAGAACACAAAGTCAGAACCTGACACGACCAGGCCGTGATGGCCATCACGGCCGTGACAGGCCAACCAATGTCAAGTTCTCCAGGACAGAATCTGTCACGGCCTGGCCGTGACAGGCATCACGGCCGTGACGTGCAAAATCTGGAATTTTGATTTGCTGATTTGATTTGATTTTGTAATGGTTTCAAATCCAAGTTAACCTACTCTATAAATAGGGCAATTAGGCTCGAAAATAGGAATCTCTTGACTGCTACCAATTGGCAAAAATAAGGATTTCTCTTCTTCTCAATTTCTTCTTTTCTCTTAGGATTTTTAGGCTTTTGTTATTCAAGGTTGTTATGAATATGGCAATGCTTGAGTAGTCTTTTTATTTCTAGGAATTTGGGCTATGCCCAAGACTTGTTTTATGTTATAAATTGATGTTTTACCTTTGTTAATTCCAATTTTCTTTTGATTTAATTCCTATTGCATGAATTACTTGTAAATTTGGTGCGCACTTATTTGCATGTTATAGATACTCTAAGGATGAACCTAGCGGTCAATTTAGGTATTAGATCTATAGGGATTGAACTTAGGACTTAAATCACAAGAGTTAGAAGCGGTCCTTCGACGATTCATTGAATTGTCACGAATCTTAATGGGTTCAATTTAAATACAATTACCACGAGAGTAATGGTTGGTTTAATTGGACACGGTTCTTGTATCTCGAGAGGGAACATTAACTTATTTAGGATAAATTCACCTTCAAAACAATTTTGATAATTAACAAGAGGGGTAGTCAATTTAGTAGCATGAGCAGTCTTGTTGGTAACCCAATTCCTGGAAATCTCTTTTAATTTGAAATCCCAAAAATGTTTGATTTTATTTTATTGTTTCTTTTATTTTCTTGAAATCTTTTCACACCTATTTCTCAGTCTAAATATTTGTTTAACTTGTGAAGTGACACTTGGTTTCCCAATCCCTGAGTTCGATACTCGGTTTCTCACCGTTTTATTATTATTTACTTCGATCCGATACGTTTGCCGGAGCCTATCACTAACCGAGATGATTATCGTGATATTAGGCTGACATTGATGAGATGAGATTATTTTGAGGTTATCTATGAGATTATGATGAGCGGTTAGGGCACTAGGGGGTGACCTGAAACATGGTCTGCGATATGAGGGACCTGAAACATGGTCGAGTGGACCTGGAACATGGTTGAATGGGGTCTATGCCTCGGACGGAGAATTCCCGGGGATAGGCTAACGGCGGACCGTCCAGAGATGATTTCGTTTTAGTCGCAGCTATAGTTCATGCATTGCATGAGCATCCTGGATTGTGGTCCAGAGGTGTGCACCGGGTTGTGTAGCTATAGTGCCATTGCTTTGCGTGGGTGCCCTCCATCCGCGGACGAGGGTGTGCGCCAGGGACGCTGGGACGTGTCGATTCTATTGTTGTGATATTCGGATATGGCCGATACCTGAGGAGATCGTTCATACAACATTTGCATTGCATCATGATGGAGGGTAGAGGAAAGATCCTAAATGTGAATTGAGGATGATTGTGTTACATATATTTATATTTGAGAGATGGATGTTTAGTGTGCCATTATTTAATTAAAGGTAGCTAAACCCTTTCCACGTTTGATGTTATATGACTTCTTATCCCCTTTTCTTTTGTTGTGTGTTGTGTATATATATGTTTTGGTACTTCAGACTCCGTCAGAGCAAATGGTGCACTGGGACCACCCATGGATGACCCAGGATCCAGGGTTCCCCCTCTCGGGGACCTGTGAGGTGGAGTTCTTAGACCTGCACGGGTGGCTTCACTAGTGGAAATAATGTAATATAGGGAACGTTTTACGTCAGTTGACCATATGTTTGACGTTAAAAATGAGGCAGTGACAGTTTTGTAAATATTAAATCACTATTTGTGTCAGTTGTATAAAGAACTGACGTTAAAAGTGATTTTAACACTTTTAACGTCAATTGTTTATACAACTGACGTTAAATGTGTGATTTTTACGACAGTTAAATAAATAACTGACGTAAATAATTATGAAACTCATTTCTTTCGTTGTCATCTCCCTGTTGTCACTCTTAACGCAGATCACTCCATATAGTGCAGTTTATTTCTAAACCTTTTTTTAAACAAGTTTATTTTTAATGTTAATTAATTAGCTTGAATTAGTAAGCAATGCAAATTCTTGTGCAAATTAAAATAAATAAACACTTAACATAAAACAAGTTATATATGTATAATCAAATCGTATCTCATTGAAGTGATTCATAAGTTACAATTACATGATTAAAAGATAAAAAATTTCTGCAACATAGCACTAAAATATAAAAAAGTTTCTGCTTAAACATCATTTTCTTCTCAGTCTTGTCCTCGATCAGAAACTCAAATGGATGCATCTCCTCCCTTACTTGGATTCCTTGATACTCCATCTGAATCCACTGTCACTTTGGAGCCAAAGCAGAGTGAAGGGATGGGATGAAATAAGGTGAGGGAATCACATTACGTGATTCACCTAACCTTACCATCCATGTTACGTGATTTACTCAACCTCAGAAGTTTTTTGACCATTAAGACAGAGACAGTCTAGGTATAGGAAGAAATAACAAAAGTCTCAGAGCCATTTTGTGAAGGAATAGAAAACACACGAAATATATAGGAAAAGAAGAGGCTGTATTACAGACTGATACAGAAGAATGATACTTTATATAGAGAAGAGAGACTAGCTGATTTTCTAGAAAACTGATCTATAAACTTAATGCTCATTAAGAGGATTATAGGTTACAATATGCATGGGTAAGTAGCACAGCAGTCATGGGTAAGTAGCACAATAGTCAAAGGAATGAATGTTTTTGTAGAAACTTATACAACTGACGTTAAAAGTGTTTTTAAAATAAAAAATATTTATTTTTAACGTCGGTTTTTTATACAACTGGCGTTAAAAGTGTGATTTTTACTTCAGTTAAATAAATAGTTGACGTAAATAATCCTATATCCCTATCTGAAATGCCCTGTTGTCACCCTTAACGCAGGTCACTCCATATATATAGTGCAGTTTATTTCTAAACTTTTTTTAAAACATGTTTATTTTTTATCTTAATTAATTAGCTTGAATTAGTAAACAAATTCTTGTGCAAATTAAAATAAATAAACACTTAACATAAAACAAGTTATATATGTATAATCAAATCGTATCTCATTGAAGCGATTCATAAGTTACAATTACATGATTAAAAGATAAAAAATTTCTGCAACATAGCCCTAAAATATAAAAAAGTTTTTGCTTCAACATCATTTTCTTCTCAGTCATGTCCTCAGAAATTCCAATGGATGCAAAGTTTCAGCTTCAACATCATTTTCTTCTCAGTCCTGTCCTCAGAAACTCCAATGGATGGATCGATGCATCTCCTCCCTCACTTGAATTCCATGATGCATCGTGAATCCACAGTCACTAGCAGCGAAAGCAAAGTGAAAGGGATCTTTGCATCACCTCCTTCACTGGAATTCCTTGATGCATCGTCTTGAATCCACAGTCACTTGGGGGCAAAGCATAGTGAAAGGGATGGCTGGGATGAAATAAAGTGAGTAAATCACATTACATGATTTACACAACCTTACCATCCATGTTACGTGATTTACTCAACCTCAGAAGTTTACGTCTAGGTATAGAAAGAAATAACAAAAGTCTCAGCCATTTTGTGAAGGAAGAGAAAACGCACGAAATATAGAGGAAAAGAAGAGACTGTATTACAGACTGATACAGAAGAATGGTACTTTATATGGAGAAGAGAGACTAGCTGATTTTCTTGAAAACTGATCTATAAACTTAATGCTCATGGGTAGGTAGCACAGTAGTTAAAGGAATTAATGTTTTTGCAAAAACTTATACACTTTTAACGTCAGTTGTCTTCATCAACTGACGTTAAAAGTGATTTTAAATAAAAAATATTTATTTTTAACGTCAGTTGTTTAATATAACTGACGTAAAATGTTGTTTTATTTTTGATTTTTGATTATAACGTAAACAATGACTTGTAACGTCAGTTGCTTAAGACAACTGACGTTAAATAGATTACCTTTAACGTCAGTTGCTACAAACAACTGACGTAAAATGTTTTATTTTTGGTTTTTGATTATAACGTTTACACCCGCGCGCCTTCTGCACTTCTCTCTGTACGTCTCTGTTCTTCTCTTTCACGCTCACTCTCAAGTCTCACTCTGACTCTCAACTCTCACTCTCACTCTCACTCTGCCCTAATCGCGAGCTCATCTCCACCGCAACCACCGCGAGGGCTTCTTCCCCACCACCGTGAGGTACACTCTTAACCCTAACTCTGTCTTTCCCGCTCATTCTTTGCAATAACTTGACATCTCTCTTTCCCCTTCCCGCACACTAACTCTCCTTGTCCCTCTGCTCTCAGTAACCACATCGAACGTTGGCCACCACGCGAGCACCTATTTCCGGTGAGTCTTTAGGGCACATTTTTTTATGTTTGGTTTTGAGTGTATGTTGAAACTGTAGTCTCTTGTAGTTGAAACTTGAAACTGTGAGTTTGAGTTGTTTGGAATGTCTCTATTTCTGGTTGTGAGTTTTGTGTTTTCTCTTGTTTTTCTTCTGCTATCATGACCTATTTCAAAATGGGAAGAAATTTAGAGTTGCTTGTAGCATGTGACATCAACAATATATTGCTCATTGGAATTATGTTTTGTTAATTTATCTTCATCTGCTTATTTCTTTTGTCTTAAGAATCCTGAAAATGGTGTAAATTTGAAATAATTTTTAAACGCCTTGGATATATGTTTTGTATATCTACAGAACATATCTAGTTATGGATCGTAGTTGGACGGTTTGTAAGCGCACTAGTGCTGAGTATTTGAAGGGGGTGGGATAATTTATAGAATTTGCTCAAAGGAATGTTCCTAATAGTAATGGAATGTTCTATCGTCCTTGTGTCAAGTGTTTGAATACGAGGAAATGTACGGTGAAGGATATACGTACTAATTTGATTTGTGAAGGGATTTGCTTGAGTTATACTTCTGTATTTATTTTGAGTTATGACCTATGTTAATAAATATATATTGTTTCTGAACAGGCATACATATGGATCAGTCAGATAGCCCACATGCACGGGAGGACACTGTGGGGCCTACGCAGGACCCGATCGCGCCTACGCCTGATTCTAGTGTAAGTTTACATGTTATATACTATCTTTAGTCCTTCTTTTTAATGTAAGTTTATAATGTTACAACCCTCTATTTTATCAATTTTTTTTGTCCATACAAACATCACAGGCTCATAGGAAACGGGGTAGAGGAGCCACGTCGTTGAACAAACTAGAGAAGGACAGGCAAAGCGGACAGAAGCTTGAGGTGTCCTTCGATGCTAATCTAAATGCCCAGGGACCCCATGCTAAAGAATTTAATAAGTGGGTGTTTCTACAAGCGAAGCAGCACGTAAGCATCAACTACAACCACTGGAATGATGTTCCATAGAACGTTAAGGATCAGATTTGGGAGGCTATCACGCTATTTTACCTTTACATTCGTTTGATTTACATTATTAGATAATTATCCGAGTTATAATCCATCCAGTTGTTATGTATTTAATGTGTAGGTAGCTTGGACTGTATGAAAATGGCATCAAAGCATTAGAATGGGTTCAAGCATGATCTTACCAAGTACTATGTATCTAGGAAGAAGCGGCTTGATAAAATGTTCTCGGATTATCACTGGATTGATCAGGATACTTGGGATATGTTTGCTAGGAGTCGACAGGATGGAGAATTTCAGGTTGGTTGATTAAGTTAATTTTGTATTCTTCTTATAGATCATTTAACTGTATTTAATTATGTGTTTTTGTTTGAATAGGCTAAGGCAGATAAGGGTCGGCAGAATCAGGCGAAGAACGTCCATCGCCACACCATGTCTCAGGGTGGGTACCAGACTCGGATCAAGGAGATGATGGCGGATAGGCTGAGGGTGAAGCAGGAAGAGCACTCTGCTAGGATTGAAAGAGGATAGGTGCCTGAGGGCACACCATCAAGTCCTCCGTCAGACATCGACCGTGAGGATGTCTGGTTAGCCGGCCGCATTACAAAGACGGGATCTTTTAAAGTTGATGCCACTCGCGAAGTGGCAGATAAGATTGTAAGTAAATAATTAACTTAATTTCAATTGATATTTGTATAGATATTTTTAACACTTTTCACTTGCACGTTTTTTCATTTTTTTCATTGTAGGTGGATCTTAAAGCACAATCCTCCCAGGGCTCATTCGTCCCTTCTGGACGGCGGGACGTCTTGATGACTGCTCTAGGCAAGAAAGACCATCCTGGTCGGGTTATCGGTGTTCCTGGGAACGTGACCATCAAAGAATATTATAGCAAGTCTGCTTCACGAAAGCGGGTGGTCAATGAAGCATCAATTTTGGATGACATTACTCAGCACCTCATGTCCAACCCTGCTATTACAACACATCTGACGCAAAGCTTAATATCCAACCCAGAATTCAAGCAGGAGCTTGCCAGAGAGCTTTCCTCCGTCGGTTCATCCCAGGACACCGCAGGGCATGTCAACCCTTCACATGTGAGCACAAAAGAGAGTTATAGTAGGGCACATATGGAGAACGATGAGTTGGCAGCTAGGGAGCGGGAGTTGGAAGTCCAACGCCATGAGCATGAGTTGGAAATGAAAAGGCGTGAGCTCTAAATGTTAACAAAGGTATGTATTCATTATTAATGTCCAAATTAGTCAAATAATTACTTGTGTTTTTTTTAATTATCAACAACTTATCTATTTTATTTTTCCTAAATTGAAGGCCAAGTCGACGTCGGTGTCGCTGTCACCTATCACTCGTTTGTTCTCACTTGGTGATGATTATGTGTTTGAGATTTTTGAATGTCCATTGGAGCAAGATGGATGGGTGGCACGCCCAGATCAACAGAGGATATTTTCCTTCTGTGGTGAAGATCTCGGGAACGCCTGTAGAAATAACGTCTGGATGGCAGCCACGGTTTCGATCTCACGGTGCACGTAAGTTAATTTTAAATTTATAACTTATTTATTTTTGGTATTTTTCCATTTAATAATTTATTTTAATTTCAATATATATATATATAATGTAATTAACATTCACACCTTCTCATATCTTAGGTATCTCCATCGTCTTCAGCTTGATAAGGGCGTTGCATCAGTTTACGGCTTCTTAGATCCGTCAGTCCTTCTGCCCCAATTCTTTGATGGCGATGCATTTAGTAAATACATAGGGAACTTGTTGGGAGAAAATCGGAAATAATTATATCTGGCTCCCTACTGTATGAAAAACCATTGGCAGTTGTTCGTACTTCACCCGTCTAGGCATACTGTCATATTCTTATGCTCTCTCCACCAAAGTCCGCCATAGGAGGTGGTGGAAGCTGTAAATAAGTAAGTAACTAATCTTAAATTTAATTTACGTTTTAATATCAGTTGTTTTTAGTTTATTACACACATGATATATGAATTTGTTAATTGACATGATTATTTGTTTATGATAAGCATGAAGGCGAGTAGCATAAGTTGAGCCAACGGGAGAAGTAGGGCTTCTAAGGCTAAAGCAAATCCTGAATGGACCTACCTCAAGGTTTGGTAGTTTATTTATCAAATAATTAATATTATAATTACTAATTTATATGTATATTCAACTGACATTGAAATTAATTTTGTTTGTAGCCTTGATTTCAAATTGGCGGGTGGTCGTGCGGCTATTATGCGACGCTTCATATGCTGAACATAGTCTCTGCATCTATTATGGATGGATGGAATAAGGTAATATTTAAACAACTTGTTAAATTATATATTATAGTTTTGAAGATGACTTGCGTTAATGTTATTGTTATTATTTGAACGTGTGTAGGCATTTAACGACCAATCGCCTCTTCAAGAAGATGAGTTTAGAGACTTGAGGATGCGTCTTTTGAATTCTTCTTCAAGTATGCGGCTGAAAAAGGAATTGACAAGTTACCTCCGCAATACTTAGATGAATAGTTTTTTTGTTAGACATTAGAAACTAATTAATAACATGTATATATATATCCTTAGATTGGTAGTTTTGTTTTTAGACATTAGAGACTAAAGTTTATATATATATATATATATATATATATATATATATATATATATATATAGTTATGTTTTTCCTATTCATGGGTTTTGGTTTTAAGTCCCCCCATTGTTCCTTTGTATATTTCTTTTCTTTTTTTTAATATTGAAATTTAAGGGTAGTGTTTGCTTCTGTAATGTGTGTGATATTCTGTGTTACTAGGATATTTACTGAATGCAGGGATAGCTGAGGGGAGTGATATTTTAAAACTGAATTTAAAAAAAAAATATATTAACGTCAGTTGTATAAAAAACTGACATTAATAATATTTTATAAAATATACAGTACACTATTAACGTCAGTTGTATTAGAAAACTGACGTTAAAAATAAAACCTTTAACGTCAGTTCTTTAACACAACTGACGTTAGTTTTAACAATATTAACGTCAGTTGTGTTAAAGAACTGACGTTAATAGTTTTATATTTAACGTCAATTGTTATAAAACTATTAACGTCAGCTGTATTTACGTCAGACAATATTCTGACGTATAAAATCAATTTTAACTGACGTAAAAAGCCCTTACTGCACTAGTGCTTGTGGACCCAGTCACTCGTTTCGTGGTATATACAGGTCCTGTGTCCATCACTACGGGGCTTCGGCAGGGAGCGCCCATTGGATTTGTTGGCACATTTCGTTTCGGCACGACCTTCCCATTTCTGATAGGACGGCTTGATGGACACGTACCACCGATGCCACCTATGTTCGGGATGGCCCCTGTACCCTTCATGGTACCTCTTGATGCCTTGGTACCCGGGTTTGCACCCGCACATGCACCCGCACCAGCGCCGGAGCCCGAGTTGACACCTATTCCGGAGGAGGACCCAGTTGCCCCAGCTCAGGACCTACCAGTTGCCCCCGCTCAAGATCTAGCACCACTTCCTGAGGTACCCGCACCTCCAGAGGTCCGTGCTACGGTTTGAGTCTTCGCGGGTATCTTCTAGACGACTACATCCTCGGGATAGCAGACTCTACAGGAAGAGGTTTTAGGGTCAGCCGGCCAGGAGTTCTTCCAGCGATAGCGGAGGAGTATCCGGGTCCTCCGGACCTCAGGATGCAGATGAGGGTGGTAGTGTATGATGGCTCGGGCCAGTGCCATCAGTATAGGTGTGAGTGAGGTTTTACTGTATTTTTGAGAGGGGGAGGGGTGTGGAGTGCATCGGTGAGTCTTTTCTTTTGGATTTTGATGTATTTTGGTTGATGTCACCAGCTTGTGTATATATCGGGATCCTATAGAGGGGAATCCCCTGACAGCAGTACTGGCATGTATGTATATATTTATAGTTATGTGCTGTATGTATGTTTACATATGTGTTTATATTTTTAAGTTTTAAATTTTCCACTGTTTTAATATACTCGCTTAGCTATAATAACGAAATTAGGTTTTAATATTTTGGGTTTTCTTTAATGGGACATCGGGCCGTCTCAGATCTGGTAAATGCATCTAAAATCTGGAAAAATTTGTAGGGTATTGAGACTTGCAACAAACATGAGACTTGGTGGTTCACATTTAGATGCAGACAAGAGAGACATCAAAGAATTTGCAGAATGGATTCTTCGTGTTGGAGATGGTGATTGTAATGCAAATGAAAATGGTGAGAGTGACATTGAGATTCCTGACGACTTGCTGATTCACGAATCTGAAAATCCACTACAATCATTATTTCAGTTTGCCTATCCCGAATTGTTGCACAACATGAACCACCAACATTTTTTCAAGGAGCAAGGTATTCTTGCTCCGACTTTGGACTCAATTGAGCAGGTTAATGATTACGTGATCTCATTAATTCCCGTCGATGAAGTGGAGTACCTAAGCTCTGATTCGGTTTGTCGATCAGATGAGGACAATGACGTTTAAGGTGAGTGGTTCACCCCCGAGTTTCTAAATGAAATAAAATGTTCTGGGATTCCAAATCATAAATTGAGGTTCAAAGTCGGAGTCCCTGTCATGCTTATGAGGAACATTGATCAGTCTGCTAGGTTATGTAATGGTATCAAACTGATGGTGAACGAGTTGGGGAGGAACGTCATAGGTGCGACTATTCTAACATGAAAAAATATAAGGGGCAAAATATTCATTGCTAGGATGCATTTGGTGCCAAGTGATCCCAGATTACCGTTTAAATTCCAGAGGAGACAATTTCCACTTGCTCTTTGTTTTGCGATGACAATAAACAAAAGTCAGGGAATTAATGAGATCATGATTACGTGATCTCATTAATTCCCGTCGATGAAGTGGAGTACCTAAGCTCTGATTCGGTTTGTCGATCAGATGAGGACAATGACGTTTAAGGTGAGTGGTTCACCCCTGAGTTTCTAAATGAAATAAAATGTTCTGGGATTCCAAATCATAAATTGAGGTTCAAAGTCGGAGTCCCTGTCATGCTTATGAGGAACATTGATCAGTCTGCTGGGTTATGTAATGGTATCAAACTGATGGTGAACGAGTTGGGGAGGAACGTCATAGGTGCGACTATTCTAACATGAAAAAATATAAGGGGCAAAATATTCATTGCTAGGATGCATTTGGTGCCAAGTGATCCCAGATTACCGTTTAAATTCCAGAGGAGACAATTTCCACTTGCTCTTTGTTTTGCGATGACAATAAACAAAAGTCAGGGACAATCCCTTTCTCGTGTTGGTATTTATCTTCCAAAGCCTGTCTTCACTCATGGTCAATTGTATGTTGCGCTCTCCCGCATGAGGTCAAGAAAGGGGCTTAAGATACTAATTTTAGATGATGACAAAAATGTATGCACATCAACCAAAAATGTTGTGTATCATGAAGTATTTGACAATGTTTAGAGGTTAGTATTGAGTAGCATCTTTACCTATTATTCATTAGTTTTCCTTTAAAAATCTCAGACTATTGCATTTGAAAACTACTATTTGTTTGGGTTTCATATATATATATATATATATGGAATAGTTTCAGGTTTCATCTATATATAAAGAGGGAATAGTTAAAATTAAACAGTATCAATTGCCTTTGGACTGTAGTGAACAACACTCCTATCGACAAGGTTAGATAATAAGAGACCCATACAATCCTCAAATATAATCCCCTAATCATAATTGATCTATTGTAATTAAAGATTGATATAAAAATGTAACTTCCTCATGCATACAATTCAAGCAGAGCAAGCTCAAAGATAGTTGATGAGTAACCAATAATCTAATAACCAGCATCTTTTGATCATATAATCATATTAGATAGCATAGGGAATCAAACATTATAGAATTAAACAATGTTCACCTATTCAAAGTTCTCTCTGGCACATATTCTGCTCCGTTGCTAATATTAACATCATTATCGAGTTTCCAGCATGCTTCACAACTTGCGTATATCAGAACCTTAACAGAATATATAAACTAAAATCATATATAGATACATAGCTGCTGAACATAGGAAGAAATGATTATAAATTTTTCTGCAGTGGATACACCTTTGGAACTAAAGAATAAACGTAGAAAAGGAAACATAATAAAGAAATAAACCTGCTGTTGAAGTCTCTTGTAAGAAGCATAACGTCTGTGGATAAAACGGGACGGATAGTAGCATTGCCGTCCTAAAAACGAAATTAACCCTGGAGGAAGCTTCTGTTCTCTCCTACGCATCATTTGCTCATTTTGCAACAGATCTGAAACCATGTTTGTGCTTTCATCATCAACCAGCTTACAAATCTGAAGGTAAATGATCGTCTCCTCCTTCTTCTAACACTGCGTCAACTGCCGCCTGTGGTTCCTGTCTCAACGCCTTTGTGATTCGTCCCAACTGAATGTTGCTTTCGAAGGTGTGAAGAAGACGAAGAAAGCAACAATTTTGAGCTACCAACTAGATGGATCTGACAAAGAGGAAGATGAATAAGAAGAGTACTCATTAAAGATGATGATGGAAGAGACGTGACCAGTGTGGTTTGCTTCAAATAGATTAGATTGGGGACCATTTGGTTACTATTTTCTAATAATCAATTTTATTTTATAATCAATTTTTTTTTCACCTTTTTTTTGGCTGAAATTTTTTTATTACCTTTTAATTCTTTCTTTAAAAGGAATGACTTTTTTACCAAACTGGGTTCCTTTTAGAAATTATTTATCAATTTATGGTTATTCTAAAACTATTTACCAATTGGGGTCGTTTTGGACACATGACATATTTTATTTTATTTTCAATCTGACAAGTCAAAGGCGCAACTGCAGATAAGGCGCCACTGCAGTTGCCGCCTACCCCTATTTAAAAAAAAAAAAAAGTAAAAAGCAGAGGCGCATGTGCCTCTGCCCCCCTACGATACCTGCTACAGTAGCACACTGTAGCGCTACTGTAACAGCACTTTTTTTAAAAAAATTTTGACTTTTTTTAAAAAAAAATATTTCTAAAAAAACTCATTCACCAGATAATGAACTGAATTCACCAGATATTTGTACATGATTCACTAGATATTTGCACATACTTAACCAAAAAATTTATTTCTCAAAAAAACATATTCACCAGATAATGAACTGAATTCACCAAATATTTATACCTGATTCACCAGATATTTGCACATACTTAACCAAAAAAATTATTTCTCAGAAAAACCATTCACCAGATAATGAACTAAATTCACCGGATATTTGTACCCGATTCACCTGATATTTACACATACTTAACCAAAAAAAATTATTTCTCAAAAATACCCATTCACCATATATTTACACATACTTAACCAAAAAATTTATTTATAAAAAAAAACACATTTACCAGATAATGAACTGAATTCACCAGATATTTATACCTGATTCACCATATATTTACACATACTTAACCAAAAAAAATTATTTCTCAAAAAAACTCATTCACTAGATATTTACACAACATTAACCAAAAAATTTATTTATAAAAAAAAACACATTCACTAGATAATGAACTGAATTCAATGGTGAATAAGTTTTTTTGAGAAATAAATTTTTTGGTTAAGTATGTGCAAATATATGGTGAATCAGGTATAAATATCTACTGAATTCAGTTCATTATCTGGGGAATGTGTTTTTTTTTTATAAATAAATTTTTTGGTTAAGTATATGTAAATATCTGGTGAATGGGTTTTTTTGAGAAATAAATTTTTTTGGTTAAGTATGTGTAAATATCTGGTGAATCGGGTACAAATATATGGTGAATTCAGTTCATTATCTGGTGAATGGTTTTTTTGAGAAATAATTTTTTTGGTTAAGTATGTGCAAATATCTGGTGAATCAGGTATAAATATCTGGTGAATTCAGTTCATTATCTGGTGAATATGTTTTTTTGAGAAATAAATTTTTTGGTTAAGTATGTGCAAATATCTAGTAAATCATGTACAAATATCTGGTGAGTTCAGTTCATTATCTGGTGAATGGTTTTTTTTAGAAATAAATTTTTTATTTTTTTAAAAAAGTCAAAAAAAAATTTAAAAAAAAGTGTTGCTACAGTAGCGGTACAGTACGCTACTGTAGCAGGTATCGTAGGGGGGCAGAGGCGCCTGCGCCTCTGCTTTTTGCTTCTTTTTTTTTAAATAGGGGTAGGCGCCAACTGCAGTGACACCTTTAAAGGCGCCATCTGCAGTAGTGCCTTTGACTTGTTAGATTGAAAAAAAATAAAATATACCATTTGTCCAAAACGACCCTCCATTGATAAATAGTTTCAGAATAACCCTAAACTGGTAAATAGTTTCTAAAAGAACCCAGTTTGGTCAAAACGCCAAAAGAAATATTGATAAGGTTCAGATGTCCAATCCTTTTTTTTTTCTTATTCGGTTAATTTGGTTATTAATTAATTAGTGTGGTTTATCTTGCTCATTTTATTTTCATTTTAGTTACAATGGTAAAATAAATATTTTAAAATTTATCATTTTTTAATTATCTTGGGTTCTTAATTTTGTATTAATGAAAATATATTTTATATTTTTATTCCATTTATTACATCTTATCTTTACTCAAGGATAAACATGTCATTTCATAAGTACATTTTTTCTTTCCTCTAAGTTTCTCTTCAACCAAACAAGTTAAAAGAAAAGTTTTGGTTTTCTTTCCTCCCATTTTCTCTTCAACCAAACAGTTAAACAATCATCTCATTTTCAACTTTTTTTCTTTTATTTTGCTTTCTCTCCTCTCACTTTCTTTCATCTAATTTTCTATTCTACAATCAAACAAAGTGTTAAATTTAAAGCGGTTGGAGCATGGGAAGGTTTGAGAGAAAGGGACAATAACCTTCTAGAGGGAGTGTGGGAGTTCTAATTTATAATTCTAAAGCAAGCACTATTTTTTTTAAAAAAATTATCCCCTTGATAATTTCAACGGTGTGATAGTTCCAATTTGATAATTGTGATTTGATATTTTTTAACTTATTGTCAGGAAAAAATAATTCAAATATATTTTCTAACTATTTAAATTTTTATTTTTAATAACAACAAACGAACAATATTTTAAGTTAAAATAAAAGTGATTCAATAAAAAGTATAGATTGCTTAAGAGTTGCTTATTGTGTGTATCGTTGGAGTAAAAAGTGGACAAGTTGGTTAAATGTGATGTGGCAAAAGAGACCCTTTTAAAGGAGATATAAGAACCAAATGTAGGTTCCTTAAATAATATGTACTGCTTAAATAGATTTTTTTTACCAATAAATATATATATATATATATATATATATATATATTAAATATAATTTACCAAAAAAAAAAACTCAACCATATCCCTCCTGAATTAGTTATAAAAAAAAACACATATTTTGTAACAGATGATCCTTATTACAAATTTTAGGAATTTTTATATGTTTACATTTTTTATTAAAATATTTAAAAGCAACATATATCCCGTGCATGACACGGGTCAAGTACTAGTTATTTACAAATTTCAACTACATCATACTCCACTAGTCATTTATGTATTTGGAAGATTTTGTGTATTTTCAAGATATTTTAATTTAATTATTATAAGGGTATATATGGAAAAAATGGTCAAATATATATTGGGTTTATAAAACACTCATTGTTTTAAAACAAAAACAAATAGTTAAAATTACCAAAAAAAAGAACGGGGTTAGTAGTAGCAATTAGCTAGACTTGATGCGTCGAAGTTGATAATTAAACAACGGAGAATGCTAACAAGTGCCCCTAGTGTATTTAGCATTTCGAAAAATATAACATTTAATTTTTCAATACAAATTTTCTTTTGATGAATTTTTTAACCAATACCCTTAGAGGACTCGTCAGCAAACTCTTAAACAATTGATTGAATCGTGCACCCAAAAAAATGGATTGAAGTAAAATTCAATGAGAGTAAGGTGTAAGGTAGATTTTGTACTATATTTTGTATATATAAAAAAAAAAGTAGTAGTGCTATATAGCAAACAGGTTTATACTTATGTAACCCAAAAAAAAAAAAAAAAACAGGTTTATACTTCGCAACAGAAGAGACCAAAGTTTTATGTCTCCGATGCTTCAAATATTGATTCAAGATTACAAAATTTTAATTTACGTATAGGAAAATAAAAGAAACCTCACTAAAATATAACACTAACCAACATCATGATCACATGAATCCCAATTGGAAGTTCTAATTACATCATAATTTGGAACTAACCTTAAGAAAAATCTTGTTCCCTTGGAAGATAAGAATTTTTTTATTACTTTAGATAAATAATAAAAAACCTACGCACCATAACCCTTTAAAACATGAGTGGCGGAGTGTTTTTATAATAGAGGCGAGTCACAGCTAGTTTTTTCATTTTTTTAAAAAATTAAAAATTGATATAAATTCCTTTTCACTTTTACAGTGCTACACAATTTATATGATAAAAACTTATTTTGACTCCCTTGAATTTTGTATTTATACTTCGTTACAACGTTAAAACTGTGCTATTCAATTAGGAAAACCAATAAATATATGAATATGTATCTATTTATTATACAGACCAATGAAAGGGAAAATAACCACTAAGACGCTTATCATGATCCATGTCCCTCTTGCTAGCAGATTATAGTCATAAACATGGGGTCCATAGTCTCGTGGGACATCTTGAAGCGCAATTTTTCATTGAGCGATAGGTAGAATCCTTTACTGTAAGTGACAGGATGATCTTGCTGCCACGATCTAATGGAATTCAATCCTAACCACTTTGATGGCATGTTATTGAATATAGTTTTGAAGTTATAAAAAAAAATCGCAATAAAGTTCTCCCTCGGGCTTTCTTTTTGGATCTTAATGAGTGGTGGCGGTGTTAAAGCGGTGTCCTTAATCCCTCCTCTTCCTTAGATTGGGACTTTAGCTAGCTAGTAGGGCATAGTATATTGCTTTGGATTTGGTAGCTATACATAGTATGGTTGTTATCATCTTTAATTCCATCCCATAATGTGTTGCTCCTTTTTGGCATTTATATACCTTGTGTTACAAATAATAAAGGATATGAAAGCAACCCTGTTGTATATTATGTAGTAGCTAACTAGAGAACTATTTGACGACCTATATAGAACATGCGATATTTCATATCTATTCAAGTATTTTTATACGGGTAACGTATCAAAACTAAACTCTTATTAAAAAAAATTGTTCACCAACAAATATTTTAATTTTATATAATCCGAATATAAATATTTTTATACTAACAACTAATTACACGTTATCCTATGCGTAATGTCACTTTTAAGGTAGTTAGAATTATTGAATAGGAGTCAAATTTTTTAATTATGTAACAATTTACGATGGATTGACAGTGTAAAAAATCTTTACAACGATACATAATAATCAAACCGAAAATTGAGCTAATTAGATTGTTTTCAAAATAAAAAATTACTTGCACAAAACGGTTCCATAACCCTATATTTTTTTCTACTAAAAAAGTGATACATCTCAATTGCCAACATCATAAGCCCTTATGTTAAGCCCAAGTCCAAATATCGACGAATTACCAAACAGGTTGTTGTAATTCTCCAAACATGTGCCCATCACTGTTTTTGTTTGTTCCACCATTCCCTATGTTTTTTTCCTGTCTCGTTTGCTACACTCACTTTCATCTTATCTCGCTGCCACACCCACGGTTAAAAGGATTTTGTTGCAATTCGGAGAAGAGGATTTCTTTGTAGTTTTGACAGCCATTTCATCATCTTCCTCACCTAACAGCACAAGACTCTGCTGGTCCAGCACCCACGTGGTGGCGCGGATGTTTTTTTTAAATGGTGAACTATAAATTAAATAGCTATCTATACATGGATGTTAAAAAAAAAAAAAAAACACGGCAATTGATAATTTAATAAATAAAAAACTGTGGTAAAGACAGAATTAAATTAAGTCAGCACGTTCATGGATTAAAATTAAAATAACTAAACATATATAAGATATAAGTCTTGCTAACCAATGCTCTTAAGATAGAAAAATCATATTGAAAAATATAGCTTTTAAATTTTCAAACTATTAAATATACCACCTTCTAAGTCAAAGTTTTATTTTTAATTCTTTAACCAAGTGTCCTTATACACTGGTTAGCGTTTAGCATAAGATAGTATAAGGATAGGATGAGTTAGTTAATCAACAATGGCGTCTCATTTTGACTTTTGAATTTCCATTCCAACTAGATGTGAGGGTCCATACAAAGCTGAAATTATGTACCTGAGCTTGAAACTTTAATTTTCTATAATAATTATATCACAATTCACCCGGCACTCTCTTCAGTATTCAAGCAAAGAAACATTTAGCAAGGTACGGTTGAAGGCATGGGGGAGAGGCAGGAGATAATTAGTGTATCTGATGAAGAAGCGTTCTTGTTCGCCATGCAACTAGCAGGTGCCTCCGCTGTTCCTATGGTGCTCAAGTCAGCATTGGAGCTTGGCATCATAGACACTATAGCCAAGGCTGGTCCAGGAGCTCAGCTTTCTCCTTCTAAGCTCCCAACAATAAAGAACCCCGACGCACCTGCTATGCTGGATCGCTTGTTGCGCCTCTTGGCTAGCTACCGCATCTCCACATACTCCCTCCCCGAACTCCCTCATGGTGGTAGTAAGGCTGAGAGGCACTATGGTCTTGCCCCTCTTGCTAAATACTTTGTCAACAATGAAGATGGTGTCCCTGTCGTTGCTTCCTTTCTCATGCAACATGACAAAGTCCTCAAAGACATGTGGTATGCTATTTCATTATTTCTCTCTAATTTCTTTTTTTTTTTAACTCTTTTTCTTGGGCCTTTGGTATATAGGAGAAATCTTATGCATTAGCTGTTGTAGAATTACTCGGAAGCCAATTTATTATTTAATGAACTACCGAAATTAGAACATTTGGCTCTCCACTGGCATCCTCGGATATTGCCATAAGCTTTAGCCCTTTTGACCCAAGTCAGTTTATACTATCCGTGAAAACATTAAGTTTGGTCTAGTATGAAAGACTTGTTCATAGAATGAGAGAGGTGTGTATTTTAAACAATTAGGTGAGAAGCAAATAATGACCAGACAACCATATATGCATAATCAAGATTAAAAATTACTTAACAGTCACATAATTACTTAAAATAGTCATATGCATTTACATTCTAATATTGATCATTCTTATAAGATTCAATAAGATTAACTCATTTTCATCTTTCACAAGATTATGTCTATCTAAAATCTTAATTTTAACTTATTTGCTAAAAAGGTTAAACTTGTATAGGCTACAAATAAATTAGACCATAAACCTTTAATAAGCTGCCCTAGTCCCATCTTACCTCCACCATAGCATATATGCAACTAAAGGGCATAGTTAGAACTTTAAGGAATTTTTCTGTGATTTTGGTAAATTAATTATCTTGGCCATAGAAGAAAATAGACAATTCTAGCCAGAGAAGAGGAGCTAAAACTGAAAACTCGGTAGTGTCAAGCTTAAGCCTTACAAAACCAAAGTATTTCGATCCTTACCGGTTTTAAAATGAAGTACATTTAGCTAACAGGGCTGACATGACCGTGTTCTTGTAGGTACCACTTGACTGATTCAATTCAGGAGGGTGGCCTTCCATTTGACAATGCTTATGGAATGACTTCCTTTGAATTCCATGGCACAAATCCAAGGTTCAACACACTTTTCAAATTTCAACAAGGGGATGTCTGATCTCTCTATCATCGTAATGAGAAAAATTCTTGAGACATATAAAGGCTTTGACGGTCTTCGATCTGTGGTTGATGTTGGTGGTGGGATCGGAGCTGTTATTAACATGATTGTCTCTAAGTATCCCACCATAAAGGGGATTAATTTTGACTTGCCCCATGTGATTAAAGAAGCTCCATCGTATCGAGGTGCTTTTAAGTCCATATCAAATGAAGTTTATCAGTGCCTCTTCTAACTATAAAAACTAATTAGAAACATCAACTAATCAAGTGTTCAACTCAATACTCATTCATGAAGACCATGAATTGCATTGTCGTTTGCAGTTAGTGCCTGGCTTCATTTATCCGAATAATATTGTTTGGTTTCCTTATCCGAACCTCATATCACATTTTCTTTTTGGACGCATGATCTTGTTTAACTCAGATGTATATATGTTTGGTGCAGGTGTGGAGCATGTTGGTGGAGACATGTTTGTGAGTGTTCCAAAAGGTGATGCCATTTTCATGAAAGTGAGTTATTATTTGAAGCTCTTCATTATCTTACCAGTCATGTAAATGTGTGTGTGAGTAATATTGTTGTTTCAATGACTCAAGCTTTTGTTAACTATCCATGCTAATGAC
Organism: Sophora flavescens; assembly: GCA_030762895.1. Classification (NCBI taxonomy): domain Eukaryota; kingdom Viridiplantae; phylum Streptophyta; class Magnoliopsida; order Fabales; family Fabaceae; genus Sophora; species Sophora flavescens. The sequence continues at coordinate 228,498,642 of CM061065.1, forward strand.
AAAATACCATTTACAAATTCAGTGGATATGTCATGACTGGAACGACGAGCAATGCTTGAAATTTTTGAAGAACTGCTATGATTCCCTTCCTGACACGGGGAAGGTGATTTCGACTGAATGCATTCTTCCAGCAGCCCCGGAGTCTAGCTCGGCCGCCCAGTGTGTGTTTCAAATGGATGTTATCATGTTGGGTCATAGCTCAGGTGGAAAAGAGAGAACAGAGAAAGAGTATGAAGCCTTGGCTAAGGGAGCTGGATTCCAAGGTTTCCGAGTAGCATGTTGTGCTCTCAACATGTATGTCATGGGATTTCTTAAGAAGGCTTAAGTTTTTATCTTATGCCAGTAACATTTATTTAGGTTCTGACACTGATTGCCAGGCCACAAAAGGTTCCCACAATACTCTGTTGCCTTGATAATATTATGAAAAGTTACTTGTGTGTGATAAACTTTATTGGGATATATATACTCTGTTATGTTATGCATTTAGTTGTCCACATGGCAGTTGGTTCTTGGGGTCATATGTAAGATTATGAATCTATGATGTATTATGCATTTTGTACATCAGCCATTGATATGTTATCATAATATATCAATGGGGAGATTTGCTAACCTACAATCTTTAGAACAGGTATAAATAAGTGTATTTTTCAAACTTTTATGTAAGTTTTGTTAGGAGACAGGTTAATCGTGTAGCCCATAGTTTAGTTAAGGTGACATCTTCCTTAGCTAGTCCCCATGTTTTTGGTGAAGTTCCACCTTGTATTGCTTCTCTTGTTATGAACAAAATGCATTAAGCTTTTTGTTTCAAAAAAAAAAAAGTTATAAATAAGTGTATAACATTAAAAATCAACCACACCTCCTCGCTCCATTTATCTGATCTGGCACATTTCCGTCTGATAACGGAGGTAAGTGCACAAAAAACCATAAATAGCATAGCTTTAAAAATATGGAAGTAACAAATAGCAGATTAATGTTCAACCCAGAAATATGAAAATAATAATAATAATAATAAAAGAATGGGAATAGGAGAATTATTACCAGTTGGGGTTTTCAACATGGAGACGCCACCTTGGTTGAGAGATTGACAAAGAGCATTCATAAAATCGTTGGGATTTCCTTGTTTCGCATCCATTTTTCACCCTTCCTTCCATGTTCCATCAGTCCATGGATGATTTAAGTTTAAGTTTGGTTAGAAGTATTGTAATTATGGTTATGGTTGTCTTGCTGGCAAATCCCGTTCCTTGAGTCATCAGTGGAAGTACGGAGAATATATGGAGATCTCATCTACTAGCAAGGTGTGGAGATCAGTAATGATGCCGCCTCCGGAGCGGTGGGCTGACAGTTGTCCTATCTGAATTTGATGCCATTACAATTACATATGGCTTCCGATAGACAAGGAAAGTAGACCCACATCACCACGCTTCTGTAGAGCGGCGAAAAGGCAAAATTAATGTTTTGTTCCCTTTTAATTTAATTTTTTAAATTAGTTGTTTGAATTTATTTTGTGTCAAATAACTCCTTTAAATTTATATAGTGTCAAACATGTTTCTTAATTATTTTGTGAAGTAAGACCATATATTGTTACAACAACTTAATAAATCCGTTTGTCAAAAAAAAAAAAATTAAGGGACATATTTGACACAATAAACTTAAGGGATATTTTGAAAAATTAAATTAATTTTAGGGATCAAAACATTACTTTTTGCTGCTGCGAAAACTAATTTTTTGTACTTAAAAAATTTGATTGAAGACCCAAATTGGATCCAAAAAGTTTTTGAGAAAAATGAATTATTCATATAGTTCCTCAAATTTTTAAACTCTAGACACATTAGTTTATATATTTAGTTTCAATGTCCATTTACTTGTCTACATATCTCATTAACCAATCCATTAGTGGTTCAACGTGACCTATGATGAATTTCATTTCAGTCATAAAAAATTAGTGAAAAGTAAAAAAAAATATTATATTAGAATTTTGAAATTGTAAATGTTTTGGTCCCAATATGCGATACTGATTTCCAATTTAGTCCTTATACGTAATTTTTTTTTTTCAAACTAGTCGTTACACTTAACAATCATTTTCGATTTCCTTATCGCCGTTGAGTGTTGTTATAACGATATTATATGATAGTGACCAAATTAAAAATGATTGTCACATGTAGGGATCAAATTGAAAATTATTGTCACGTTTAGGGATCGAATTAATTTTTTTCCTAATTAAGTCGCTATATGTGACAATCATTTTCAATTTGGTTCTTATGCTTTAACTCTAACAAACGACGTTATAATACCACTTAATGATGACGATCGAATTGAAAATGATTATTATATATAGGGATCGAATTGAAAATAATTATTATATATAGGGATTGAATTGATTTTTTTTTAATATATATATGGATTAAATTGAAAATTAATACATCATATAGGTGTCAAAATATTATTTTAAGCTACTTTTTTATTTCAAAGAAGAGAAGAGAAGACAAGAGAAGAGTAGCGCAGTAAAACAAGGGATGGCAACGTGTGGGCTTGTTATTGGATGGATGAGGTGCATGGTCCAATGGGAGAGGGAGGGACAGATGACCGAAACAAGTAGCACGACGACGCCGTTTGTAGTTTCACTGATCAGTTGGAACTCCGACTCTGGTCTTCGTTGATATTAATAATCCCAAACTGCGCGTGTCGTGTTTGCTTCTTCCACTTCTACTTTTCGTTTCGTTGGTGTCCCTCACCCTCACACATTAACTCAAACTGAAACTCAAATCGTTTGTCGCATCGTGTCTCGCTCTCTCTGTAAACAATCTCTTCTTCTAATTATTTAAGATAAGAGACACCCCGAAACAGAAAGGTATCTTTTATTTTTATTTTTTGAATTTTAATTTCAATTTCTGGATCCGTGTTTTTTTTTAATATTAATTTAGATTATTATTAATTAATTGAAGGAAAATTGATTTGATAGATGGGGTTGTGGTGGTGGAGAGTGGTGTTGGTGTTAATTGGGGGATTGTGGAACATGAAAGGGTCTGAAGGGATCAGATTTGTGATAGACAGGGACGAGTGTTTCTCCCACGATGTGAAATACGAGGGTGACACTGTCCACGTTTCCTTCGTTGTTATTAAGGCTGATTCTCCATGGCATTACGGCACTGAAGGTGTCGATCTCGTCGTATGTTTCTCAATTCCTTATGCTTTCTTTTTTATTTAACTTTATTTCATTAATTAATCATTCATCTTCATGGAAATACTGCTATTATGTATCCAATCCTATTAGGAATCCGTTTTCAAAATTCTACTCAGGGAATTGAACCATAGGCACAAGAATAAAAACGGAGAATAGAATAATGCTTTCTATTAGTTATTACGTATGCCTATTAGTTACTTATTGGTTCTGGGTTTTACAGTCTGAAGCTTAAGCTATTATGTACGTCTGTTCATACCTAAGTTTACTATGTTTTTCTTCACCATAACTATGAAATTATTACTTCTTTCAAAATCTTGGGAGACATTGTGATTCTTAAATCCTATGTTGAAAATTTTGATTCATTCACCATGCTGAACTATTTGTAGGACATTATAGTGAAAATGCAATAGTTGTATCAATAGGAATGAATGTATACTTGTAAAGATGTTGCTTATTATGTATGCCTAGGAATTTATATGTGGTCCATTACCTTATTGTGGATATACATGTATTGGTGTTCTAATGTCCAAATCTATTGACATTCATGTGTCGGACATATATACAAATCCATATCTGTATCCACAAGTAATTGGAATGAGGATAATGTTATTTAGTACGGAATAGGATTCATACTTTTGTATGAAGAGCTTTGAGGGGACATGTTTCTTTGTCCCTGTTACCTTTTTCTGCTTTAATTTTCGCCACACTCTCTTTTTGTTGGTAAATGTTAAATTTGTATGGTTTTGTATCATACTAGATAGCATTACTGTTGGAATAATCTTCCCTTGAATTTTTCCGTCCTTTCTTTATCCTTAATACCTTCCCTGTTCATGTTGGAATGTCATAATGCCACAATGTATGAATTTCAGGTAAAAGGTCCCTCTGGTGATCAAATTCAAGATTTTCGTGAAAAGACCAGTGAGAAATTTGAGTTTGTGGCTCACAAATCAGGGGTCCATAAATTCTGCTTCACCAACAAGTCTCCTTATCATGAAACTATTGATTTTGATGTACATGTTGGTCACTTCTCTTACTTTGAGCAACATGCAAAAGACGGTAAACAACGTGCTACTAAGTCTACTTGTGTATTTGGTCTATTATATTTACTTTTTTAAGTAAAACACTGCTCTTTAAATTTAACGGAAGTCTAAAAATTGAGAGAACTATGACAGAAACTTTTGTGACTGTGTGCAGAGCATTTCACCCCTTTGCTGGAGCAGATAGCGAAGTTGGAGGAAGCTCTCTACAACATTCAGTTTGAACAGCATTGGTTAGAGGCCCAGACTGACCGTCAAGCAATAGGTATTATTTAAGGCTTAATTTTCTGTCTATCTCAAATTTTCTGTACCTAAAATCTTTCTTGCATATCAATTATATATATATATACATGTGTTAGAGTGAAAACCCTAGTTTATTTGCTCCCTGGTTCTATTCTTCATACCATTTGTTGTCCTAATTTTTTTTTGTCTACATACCAAAGAACCGTCCTGTCGGGAATATCCTTTCCTATCTCTTCACTGTAGTCACTGGCTTTCTTTGACGCCAAAATTAGCCTTATTCGGATGACTTGTAAAAGTTTGGTAGGCATTAAGGCATATCAGAATAGGAGTGAACAAGACATATGAGTTGTATTTTATGTTTGATATATTTTATTAGTAGAACATAATATGATATGTTGGGTTAAATTGTGCAACATTTTGGTGCCACTAAATGAGATGGAAGCAAAGAGAACAAACAGAACACGAAGTTCTGTTGTGATCTGTCCGTGTACCAAACGTTACCGTAGTCTGAGTATTACTCACTTCACGTGGTTAAATGTACACACCATTCAGATAGATGGGAAGCATCTATGTTTTACCGAATGAATTGAGGTTGAGGAGGTCTATGAAACCATGTTAGTTGTTAAAAGCCACAAACTTGCTTACAAGTACAATATCATGTTCCCTTATTACTTGAATGCAGTGAATGATGCAATGAGCCGAAGAGCATTACACAAGGCAATCTTTGAATCAGCAGCACTAATTGGGGCGAGTGCACTCCAAGTCTACCTTCTCCAGCGCTTATTTGAACGAAAGTTGGGAACCTCCAGAGTTTAGAGCTAGGAAATGTTAATTCTGGGACCCCGTAACATTACAAATGAGAATTTCATTTTAAACTTCCCTTTTTCCCCCTTTGTCATTACATGGATAATTTATATTACTAGTTGATCGCCTCATAATACTTGTGGAAGAATGTTATTACAGGTGATTTCCGGTAAAATAGGTCCAATATCTTCTACGCTCTTCTCCATCCTTTTTCTCGTAGAATTGCTATTTACTTTATCAGTAATGATGAATGGTACGAAACATGTTTTCGTATAAATGTTACGAAGTAATTAGATGAGTTTATATTTTCTTGTTTCTTTATTTTTACGGAAATGATCTTTAGTGCGAATTTTGCATTCTTATACGTATACAATTTTGACCCACCGTTGATTTCTATTAAACCCATTAATTTCGTAACAATTCGTATGTTAATTTTTCGCACTATTTAGCACTGCTCATTTGCTCCTGAAATACCTAAAAATTTCTCTGCCGTATTTCGGGAGCAAATAGATCTCTCCTTTTTTTTGATATCGGATGCAAACCATTTTAATTTTAATATTAAGAAATAATCAAAAGTGACAAACCTAAAATCATGGCTGTTAATTATCCACCTTTTTTTGGATTCTTCCACAAGTGACCCAATTTTGGGTACTAGAGAAAGAGCATAATTAGCATTGTGTTCAATAGTTGTTCAAAATAAAATAAAATTGTGTTCAACAGTTCTATAGCAAAATAACTTTTTATGGTGGATTTCATGGTGAGAGAGCTACACATGTTTCTTACCGTGAGAGATTATAGATTATCGTAGATCAGATATTGTCACTCTATATTACGGTACACCTGCCCATGCCATATCATTTTTCATTTCATTCTCTTCCCTCTCTCACTCTCAATCATTTGTCAATTGCCCCTCCCTGTCCATCTCTGTCACGGTGGCGGCGGCGGGGCAACCAAGGTGTGCGTCCCATGACCCTGACGCCCCACCGCCCAGCCACCTTTGAAAACCCAAAACACCGCCACCGTCACCCTCAACTCAACTCAGATTGTCGAGACAGTGGCTTGGTTCACTCAAGAACAAGCGCGTATGGAGGTGAGACGATTGGCGCAGTTCCGACAACGCCAGAAGAGATGGCATCGATTTGATATGGGTTTCACCCAAACCAAATCATACCAACATAGCAACCCATAACAAACCGCTGAAGCAGAGATTGTAAACGAAAACCCATGATAAAAAAACAGAGATCGCACAATGGTTTGAGGGAGAGAATGAGGTTGAATGGGTTCAAAAATTTATTGCGGCTAGGATCAGGAAAAAACTTCCAATTTCACTCATCCTATGAGCTTCATCCGAGCTCGATCTCACTTCTCCAAGTTTTTATTGGGATTACGATCAGGATCGTGGTCGATGAACCTGATGGAAATCGTTGCACGATCTTTAACGAAAAAACACAATCTTAACAACCTTTTGACATTTTAAATTTTAGGGATTTCGCCAAAATTGAGCATTCTTGTAACTCCGAATCTCTGGTTCTTTTTCTGATCAATTGACGGTTGATATTTGATCTTCTTTCAATCAGAATATTAGATATTGGTCTTTAATTATGGAGTGGAGGAAAATCATTGTTACCGGTGGAGGCAAATAGATCTGGTGGCTTTGCAGCGAGCCTCGTTTGGAGGTGTAGTGGTGGAGGCAGGCAGGCAGTGCTACTGGACGGTGGTGGAGGCAGCGCTGCTAGACGGCAGGTGGAAGGTGGTTGAATAGGTGAAGTCGGAGGAGCGGTGGTGGAAGGGGTGCCTGTAGGGAATTTGTGCATCAAACAAGCACAGCAGAATAATTCTCACCAAGAATCCTTGCGAATGGTCGTGGTTCATGTTTTAAGATTTTACCTCTTGTAGCGCAATCCTTTGATTTGAGTCGTTGCAAATCACGAGCACTGCATGAACCAGCAATGCCTCTACGTAGTCCACACGAGCAGATAAACACGTCTCACGTGTTAATCAGAGTGCACCTCTAAGCACTGCTAGGTGCGAGAAGAGACGCGGTGGTGTTTTCGTTTTCACGCAAACATAGTACTGAGTGCGGCCAGAGAGTGTGTAGTGCGGCGCTCAGCACTAACTCTTACCATATATAGGTAGGTGCCTCACTCATGTAAAAGGGTTTAACCTAGCCCTCTTGGCTCATCTGTCATGAGCATAGCCCAATAGAAATTTGGGTCTAACCCAATTTCTTTTAGTTCCGATTAATCTGCCCTAAGTGTGTAACCCTATAGGTTCCCATAACGTTGTCAATAATATTAAATCATATTTAATATTATAAACAATGAGCGGTGTCTAGCAACACATCATTGCTACCCAAGTAATGAGAAAGTCAATGATTTGATGTAACCTTTCCGTGACCAATGTTCATGTGTATTTTTATTTCTTTGTCCTTATATCCATATTGAACACAAGGTATAACATCCCGATTTTCACTGCTTTCTAGTGTCGGTAATTAATATATAAAAATATTTTTATCCGAGACCTAGAAAATTATTTTGGGCGAAATACTGTTATTTTAACGTCATGTTTTATATCTTAGGGTTGCGATGAAATTTTGGGTTGAAAATTCAGACGGAACCCTATTTCACGTCTTTTGCGGAAAAGTTTACTGCTCAGAAGACCTAATTTTAATTCGTGAACGAGATGAAAAATGTTTTTATCGTATTTACTACGATACTGGAAGTTTTAAAAATTTTGGTAAAAAATTAAAATATTATATTTGTTGCGGGCATATACGTCGAGATATCTCTAGGAAAAGCATGCGCCAGATGAAACCCGGAGTAGGCAACGGAGCTGAGATAATGGATTTGACCGACTTGACGAGCATTTATGACGAGCTTATCCGAGTCATAATGGTGCATTTATGGCAAAGGGAATTTTGCTATGAAATGACCATTTTACCCTTGTCTTTTTATGACAATTACAAGCCATGCCATTGGAAAATTTGACCAAATGTTACCCAAAACTCACGGCTCCAACATTGTCTTCTTCATTTAAGGCATTTTTCTTCCATTTCCATGTTTTTCTTCTTGAAAACCTAAGCTTTTGCCTTAAGAACTCCAAAGTGTTCATAATTCGTCAGATTTTGCCTAGAAATTATGACCATTTTCTATTCTGAATCTCGAAAAACTTTCAACATGAAAGTTGTTCATCTTTCTCTCTTCTTTCCAACGACATAAAGATCATCCAAAACGGACAAGTATGTTGAGAGATCTACCCAAATTACTAAAACTGTTCTAAACCCTCACCATGTTTATCTTTTTCCTTAAGTTTCTCAAGAACTCCATAAGAAATTTGTGAAGAACATCATCCAAATATTGTTTTCCTTGAATCATCAAGAGGTAACAACTTCTTATCTTGTCATTTAAATCATTTCTTTTCACAACTTTTGTAGATTCATGGCTTAGATCAATATGTTCTTCATTTTACTCAAAGTTTATGGAGCTAGATTCAAAAATTCATAACTAATTATAGAAAAATCCTTTTGACATGAAACCAATTGCTATGATCTTATAACCATCTATATTTTCATCATATAGAAGAATAAGATCATGAGAAATTTCTTTCCCTAATTTCTGGACTGGACCAAACCTAGGTCAATGTTGTGTTCATAGGTTTTGTTTCATTTTCATGTCTTGATTCATGATTCAATCTTCTAGTATCTTGATAGTTCTTGTAATTAAGTATATATAAGATCAACAATCAAACCCTAACCTATTTGTTTCATTAAGGCCGAAACCCTAGCTATGAATATTTGATGGATTTTTGATTCAAATGTTGTCTAGTAACACTTTAATCCAACTCTAGGTTTTGTATGTTGATTAAATCCAAGAGTTTAGAAATTTTAGAGATTTCTAAACCCAAACTCAGTCCTTGGTCGAAACCCTAGTTTTTGGAACTAGATGACTTTTAGTTCATGTTCTTGGTTCATAATCTTGGTTTAAGTGCTTAATCATGTTTAAGTTACTTATGGATCATAAATCCCTAAGTTAACAAAATTTTAACTTTCCTAACCTAGAAAAGTTGTTGAGGCCGAACCTTAACCTCCATGAGTCAAGTATGTTTTCGTTTGATTTGATTTATTTTGGTTGCAATTCGTTATGAAGGAATCGATCGGGTTGGTTTGACCTAAAGCCAACGGAGGAAGCCGGATCAAATCGGGAGATTATTTGAAACCGTTAGTTCAAGTCTCCAAGAGGTAAGGGGAGCTTACCTGAGGGATTTTTCTCGATAACTAATTGCTTTAATTGTGGTTTATATGATTTATATGTGGTTGTGGTTATTTGTTTATGTTGTTTATGTGGTGTTGTTTATCTGTGTATCGGTGATTTATCTGCTTTTAAATTATTTAATTATCTGCAGGTGTATATTATATTGCTGTGATGCATGATCTGCCTGGTGATATAAGTTTGATGATGTTGTTGAATGTTGTTTGAGAGGCCTGACAGTGGTCGGTGCACAACCGATTAATCAGATAAAAGCTTTAATAAGCTGTGAAAAATTATATTCAATGTTTTATGGGAAATATTGGAATATAATAGTGATAGAAAATGTTATTTTGGAAAAATAATGAGTTTTGAGAAATATTATTATTTTAATGATTTATTATTGTAAAAGAAATTTATGAGCCACGGTGAGAGTGTAACAGTGAAATCTTTTTAGTACTGCTAATTTTTACGCAAGAAATTCCGAAGTTTTATAAAAAGTTATTTTGTGAAATTAATATTCAAAAATAATTTATAAAAATAAAAATAATAAAATAATAATATAAAATAAAAAGTCAAAGTTTGACTTTAAAAAATATTTTCTTGGAAAATGATAAATGATGGCAAATTTTGAAATTATTTACGGTGAAAGTTTAAAAATAGCAGTACTTGTTTTGAGAAGAGGTTTAATCTGAATTGATTTAATTTTTAAAGCTGAAGTTTCAGTAAAAGAGTTTTTGATGAGTTGACGTTTTACAAACGAATTTCAAGTAGAAATGATTTTCTGTAAATAAGTTTTACTTAACGACGTAAACGACGATATAGAACTTAGTAACCGAGATGTCGGGGTACTAGTGTTCTTATGACGTTATCCTATTTTGGATTTGTTTTTCACAGACAAAAACGATGTAAAACGACGATATAGAACTTAGTAACCGAGATGTCAGGGTACTAGTGTTCTTATGACGTTATCATATTTTGGATTTGTTTTTCACAGACAAAAACGATGTAAAACGACGATATAGAACTTAGTAACCGAGATGTCGGCACCAGTGAAAATACAAGTTTATTTCTAAACCTTTTTTTATACAAGTTTATTTTTAATTTTTATTAATTAGCTTGAATTAGTAAACAAATTCTTGTGCAAATTAAAATAAATAAACACTTAACATAAAACAAGTTATATGTATAATCAAATCGTATCTCATTGAAGCGATTCATAAGTTACAATTACATGATTAAAAGATAAAAAATTTCCGCAAGATAGCACTAAAATATAAAAAAGTTTCTCCGATTTGGCGGACCTACACTCATTCGATATTAGTCTTCACGAGTGCTATGCATTGGAAGACTTTTAAACTTAATACTTCCTTTTAAGGGATTTTAATTAAAGTGATCTCACTGTTAGTTAAACTCTTTAACATATCATACATACATACATACATACATGCATCTCATATATATATCAAAAAAAAAAGTGTGATATGGTTATGGTCCCTAACGCATTGATTCTTCCAAGCTAATGAGAGAATCTAAACTAAATCCTAGCAGCATCCAAGCTTCTCCAAGCTTGATCCCCCACCAAGTCCTTTTATGACGTTGCCTTCTTGTCTCCATCATTACATTTCAAATAAATTAGAAACCTCGTTTTACATACGAGGGGAGTGTGGTGAGAAGAGAAGGTACAAATGGAATATAAGAGAAAGGCATGACACGCAAGCCGTATTTCAAAATATAAACCAAAAGATAAAAGGACTAAGACCATAATCATTTACCATACATCACCAGATAAATAATAACAAAGACTAATAATACACTATTATTAATTTTGTTATTAATTAGAGATTTCAAAATCTGAATTTTGAAAATATAACATATATTTAATAAATCCCATTTATTATAATTGACGTTTCTATTAATTAATGATTTCAAAATCTGAATTTTGAAAACATAACATATATAATAAATCATATTTATTATAATTGATGCTGTTATTAATTGGAGATATAAAAGATTTCAAAATTAAATTTTGAATCACAACAGATAAAATAATAATACAGATTAATTACTATTAATGTTGTTATTAATTGAGAAATATCAAAATCTCCAAAACAAATTTGAATTTCGAAATCACGATAAAACACACATTAATAATACACTTAATTACTATAAATGTTGTAATTAATTGAGATTTCAAAATCACCAAAATTGAAATTTGAAATAGTAATTAAACATATATTAATAATACTCAATTATTATTATTACTATTGTCATTAAAAGGATGATACAAAATATACAAATATATTTGATTTTTGAAATCATAATAATAAAACCATTTTATTATCATTAATATCATTTTAATGTCGCATTTAATTATCACACTACGCAGAGGTGGCAGGGGGTTTCCGATGCCCTGTCAACATGACGTCGCAGACAACGGCGGCTTCGGGTACCAACACATGGACCTTCACAGCCACGAGAACATGAACTCTTTATGTCTCATAAAATACTTAATATTGCCATGATAAAACTGAAACAAATCATGTATATATCACATGTAATACAACAATTCCAGAACCAATGTATATATCACATATATACCAAGAACCTCAATGTGACGCATATATATCATATACATACGAAACTAAAATTGCATAATCTTGTTTTCCAAAAACAGAAGCAATCAAATTTTGAAAACTATTTTCAAAAAATAAATTCGCATATAAGCATGTTATCACATATAACAAGTAAACCATACAAACAAAACCATGGTTTCGCAAGCGGCTCTGATACCACTGTTGGGAATTTATGCATCAAACAAGCACAGCAGAATAATTCCCACCAAGAATCCTTGAGAATGGTCATGGTTCGTGTTTTAAAATTTTACCTCTTGTAGCGCAGTCCTTTGATTTGAGTCGCTGCAAATCACGAGCACTGCACGAACCAGTAATGCCTCTACATAGTCCACACGAGCAGATAAACACGTCTCACGTGTTAATCGGAGTGCACCTCTAAGCACTGCTAGGTGCGAGAAGAGACACGGTGGTGTTTTCGTTTTCAAGCAAACATAGTACTGAGTGAGATCAGAGAGTGTGTAGTGCGGCTCAGCGCTCTAACTCTACCATATATTTGTAGGTGCCTCACTTGTATCACCCCGACTTTGACGGTTTTTCAATATCGGTAAAATACATCTGTTTACATTATTTTATTGGAATGATAATTATTTGGACATTAATTTTTGCTTATTTTATGACTCTTAATCTTGAATAATTTTTTTTATCTTTTAAAATTATTTTATTAAGTGCATTAACACTGCTTTATTTCAGTGTATGTACACATACTAGACAATAATATTATGTTATTGTCACTATTAGTATTTGTTTAGAAAAATATTATAAATAATATCATTGAAAGGAATTTATTTTATATTTTATTCTATTTTATTTTAGATTTAAAAATAAATTGATTTAGAATTAATCAGAGATTAATTTTAGATCATTGATTTCATTGGTTGATAAATTCAACCATCAATCTTTACTATATTTTGAAGTTTGAAATTATATTTTTGTTACTCACTATTTTTAGATCCAAGGACCCATATTATTTATTTATTTTAGACTCAATCTCAATGTAACTAAGTACATGAAAAGTTAATAAAATAAAAACCCAAATCCACTCCCTTCCCTGGTCAGAAATGCATACATCCCCCCTTCTTTTTTTTTATTTTGTTCTCCTTCTTCACATGGAACCAGGACCACAACTCTTACTCCCAACTTCATTTCTTCTCCTCCATATTTCCAAACCAGTGCTGTGACCACCACATAGCCGCCATCCGGCCCCCTCGTCGAGTGAGGACAACCCCGCGAGGTCGTGCCGGTTCGTGCTCTCTGCCGTGTGTAGCAGTTCGTCGCCATCGTGAGCGCGTCCCCGCCTTCCTCCATCGTGTCAATGTCATCCGGCCGCCGCTAGAGAGGGAGGATACGACCAACACTAGTGGAAAATATACATTAGGCGGTAAAGGTTTACGCCGATTAACCAAAAGATAGACCTTAAAAAGGGGCGGTGGCGTTTTGTAAATATCAGACTTCATTAATTCAATTTTCACGTCGAGTTGTTTTAATGACCGGCGTTAAAAGTGAAGTGACTCACTTTTAACGTCAGTTCAATAAAAAAGCGGCGTTAACGGTGAACATTTTAACGTCGATTCGATAAAGAACCGGCGTTAAAAGTAAGTCACTTCACTTTTAACGTCGATCCTTACATCAACAGACGTTAAAGGTTATTTTAATAATTTTTTTATCTAGTATACGATCCCTTCCGCATTGCCTTCCTCAAAGTTTCAGTTTCACATGAATTGCTTTGATGTTTTGTGTTTCTGTTTTGAAAACTAAAATATATGTGCGAAGTATAAGTTGAATCAATAACCCAAACCGGATCTCATTCATAAAGTGTAATACTGATCGATGAGAAGATTGAAAGGGTTTAAAATCCTATAAAAAGTTACATTGAAAGGGTTTAAAATCCTAAACATTAAAGCTACATCACATCAGAGAGTTTTATGAAATATGCCAAAGGGAAAACTATACTCCGAAGACCTCAGAAAATTGGGGGGCATGAGAGAGCTCAAGAGAGGCAAAAACAGGTGCACTAGATCTGTTTCAAGCAAAGGCAATGGTTCCAGAGACTTCCATGACGGTCACTTCTTTGCCAAAGCTGAGGTTTTGGAGCTGTGACCTGATTTGCCCTCCCAAGAGTGATTCTCCGGAAGGATGATAAGGTGAGCAACTCACATAATGTGGTTTACTCAAACTTATCACCCATGTAATGTGATTTACTCAAACTCAGAAGTTGTTTGACCATTAAGACAAAGACCTTTGAGTCTAGGAATAGGAAGAAAGAATGATGAAGTTAATCTCCACGGCAGAGCCATATTGTGAAGCAGAAAATTAAAAGGATGGAAGGAAGCTATTTATAGGAGCAGGGGATGAAGTTACTAAGCTATTCTGATTTTCTTGAAAACTTATCTATAAACTTAATGCTCATTAAGAGGATTAAGTTACAAAGTGCATGGGTAAGTAGCACAGTAGTCAAAGGAATGAATGTTTTTGCAGATATCTATACACTTTTAACGTCAGTTGTTTAAAAAAACTTACGTTAAAAGTGTTTTTAAAATAAAAAATATTTATTGTTAACGTCAGTTTTTTATACAACTAACGTTAAAAGTTTGATTTTTACTTCAGTTAAATAAATAGCTGACGTAAATAATCCTATATATTATAAACGTGCAGAATGAATATTGGAAATAATGTAATTAATATACGGGAACTTGGTAGTCATAAATTAAGTTGACGTTAAAAATGAGGTGGTGGCAGTTTGTAAATATTAAATCACTATTTGCGTCAGTTCTATAAATAACTGACGTAAATAATTATGAAACTCATTTCATTGGTTGTCATGTCCCTGTTGTCCCTCTTAACGCAGATCACTCCATATAGTACTGCAGTTTATTTCTAAACCTTTTTTTATACAAGTTTATTTTTAATTTTTTTAATTAGCTTGAATTAGTAAACAAATTCTTGTGCAAATTAAAATAAATAAACACTTAACATAAAACAAGTTATATGTATAATCAATCAAATCGTATGTCATTGAAGCGATTCATAAGTTAAAATTACATGATTAAAAGATAAAAAATTTCTGCAACATAGCCCTAAAATATAAAATAAGTTTCTGCATCAACATCATTTTCTTCTCAGTCCTGTCATCAGAAACTCCAATGGATGCATCACCTCCCTCACTTGAATTCCATGATGCAAAGTAAATCCTCATTCACTAGCAGCGAAAGCAAAGTGAAATGGATCTTTGCATCTTTCTTCTTCAGTGGAATTCCTTGATGCATCATCTTGAATCCACAATCACTTGCTTCCAAAGCAAAGTGAAAGGGATGACGGGGATGAAATGAAGTGAGAGAATCACATTACGTGATTCACCCAACCTTAATATTCATGTAATGTGATTTACACAAACTCAGAAATTGTTTGACCATTAAGACAAAGATCTTTGAGTCTAGGAATAGGAAGAAAGAGTGATGAAGTTAGTCTCCATGGCAGAGCCATATTGTGAAGCAGAAAAATTAAAAGGATGGAAGGAAGCTATTTATAGGAGCAGTGGATGAAGTTACTAAGCTATTCTGATTTTCTTGAAAACTTATCTATAAACTTAATGCTCATTAAGAGGATTAGGTACAAGGTGAATGGGTAAGTAGCACAAGTAGTCAAAGGAATGAATGTTTTTGCAGAAACTAATAAACTTTTAACGTCCGTTGTGTAATACAACTGACGTAAGAAGTGTGAGTGTTTTTAACGTCAGTTTATTAATACAACTGACGTTAAATATATGACCTTTAACGTCAGTGTTTACTAACAAGCGGCGTAATAAGTGTGAGAGTTTTTAACGTCGGTTTCTTAAGACAAGCGGCGTTAAATATATGATCTTTAACGTCAGGTTTTACTAAAAACTGACGTAAAATGTTGTTTTATTTTAATTATAACGTTTACACCCGCGCGCCTTCTCCACTTCTCTGTACGTCTCTTTTTTCTTTTCATCGCGCTCAACCCTCACTCTCGCTCTCACTCTGCCCTAATCGCGAGCTCATCTCCACCGCAACCACCGCGAGGGCTTCTTCGCCACCACCGCGAGGTACACTCTTAACCCCTAACTTTGTCTTTCCCGCTCATTCTTTGCAATAACTTGACATCTCTCTTTCCCCTTCCCGCGCACTAACTCTCCTTGTCCCTCTGCTCTCAGTAACCACATCGAACGTTGGCCACCACTCGAGCTTCCCCACCACCACCACGCGAGCGCCTATTTATGGTGAGTCTTTAGGGCACATTTTTTTATTTTTGGTTTTGAGTGCATGCATGTTGCTCTGCTGGTTGAAACTGTAGTCTCAGTAGTTGAAACTTGAAACTGTGAGTTTGAGTTGTTTGGAATGTCTCTATTTTTGGTTTTGAGTGTATGTTGAAACTGTAGTCTCAGTAGTTGTAACTTTAAACCGTGGGTTTGAGTTGTTTGGAATGTCTCTATTTTTGGTTTTGAGTGCATGTTGCTCTGCTGGTTGATCTGTCAAGGCCGTGATGCTCATCACGGCTAGGCCGTGATGCTCATCACGGCTAGGCCGTGATCAGTTCTGCCTATGAGGGTCTGGTTCAGTTGGCACGTTATGGTCGTGATGTCCATCACGGCCAGGCCGTGACCAGTGCTTGGCAATCTTCAAAAACTTTAGTTTTCAATCTCCCGTATTGTCCTTATATTGGATATATAGATGTTTTGTATATCTACAGGACCTATCTAGTTATTTTTATTTATACTTCTGTATTTATTTTGAGTTATAACCTATGTTAATACATATATATTGTTTCTGAACAGGCATACATATGGATCAGTCGGATAGCCCAGATGCACGGGAGGACACTGTGGGGGTTTCGCAGGACCCGATCACGCCTACGCCTGATTCTAGTGTAAGTTTACATGTTATATACTATCTTTAGTCCTTCTTTTTAACGTAAGTTTATAATGTTACAACCCTCTATTTTATCATTTTTTTTGTCCATACAGACATCACAAGCTCATAGGAAACGGGGTAGAGGAGCCACCTCGTTGAAGAAACTAGAGAAGTACAGGCAAAGCGGACAGAAGCTTGAGGTGTCCCTCAATGCTAATCTAAATGCCCAGGGACCCCGTGCTAAAGAATTTAATAAGTGGGTGTTTCTACAAGCGAAGCAGCACGTAAGCATCAACTACAACCATCGGAATGGCGTTCCACGAGCGTTAAGGATCAGATTTGGGAGGCTATCACGGTATTTTACCTTTACATTCGTTTGATTTACATTATTAGATAATTATCCGAGTTATAATCCATCCAGTTGTTATATATGTATCTAATGTGTAGGTAGCTTGGACTGTGCCAAATGACGAGGATCATCGTCATAAATGTATGAAAATGGCATCAAAGCGTTGGAATGGGTTCAAGCATGATCTTACCAGGTACTATGTATCTGGGAAGAAGCGACTTGATAAAATGTTCTCGGATTATCCCTGGATTGATCAGGATACTTGGGATATGTTTGCTAGGAGTCGACAGGATGGAGAATTTCAGGTTGGTTGATTAAGTTAATTTTGTATGCTTATTATAGATCATTTAACTGTATTTAATTATGTGTTTTTCTTTGAATAGGCTAAGGCAAATAAGGGTCGGCAGAATCAGGCGAAGAACGTCCACCGCCACACCATGTCTCAGGGTGGGTACCAGACTCGGATCAAGCAGATGATGGCGGATAGGCTGAGGCGGCGGGAAGAGCACTCTGCTAGGATTGAAAGAGGAGAGGTGCCTGAGGGCACACCATCAAGTCCTCCGTCGGACATCGACCGCGAGGATGTCTGGTTAGCCAGCCGCATGACAAAGACGGGATCTTTTAAAGTTGATGCCACTCGCGAAGTGGCAGATAAGATTGTAAGTAAATAATTAACTTGATTTCAATTGATATTTGTATAGATATTTGCAACACTTTTCACTTGCACGTTTTTTCATTTTTTTTCATTGTAGATGGATCTTAAAGCAAAATCCTCCCAGGGCGCATTCGTCCCTTCTGGACGGCAGGACGTCTTGATGACTGCTCTAGGCAAGAAAGACCATCCTGGTCGGGTTCTCGGTGTTCCTGGGAACGTGACCATCAAAGAATATTATGGCAAGTCTGCTTCACGAAATCGGGTGGTCAATGAAGCATCAATTTTGGCTGACATTACTCAGCACCTCATGTCCAGCCCAGCTATTACAACACATCTGATGCAAGGCTTAATATCCAACCCAGACTTCAAGTAAGCGCTTGCCAGAGAGCTTTCCTCCGTCGGTACATCCCAGGACACCGCAGGGCTTGCCAACCCTTCACATGTGAGCACAAAAGAGAGTTTTAGTAGGGAACATGTGGAGGACGATGAGTTGGCAGCTAGGGAGCGGGAGTTGGAAGTCCAGCGCCATGAGCATGAGTTGGAAATGAAAAGGCGTGAGCTTGAGTTGGACTCCAAACGACGTGAGCTCGAAATGTTAGCAAAGGTATTTATTCATTATTAATGTCCAAATTAGTCAAATAATTACTTGTGTTTTTTTTAATTATCAAAAACTTATCTATTTTATTTTTCCTAAACCGAAGGCCAAGTCAACGTCGGTGTCGTTGTCACCTATCACTCGTTTGTTCTCACTTGGTGAGGATTATGCGTTTGAGATTTTTGAATGTCCATTGGAGCACGATGGATGGGTGGCACGCCCAGATCAACAGAGGATATTTACCTTCTGTGGTGATGATCTCGGGAACGCCTGCAGAAATAGCGTCTGGATGAACAACAATGTTTTCAGTCTCTGGTGCACGTAAGTTAATTTTAATTTTATAACTTATTTATTTTTGGTATTTTTCCATTTAATAATTTATTTTAAATTCAATATATATATTATGTAATTAACATCCACACCTTTTCATATCTTAGGTATCTCCATCGTCTTCAGCTTGATAAGTGCGTTGCATCAGTTTACGGTTTCTTAGATCCGTCAATCCTTCTGCCCGATTTCTTTGCTGGCGATGCATTGAGTAAATACTTAGGGAACTTGTTGGGAGACAATCCGAAAGAATTATATCTGGCTCCCTACTGTATGAAAAGTCATTGGCAGTTGTTCGTACTTCACCCGTCTAGGCATAGAGTCATATTCTTCTGCTCTCTCCACCAAGATCCGCCACCGAAGGTGGTGGAAGCTGTAAATAAGTAAGTAACTAATCTTAAATTTAATTTAAGTTTTAATATCAGTTGTTTTTAGTTTATTACACACATGATATATGAATTTGTTAATTGATCGACATGATTATTTGTTTATGATAGCGCGCTGAAGGCGAGTAGCATAAGTTGCGCCAACGGGAGAAGTAGGACTTCTAAGGCTAAAGCAAATCCTGTATGGAACATCCTCAAGGTTTGGTAGTTTATTTATCAAATAATTAATATTATAATTACTAATTTATATGTATATTCAACTGACGTTGAAATTAATTTTGTTGGTAGTCTCGATTTCAAATTGACGGGTGGTCGTGCGGCTATTATGTGATGCTTCATATGCTGAACATAGTCTCCACATCTATTACGGATGGATGGATTAAGGTAATATTTAAACAACTTGTTAAATTATATATTATAGTTTTGAAGATGACTTGCATTGATGTTATTGTTATTATTTGAACGTGTGTAGGCATTTAACGACCAATCACCCATTCAAGAAGATGAGTTAAGAGACTTGAGGATGCGCTTCGCTGAATTCTTCTGCAAGTATGCGGCTGAAAAAGGAATTGACAAGATACCTCCGCAACACTTAGATAAATAGTTTTTTTGTTAGACTTTAGAAACTAATTAATAACATGTATATATATATCCTTAGATTGGTAGTTTTGTTTTTTAGACATTGGAACTAAAATTTATTTATATATATACATGGGTTTTGGTTTTAAGTCCCCCCATTGTTCCATTTTTCCTTTGCAATTCTGTAATGTGTGTGATATTCTGTGTTACTGGGATATTTACTGAATGCAGGGATAGCTGAGGGGAGTGATATTTTAAAATTGAATTTAAAAAAAAAAACCTATTAACGTCAGTTGTATCAAACAACTGACGTTAATAGTATTTTATAAAATATAAAGTACACTATTGACGTCAGTTGTTTATTAAAACTGACATTAAAATTAAACCTTTAACATCAGTTCTTTATAACCACTGACGTTAGTTTTAACAAAATTAACGTCCGTTGTCTTAAAAAACTGACGTTAATAGTTTTATGTTTAACGTCAGTTGTTTAAAAAACCGACGTTAATTTTTACAAAATTAACGTCGGTTTTGTTAAGGAACTGACGTTAATAGTTTTATATTTAACGTCAGTTCTCAACTGACGTTAAAATATTAACTACTAACATCAGCTGTATTTACGTCAGTCAATATTCTGACGTAAAAAATCAATTTTAACTGACGTTAAAAGCACTTATTGCACTAGTGCATGCAAATACCAAGCTCCGCCATCCCTCTCAAGTGCTGGTCTGTTTGGTTCGTTCTTGGTCGTTGCCACCGCACGAAAATGGAGCTCCGTCGCTGTCTCCGCCGCTCGGACCACCTTTAGCCACCATGACATCCTCTTCTTCCTTGGGTAAGTGTTTACCCCTAATTTCTTCTAGTTTCATAAAATCCCCAAATTTATTTTGAAAACCCTAACCCTAGCTTTTGATTTCTGTTATGGATTTTGAAATTAAACCTTGTTTTATGCAATTGGGGCTATGAATTAGAGTTATCCTAAACTAATTTCATCATTATTTAAGTAGATTTATTTTCCCCAAATTTCTCTATGAACCCTAAAACCACAATCTGATTTTATTGAAGTTGGTTCTATTTTATGAAATTAAGTGTTTAAAATCAACTTAGAGTAAGTGTTTAATGATGAATGATTGACTGTGGAATTGTCTGATTGTTGAAAATGTTTTGACTCCCTCTTCGGGATGTTGTCATGATTGTGGTTACTTGGGGGAAACATGTTTTGTATTTTTCGGGAGTTGGCATGAGCTGTTTAGAGGAAACTGGAACGTCGAGTTGAGGTTTAATCTTGAGCCGCTTCGTGGTGAGGGAAGATAATTGTTGAATGCGTCAAGGAGAGGATCTTTTTCTGGTCTACAAAGGTAAAGGGAGTTTACCTGAGGGGTTTTGATAGCTACATGCTATATGTGTAACGTATGTGATTTTAATTGTTAGGTTGTGTGGTATTTAATTAAGTTGTTATATGACTGTTATGTTGTTTTTTTATGTTTTCTATGAAAGCATGATTATATCTGTGATGTATGGATTATCTGTATGGTTGATTGGTTTGATGAAAGTCGACGGTGGCGATGCTCAATTATAATTGAGGATAAAAAACTTTGAAAAACTTGATGAATAACTTAAGGGTTTTGATTTATGGAAGTGAAAGAAAATTTTGAAAATAATAACATTTGATGATATCGTGGTGAAAGAGTGATTTAATGAGTAATAGCGGGGACGAAATCGTGAAAAATATTTCAATTACATTAGCTTTTTTAAAAAAATGAATTAAGAAATAAGACGAAAAGTTATTATAAGAAATTAAGTGTCAAAAATATTTTTAATATTTATGGTGAAGAAACTTTTTGTAAACGAGAAAATCATTTAATTTATAAATGACTTTATTTCCAACGGAAAATAATTTAGAAAAGTGTTTTACAGCGAAAACTATGAGGAACAATTTTATTATTTCGGATAGAAATGGGTTGGAAATGATTTTTACAAGGATTTGATGTTGTTTTTGAAAAAGAAGTTTCCAAAAGAAAATGGATTCGAGAAAAATAAATTTCTCTGCGATTTAACGTTTTATAGACGATTTTCAAAGGAAAAGATTTTCTGCAAAGGAGTTTTTTCTCAACGAAAATAATTCCGTTAAACTTGGATAAGTTTCGAAGGTTTTGTTTTGTATTTGTTGTTTCACGGAACGAAAATGTTGTTAAAGAAAAAAAGTGAACCTAGTAACCGAGACGTCAGGATTCTAGTGTTCTGTTAACACGTGGATCATGGATCTGTGTTAGTTGTTATGGACTGAGTGTCCTATAAAAGATGTTGTGGACTTCGTGTCCTATAATTGATATGGTGACTGTTGTATCACATATCCGCGAGCCTAAGACTGGTGCCTCGGTTTAGGGCTTCGTGATTGAGCACTCGGACTGTGTGTCCTGTGTTGAGTTGAGCATAAGGACTGTGTGTCCTGTGTTGAGTTGAGAATAAACAGACTTAATGTTTAATTTAGGATGCTATTGAGCCTTTGAGCCTCGACAAGGAAAGAATGAACGAAAAAGAAAAGTGACCTGAACAAAAGTTTTACATGCATTATTTGGCAGACGTGCCTGAGTTGAATGTTGTACCTTAATGGACAATGTATCATGCGTAAGACTACAACAATGGTTGGACAGTTGTCACAAGGGGCCGTATGACTAGCTGCAACAGCTAGTTTGAGTGGCTATCATACGAGGTCAGATAATACTTGTGCATAGCTGCAATAGTTGTTTGAGTGGTTATTACACAAGTGACTCTGTACATAACTGCAATAGTTGTTTGAGTGGTTATATATCTGTGTACAACTGCAATAGCTGTTTGAGTGGTTGTCACCGAAAGGTCATGTGAACATTTGCAATAGCTGTTTGAGCAATGGCCACATGAGATTGAGGTGGATTATCCGACAATGTTACATGGAAAGTTGAAAGTTGATCATTGTGCCTTGAATTGGACAATGTGCCATGTATTGTGTTGACCATTGTTTCTTTCGTTGACAATGTGTCATGTAAAGAGCCTGATCTGCTCAAACAAAAAGAAGTTGGGATCTCCGGAGATTAGATATCAAAGTTAGAGCCTGAATATTGAAGTGTCATGCATTTTTTCATAAATCGCGATGACTGTCGGCCGTCGGGTATGAATCCCCTTGTTTAAAGTACTATGTCTATTTGTAGGATGTATGTGTTGTATCCATAGGTTTGTGTTGTTGTTTGTGTGTCGCGCATGTAGTTATCATGATAAAACCCATATATTGGTATATCACCTTTGCATTATTTCTGTTTGGTTTCTTTTGTGGTATCCTGTTGCGTGTACAGATGGTGTAGAGGGGTTCTCTGCCCCACTCGTAGGGATCGGTCCCGAATTTTGAAGAAAGTTGAATTACGAGAATAACCATAAGGTCTTTTCCAGTAAGCGTCTCATAGTTCGACCAGCTTAGTCTATCGAGTCAAAAAAAAATTTGGAGAAGGACATAATTTTATGTATTATGACTCTGAGAGTCTTTATTGGATTACGGTTATGTCTATGACATGTCATTTACGGATGTTTTAAATTATGACCAGGAATTCATTGATCTTTTGAGTAAGTGTGAGTTTAATTAAGTTTGTTGGAATATTATATTACCGGGATGATGTTTGTTTATATCCAAAAAGAAAATTTTTTTTACACCCACTTTCGTGACTTATGGAGAATTTCATGAGTTATTTTCCGAAAGTAACCATCGTTACTTTATATTTAATATGTTTTTACAAAAATTGAGTTAGTCATATAATGTCCAAGGGGGTGTTACACCACTCATGTAAAAGGGTTTAACCTAGCCCTCTTGGGCTCATCAGTCATGAGCATGGCCAACAAAAATTTGGGTCTAACCCAATTTCTTTTAATTCCGATTAATCTGCTCTAAGTGTGTGACCTTATAGATTCCCATAACGTTGTCAATAATATTAAATTATATTTAATATTATAAACAATGAGCGGTGTCTAGCAACACATCATTGCTACCAAAGTAATGAGAAAGTCAGTGATTTGACATAACTTTCCGTGACCAATGTTCATGTGTCCTTTTGTCCTTATATCCATATTGAACACAAGGCATATAACGTGTCACCCTTGTATAGTTCAATATTACGTTCCTTGATACCCGAGTAGACTTAATATTAAATGAGGTCAATATCTCATATTGACTCATTTCAGCACGGTCATGCATTTTACAATCTCACTCTATCAAGGGCCCCACAGATATTACTCCTATTATGTAGGAGGGACAAATCCCATCTAGATCGCTCACATCCCTCTGCATGACTCGCGGTGTACCCAATGACCGACTTTATAGTCACCCTGTTACAGATAATGTTTGATGGTATTAAAGTACACAACTCCTCATGTAAGGATCGTAGTGATTTCAGGTCGAAGGATTACATACACCATTGTCACTATGAGAACTACTTATAACACTTACATAGCGTTCCATGCAGTGTTCTCATGGCGGGTCAATCCAGTACATCATTACTCTAATGTGTACCTGTGTGTGACTTGATAACTCATATCCATGACCCATGAGAAGTGGTCATTAGTCCATACACACATAATAGTCTCGATGTATTATTATTGTCCTTGTTACTAATAATACTTGATTATGGATATTTAAGAATAAAGTTCTATTATTCAATGAGGTCTCGCGATTAAGTCACGTACTTAATATCTCATTGAATGAACTGCCTATTCTAAAAACTTTATTATGTTATAAACTAATAACATAATAAATGAATGCCTTACGCATATATCAAATATATGATTGAATTCATGATACGAGTGATGATCTATTCAAAATAGATTGACCACTAGGGCTTACACCAACAGTGCCCACAGTGGTGGCACTGTGATGAAGGGGATGGAGGTGGCAAGGACGGTAGGGGGAGTTGGGGGAAGAATAATCTGGTATGGAGGGTGTACGATGTTAATATAAGGATCAGATTAATCAATAGTCAATATTGCTCTCTCATGATGAGAGATTTGCTTGGATATCTCGCCCTAGAATTTGCCAACTTTTTATATAATATAATTCAACAGTTGTATTGAAAAGAACTATATATATTATATAAAAGTTTTTAGGTGGTCATATACAATATATAACAAATAAGTTTAAAATTTCTTATGTTTTGCTAAAAAAAATTATACTTCTATTAGGAGTGTATTACTTTTGCCTTTCACTAATAAAATTTTATATATAAAAGCATGTTTTAGAACAGAAAAGTTTAAGGAAAAAAGTTGTCATATTCCAAAATTAAAACTCAAAATTTTGTATTGGAAGACTACCGATGAAAATCAAACCCTTTTACAAAACTTTGTACTGTAAGTAACAATCAATGATACTTTAAAAAAAATAACAATTCTTATAAAAAACACCACAAAAAAAAAAAAGTGTAACATTCAACAACAGTGAAGTACAAGAATAATTAACTAGAAAAAAAAAATCATCGTTCATTTCTCACGAGAAAGGTCTTTTCTCATAATTAACTTATATAGGTATAGATTTAACCCTCTTGTTATCACTAAATAACTTTTTCTATAATATAACTTTATTGATCTAATTTTTGAATTATAATCATCTAAATTTTTAAAAATTTTGATAATCAATAAAAGTATAATAAAATAACTCTTATTTTTATATATTTTAGAAATATATATTACATTAATTTTGAAATATATCAATGAAGTATAAAATAATTTCGAAATTAGTATATATATATATATATATATATATATATGATAAAAGTTTTCAATCGAACAATTGATCTTTAAAGAAAGAAAATTATCTAATAAAGAATTATTAATGAGTGTAAAGACACATCTACTTGCAACAATGTCCCTTTTTTTTTTGGCTAATCCACCGTAATTAGAATCTTTGGCTCCCCAGTGGGCGCCCTACGGTAATCCCCACAAACTTAATCATTTGGACCCGTTATGTGACCAATCTCCGAGTCGACTACGAAACGTCTGATTTTTTACACACAGAGTTGTGCTGTCTCCCAAATGGACAACTCCAAAAATCGAACCCAGGTTCTTCTCCTAGGGGAAAGTCACGTTACCAACTCTTCCAACACTATGTTGGTTACAAAGATGTCCTTCATGTAAGTATATTATGGGCCCGTTTGGATGAGTTTTTAAAAAAAAATGCTTCTATGATATAAAAATAAAAATAGAAGCTATTATTAGAAGCATAAACTATTTTAC
Source organism: Sophora flavescens (assembly GCA_030762895.1). Classification (NCBI taxonomy): domain Eukaryota; kingdom Viridiplantae; phylum Streptophyta; class Magnoliopsida; order Fabales; family Fabaceae; genus Sophora; species Sophora flavescens. Next base: position 228,524,792 of record CM061065.1, read on the forward strand.
GTTTGGATGAACTTTATAAAAATATCTTTTAAAAGATTTATTATATGGACATTATTATCCAAAATAAATATTAATGATCCGTACTCTCTCTCTTCTATTACTTCTCCTTTTTTTTAGAAGCTTGAGATTGTAACTTCTTAAAAAAACACCAAATGTGTTTTTTTTTACTGCTTTTACTTTTTTTAAAAAGTCCATCCAAATATCTATATTTTTTTCAAAAATATTTTTATTTCAAAAATAATTTTTTTTTCCTAAAAAAAAACCATCCAAATGGGCTCTATATCAATTGAGATAGCATTTTATCAAATCAACGATATTCACTAAACAAAGACACTATAGAGTTGGTAGGATGTAATCAAGTCCCTGTAATTATGGTTCTCCTTCGGTGTGAATCTGAAAAATGATGGCAAATAATGCAAGCAATAGAGTGACAAAGCTCGGCGAGTCAGAGGCTTTTTGACCAAATCGGGTTCCTTTTAGAAACTATTTATCAGTTTAGGATTATTCTGAAACTATTTACCAATGGGGGGTCGTTTTAGACACGTGGCATATTTTTTTTCCTCACTCTGACGTGTCAAAGGCGTCAGTACCACTTTTTTGAAAAAAAAATACAAAAGAGATGCACCACTGCAGATGGCACCTTCAAAGACGCCAGGCGCAGTGGTGCCTCCCCTGCAGTGCGCCACGTGGCACTGCAGGGGGCGCCCCCAATCCCAACCAAAAATTGGACTCCTGCAATTTTAAAGGAACGACGCTACAATTTTAAAGAAAAAACGCTAAAAAAAAATTATACTATAAGTATAGGGAGTAACGATGACACTAATGATAAAGTATCTATTTAAAACAATAAGAGGCAATAAAAAAATCACGTAATAATGAGTAGCAAATAATATCACAGGGGCATAAAAAAATAATAACAATAACAATTTACACCAATAAATATTCATCAATTATTACAGTAGTAAAAAAAATTACCTTATAAGAATTAAAAGAAAGTCACCTGGAATTTTAAAGGAACAACTCGACAAAAAAAATATAAGTTTGTCATGATGTTTCCTGTTGTTATATGGAAATTAGTTTCAACAGCATTGTTAGAGTAAATATTATTTACTACTTGTGATAGTCATTTTTAGAATAAATTTCAGGAATGTTTATGAACTTTTGAATAGTATTTAAAATTTTTGTGGACTAAAATGTCAAAAATCAATATTTTTTTATTTCTCAGAAACCAAATACATCTTGATATTGTTTGTCTGGGATCGGTTTAAAGGTACAAAATTAAAGGTATAAATTCAAAAATCAAATTTAATTATTTTCATAAATATGAAATATAATATTTTTTATAATTATTATTATTAAATTATTTAATTTACCTCTTAATCAAGGAAATCATAGTCGTTAAATCAATGATCATCAAATTAAGTTATTTCACCTAAATAAAAATAAAAATATAAAAAAATAAATATTTAAACCGATCCCCGACAAATAATATCAAGATGTATTTGGTTTCTGAGAAATAAAAAAATATTGATTTTTGACATTTTAGTCCACAAAAATTTTAAATGCTATTCAAAAGTTCATAAACATTCTTGAAATTTATTCTAAAAATGACTATCACAAGTAGTAAATAATATTTACTCTAACAATGATGTTGTATTCCATATAACAACAGGAAACATCATGGCAAACTTAGATTTTTTTTGTCGCGTTGTTCCTTTAAAATTACAGGTGACTTTCTTTTAATTCTTGTAAGATAAATTTTTTTTTACTACTGTAATAATTGATGAATATTTATTGGTATAAATTGTTATTGCTATTATTTTTTTATGCCTACTGTGATATTATTTGCTACTCATTATTACGGGATTTTTTTTATTGCCCCTTATTGTTTTAAATAGATACTTTATTATTAATATCATCGTTACTCCCTATACAAAAGAGAGTGGAGCCTCCCTGCAGTGCGCCACGTGGCACTGCAGCCCCCCCCAAAAAAAAAAACCCCAACCCCAACCAAAAATTGGACGCATGCAATTTTAAAGGAACAACGCTACAAAAAAAATTATACTATAAGTATAGGGAATAACGATGACATTAATGATAAAGTATCTATTTAAAACAACAAGAGACAATAAAAAAATCCGTTAATAATAAGTAGCAAATAATACCACACGAGGCATAAAAAAATAATAGCAATAACAATTTACACCAATAAATATTTATCAATTATTACAGTAGTAAAAAAAAATTACCTTATAAGAATTAAAAGAAAGTCACCTGCAATTTTAAAGGAACAACTTGACAAAAAAAATTATACTATTAGAATATTAATATTTTTATCGTATCTACTTCAAAACAACACAAGGAATATCTCAAATAATTATATTATAATTTATTTGGATCAGACTTTCCTCGGGCATCTACTGATCAAAATTCAGAGTGTGATACAATATTTTATCAATACACAAGTTTGGTTCTTATCTCCAATTTTTAATTCGAATTCAGTTAAATTTAAATATAATTTGCTACTATCATTTTATAATTATCGAATTATACTTTCATTCAATTCATTTGCAAAATTAATTCACATACTTGGATGGTACAAATGCCAGAAAACTATTTAAATCTAACCACTAGGTAAATGTGATAAATTATATAACAAAATCTCAAACAAAATTAAAGGTATAAATTCAAAAATCAAATTTAATTATATTCATAAATATGAAATATAATATTTTTTATAATTATTATTATTAAATTAGTTAATTTACCTCTTAATCAAGAAAATCATAGTTGTTAAATCAATGATCATCAAATTAAGTTATTTCACCTAAACAAAAATAAAAATATAAAAAAAAGTTCATAAATTGGAACGTTGTTCCTTTAAAATTGTAGCGTTGTTCCCGTAATAATGAGTAGCAAATAATATCACAGGAGGCATAAAAATAATAGCAATAACAATTTACACCAATAATTGATGAATATTTATTATTGTAAATTGTTATTGCTATTATTTTTTTATGCCTCCTGTGATATTATTTGCTACTCATTATTACGGGATTTTTTTTATTGCCTCTTAATGTTTTAAATAGATACTTTATCATTAATGTCATCGTTACTCCCTATACTTATAGTATAATTTTTTTGTAGTGTTGTTCCTTTAAAATTGTAGCGTTGTTCCTTTAAAATTGAAGGCGTCCAATTTTTTGTTGGGGTTGGGGGGGCGCCCCTGCAGTGCCACGTGGCGCACTGCAGGGAGAGGCGCCACTGCGCCTTTAAAGGCGCCATCTGCAGTGGCACCTCTCTTTTGTATTTTTTTTTTAAAAAAAGTAGTGACTGGCGCCTTTGACCAGTCAGAGTGAAAAAAATAAAATGTCACGTGTCCAAAACGACACCCCATTGGTAAATAGTTTCAAAATAACCATAAACTGGAATGGGCTCACCGGAATGGGCGAACTCCATTACAACTTAACGAAAAATAAACAAAAATTAGGTTTCAATAAATAAGTATATAGTTACGGGTTGGGTTAAGATGCACCACCCATATTTTATACCACCCACTACACCACCCATATGTGACAAATTTTGGACCGATCAAATTGCCACATGAGTTTGGTTAAAATTTCAAACTTTCTAGTTGTACTATACTGTAGTCAAACTATATGAATACAATATATTATAGTATAATATATGTATTCTTTGTATTCGCAAATTTAACTCATATTAAAATAATGTTTTTTATTAAAAAACTGATTATATTAAAAAATAATATTTTAATATGAATTAAAATAATGTTCGTTGTCAATAATATTTTGCAATATAATCAGTTTTTTTTTAATCAAAAAACATTATTTTAATATGTATTAAATTTACGAATACAAAAAGTACATATACTATACTACAATATACAATATTCATATAGTTTGACTACAGTATAGTACAACTGGAAAGTTTGAAATTTTGACCAACCTATGTGGCAATTTGATTGGCCCAAAATTTGCCAAACGGGTAGTGTAGTGGATGGTGTAAAATGTGGGTGGTGCACCATAGCCACCCCCATTAGTTACACACTAATATCAAACTTCATTGTAAACGATACAGAGAAGTATTAGTCAACAAGAAGCTTGAATCCAAAGAGTGCCGACTTAATGTGGTGTGAATCCAATAATTATTGACCAGAAAACATAAAAATCATGCAATATTTGTTTTCTAATAATTTTTCTCCTCAAACCAAAGTACACTACTATTAGGACAAAAGATTCCAGCAGGACCTATCACAGCTTTTTAATGAAGCTCCAGAGTTCCGGAATTATGTTGGGGCCAGGGTATGGATAAATTATCTTACATTTTAGAACCGTCATGAGTTGAAAAGCTTCCTCATGATTCTGCAGATGAGCTTAAGCAGCAAAACCATTTTCTCTGCAAGAAAAGAAAAGCCACAAGCCTTTATTAAATCCTCCAACAAGAGGAGGGATTGGCTGCATATGAAGAAAAAAGGGATGAACAGTGGAATTAATTCTGTAACAGGTGAACGCGTCTACCCTAAATTGGAGCAGGAGGAGTGGAATAAAGGACAACATAACAACTACATATCTAATCACGTTTCTAATTTCAGTTTCAACAAGTTCTTAGTTGCATGAAGAAAAGTTCGTCCTAGTCAAGAAGGATAAACATACACGAGAAAATCTATATTATTAAAAGACACAGGCATGCACCTTGATGCTATATGACCGTATAAGCATAAAAATTAATTAATCCTCTTCACGGAGGTGCCCCATTAGAGTATAGGAAAGTAACAGCAAGTGTAACATTTCTAACAAAGCAAGCTAGGGGAATTAGTGGTTGCAGCTCTACAAAAGACCAAGTAAATTCCAGTCTATGCGTGGTATAAGAGCAACGACGGTTCAAGAGAAGTGAGATTAAAAGGTTTTTTCCAAACATATAAGTGAGTCTCACAACTCTGCCTTTTCGTGCTTCTTGAAAATCATTACATAGTTGGTTCCAAGTCCAGATAAAAGAGGAGGGTTCTGTTAAGTAGTTGATAGCAAATATTGAACCTTGTCAAATCATTACATAGTCTTTAAGAGGAATATTTTAAGGAAAGTTCTTCGGGAGGGACAAGGGATTGCTAACTATGTGTGGGAAAAGATTACTAGAGGGATATGGAAGGTAGCAAAGGACATGCAAATCAAGAGGTTGTGAAACCAAGGATAAATAAGTTTGGTGGTGTGAAACAGATGTTTAAGAGAAGGTAAGGTTAAAAAAAATGCTAAGCAGCTTGAAACTTGTGTAAGAATGATGAAACCTGGGAAGAATATAAGGTTGCTAAAAGAATACTAAGAAAGCTGTCAACGAAGCAAAAGCTAAAGCTCAGGAGGGCTATGCCGATCTTTAGGCACCAAGGATGGAGAAAAATGTATTTATAGACTTGCTAAAGGCAAAAAAAGGAAAACAAGAGAATTAAATCAAGAGGGAGTTATAAGATGGATGGGTCGGTTTGGGGGGAGGGACATAGGGTTTGGAGTGATAGGAAGGTCATGGGTTCAACTCCCCCCACTAACATAACACACTAATTACTACTAACATTTGCCTAAAAAAAAAGGGACTTAAATCAAGTGAAATGAATTTATGATGCAGAGGACAAAGTCTTGGTTATGAGACAAGATATCAAGGAAAGGTAGAAGGGTTATTTTTACAGGTTATTTCATGAAGAACATACAACATTAGTAGATTAAAAAAAAAATCTAGCTTTGAGGAGAAAAGCTATGAAAGCACACGGTTTTCATTCAAGTAGAAGTAAAACAGAGTATACGAAATATAAGTTCAGAAAGACATGTGCTAGCACTAGCTTAGAGAAGCAAGTCGAAGGCCATACTATATCATAAATTGCATGGTTTAGGTATCTTAAATCTATGATACAAAATGACGTAGAAATAAAGGGAGTTGTAAGGCATAGGATTCAAACTGGATGGATGAAATGCAAAAATGCTCAAAGTGTTAATTGTGATTGAAAGGTGCCTCTCAAGCTTAAAGGTAAATTTTACCCAACACCTATAAAACCTCCAATGCTTTATGGCACAAAGTTTTGGGTGACAGAGCCTAGAAGACAGAAGCTCCGTGTTGCAAGGATGAGGATGCTGTGGTGGATGACTAGACAATAGACATACAAGACAATATCTAGAATGATGCATTAGAGAAAAGGTAAGGGTAACACCTATTATAAAAAATAAACAAAAAGAAGATAGAATCTCCTTTAAAGTGGCTTGACCATGTGAGAAAAAGAGCAATAGAAGCCCCATTAAGAAAAGTGGATTAGATGGAAGATAGCCCAATAATTAGAGGTAGAGAGAGACCAAGAAAAAACCATTAAAAAGGACTTAGCTCTAAATGGACCAAGTGCCATCAAGCTGTAGCAGCAATGGCTTTTGCAATAGATCGTGAATGCCCAAAGCCCTTTGAATATGCTGGAAAAGGTCGTGAATGGCCATAATGAAGGATTGTGAGAAGAAATGAATAGAACTATACATACAGTTTGCATATTAACTTGAATTACTCATGCATCTAATAAAGGATGAAATAAAGACATTCAAAATTTAAAAACCATAAAAATGAAGAGTAGTTGATTATTTGCGTAATTGTCTGAAGATAAAATATATTAACTTTTTTAAAAGGTAAAAAGTTAAAAACCTTGTGAAATTATCAAGAGAGATTGAGCAGCGAAAATATTAAAGAGAATAGGAAGATGAACGTACAGATTGGGGCTTTCCAAGAACGACTTGATGCTTGTATTTGGAATTATCCTTTGGCTTTGATGGTGAGTCAGTCTTAGAACCAGTCTTCCTCTCATTCCTGGCTTTGTTGAAGATTACAGTGAATCCCTCAGCTGATGCTGGGTCATTCACATCCCATTCACCAAACTTTGGTAATGGTCTACCCTTGTTGTCCTGTTGAATTTTGAACAAGCATATACTTTGGAAATGAGATGAATAAAATATCGATTCAGTGCTCTTGACTCAAATAAATATAAATATGTATAATGTGTAAAATACATGAGATAGGTTGAAATCTTATTGTGTGATTACGAAATCGTGCAGAACATTTGGACCCTATCAACCTAATGCTATGAAATAAGAATTGAATAGCTGAAAAGAAGAAAGGAAAACGTAAATAGAGAGAAAGAGAGAAGGCTGCATACCGCCATGGTTGCTGCAGGAGGAGGAGGATTGCAATGCTTCTGCCTGTTGAAGATTCTCCTTTTTCTTTTCGGTTCCCGAGGAAGAAGACGATGAATGAATGAACTGAAGAGAGAGAGAGAGAGAGAGAGAGGTGGGGCCAAATGCCAATGAAAATTGTGAACCTTTACGCTATTTCCAGCTCACCACGCTCAACCATCCAATAATTATTATTTTTTTTGGTGAATTCTTCTGTAACTAGCAAAAATAATAATCCAATCTTACAATTTCCTATTATTAAAGTAATATAATTAGGTCAACAAAGTAATATAATGTTATCAACGAAGATTGATCCAGTTGGTAAGGATAAGGTTATGAGTTCGAATCTCAATGTCGATGTGAGGATCTTGCTGGTGACTAATATGCAAGTCCTTCTGTAAGCGTTTTTAGAGCCATAAGGCATGCCATATCCCTGGTAAGCTCTCGTGACCCAACTCACATAAACTTTTTCGATAAACATAAATTTAGGGTGAGAGGATGGTACTCCGGTCTAGAGAAAACCTTCAACTCTATGAACACTTATAATACATTTACCTCTTCTCGAAGATTGGAGGAGACTCGAACCTGTAATCTGTCTTTCATATTTTACTATACTTTATTTTTTCATGTCGATCAGCAAAAGAATTTCTCCCCAAAAAATATGGATCGTATTAAGTTAGTTTTATTTAGATTTTGAAAAATTGATTTTGATAAAATTATTTTCTTAAATTTCGTCACTATTCGTTTCACTATGAATGGCATGATCCCATCTCAAATACAGCATTGATATGTTTGTATAGGTTTTTTTGGGTAATCATGTTATTGAGCATTGTGATAGTTTTTACTGTTAGTAACATTTACCATTTATGTTTACCATTTATATTTTTGTTATTTCTCTAAGAAAAGGTTTCTAGAAGCGGTGAGGTGGCATCAGTAGTGCTTGTCAGTTAGATTTTTCCTTGAGTCATCTTTGTAATAGTCTATATAGAAGGCACACGCATATGGAATGAATACAATAGAATTACAACAATATTCTCTCTCCCTCTAAACTCATCATCTCTGCTCATACTCCTCTGCAACGAGATTCTTTCCCAATTAGAATTTCCTACTTGGAGTTAGGTTATTCTCGGTTCTTACTCCCTGAATATCCAAAACGATACCAAGCATCCATTATCATAGAAAGTGATTAATCTTTTCTTAGATGACTTGAAAAATATTTAAGGGTTGTCGGTTATCATTAGTATCCAAACATATCCTAACCATGTGATTAATCTTCTCTTAGAGGCCTTGAAAAATATTTAAGGATCGTCGGTTATCATTGGTATCCAAACATATCCTAACCATATGTTGGTTAAGGGTTTAAATTGATTATTATGGGTTTTAAAATTTATAAGATTCTCGAATCATTATTAAAATAGAGTTTAGTATGTACTGTCAGCGTAAAAGGTTTTTTACACTGTCAATCAATCATCAGTTATCACATCATTGAAAATCTTTAACTTTTATCCTAACCACCTTAAAAGTAATCAATATCATGATTTATAATTGATTGATAGTGTAAAAAACTTTATATTGACAGTGTGTACAATTAAACTCATTAAAATAAACGTAACTTTTGACACCTTTAAAAATTTTACTCAAAGTTCCACCGAGAACCAAAACCGTTGCTTTTAGGGTTTTGATTGACAACTTTATACTGACGGTATACAGTAATTAAACTCATTAAAATAAACATAATTTTGACACCTTTAAAAATTTTACTCAAGTTCCACCGGTAACCAAAACTTTTAGCTAGTTACTCCGTATCTACCACTGCTGTATGCTCTCTTAAACTATGAAGTGGACACCCAAAAGGACAAGATTATCATTTAAATTAAAACCCTAATGTTTTTTGGGCACCGAAATTTAGATAGTTGTATAGATACCCTGTATTGATGTGGGTGTGAGTGAAATGAATGTGTATTGTATTTTAAAATAGAATAGATATATTGTATATGATTGTGAGCGTAGGCATCACTTAGTTGTTCATGGGAGTTGAAAAAATAACATAGCTCAAATTAAAATTAAAATAGCTAACAACGTAGCCATTTGTTGTTTGTTTGGCTTGGCTGGTTCTAAGATGCATCTTCTGAAGGAATTAATCAAAGTTGATTGAACTTTGAACCTCGAAACAAGGAAGAGTGAAAAAGGAGAAAAAAAAAAAAAAAAAGAGGAGAGTTGAATGAAATGACGAGGATTCTGGAGTATTATTATTGGATTCAGTTACAACGATCAATTTACGGCAAACTAATTTGTGCAACAAACAAACAAACAACCAAAACTTAAAAAAATAGAAAGCAGGCACATAAATAGAGTTATGGATGAAATGAATTGAACGTTGTTCAGACATTGGCAGCATTGTGTGGCTTGAAATAGGGAGGAGGAGGTGAGGAATTAGCAGAAGCGCCAGGGGGTGGAGTTGGCATCCCATAAACTTGGGGGTTGGTCTGTACATCCCGCCTTCCTCTTGCTCTTCCAAAGAAGTAGCATCCAAAACCAAGAATTAAGCAGAAGAAAATCAGAGGGAGAGAGATCACCACCACCATACCCATCTTCTTTCTTGTTACTTGTTATACTTATATATGACTATGACACGCTCGGGGAGAGAGAGAGAGAGAGAGAGAGCAAGGAAAGAAGGAGAAGAAGTACTTATTATATATGGAATGAAAGCCAGTCCAGTGCTGTGATGATGATGGGCTTAACGTTCAAGTTTCTAACGGTCACTTGTTCTGTCCCCAACAGCTGTCCTTCTAAAGCTTCGTCTGCCTCCTTTTGGTAAATACACTAATCTAGTTGATAACATAAGTAATTAACAAAGTGGTGATAAGTGACATAGGGCAACAATTTGCTGCGTGAGATTGTACTCAGTAATAATACTTGATAACTTTTATAATTGGTTGGTAACTAGTAAACAAACACAACCGAATCAATGTCATTCAAATAACGGGATGTGTACATAAATAAAGGAACTCGGTTTATATTTAAACATTCATTTACCTTTAGCCATCCACGTGCCCAGAGAATCAAGTTAGTTGTCACACTCACGAATTTCCTATCAAAGATTTTATCTTGCTATATGCCCAGGAAAAACCATATGCTTTATGCTATTGTTATATAATTTTTTTTTATAAAAAAAATCAACATAGATATGTCATTTCATCACTTAGTATTTCTTTATTTTATAATTTCTAGCATTACTCATTTCCTTTTTCCTTTTCACCACATTCACCTTTATGACTTCAAGACTTCAAGTAACTTAAGTAGTTGGTCCATGCTCCATTCCTAAATCCTAATATATATATTCTAATTGGTAAATTTATCTAATATTCAGTTAGTTATTAGTTAGAAAACTGATATGAAGTGTTCTGCTATGTTACCAAGTTTTGCGTGTATTTTTTCCTTTTGGAAAAACCAATATAAAACTGAGAGATGTGCTTCGAGATTGGAGAGCATCATTTCTTCTCCTGAAGCTTGTTTAAATCAACTTTTTAGGTGACTTTTCCAACCTTAGTCTTGCTGATGACAGTGATGTCTTGGTTAAGATTGCAAATTGATATCATGTTGAGGTAAACTTGGTGAAAATCCTGTCCCATTATATGAGCCAACTGAAAAATACGCTTAACTAATCTCTTGTATTCTTAACTGACTTGTAATCTTACGATTGTTAAATCGGAAGAAAAAAAATTATCTAGGACCCTTAGTTAATCCTCTTTATGTGTGTAATAGAGTTCACAAACTCCTCTCCTTCAATTTATATCTCAGTCCTGTTTTGTTTGTGTCCTTCCTTTTGCCGTGTATAGATAACCAATAATCATGGGTTCATCTTTACGTTTGACAGTTTGAGGATCCTACAATATTTTGTTGCATTTATGCAGACCACAGCAATAAAAAATCTGTAGACACAACACCAACTACAGCTTTCTTTTTCTTATTTCCATTCTTTCTTTTCGGCTATTTCAGCTCTAAACACATTCTGACAAAGCACAAGAATCTGTGTAATCTTGTGTTTGAAATAAGATTTGAAATCATTCATCCCAAACCAAGGTACACATACACGTAACTTATTAAAGAGAAAACAAAAAATGTTAGATAATATTGTGCCATATCCTACTTTGATGATGAGAGAACTCTACTTTCACAATATCTGAGACTTGAATCTAACAATAATGCAGCTAAATTTCGCTCCAATCTTTGCTTTTTGTCCTTGTGATCAGTTCCAAATTTGCAGGTGCATTTGCTAAAGAGGGAGGCAGAGTTTGTTGAACTAAGCACAAAAGCTGACTCTAGAAGGAATCTACCAAACCTGAAAAATGCTTACAGGAGTTCCACAACAACGGCAGATGCACCACCTCCTCCATTGCAAATGCCACCAACTCCGTATTTCCCACTTTTCTGCCTCAACACCTGCATGCAGTCATGCAGTGACATTTAGACTAACTGAAACCAACTAGAATATTCAATATTATGGAATATACTTGAGCAAGAAAGATTTTTCTGCACTTTCAAGAGCGTGCGTCTTAAGTTATCAACTGAAACATACCCCCAAAAGTGTCACCAGTATACGAGCACCGCTGCAACCAAGAGGATGGCCCAAAGATACAGCTCCACCATGCACGTTTACTTTCTCCTGCAAAATGAAAATCACTTGAGTAAAAGAAATAAATGGAAGCTTAGAGCTATTAATGGCCACAATGAAGACAAATTACAGACTACAGACAGATTTAATACGTTCAACATTGTACAGAGAGGGGTGGGGGCCATACAAGTGATACAATGGCATCAAATCTTCAAAACAGTCACACAAATAGTTTTGAGACAGACATGAAAGAGGATTATAACTTTCGCATGATGGCAAGGGACAGCAACTCACCGAATTAAGTCCAAGAAGTTTCTGATTTGCAAGAGCCACAACCTAAAGACAGCAATGAGAAGAATTAAAATTCACCACATCATAAATTGACAAGATACTAAAATTAAAAGTTAGGCATGAAATCCTACCGAGAAGGCTTCATTAATTTCATAAAAATCAATTTGTGAAGCCTCCAACCCAGAATTGGAAATAGCTTTGGGAATGGCAAGGGCTGGAGCTGTTGTAAATAACTCTGGTTCCTGTACAAGCCAACCTCGTATAAGCATGTAGTCATACTACTAATGTGAACACACATGGTTTGTCTTAGAATTTGGGCTTGGGCCTAACTCAACCTCAAAAGTTAGTTTGTAAGGTGAGGATTGCCTAAGCTTTATAAGCACTACTTTGACCATATCTCTAGGCGATGTGGGACTAAACACACCCCTCATACCTCCAGCAACGAAGGCAGCCCAAACTTGCCGCAATTAAGGCGGCTAGGGGCGAACCGCAATTAAGACGGATTTCCAACACACCCCCTCATGCCCAAGCCCAATCTTAGAATTTGGTTTTGGGCCTAACTCAACACCAAAAGCTAGCTTGTAAGTTGAGGATTGCCAAGCTTTATAAGCACTAATTTGGCCATATTTCTAGGCGATGTGGGACTAAACACACCCCTCATACTCAGCACAATGAAAGTGCTGGAGGCTGCAATGAAGGTAGCCCAAACTTGGCGCAATTAAGGCAGCTAGGGCCGAACCGCAATTAAGGCGGATTTCCAACAGTTTTTTCCATTTCTCATTCTTTTATGGCCTAAAGGTCTAGTCCATATTTAAAATATATTTTATGTACCTGAGCAGCATCAGCATATCCAGTGATTTTTGCAATAACTTGAAGCCCAAGTTTCAGTGCCTTCTCTCCACTCACCAAAACTAATGCAGCTGCACCATCACTGTTAGCAAAAGCAATTTCATTTTTATCATAAACCACGGCTCATGCCAAACTAAAACTTAAAAGAAATATTTGTCAGTTAATAGCATTTGAGTGCTTAAACTAACAAAAACTCAAGATTTAACAAGGAAGCATATAGTATATTAAACAAGTCTTGAATATAACACTGAAACTGACTTCAAAGTTCAAACAGTAACATCAGTGAATCACTTGTGACTCAAAGATGATATAGGGAGAAAAATCGTCTGCCTAACGACATTCTATGCTATCTATGCTTGCAAGTGTCAGTGGCTGCTTAACATGCGGTGTTCCCTTACTATATTCCCAAATTGACCAATTCCTCCATGTCTATATCACACATCAATTTCTGGTTCCCTTCTTTTTCCTACTAAATCACTCGATTCTCAATGGTAAGTTAATTTGAATTAGTCCAATGAATCATGTTGAACACCAAGTATTTTAAACAAAAATTAATCGACAAGAGTACCCAAATACAAACAGTTAAGTAAGAAAAGACAAACAGAAAAAACTTTAACAATTTCAGATAATATATTAACCTTATGCTGGAAGCATTGCCAGCAGTAACAGAACCTCCACTCTCCTTGAAACTTGGCCGGAGTTTGCGTAACTTGGCAGGATCAAACTGGCATAGAAAAAGGGAAGATATAATGATTTATTGGTTTATACTCAAATGCATGTATAGACAAAATTAGTGACTATAATAACTTAATAGATTTGCAGCCAGAAGTATCATAGATATAAATATTTTTTTTGTTGAGGAGAAATAAAAATTACAAACCCCATTCCCCACTTCTTTTGATTACTTCCTCACATTAACAGACATGGGGTATAATTTACAAAGGACACCATGCAATATCAACAGTTTCATGCTTAGAAAGCCTATTTTCATTTGACAAATTTTTAATACTCAGGAAACTAAGAAAGACTACTTAACACAGATAGAGTCTATACTACAGACATGTATTTTTTAGGCTCGCTATATACATGCAGGAACAAGTATTACCATAGTTCTAGTTATTCGGATGATTACCTTTCCTAGGCCTTCATCCTTATCAACAACTGTTGATGGTTTTCCCCTTCCACCAGAGACTTCAACTGGAACAATTTCCCATGAGAAGGCACCACTTTCTTGGGCAGCAATTCCACGTTCAAAACTCTGAACGGCATAGTTATCCTGCAGGCAAGACAGAGACATCAACAAAAAACTATTATAATGATCCAGCAGAAACCTTTCCAAAAAGAAATTAATTGTAAATTACCTGGTCTTCTCTTGTTATTGCATGGTTATCTGCACAAATTTCAGCACACACTCCCATGCCAACATCCTTATAGACATCCCACAAACCATCTTTCAACATCCCATCAACAAGTGAATCGTGTCCAAGGCGAGATCCTTTCCTGAATTTTTAGTATTGAGTCAGTTTATTTCAACACAAGAACAAACGGTAGAGAACTGTCAAATAAAACGCCACGGTAACCTTGCTTCTGCCAGGTACTTGGGTACGTTAGACATGCATTCCATACCACCAGCCACAACAACGTCGTTTATGCCTAATTGAATACTTTGTGCAGCAAGCATTGTAGCTGCAATAACCACCGCAAGTTAAATATCCTTGTTCTTAAAAGGGCAAACAGAAATTTTTTAAAATAAATTACATACATTTCATCCCTGATGCACAAACTTTGTTAACAGTAGTGCAGATTACTGAATTGGGTATTCCTGCTCCTAGAGCAGCTTGTCTGGCAGGAGCTTGGCCCAAATTAGCACTAAGAACATTCCCAAAATAAACTTCTTGCACAAGTGATGGATCCACATTAGCCCTTTTAAGAGCAGCTATATGACAAGGAAAAAAATGTAAACATATTGTTAGTTGCACTATCTATAATAACCAACACATTACACATATCATCAAACGCGATGCAATGAACAACACATAGGTTCCTATACTTACCTTCAATAGCTATAGAGCCTAGCTTGGTGGCAGATAAAGATGACAGAGTACCAAGAAACCCGCCCATTGGTGTACGTGCAACACCGACAATGCAAACATCTGTAGAAAATAAACTGATAGGATCAACTAAACGGAGAAGCATCCAGTGTTTGAGAGTTTAGAAGATATGAAGATCAATGTCTACTTTATTTCTTCATAATTGTTGCTGATTGATGAAATGAACAATTATATAGAATAGTAATCTAAAAGGTAAAAAGAATCAAATAAAGGCTACACAAAAACATAAATGCTCCAATAATGAATGTACTTGAAATTGTATATAAGTAAGCCAAAAAGTTTGATGAATGACCTCTAGGCTTTATAGAATCTGCTGCTGCTGGAGCCATTGACAGATGAAAATGGAATCTGTAAATCCAAAACATACAATATGAATGTATATAGATTCAATTAAAAGGCTAAAATATATAAATAATCATGAAACACCAGTAGTTATTGTTGACTTCGCATCACATCATGAAAATTAAGCTGTAGTATGGGAATAGGGATAATAAATAATCAAAGAGGAAACCATTGAAAGCATCGAATATGATAATAACGTGACATTTACTCTTAAGAGAAACACAGATCTGAAACAAATTAAGCTGAGAAACTTACGATACGAGAGAAAGAGATGGTTACCTTTATGAAGAGTGAAGAGGATAGAGAGGGCGAAGAAGAAGCATGTCTGAATGCGTAATTTATATCGCCATTGCCCACAACTGCCACACACGAGCTCCACGCACCCTTCTCGACACTAATTTAGTAAACATTGTTATTGTCACCAACGTTAGTTATTACGGATATTATTACGATTTATTGGTCATGCGTCATCCATGTAGAAAAATATAGTATTTTCTTTATCATAAATCATCACATTATTCAAAATATTAATATTTATTTTTTATAATAATTTTTGTAAGTCATATATAATATAATTTGTAATTACTTAACAATATAAAAAAAAAAAGTTTACATTGATTTGTAAAAGAATACATCAATAATATATTAAAATTAAACTCCTATTAATATCTTAAAAATTATTATTATTATTATCATTATTTCTGATAATCTTTTGGCAAGATAGAATTTTTCGTCACAACTTAATTTTGGGTTTACCTTAATATTTGTTTGTTAGGTTGCTTCATATTTGACAACGAAAAAGTTTAGATGGCATGTAAAATGGATGAATTTGGTGGGTTGACATTATAAGTTAGATGAAATTAGTACACTGACATTTCCTTTCCTAATTTAAAGTCAGTAGAAATATATTAGAATTTTCTTCTGCATAGAACGGAAATATAGCGGTGAGAGCAACTCCAATAGGAGTCGTTTAACTAATTTTTGAAAATAAAAACTCGTTCTTGATAAATTGTAATCTTAGAGTAAAATAACATGATATTCATATGTAAAAACAGTTGTTTTTGTACGCAATTTATTCTTATATTAAAAATGAAAAAAATATAACAGAGAATAAATCTAAATCAAGATGATGAAGTATTTTGTGGAACTTATTTAGTAAATTTTTTTCAAAGTTACATCATTGAAATGTAAAGCTTTTTTTTTATCAGGAGCATAAAGCTACTTAAAGTAATATAGAGTTAAAAACAACAATAATATAACATGATAGGAATCATAAAAAAAATTAACCAATTTCAATAAATTGGATCACTGAATATGCTATTACACTGCTTATGAGTTGGATAAAATTAGAAGTATATTGGCATGACAGTGTTTTTTTCTTTTTGTAAGCACACTTTTTGTTGTAGGAATGATTTTATTCCTTTTTAAAAAAAAAAAATTCATAATGTGCGTACCTTGGTCGTTTGATGTATGCAAAAATTGAATTCTTTGTTTTTTTTTTTTTTTGTGCTTTGCAAAAATTGAATCTAACAACCAGGGTTGGTAGCGGGTGGGGGTGGGTTTTGGCGTTTTGCCATCCCCAACCCCGCTCTCTGGTCAATGAATAGTCAAATTTAACAATTATTTTGTTTTAATTAAAATTAATAACTAAAAAATTATATTTTTAAAAAATAAATAAATAAAATTTTCACACAATTAAAACAATCAACAAGAAACTGGAACTTAATTTTCTTTCAGTTACAAATTAAAAAGAAATTATTATTTTAGAAGCACTTCATTATGCTTCAAATAACAGTCATAGCATCAAAACACCAGAATAAAAGTAAAATCAAATGTTTTATAATTTTTTTTTTAAAAAAAACACTCCTTCATACAAAATTAAACATTTCAATCAAAACAAATTCAATCTCTACATGTATATATAAGATGATATTATTGTAATTATGTAAACAATGGACGAGTTCGGGATAGGGCGGTGCGGTGTGATCGTATCCTCATTTTCGTCCTCCAATCAAATCAGGTTTTTCCTGTAAAGGTCGGGATGGATTCGGATGGATATCACGGATTTGAGTCTCGTTGCGATGCCTATATAACACTCATAACCACAACCCAAAATTTGTATATTAGGTGGATTTAATTAGTATGCAAATGTATAATACTTTTCTTATTTTTAAAAGCTTATCTATAAAAGGAAGCGTATAAATTTTTTTTTTACAAGTACTTTAATTTCATTTATTGGCTGAGACATTTTTCTTAATTTTATTTTAATAGGTATTCCCAAAGGTTGTTAATGGCGTTTTTTTTTTTACTTAAAAATAGATAGATAGTGTTTTTGTCACGTTTTATACTCTACATTTTTGCTAATTTTAGGTACAATGTATTGGTCAATCTTCGGGAGCAGGCTGTGGAAAGGAAGGGCAAATGATGATTTTTGTGTGGGGTAATAAGATAAAGACAACTGACATAATCAAATAATATAGGATTCGTTCCATGCGATGCACACAAATTATTTTTAAATTTTCAGAAGAACAAACTGGATTTCAATTGGAGCCTGACAAGGATCATAACATGACAAAACAAAACAAATCAAATGTATCGAATCATTGCAAGTGATATAAAAATGGTAAAATTGTAACCAAAAAAAGGGTAAAAAATTGAATATCGTCCTAGGATTATTTAGTACCCATTATCATTTTACGAGTTAAACAATTATTTAGAATAGGGATGTTCATGGTCGGTTTGGGTTGGGTTCCGTGGATTTTAGAACCCAACCCACTCAAAGGTGAGTGGGTTGGGTTGGGTTTGCGGGAAAAAAAATCATAAAACCCAACTCAACCCAACCCGACAACTCATGAGTTGGGTGGATCGCTGGGTTTGACAAGAAACACATACATATTTTTACTAGGTGGGTCGTGTTGGTTTTGGGTCCGCGGGTTTGTTAGGACAAAAATCGTGAAAAAATGCTGAAAATCACAAATAAACTTGTTTAAAACTTTAAATTACATCAACAAGTTATGATAATATGATTTAAAAGTCCAAACCATCAATTATCCACAACTAAAAAGAAGATCATTTTATGATAAAAGTAATTGAAACTAAAAGTCTAAACTATAAACCATCAACGAAAACTAAAGTATTATGATGCGAAAGTAAAAGGAATCAACACAAAAATAGGTAAAAAATCATCCATTAATTGAGTGGTGACCGCGTGAGTGAGACCGAGAGGATTTGGGTGAGTCGTGCGTGAGGAAGAAGAGTCGGTGTAGTGTGACAAGACGAGTCGATCAAGACAAAAAAATAAACTAGGTTTTTTAACTTTCTATGTTTTGACTGGGTTGGGTTGGGTTGAGTGGGTTTACAATTCTGGAACACACTACCCAACCCATACTCTATGGGTCGTCTTTGTAACACCTCAAGATTCACCGTTATGATTATATGTGTTAGTTCTTGCATATATATGTTTGATATTTATATATATGTGTATATAGTATTGCATATGATAATATGTATATTAATATATGATTATTTGCATTAATATGAGATTGTGTCTCTTAATGTTTGATTTTATATGTTAATATATGATATGTGATTTTATTAATAATAATCGATTAAGAATGATATGATAAGATATCATGTGATTTAGTATTTAAATAGAGATAGTGTTATTCTTAGATTTTAGCCTCTCAACCAATCATATTTGAGTCCTTATCAATATAGGATCATCATCTTTTTGTTTATATCTTAATATCTTATCGATATAAGGATCCTATCCAAGAATAACTACCAAATCTGTTGCTAAACTTTCATCGAACTTTTGACCATCTTAGAGTCCGATTTAGGATTCGATCATTAGACATTAATTTGTAGATATTTCTCTGAGCTTTCTAACGACACCAAGAACGCCTGAAAGGGAAACTTGTATCTCAAGTTATGGTCAAAATACCGAATTGTATACAGATTTGGGTTGAAATAGGAACTCGTTATGACCCAAACTCATATATATACCATTAGACTCGACCTAAACCTAGTTTACACGACCCCAACACTCAGAAAACTGCATCCCTCCTTCCTATTTGAATCCTTATAGTTTTTCTCCCTAAAACTCTCTCTTGGGAACCCGTTCTTGCACCGTTCTTCTTTCACGCTTGATAGGAGAACATCGCTACGAATAGGGGTTCGTTGTGCTTGCTGTTTGGGACTTTAGAAAAGGTAAAATTCATGCACCTTGTCCCTTGTTTTATTTCTTTCAAGTTCTTGATCTCTTCCTTTTGATTTCTTGATCTTAGAGTTGAACCAAAGTGTCTATTTGGTGTCCTTGAGGTCGTAGACAAGCGCTAGTGAGACGAGACCCTAGTGAATCGTCTTTCTTCTTTTGAAATGTGAACCTCGTACCAGGTATGGGAGAAGAATAGTGTATACACTAGGCTAGGGGGTAGTGTGAGATGAGGGGTTCCCATAGCCCAGTTTATTATCGTTATATTGTATTGATGCCATGATCTGCCTGGTTGTATGACTGAATTGTTTATATGTTTAATTTGATTAATTGGTATGCCTATTTGTTATAATTGTTGAGTTTTCATGATGTGGTATGCCCATTGAATTATCTTGTTCCATGAGTTCTGGTTGAATTGGTATGAATACCCATGATTATGAATGTTGTTGTTATGACATGGATTATAATGATCACATTGACTGGATATGTTGTTGATGATGATGTTCTCGATATGTTGAATATGTTAATAAGACTCTAATTGACTTAATTAGGACTTCTAGTTAACATAGGAATTAAGGGATTAATTCCCCAAGCTTCATAAGACATGAACTATGTTAGTGAGGGGTGAAGTTTCATGCCGAATGTTTTAGTTAAGACCCTAAGATCTGATTTGAGAGAATTAGGGAGCCTAAACTCCAAGAACACGTTAAATCCCGCCCGAACAGTATGGCCCCGCCTCAGAGCACGCCCGTCTTGAGCAGGGGAGCACGACCGTGCCCCAAATTAAATTCTGGAAAACAGACCGCGCATTGAGCACGGTCGTGCAGGACAGTGAGCACGACCGTGCTTCACTTAAGTGGCAGTATGACCATGCTGGGGGTTTAGTACGTCTGTGCTTCCCCCTGCTAGTCATAACTTAAGATTAATGAATTAAAAGGGTGTTTACCCCAATTATCCCCAGATGATGCAATAATACACTAATCAAATGATAACAAGTTAGATAACTTAATTAAAGATTAATTAAGATAACAAAGACTGATAAGCTGGTTTCAGCATCGATGGGTTACCGCTGACGTTGTCACGCTTTGGTGTTTTTTGGTCAAAGTGCTCTCGATGCTTTTTGGTCGAGATGTTGTTATGTTGGACCTTGGTGCTTTTTAGCCAAGGGGCCCTTGACCCCACGGTGTGGGTCTAAGGTGTTAATGTTGATGTTGGTGATAAGTCTTGGGTGCTTTTAGGCCCAAGCAAAGGAGGTGGGTGCCTTGTGTGTTGTTGTCCCTTTTGCATAGAGCATTGGAGTTGATGTTGAGGGGGATGTTCAACATAGGGGAGGTCGTCCTAGTTACGATGATCTGGCCCAAGTCTCGGGTAGTTCACCCATGGTTTGGTGAACCGTGCGCCCCCGAGGTGGCGTATCCAGTTATGATATGTCGGCTATCCAAGGGGTTCCTCCATGGTTTGGGGAACTGTCGGTGTTGGTGCTTTTTGGTCGATACAGATATGTAACTCTGAAGTTGACTTCCTGAGTTAGTTGGATCCACATGCATTGATGGAGTAGTGGAGTAGGGTTGTGTTGAACTGCATAGCATATGTTGGATGATTAACATGTTGCTATGGTGTTATATGATGATGTATAAATGTTGTATGTTGTTATATTGCTATGCCATGCTATGATGTATGTTCATCTTATTCCATATTCCCATGCCGCTGTGTTTACATGATTTCTTACTCCTTGCTTTCATGTTTCTGTTGTTGCATGTATTTCATTATGCAGAGGACGATGAGCAACCAGCGGAGGAGTGACTCCGAGGAGTCGCGACTCTAGTTAGAATGTTGAGTTATAGTTGTTAGTTTTGTTAGTTGTTTAGTTTGTTTCCGTGATGTATCTGGATTTTGGTTATACCAGCTTTGTATGTGACATCGAGGTTGGGTTTTTCTTTATCAGTCTTGTTTATGTTTTACTGTTTTAAAACTATGTTATTTCCGTGTTGTTTTTGTTGAGATGTGAAACCTTTTTATCCAAGTTTTTATTTTTTTCTTCAAATAAATGCATGTTTTATAATTACATCTTTTAAGTAAATGTTCTATATTAACATGCGGGGTATAGAAGGGTGTCACATTTAGTGGTATCAGAGCTTGATTCGGTCTGTCCGGGACGTGGTATGAAGTCCTGTTGTGCGTCTGTTGTGTGACTCTTGTTTGAATTGTCTATATTTATATAGACAATGTTGCGTGGTACTAAGTACCTATAGCTTTGCTTTGGCTTGACTTACTGCATTTGGCAGTTTGTCTTGAACGATCCAAGGAGCCTTCGGGTGCTTCTTGTGTTTAGGAAGGTTGTTATATTATCTTTTGATAATATGAAATCTGCAACTGATCTTGTGCGCTTACTTTTTTAAAATCACTCGATGTTATTCTTAGGATGAACTGGTTGTCTTCCAACCATGTTCCCTTTATTTGTTTTGATAAGACCTTAGTTTTTGGAACTCCAACGGAGTCTAAGAATCCGGACCTTCTCTCTGCCAGCTAAGTTCAAGCTTCGATGAAAGATGAAGCCCAAGCGTACATGATGACAGCTTCCCTGGAAGTAGAGAGCAGCCCTCCTGATGTCGCCAACTTGCCTATTGTGCGAGATTTTCCTGAAGTGTTTCTGAGGGATGTTTATAACTTACCCCCAGAGAGAGATATTGAGTTTGCCATAGACTTAGTATCTGGCACCGGGCCAATCTACATAGCACCCTATAGGATGTATCTTCTAGAGCTAGCTAAGTTGAAGGAAGAGTTGGAAGACCTGATGAAGAAGTAGTTCATTAGGCCTAGTGTGTCTCGGTGGGGAGCACCTGTGTTGTTGGTGAAGAAGAATGATGGTAGTATAAGGTTGTGCGTCGACTATCGGCAGCTCAACAAGGTGACCATTAAGAATCGGTATCCCCTCCCTAGGATTGATGATCTCATGGACCAGTTGATAGGTGCTTGCATATTTTCTAAGATAGACTTGAGGTCAGGGTACCATCAGATTCGGGTTAAGTCCGAGTACATCCCGAAGACAGTGTTCAGAACGCGATATGGTCACTACGAGTACTTGGTTATGCCCTTCGGTGTGACCAATGCTCCTGCGGTCTTCATGGATTACATGAACAAGACCTTTCACCCTTACTTGGATAAGTTTGTGGTGGTGTTCATAGATGACATCTTAGTTTACTACAAGAGCAATGAGGAACATGAGGAACACCTGAGGGTTGTCTTGCTGCACCCTAAGGAGAAGCGATTGTATGCCAAGATGTCTAAGTGCGAGTTTTGGTTAGAAGAGGTTAGTTTTTTAGGTCACGTGATCTCAAAGGTGGGATACCCGTCGATCCCGGCTAAGGTTGAGAGGTGCTCCAATGAGAAGCGCCAAAGTCAGTGGATCGAGATTAGGAGTTTCTTGGGTTTAGCAGGATACTATAGGCGGTTCATAGGAGGTTTCTCTAAGTTAGTCTTACCCTTAACCCGTCTCACCAAGAAGGGATAGTTGTTTGTGTGGGACTCTAAGTGTGAAGAGAGTTTCGAAACCCTTAAGAATAGGTTGACATCAGCACCAATTTTAGTGTTGCCCGATCCTAGTAAACCTTTCGTAGTATATTGCGATGCTTCCAAGCAAGGTTTAGGTGGAGTGTTGATGCAAGATAGTAAGGTAGTGGCTTATGCTTCTAGGCAATTGAAAACCCATGAGAGGAACTACCCTACCCATGATCTAGAGTTAGGAGTTGTGGTGTTTGCCTTAAAGATTTGGAGGCATTACTTGTATGGAGCGAAGTTTGAGGTCTTTAGTGATCACAAGAGTCTGAGGTATCTCTTTGATCAAAAGGAGCTGAATATGAGGCAGCGTAGGTGGATGAAATTTTTAAAGGATTATGAGTTTGATCTAACTTACCACCTAGGAAAGGCCAATGTAGTGGCTGATGCCTTAAGTATAAAAACCTTGCACATCTCCGCTTTGATGGTTAGGGATATGGATCTAATTGAGGAGTTTAGAGACATGAGTTTGGCTTGGGAAGTTACCCCTAAAAGCATTAGGCTTGGAACCTTGAAGGTTACCAAAGTTTGATGGATCGGATTAGAGAGGTCGGGTTAGACAAGTTTCTCTTAGATCAGCGAGAGTTGCTTGCGCAGGGTAGAGACCTTAGTTTTAAGGAAGGAAGTGATGGAGTCTTGAGGTTCAAAGATAGAGTTTGTATACCAGACGTCCCAGAGCTTAGAAAGTTGATCCTTGAAGAAGGACATAGGAGTGGATCGAGTGTGCACCCAGTGCCACTAAGATGTATCAGGACTTAAAGCGCATGTTTTGGTGGCCTAGGATGAAGGATGATGTAACTGAGTTTGTGTATGCTTGTTTAGTGTGTCAAAAGGCTAAGATAGAACACCAGAAGCCATCAAGAAAGTTACAACCGTTAAGTATCACAGAATGGAAGTGGGATAGTATTTCCATGGATTTTGTGTCTGGACTCCCTAGGACTCCAGCTGGTTTTGAGGCTATATGGGTTGTTGTGGATAGACTGACTAAGTCCGCCCATTTCATCCCGATGAACATGGAATGCTCTTTGGAAAAGTTGGCTAAGTTGTACATCAAGGAGATAGTTAGGCTACATGGTGTACCTTCTAGCATAGTTTCAGATAGAGACCCGAGGTTTACCTCTAGGTTTTGGAACAGTTTGCAAGAGGCTTTAGGAACAAGCTTAGGCTAAGTTCAGCTTATCACCCTTAGACTGATGGTCAGTCTGAGAGAACCATCCAGTCCTTAGAGGACTTGCTTAGAGCTTATGTGTTAGAACGGTTTGGTAGTTGGGACAAGTTTTTGCCCCTGATAGAGTTTACCTACAACAATAGTTTCCATTCCAGTATTGGGATTGCACCTTATGAAGCTCTTTATGGGAGGAGATGTAGGGCACCCTTGTGTTGGAGTGAACCTGGTGATAGTGTTGTACTAGGACTTGAAGTGGTGCAAGAAACCACT
This sequence comes from Sophora flavescens, assembly GCA_030762895.1. Classification (NCBI taxonomy): domain Eukaryota; kingdom Viridiplantae; phylum Streptophyta; class Magnoliopsida; order Fabales; family Fabaceae; genus Sophora; species Sophora flavescens. The sequence continues at coordinate 228,549,414 of CM061065.1, forward strand.
GAAAAAGTGAGGATGATTCAGGAAAAGATGAAAGTGGCACAAAGTAGGCAGAAGAGCTACCATGACAAAAGAAGGAAGGCGCTCGAATTCCAGGAAGGTGATCATGTATTCTTGAGAGTTACTCCAACGACTGGGGTTGCTAGAGTGATGAAAGCGAAGAAACTTACTCCTAGATTCATTGGTCCTTACCAAATCCTAAAAAGAGTTGGAGGAGTCACCTACCAAATAGCCTTACCACCGTTCTTATCCAACCTTCATAGTGTCTTCCATGTGTCCCATCTCAGAAAGTATGTTCATGACCCTAGTCAAGTGATAGTCCCCGATACCATACAGTTGAAAGAGAACTTGACGTTTGAGATGTTACCACTTCGAGTCGAGGATGGGAGGGTGAAGCGGTCAAGATACAAGGAAATTCCTTTGGTCAAAGTCGCTTGGGTGAGGCTATTGAGGAAAGTGCTACGTGGGAGCTGGAAAGCCAAATGATGGAGTCGTACCATCACCTTTTCAATCGAGGTGATAGAAATTTTGAGGACAAAATTTTTATAAGGGGTGAAATTGTAACACCTCAAGATTCACCCTTATGTTTATATGTGTTAGTTCGCATATATATGTTTGATATTTATATATATGTGTATATATTATTGTATATGATAATATGTATATTAATATATGATTATTTGCATTAATATGATATTGTGTCTCTTAATGTTTGATTTTATACGTTAATTTATGATATGCGATTTTATTAATAATAAGCGATTAAAAATGATATGATAAGATATCGTGTGATTTAGTATTTAAATAGAGATAGTGTTATTCTTAGATTTTATCGCCTCAACCAATCATATTTGAGTCCTTATCAATATAGGATCATCCTCTTTTTGTTTATATCTTAAGATCTTATCACAATCTCCTAAGGATCCTATCTAGGAATACCTACCAAATCATTGCTAAAATTCCATCGAACTTTTGACCATCTTAGAGTATGATTTAGGATTTGATCATTAGATATTAATTTATAGATATTTCTCTGTTCTTTCTAACGACACCAAGAACTCCTCAAAAGGAAACTTGTATCTCAAGTTACGGTCAAAATACCGAATCGTATACGATTTAGGCTGAAATAGGAACCCGTTATGACCCAAACTCATATATATACCATTAGACTCGACCTAAACCTAGTTTACACGATCCCAACACTCAAAACTGCCTCCCTCCTTCCTCTTCAAATCCTTATGGTTTTCTCCTCTCTAGGGAACCCGTTCTTGCAATCGTCTTCACTCGCTTTTCTTGATAGGAGAACATCGCTACGAATATGGGTTCGTTGTGCTTGCTGCTCGGGACTTTAGAAAAGGTAAAATTCGTGCACATTGTCCCTTGTGTTCTTTCTTTCAAGTTCTTGATCTTTTCCTTTTGATTTCTTGATCTTAGAGTTGAGCCAAAGTGTCTATTTGGCGTCCTTGAGGTCGTAGACAACCGCTAGTGAGACGAGACCCTAGTGGATCTTCTTTCTTCTTTTGAAACGCGAACCTCGTACCAGGTATGGGAGAAGAATAGTGTATACACTAGGCTAGCGGGTAGTGTAAGATGAGGGGTTCCTATAGCCCAGTTTATTGTCGTTATAATGTATTGATGTCATGATCTGCCTGGTTGTATGATTGAATTGTTTATATGTTTAATTGGATTAATTGGTATGCCTATTTGTTATAATTGTTGAGTTTTTCATGATGTGGTATGGCCATTGAATTGTCTTGTGCCATGAGTTTTGGTTGAATTGGTATGAATACCCATGATTATGAATGTTGTTGTTATGACATGGATTATGTCGATCACATTGACTGGATATGTTGTTGATGATGATGTTACCGTTATGTTGAATATGTTAATAAGACTCTAATTGACTTAATCAGGACTCTTAGTTAACATAAGAATTAAGGGATTAATTCCCCAAGCTTCATAAGACATGAACTGTGTTAGTGAGGGGTGAAGTTTCATGCCGAATGTTTTAGTTAAGACCCTAGGATCTGATTTGAGAGAATTAGGGAGCCTAAACTCCAAGAACACGTTAAATTCTCGTCGACAAGTATGGCCCCCGCCAAAGAGCACCTGGGCCGTGCTGAATAGGGAGCACGACCGTGCTCCCAGTTAAATCCTGGAAAACAGGTCGCGCATTGAGCACGGCCATGCAGGACAGTGAGCACAACCGTGTTGGGGGTTTAGTACGCCCGTGCTTCCCCCTACCGGTCAGAACTTAAGATTAATGAATTAAAGGGGTGTTTACCCCAATTATCCCCAGATGATGTAATAATACGCTAATCAAATGATATCAAGTTAGATAACTTAATTAAAGATTAATTAAGATAACAAAAACTGATAAATTTGGTTAAACGCACGATGGGTTACCGCGCATTGTCACGCTTTGGTGCTTTTTGGCCAAAGTGCTCTCGATGCTTTTTGGTCGAGATGTTGTTATATTGGACCTTGGTGCTTTTTGGTCAAGGGGACCTTGACCCCACTGTGTGGGCCTAAGGTGTTAATGTTGATGTTGGTGATAAGTCTTGGGTGCTTTTAGGCCCAAGCAAATGAGGTGGTTGTCTTGAGTGTTGTTGTGCCATTTGCATAGAGCATTGGAGTCGATGTTGAGGGGGATGTTCAACATAGGGGAGGTCGTCCTAGTTATGATGATCTGACCTAGAGTCTCGGGTGGTTCACCCGTGGTTTTGGTGAACCGGGCGCCCCGAGGTGGCGTATCCAGTTATGATACGTCGGCTATCCAAGGGGTTGGGGAAGTGCCGGTGTTGGTGCTTTTTGGCCAATACGGATATGTAACTCCGAAGTTGACTTCCTGAGTTAGTTGGATCCACATGCATTGATGGAGTAGTGGAGTAGGGTTGCATTGTACTGCATAGCATACGTTGGATGATTAACATGTTGTTATGGTATTATATGATGATGTATAAATATTGTATGTTGTTATATCGTTATGTCATGCTATGATGTATGTTCATCTTATTCCCTATTCTCATGCCGTTGTGTTTACATGATTTCTTACTCCCTGCTTTCCTGTTTCTGCTGTTGCATGTATTTCCTTATGCAGAGGACGGTGAGCAGCCAGCGGAGGAGTGACTCTGAGGAGCTGCGACTCTAGTTAGAATGCTGAGTTATAGTTGTTAGTTTTTTTAGTTGTTTAGTTTGTTTCCTTGATGTATTCGGATTTTGGTTATACCAGCTCTGTTTGTGACATCGGGTTGGGTTTTTCTTTATGTCTTGTTTATGTTTTACTGTTTTAAAACTATGTTATTTTCGTGTTGTTTTTGTTGAGATGTGAAACCTTTTTATCCAAGTTTTTATTTTTTTTTCAAATAAATGCATGTTTTATAATTACCTCTTTTAAGTAAATATTTTATATTAACATGCGTGGGAGAAGGGTGTCACAGTTTTTGTTTTTATCCAACCCAACCCAATCACCCAAACCAACCCACAAAATCAGGGTTGGTTTGGGTCGGATTGGTCAGGTTCATGGGTCTACCCGGACCCATGGACACCCCTGATTTAGACATGATTTTAAAAAGTGGAACTCAACAAAACAAAAGAAGAAAAAACAATAAAACCTTCTGGGTTTTCTTCTTTTAGACAAGCACTTAGAAGCAGGCAACAAGGATAAAGAGGCTGAGAATCTGATTGCACTTGATTATGAGTCTGAATATTCCATAGATAAAACACTCTTTGAATTGCTCTTGATTTCTTATCCTAATTACAATTTCCTCATTGAAGGCCAAATTCTCTAAATTAATCATAACTCATTCATTTGATGAAAAACCTTACCAAAACCTCGTTAACAAGCCATTATAATTCCTCAAGTTAGATTAACAATGCAAAGTCATGAAGTTTTATGGAATTCAAGAAAAGACCACACAAATTGTGCTATCTATTCCTAGATTAATGTCATTCATGGCATCTATTGTAAGAAGTAAAACTCATATCTCATTATCAGTGGCATAAACATGAGCCAACAAATAATTTGAATAGTGTCAAACATACTAAAACATTCAGCATAGCATTTGATATTTCATAGCATAACTCAAGGTTAAAACTTCATCAATAATCAAATTATATCATCCCCTAACAAAGAGGGTTCAACTAAACATCATAAGAACCTGGAAAAAAAAAGGTCCATTATAGACAAGATCCTGAGAAAAGATTGAACAAGTTCTAGGATACCCAGTCTCATCTCAGCCTTTAATTTTGTTAATCAATATATCAATGCTGTCCAAACGTTTTTTTTACCATTATAGACAAGATCTTGTAAAACTCGTATGGCTTGGCATGCTTGTGTAAAAATTTTGAATTTTCAAAAGAAAATGGAGAATAAGATAACTTTTACATACGCTTGAAAGAATTGAATTTGTTGGTAAATGGTTCGGTAACCTATTTTATATCATTTTCTCAAACTTATCAAGCTTTTTTACCCTTTGCATTGACCTCAAAAATAGTGTCATGAAAACACCTGCATAATGACAAGATGATACCAATCAGCAACTAAACTTGAACATGATTGTACAATATCTTGAGAGAAGCTTTTAGAACATAAAAATCACCTGCACCAATGAATGATCCATTTGCAATAGCTCCATTGCCTTGGCTGCTGAAAGTGACGCCAAGATTTAGCAGGGTTCCTCCTAATACCGTATACATAGTAGCCATTTGTAGAATTGTTGCTTTCCGAGCAGCTCTTTCAGACTGGCAAATCAATGTCATTCAATGTTCACAAATACTTGGTCATACAGCATATGCCGTGTAAAGAAAAAAATCAAAAAATATATATTACCTCTAGAGATCAGAAACAGGTCTAAACAAATTGAAGAATGTTAATTGAATAATAAACAAGCCTTTAAATAAGTATATAACGAAGCAGAAAAACAGAAAGATAAGCCTAGCTTAGAGATAACTATACTAAAAGATAACTGAATACTTAGAGATAACTATACTAAGAGATAACTGAATGAAAATAGATAAACTCCTAAACAACCTTAAAACAGAATCCCAAAGATAAGATAACATAACAAACTCAACATTACTAACCTCTAGCACCCTGACTCGGAGTTTCAGATCCCCTGCCTCAAGTTGCTTTGTAAACTCTTCTATTCTTTGAACTTTGTATGGCATTGACATGGTATAGGTTCTTGCCTAAAAATATTCCACAAGCGTTATCAATTTAAGTGGATGCACGAGAGTAACATGTTTGCATATCATTTTCCTTAAATCATTCTTACACCACTTTCTTTTTAGGTAATGAAAACACACACATTCCAAGTATAATTTTTCCATGCACAATGCCACAAATAAATTTTTAACATTACGAGATTTTTTATTATAAAGAAACGGTCATTTGTGCGAAAAAACTAAAATGAGAGTTCCAGGTAAGGTGTGGTACATCATCTGCTTGCTTCCTGATCTCCTCCACTAGTTGTTGCCCAGGGCGCCGCTTTTGCCTTATATCTAAAAGTTCCTGTAACGTAGTAAAAGGTATGAGCACTGTATTTTAATGCTGTATGAGAACAATAATTGTTCATAGGCAATCTAGAGCCTGAACCTGAGCATAGGGTGCAGCAATCTTTGCAAAGGAGAAATCTGGATTGAGTATGTAACCTATGCCTGTCAGAAAAATAAAAAAACGGTTGAAGAATTATAATGAAGAAATAAAAACACTATTCAAAAGATATCCTTTTCTCATCCTTTGGCTATTGATTAAGTAGTCTGAAGACTAAAGGATGGATTAACCATCTTATAATGCATATATTAATGTGAAGTTTATTATACACGATGGAACATGTTTCAAAGAATTTTCAAGAATGAATATCAGGAGAGAGGGGAGAGAGAGAGGGAGAGAGGATGAGGAGGAAATGCAAGGTGCACACCTTCAAGTGTTGAAAATGCCCTGAGAACAAAGGTGAAGGTGGATGGAAAACGGAATGGCTGGTCTTGTGCTATTGCAAATAAATCCTGCCACAAGAAGCCCTCAATAACAAATTACTATAGATTCTCTAGATAGTTTGGAATAACCAAGTAAAACAATGATTTCCCATCTTCAGCTTATTCTTTGTCAAAATGAAACAATCACCCAAAATATGGAAGAAAGCAACAAAGAATTCACTGTTCCAATATAACAAAATGTTCAAATACCTCTCCAATTGCAGAAAAAGTCTGCTGCTGATCTGGTGTCTGGTTTAGCAGATTGTCCAAGAAAAATTGCACTGATCTCCTCATCTGCAAGTAATTTAATCCTTTATAATATCAAGACATGATCATAATATTTGAACTGTCAACTGACCATCTTGATATGTAAGAGTACAGGTAGTCAACATTCTTACTGATGACAGGTCCCCAGTAGGTTGGAGTGCTCCAAGGTCTATAAGGCATTGTATAACCTGCATCACCGTTTCTTGTAAGTCTAAATAAATGCAAAAGGAGGCCTGAAGTTAATCAGTTCAAGTTCTCAGCAACTTGAAATTCCCTTTTTTTTTAAAGAAAGTAACTAGTTAGCTGGTTAGAAAGTTACAATTGTAACTACTGACTACCGAAAGCACAAGCCATATTACATATTATGCATGCTCGAGTTGATTGAGGGAAAGTCAACTATGGAATTACAAAGTAGATATTGACGACAACAAAATAGCATACCAAGATATCAGATTGTAATTTTTTGTTAAAAAAGATTGTGATCCAAATTTAGCAGAAAACAATACCTTTTTGGCATCCTTTTCATAAACAGCATAGAAAAGTTCAAGCAGTCTCTCTCGGGTAAATGATTTGATCTCCCCCATCATGCCAAAGTCATAATATATAAGTGATTCATCCACATCAATAGCAAGATTTCCAGGATGAGGATCAGCATGAAAGAAACCTGTTCTCAATATCTGTAAGACAAGAAGGAATAAAAATTGACAGTTCTTTCACTCAAAAAATACTTTTAGCAACACCTATCATCAAGTGACAATTTATTCTTCTTCTCCTTTTTTTTAATATAGGCACATAGGTGTTTTACTCATTCTGAGGAACCAAAAAGACAACCATATTCAATATCAGATATTACTGTTAGATTGGGTTTGAGAGAAACAAAGATGTGCACCTGAATCAAGTATGCCTCAATAGCACGTGATGAGATCCGTAATCGATCATAACCACGCGAAGTTAACATATCCACCTGATTTATTTTGATACCTGACTCAGAAGCAAAATCAAAGTAGGGGTCAAAAAACCAAGTTCACTGGCATAATATCAATTATGTCCTACAACATATTATTTTGGAGAAAGAAAATTAGTAGCTCCCACTTGTAAAGAAAAAGGAGAAATAAGGCATATGCACTAGTCAAGATGAAAACCTGGTACATACTCCAGAGTCAGCACCTTCAGTGCAGTATAATCCCAATATACCAGCTACAAAGGAGGAAATGAAGGAGACAATGTGATCAATTTAAAAAAAAAAAATACTAGACATTGATATTTTATACAGGTTACATTTAATAGGCTATAGTGTTGCAGCAAGAAACATACAGGTACTCGAACCCACTTTATGTTTCTAAAATCTCGGCGGAACCTGTCAGCATTCTTCCCTTCATTTATATAATCAATTTCTTGATACAAAATACTGCAAAGTAATATGTGCAACACAATATAAATCATAGAGGGCAATAGAAAATAAAGTAATGAAGCAAAGGTGAAATGCTCCAAAAATAAAACGTATGCTTTAGTTATATACTTCTTGATATCTCAATAAAGATATGCCTCCATGTTTATTACTTACGTTGCACATTCTTCATATATACCAATCCAATCTCTAGTTGGACCACCTAGAGCTTCACTTCTCTGAAAATATTCTGCAATAAGCTTTAAGTTTCCTGGATTTACCAAGCAAACTTGTTAGGGTAACAAACAATATAATTCACTATAATTAGTGATGTTAAAACTCTATGAACTCTATGCAGCTATACATAAATGCCCTTGTTTAGATTTGAGTTTCTAGAAATAAAGCAGTCTGGGAACAATACATTGGAAGAGAAGGGCAGCATATGGAATCAAAGTGTCTGTTACCATATAGTAAAATTTGATCCTTGCCATTCCCATGTCTCAAGCCCGTAGGACTTTCCTATGACAAGGTGTGTTAAAAGTAAAACCTCTCCCCAAGCTTGCACTAAACAGCCTAGGCTTTTAGAATTTTATTTTTTTTTGATAAGCAAAAAAATATATTGATACGAGTACAAGGGTACCCAACCCATATACAAAGAAAGGACAAGGGCTAGGAAGAACTGTAGTACTTAGCAACATCTACTTTACCAAAACCTCAAGGTTTTGGTAATGGCACTAACAAAATGAGCACAACTTACGCAAGTCAATGTCAAAGAGCTTCTTCAGACCAGGCCTTTGAACTTTGACAACTACTTTTTCTCCATTATGCAGAATAGCACGATGAACCTACAAACATGGTCCCCAAAAAATGACATTACTACATTAAGACCATCACTAATTAATATCAATACTTTAAAACAAGAAGTGAGAAACATTCCAATCAATTTTCGAAGATTTAAAAATTGCTCCTAATCTACAGAGAAAGGGCACGAAGCTATTATTATGCAACATCTCACTTTGTGTTATATTCATCAATTTTCACCATTTCCAATAAACCTACGAGTTTCTAACAATAGAAGTGAAAGAGAATAGGTAAAGTTTTAGCACATAGAAATATAGTGGACTGCATAGGGAATGACTCAAACACCTGACCAAGACTAGCAGCAGCAATTGGCCGATCTTCAAATTCCCTAAACAATATGTCAATGGGAGCTCCCAATTCACTCTCAATGAAGCCTCTCGCTTTCTTTGGAGAGAAGGCAGGAACCTTGTCCTGAAAAACGTTATATTAAGCATCACTTAGGCTAATATGTCAAATCTGACTTCAAAATTTAGCACTCTATGATCTATGTTAAATAGTATCAACAATGATGAGCCTGAAAATGTGAACACAAGATATACAGAATTACCTGCAGCTTTGCAAGCTCATCCACAAATTCCCGTGGAAATAGATCTGACCTTGTTGATGATAACTGTCCAAGTTTAATGAAAGTTGGACCAAGCTGCAACACACGCTCCCTTAGCCATGAGGCTGTTTTCTGCCTTCTGCTTTTCTAAATAAAATGTTTAATAAAACCAGATCAGTATACCACAAACTGAAGCAGAAACAGAAACTTGACCAATTAAAAACTAGACAGAATAAAAACATTAACACTAATGTCTGAGTGCTGTAGAAAAGTTTAAGAGGCTGTTTACCAGCAATGATTAATAGCCACCATGGAAGACAATATTTTGGTAAGAAAAGAACTTTTTACAACCTACCTGCTTTTCTTCTGTGAAGCCTCCCAAATATGCCCATTTTGCATTGTCCAACAGAACCCGAATACGTAAAGAAATAACAAAAGACCAAACATCAACCGACCTCTGCCAGGAATTGTAATTCTCATTTGCCCAACTGAAACCTTCATCTGAAGGCAAAACTTTTAGGTCCTCTAATGGTGGAAGTTCATCTTTAGAGGTTCCAGATTCCATTCTCTTCGTCAAGGCTGGGGTTCGTTCTCTTTTTACCAGACTTGCTCCATTAACAGTTTGCTTTGAGCCATCCACTGTCTCCACCTTATTGGGCGACACTGTCTTCCTTTTCACCAGCTCATTCGCCGGTACCATTTTAACAGCTCTACCATTGGTACTATACGGCGATTCTGTTTGTCGCATTTCCACTAGGAACCTAGGAAATCGATCATTCCCTGATGTATCATATGCAGGCCTTTCATTCTTTGACAACTTATGCACTGAAATTGAACTTGAAAAACTGAAATTGTGTAGTGTTCTTGGTTGATCTGCCAACTTTATATGGTGACAATAACAGCCCTGCAAAGCCATTATTGCCGCCTCCTAAGATGAAGATACCTTGAAGAAACATGAGGATAAACAGTAAGAAAAAGAAATGGCAGATGTGGAGTTATTTGAAACAGTTGTAAACTCCACTGAGAAGACCAATCAACATATATAATAGGCATTGATAAAAATGAAAATATATATATATATATATATAATAAAATAATTGTGTAAACAAGAAATAATCTATTAGTAGTTCCATTTAGATGCCATGTCTTACTTTGGACAAGGTTGAATAGAAGCAATAAGGCAGTAAACCTCAAAGAAAGAAAAAGTTGCTAGTTGATAGCAATCTAACATAAAAGTGATGAACTCCATCTCAGATAATTGATCTCATTCATTCATATATTAAACTTAAATAAGTGAAAGTCAATCCATCCTACAGCTTGATAATTAATAATTGTATAAAATGAAAGGAATAAGTGATATTCATGGAGAGTCAATAAAAGTCAAAGCAAGTACCTGAAGCGTTGGCCTCTTGAGCGAAGAGTGCAGGGAAGGGGATGAAGTAGAAGTTGAATGAATGTTGGTATATAATATACGTGGGCGTAGGCAGAACCAGAATAAGAGAATATTGCTTCCAAGTTTCAAGAGCGTGAGAGAGAGTAATTGATATTTACTAAGTTGCGGTGTTGTGTGTGTTACTTATTAAAAGGACAAAACTGAAAGTGGGGTCTTCAACTTCAACTACCGCCAGTCAGTGCGTGCAAGACTCTTCAACCGTTTGTTTCGGCCCCTTCGCCTCTTTCCAATTTCCTATCACTAATTTCATTTTTTGCTATATACATTTCTCTCAATTAATCAATATTATTTGATTAAATAAATAGTTAAATAAAAATCAACTCATATCAATCATCTATTTATTAGTTACTTTTTATTTTTAATATTTGCTTTTAATTTTAGATTTCCTTTTAAATTTATTCTATTTCCAATAATAACTTTTTTTTATTACACAAATAAATTAAAATTATATTTTTTCACTACACTCTTCGCTGAATAAAAAGTTGACATTTATGTAAAAAAAAAAATTGACATTCAATAACATTTTGACATATACTTTTATTTTAATAATTAAGAGAGAAATAATAATATTGATTTATTAAGATATTGTTGGATATATGTGTAAAAATCATTGGACCATATACCCGTGCATGGAAATCAATGTTTTAAGGTATCATTAAGATTTTCAAAATTAGCTTTTGACATCAACAAATCTAAATGAAAAAAAGCCACAATCTTCGGAAAAAAGTATTGGATAAACAATGAGTAAGAGATGTTGTAATATACAAAATAAATTTAATAAATGCTATGTCACCTAACTAAGTTAAATTCTGAAATACTTCTTTATATACTACATTGGAGGTGGAATTTGAAATGTGACCTTCATTGTCACATACCAGTATCTTCAAACCTTGACGTGATGTAACCCTTGATATTGCAACATACAACCGCCCATGTGAAAAAAACAGTTTGTGGGAGATAAATACCCACATGTTTTAGGGATTGTCCTTGACTCTTATTTATTGTCATTGCAAAAGAAACAACCACAGGAAATTGTCTACGTTGGAATCTGAAAGGGATCCTGATGTCAGATGTCATCAATGACAATCGAGGAATAAGAACCATTTGTCCAATATTACTGTTGGAAATGATTTTTGCCTTCAAAACATAGTTGCTCATGTCGGTAATGATGAGTCGTGTGCCATTGCATAATCCAGAAGACTGATCTATGTTTCTTAACAACATGATGGGAACACCAATTTTCAGCTTCAATTCATGATTAGGAAGTCCTGATGAAGTAATGATATTCAAAAATTCAGGAGTATGAACATCATCTGGCCTATCAACATTTCCACTAAGGGAGCATGGGCTGTCAAAACTCAAATAAGTTTTCATTTCCCCGGGAATCAATGACATCATATAATCATTCAATTTATCAACCACGTCATTTTTTGGTGTTATAATAGCCCTATGTTGAAAAAATGATGGATCATTCATATTCTCCAAAAGGGATGGAAAAGTATTATCCACAATATAGGCAAGGGGGTCACCCGAATTTGTAATCAACATGTCATCGGGTATATCAATGACAACCTCTCCATCATTGATTTGACCAATGGTGCCATCCCCGATTCTCAATACCCAATCTGGAGAATTTTTTCATCTCTTCAACATTAATACCTGAAGAACCACACTGAAGTCACTACACCAAAATTAGTTTTTAATGACAGATAATTAATGACAATTAATGATAATTAGTTAATAATCAGGGTTTCATTACTAAACTTAAAACTGTTGTGTCAAAACAAATTAGCCAGTAAACAAAAGCTTAACAATGACAATTTCATGGGTCAGACTTCATCCCCTTCATTTGTCCAATTTCAAGTTTCAACTGCATTTCTCCTCAACATCTGAACTCAAGCTCTTCATCATCTGATTGTTCCCATATTTCCTCACATTCTTCCCCAATTTCGAACCCTAAATCACCTCTTCTTTGCGTTCTTCATTTGTCCAATTCCAATTCCCTCACATTCATTCAAAAAAAATCTTTAGCACAAAGTAATATAAGATCATATATATAAAAGTAACATGAAGATTCACGTACAACAAAATAAAATTGAATTTAATAAATTTATCAATTGTTTTAGTTTTACATATTTTATGATGTGACAACCAACAATATAGATAATAATAAGTTAATTCCATTTATTTTATCAATTCTTCAAATTGGAAAAAACAAATAAGATAAACACATAAGATGCTTTTGAAAGGATCTGTCACAAATTTCATTAATACTCACCTATTTCATTAATACTCATTATAGAGCCTACCTTTAAGTTTTTTTTTTCTTCTCTTTTTTGTCTCAAGGTCATACGTTACTTACACTCGCATATTATATATAGGAAAGTGCAAAGGGAGGCAAGCACTATATGCATGCTTAGCAAAGTATCATCAAGTGTAGTTGATTTCGATCCTTAGTAAAGCTTATTTATTACCATAAAACAAAAACTTAAGTATGGAATTTGGAAAAGCAGAAAAAATAACACAACCAAATATATGGTTATCAATGTCATTGAACAATTGAGACCAATCCGAAAATTAAAATAACAAACTCTAACCATAATGCAAAAACCTAAGTATGGAATTTGGAAAAGCAGAAAAAATAACACAACCAAATATATGGTTATCAATGTCATTGAACAATTGAGACCAATCCGAAAGTTAAAATAACAAACTCTAACCATAATGCAAAATATATAAAACAAATATCTTCTGAAAATTCTGAAAGTTAACTTAAAAGTTAATGGCGAAAAGCACCAGGACCATCACATCTAATTAAGTAATTAAGTAATAAAACTTTAAATTAAAAAGGCCACAAATTCTCAAATAAAAATCCAACAATCAATCACTTGGTTCCTTCTTGACGACAACAATCCTTGGCATTTTTGTGCTAGATGTCTGTGTTTCACCATCTTCAAACTTGGAAGATACATCCATATCATCACATGATCTTTTTTCACCTTTCTTGCATGAAGGAGTGTAGGATGGATCATCTTCATAACACTCTTAAAAAGTATAGAAATAGACAAAATAGTTAAAAATTAATGCATAACCCATATGATCAATGCATTATATGTTGTATAGGGCTGTGTTTGATACTTACCTGAGAATCATGTTGTCCCCGCTGCGACCTATTTGTTTCGACATTATTGACAGAATCTTCAATAACCTGTGGTCAATTAAAATATCCTTTTAGTTCATATCACAGTATATCAAATACATTTCACATACAATTATATATCTTATTTATATTTATATAATAAGATGTGACCTTGCAATTGTCATCTTCTTGTGGGGAGGGAGAAATCTTGGTACCAGCATCATCATCTTCATCATAGTTCTAGAAGAGGCAAAATGTAGTCAGACATTAAAAATATAAAAGATAATGCACCATTAAAAATATTTTCTCTACACATTTGTAGAATCACTATAACGGGATGAATGTCATTTTCTATGTCGAAATAAGTGCATCTCCTTAGCATAATCTCCCCATAAAGTACATGTAACTTTATTGTTTCTATCATAATTATATTTGAACATAATACACTCGTCAAAATAAAGAAATGCAATGTCATATTTTATTTTTCATTCTAAAATGAAAATATATTATTTTTAATATATTAAATAATAAAAAATGAAATTTTCCTAACTTAACAGTAACAAATAACATACCAACCACCATAGTTTTTAAAATCTTATATTATGTGATTTCAGAAAAGACAATATACAAAAATATCCATTGATAAGAATATAATTTTTAAGATTTAAAAATTATTTAGTATAGATCCATATAAAAACTTATACGTAAAAAAACCAAGATTCTTTTAAAATATAATAAGTCATACCTTAGACATTTATAAAAATCAGAATATAATGAGAACAGAAAAATATATAAAATAATAAGTGTATCGCATTTTATAAATTCTATAACTTACTCCAAATCTTCAAGTACTATTTCTATTAACTTATTCTTTTTTCCATTTTTCTCCATCTGCTTAAGGGCATCATTCTTCACAACATGTTTGATTACATCTAACAATTAAGGGGAAACAAAGACAATATATTAGCAATTTTAAATACTTTTAAACACATTCAATCACATCAAAATCCTAAGTAAACAAATACTAACCAAACAAAAAGTCGTGGCACGTACCAGAAAGGATTTCAGGAAAGGACACAAAATCGAAATGAAGAGTTGGTATTGTGTCATCTACTATTTTTTTGCACTTGATACTACGAATAAAATTCAGCTTAAACTTATGCCTTGACGTCTTTAACTTCAAATCATTTTGAGCGACCATAAAATTTTCAACAAAATAGACAACACCTTCTTCCATATATGACTCAAACTTTGGTATGATTCTACCTTTGACTGTAGCATGTATATATTTTGTTAGACTTGCATTTTAAAAAAGAAAAGAAAAGAACATGTCAGTGAGGCATTCATCGACAAAAGGAAACAAATGCATTAAATACATTTATACATTAATGCACACAAAAAATTTACTTACTTTTTCATTAAGGAAAACCATCTCAATACTACCGGTTGGCAAAGGATTCTTGAAATTGGCTAGTTTCCACATACAAATCACATGGGCCTTGATCTTCTATTCGGTCCTTCCAGCAACAATCTCATTAAATAAAGAAATTGTTGATGCCATTCTACAAAGTATGAAGCGGAAATATCATTATTCAAAATCAATCCTCATATTTTAGCTCATCAAAGCCAAATAATCATCTAAAATACCAAAAGTTTTTTTTATAAAAAAGAGACAAAATAATAAAGGAAAAAAGAAAAGAAAACAAACATTCAACTGTAGTACAGAACACCAATGGTCTAATGGTAGACAATCTTCACGCAAGGTAGTGTATGCAGTGCACAAGAGACTAAAACACTTAAATAACAAGAATTAAAAATGGTAATAAAAATAATAATAATATCATAATCACAATCATAATAATCACCATCATCATAATCAGAAGAATAATACTAATAATAATTATAATAATTTCAATCAATCATGATTTGATTTTACAAATATTTTTGAAATTAAGATCAATTTAACTATGGAGAAATATGCAAAGCAATAAAATTATTATTCATATAAAAGAGCAACATTATTTGAATACCAATCAGATTTTTGGGTATCATATATATAAATTAATCCGATTTCAAAAGATAATAGAAGATTTAATTAATGACTTCAAATATGAATCAATTTTAATTAATTGAGTCGAATCAAATTTTCGAAATAATTTCCTTCTTTGGAGTAATATTCAATGGCACCATTTATTCAAGACAGATAAAATTTTATGAAATTACATATCTATTATTTTTCTTGGAGGGAGAATATTTGAAGTGAATCAATTTTAATTAATTGCCTCAATTCAAATTTTTGAAATAATTTCCTTCCTTGGAGAAATATTGAATAACACAATTTATTCACGATAGAGAAAATTTATGAAATTACCTATCTACCTTTTTTCTTGGAGGGAAAATATTTCAGACACTACCTTACTATAATAATTTCAACCAATCATGATTTGATTTTGTTGATATTTTTGAAATTAAGATCAATTTAACCGTGGAGAAATATGCAAAGCAATAAAATTATTATTAATATAAAAGAGCAACATTGTTTGAATACCAATCAGATTTTTGGATATCATATAAATTAATCTGATTTCAAAAGATAATAGAATATTTGATTAATGATTTCAAATATGAATCAATTTTAATTAATTGAGTCGATTCAAATTTTCGAAATAATTTCTTTCTTTGGAGTAATATTTAATGACACCATTTATTCAGGATAGATAAAATTTTATAAAATTACATATCTGTTATTTTTCTTTGAGGGAGGATATTTGAGTTGAATCAATTTTAATTAATTGTCTCAATTCAAATTTTTGAAATAATTTCCTTCCTTGGAGAAATGTTGAATGACACAATTTATTCAGGATAGAGAAAATTTTATGAAATTACCTATCTACCTTTCTTTTTTTTGAGGGAAAATATTTCAGTCACTACCTTACTTTTATATATATTAGAATTTATACTGACAATATATAGAAATTAAATTCATATTGATAAATAATTTTTTCATTCCGAAACACGAAGAGGTCCAGTAAATAACTCATTGCATATAATATATATTTTTAGTCGGAGTTTTCAATTTTTTTGCTACATCAATTTTTATTATACAACATATAATTATTTATTTATAGCAAAATACATATCATATATAACTTCACAACGTGCGGTGATGGCCTTTAACATTTTTTTTTGAAAGGAACCAACTTATTTCATTTCATTCAAAATAATGTCAGCAATACAGGGAATACTATAATCAAAAACTTGGTGACTAGCAAACAAATTCGACGCCTTAGCTAGATGATGAGCGACGGAATTGGCTTGTCTCCGAATAAAACGAATCCCAAAGTTTTGTAAAGATAGAAGTTTCTGTTTACAGCAAGAGATAATGGTACCAAATTCCGTTTGATAGCTGTTGTCCCCACACACACCATCTGCAACTGGTTTGCAATCCAGCTTAATGGTTACTTTGTGAACACCAACCTCAACCAGCCATGGGAAAGCCTCTAATAAACCTCTTGCTTCAGCTTCATGCGCAGGTGGAGTGCCTTGGAGGAAGCAAGTCTTGGCCTTTAGGAAAGCACCTCTCTCATCTCTAAGGCAAATACCAATACCAAAATGGCCAAGATCATCAAAGAGTGTTGCATCAACATTACACTTAATGCTTCCATGATTGGGTTTTTCCCAACGGTCAATAACGCTCACAATATGCGTTGCACCTTGATCAACTTTCTGCAATTTGGCATTTTCTCAGTCACTGAGCAGGTTGAACGTTGCCTCTATGGAGAATGACTTGCTTCTTTCTATATCTTCCCACACCTTCTCATTCCGCCTCTTCCACAAGCAGCATCTTGGCACATCTCTTCCTATCAACGCTGTTGAACACCGCAAGCAGCTTGAAGATCAGCCCTGCGAAGCTCTCGGCTGCCTCCACCTCCGGTCGAATAAGGTTCCAAAGACTTGCCTGGGTCCAGCACTGCACCGCCTGGTCACAGCCAAGGAAAATATGCCAGGAATTTTCAATACTATTGGGGAAGAAAGGACATAAGTGCATTGAAATCCCTTGGATTGAAGTCTATCCCTTGTTGGTAAACATCCTCTAGTTGCTCTCCAAACTAGCACTCTGACTTTCTGAGGATCTCGAGTCTCCAAATCGCACTCCATTCTCCTGGCTCCTTTAGATGTGAGTTATCGATCAATTAAACTCTCCATGATGAGGTAGTAAACGGGTTTCACAGAGTAGCATCCATTCCTACTTGGGTTCCAAACCTCAACATCCATTGTAGCATTAGGGGGAAGAGGAATGGAAACAATCTCCTTCACATCAAGAGGATGGAATAACAAATCCAATATATCCCTACGCTAAGTCTTTGTGAGATTATCAATGAGATAGGAGACTGACCATGGTTCAGAACCTGGGGTTGGTTGAGTTCTAACTTTGTTGCCCTAATTTGTGTTGAGCCATGGCTCTGACCATATATTTATTTTTTCACCGTTGCCAACTTTCCACCTCAAGCCCTCCTTGATCACTACCTAGGAAGAATGGATGCTACGCCACACATAACTTGGGTTATGACCCAACCGGGCCCCCACAAACTCCCCATTTGGAAAATATTTAGCTTTGAAAAGCTTTGAAACTATAGCATCTTTGTTGGAAACAAATTTCCAACCTTGCTTTCCTAACATAGCCAAGCTAAAGCCATGGAAATGTCGGAAACCCATACCTCCATGCTCCTTCCTCATAGTCAAACGATCCCAGCTAAGCCAATTAATTCCTTTGTCACTCCCTCTATTTGAACCCCACCAAAAAGAATTAATCATTCTTTGCATTTCCTCCGCCAACGATGTGGGAATAATGAAAGTGCTCATACAATACACAGGGATGGCTTGAGCAACAGACTTCACTAACACTCTGCCATCTTTTGAAAGGTGCTTTCCATACCAGCTATTTATTTTTCTCCAAATTCTATCTTTCAGGTAACCAAAGAGGGCCTTCTTTTTTCTGGCATGTATTTCCCTTCGTTACATTAGTAATCCCAAGATAAAATCAATAAAATATCATTTAAAACATTTAATTAAAACATATATTTCATGAAGAAAAATTAAAAAAAAATACTTAAAATCTGAAAATACCTCATATTAAATAATATAGTATTAAATTATCCATGTAATGAATATAAAAAAAAATAAAAATCAAAAGCCTCAAAACCGGGCGTCTAATTACAATCCCAACGATAAATAAATGTGTTTAGTCACATAAGGCTCCTTATTTAAGAAAATACTAACCAAACTATAAAGATTAACTAATGAAATCCACTAAGTCTTCACGCCTCTTCAGTTTCAATGACGTCCTCCTCGTGCTCTGAAAACAATGCTTATAATGAGATATAAAATCCTAGTGATCAACAATACAGTTTTGAAAATACATTTTCGAAAATAGCATTGTTCTCAGCCGGCGCGGTAACCAGAAAAACTGTCCATGGCACACGTTAATTTTCCAAAATAGTATACATAAAAGAAAATACTTTTAATATCAATAATAATCTCATCTTAATACATCACATTCCATATACCAGATAAATTCTAGTTTAATCCAAGCGGTCCGAAGACCTCCTAATTAAATTGACCTCTTGCCGGCATGCCATAAACTCACACATCACACGACAATGGCGTCCCATTGCCCACCACTACTCACGAGGAGTGTTTCGATGTCACCCTCCTATCGGGGACATTTCCATTTCGATACCTCCTATGTGCACATGGTGGTATTTCACCTTTTTCGACACTCCATCCCGTGGCGGTGTTACTTTCGATACTCCTTTTTAGGTAGTATTACTCATTTTCGATATCCCAATCACATGGCAATGTTACCTTCGATACCCCATTAAGGCGGTATTTCTCTTCGATACCCCTATCATAGGTGGTATTGCGGCAAACATCATAAGGCACAATTTCATGTCTCATACGTGTAACAATTCATTTTCCAAAAATTAAATATTTGATCTTATCATGCATGTCAAATAAACTCACATGACATAACATACACCAATCGGCACGTCATTCAACTAATACAAATACCAGTCATGTATTTCATGCCATCAATAACAAGAATAAATACCCAATTTAATAATTTTTATTTTAATTCAAAACTCCTAATTTTAAAAAAATTAGTTTATTAATAACATGCATCATTCAATTAAAATCTCTCAAAATCATAGGTAAATCGCTCAACACAACAAACACATGTGTCATGGAAAGGGTTATTGAAAGCATCATCGTTACTCACCTCTCAAGGCACTCCAAAATGCTCTAAAAATTATCTGTGATAGGTCCCTACGTTCTGCCAAAAAATTTCTTATCTCTGCTGACCTTAATGGAACTGAACGCCGAAATGTGTGTAGATCAGATATTGAAACACAAGAAGCCACCCTCACTAAACGAGAATTTGTTGAAGACTGTTACAGACACAACTTCAACTTCTCGAACCACTCAAAGTAGGATCCCAAGAAACGTACATGTTTGCCATTGGAGCAAGGAGAAGGTTCGAAGCTTGCAGTAGCAGAGACTTGTTAATGTTGTTTCTGTTTTCTGCTACTGCCACAGATGGCGATAAAAGGGGAAGAGGGAATGCGGCGGAAGAAAAGATCCCTAAGTGATTAACTTCTATCACTAATTACTATATATATATATATATATATATATATATATATATATAATATATATATATATTATATTTATTTATTTAAAAAAAACCAATATGAATTGCTTTTTGGCAAAAGCCAAAGACCATTAAATATTTCCTTGGGGCTCAACGCCCTTTACGCCACTTATATATATATATATATATATATATATATATATATTTAATTTTGTATTTTTTTTAAAGTTTGATAATTTCAATAAATCCTTATATTATCAATTCTTTTCATTAAACCTCTTAATTATATTTTATCTGCACTATAATTTTTAATAATTCTAATAATTTTTTTTTTCAAATTAATTATAATAGAATTTCAGGATATTACATTTTCTCCCCTCCTTAAAGAATTTCGTCCCCGAAATTCGTCACTTATTTTATCATATGTCATATTCAAAACATAAAGGTTATCATACCTTAGAAAATAAAATCTGGGTATTGACGCACGATGTCCTACTCCATCTCCCAAGTGGCTTCCTCAGGAGTCAATCCGTCCCATAACACTTTCACCAATGCAATCGCCTTGTTTCTTAGAGTCTTAGTGCTCTTGTCCACGATCTGACTAGGCTTTGACTTATAGATCAAATTATCCTTCAATTGTACAGACTCGGGAGCTATCACATGAGATTCATCAGGCACATATTTTCTAAGTTGCGACACATGGAAAACATCATGAAGGTTTGCCAACTGTGGCAGGAGAGCCAATTGGTAAGCAACAGGCCCGACTCTTTTAAGGATTTGGAAAGGTCACATGAAACGAGGATTTAGCTTGCGGACTTTCATCGACCTCCCTACCCCCGTCTTAGGAGTGACTCTCAAAAATACATGCTCACTTTCCTGAAATTCTAAAGGCTTCCTCCTTTTGTCGGCATAGCTCTTTTGTCTACTTTGCATCGTGCGCATCCTCCCCCTAATCATTTTGATTCTCTTAGAGGTTTCCTGGACCAATTCAGGTCCTATCAAGGTTTTCTCACCTACCTCACACCAACATAAAGGGGACCTACACTTTCTCCCATATAGGGCCTCATAGGGTGCCATGCCTATACTAGCGTGATAACTATTGTTATACGCAAACTCAATGAGAGGTAGGAACCTATCACAACTCCCTCCTTCATCCAAGACACATGCTCTAAGCATGTCCTCAAGGATCTGAATGGTCCGCTCTGACTGACCATCCGTTTGGGGATGATAGGCCGTGCTAAGTTTCAACTTAGTCCCAAAGGCTTGCTGAAAAGCTCTCCAAAATCTAGAGGTAAACCTCGGGTCTCTATCTGACACTACAGATGTGGGTATCCCATGAAGCTTGACTATTTCCTTGATATAGAGGTATGCCAACTTGTCTAATCTATAGGTTGCCTTAATTGGCAAGAAGTGGGCAGACTTGGTCAACCTATCCACTATCACCCAAATGGCGTCTAAGGCCAAACGTGTCTTAGGTAACCCCATCACAAAGTCCATAGAAATTCTCTCCCGCTTCCATTCTGGAATCTCCAAGGATTGCAACAACCCTGAAGACTTCTGATGTTTTATCTTAACCTTTTGGCACACTAAACACCTAGTTACGAAGCTAGCCACATCCTTTTTCATTCCTGGCCAACAATACATCCTCTTAAGGTCTTGGTACATCATAGTCATTCCAGGATGTATGGTAAACTTTCCCTTATGAGCTTCCTCTAATATCTTCTCTCTAAGGCTCCCCTCCTTAGGAACAACGGTCCTATTCTTAAACTTCACTAGCCCATCAACAGACAACTCATAACCCTCTTGTCCCAACCGAGACTGCAACTCCTGGCCTAAAAGTTGTTCCCGCCTAACCTCATCTCTAAGGTCACTATTAATTTCCAACCTATTCAACTTCAAGCTTAAGACACTTAAGGACACATCCAACACCTCCAGATTCATGTCCCTAAACTCTTCCATGAGGTTCAACTCTTGTATCATCAAGCTCGACACGTGTAGGGACTTCCTACTCAAAGCATCTGCCACCATATTGGCTTTTCCCGGATGGTACTTCAACTCGAAGTCATAGTCCTTAAGGAACTCCATCCACCTTCGTTGTCTCATGTTCAACTCCTTCTGGTCGAACATATATTTAAGGCTTTTATGGTCACTAAAAACTTCAAACTTTTCCCCGTAAAGGTAATGCCTCCAAATCCTAAGGGCAAAAACCACGGCTGCTAGCTCTAAGTCATGGGTAGGGTAATCCCCTTCATGTGGCCTAAGTTGCCTAGAGGCATATGCTACCACCTTGTTCTCCTGCCTTAAGACACATCCCAAGTCATTCTTAGATGCGTCGCAGTATACCACATAACTCACTAAGGGATCTGGTATAGTTAAGACTGGTGATGACACCAATCTCCTCTTAGGGTCCGTTTGATTTGCAATAAATCAAGGGACAACACAGCACAACATTACTTGTTCTGTGTTTGATTTTTAAAATAGATGTGGGACAACACAAGAAACAGATCAAAGGACAGAACAAAAATGCAAATATTTGTTAATCACTTTACCTAGGGACAACTTTTTGTCCCATGTACAAGCAAATAAAATGTCAAAATTATCCTCCTCTTTCTCATAACGTCTCTCACTCCCAGTAACCCATCTTCATATGAACCACAAAACCACCGTCTTCCACTCACTCCGCCATCCTCTACGTACTCCACCGCTCCGTCACTCCGCAGTCCTCCACGTACTCTGCCACTCCGCCGCTCCGTCGTCCTCTACAAACAGATCCGCTCCGCCACTCCGTTGTTCTTCACGCGAAGAAGATCCGTCGCGTAGCCACTCGCGCATCGCCACCGTTGCTAACCTTTATGCTTCGTATTGTTCCTGGACCTCTCTTCATCGTTGCCGGAAATGAAAACGAAACAAAGGTGGGTTGTTGAGAAAGTGAAGGGGTAGCTTAAACGGATTAGGGGAGGAGAGGAATGAATGAGGTGCTATAGTGGAGGAGAGGAAGATGCTCTTGAAAAAGGTGCTTACTTGTGGAAAGAAAAGGAAGAAGAGGTGTTTAGGGCGGGGTATGCAGAAGCTCGAAATGGATTGGGGGAAATAACAAAAAAAAATTGAACAGTGGGAATGGGGTGCAGGGAGGACGAAGAATGAGATGAAAAATGATATTTTAGTAAATTTACGTTGTTTTAGTATAAAATTATTTGTTCTGTACATTGATTAACAAATACCATACAACATAAAAAGTTGTCCTGTACTGTACCCCATTGTCCAGTACTGTTCTGTCCTGTCCGGCCCTTTTAGTGAATCAAACGCACCCTTAAGCTCTTGGTGTGAGACCCCAAATAAATATATCGCAAAATACCAAAAAAAAAAAATTTTAAAAAAATAAAAGTGTATTTCGATACTTAATTATCGTATCTGAAAAATTCCAATAATTACTAAAATAATAACAGAGTTGATTATTACAACAATTCTTAATAGTACTAAGTGGACATTTTAATAGACTCCGATCCTATTTGCACTCGACCAAAAGACTTTCCTCATTGGGATCTATCAACCATCCCAGAAATGCTATCAAGAGCCCAATGCCACATTTAAAACCTGGAAATGTCATAAATCCCAAAAATGAGTGAAACTCAATGACAATAGTAAATATAGTAAAACAGTTTGAACTATGACATTTCCAACTATACCTGGTGTGGACGGTATAGAAAAATCCTCTTTTTACAATCCAACACATAATCAAGGTAAAATAAAAACTAGAAAAATGGCATTTTCATATGTAAAAGAACAACATCCAAACACAATTCACCTCTATGCGTTATTATTCAATCACCCTCAAATCATTAATCTAGGGATCAAAAGTCTATGCTATAAATGTTCCTATTACTAAATGCATGTCGAACGGTTCTTTTCTCGCCCAAAAACAACACTCTTGCCCGAAGGCCATAACCTCATGTCACACAATGTTGACATGGCCACCTACAATCCTGTCACCATCCCCCATTCCCGTTAGGGATGTTAGTCCCGATCGTCCAGCGGCTCGTCCATAAACACAGGTGCACATCCCCATTCCCGTTAGGATGCTCATGCAAAGCAATGACACTATTCCCCCATTCCGTTAGGGAATAGCTGCACAAAAAATAAAAGTATCCCCATTCCGTTAGGATACGGACGACTTGGCAAGGACTACAAGAGTATCACGGTAGTTACCCCCATTCAGTTAGGAACCGACCCGTGACATCCGGTACCCGTAATCGGATACTCGACCTCGTGTGTTCCACCCACACTACTGCGTGAACAACACCATGCATTCTAGTATGAGTCTCACCACTCTTATCAGGTCATAACCTATTGCCTTAATCTCTCATTACTATCTCAACACCTAAGTCAAATTATCTTATGTCATTGATCTAATCGTAATCTCTAGCTCGATACTTACTCATTCTACCAACCAAGCATACAAGTCACGTACCAAATGCATTTCCAAACAACGCAATTCAATTACCACCATGCTATAACACATTCTCACATATAGACATATAAATTCAAACCAAACCAACAACCCAAGACAAGTAAACAAACCAATCAAGCATAGCATGTAATCACATCAATTCATACAAGAATCACACCAATTCAAATAATTACCCACACCAAATAGAAAGGTTTTGAGGGATTCTATTGTCACCTTGAATCCTCTTGAAAAAGAGATGATATCGAAATCTAGCTCTTTTCTCGATGTCCTAGTATGTCTTTGTTTCTTTTCCTAATTATAGTCTCCTCGGTAATAGCGTTTGAATTAACTCCTCTCTTTCCTCCTTGTACAGTTTTCGACCAACATAAAGAAAGAGGCATCGCATTTTAATTCAACAAACAATCCATTAATTAATGACATAGCAATAACTACTTATTCTATAATTAAGGAACTTTGTGCATTAATCCTTAATGAGGCAAGAATTGAGATTTAAATAAAATCTGGGGTTTTAGTGAAATTGGGGAAAAATCAATCTAGCCAAAGAATAACAAAATTAGTTTAGGAAAACATAAATTGATAGTCCCAATTGCATAAAACAAGGTTCAATTTCAAAATTGAAATTTAAAATTTAAGGGTTAGGGTTAGGGTTTTGCAACTGAAATTTGGGGATTTCTTGAAATTTAATATGATAATGGTGAGGAATCACTCACCCACAAGGAAGGAAGAAGAGGTGGTGTGGTTGGGCTGTCCGACGCGGTGGCAACAGTGACGGCACGACGGAGAACGCAGTCCATGGAAGGAAAGGAAGATAAATGCCATAGAATGAAAGAAAGAGTTTCAAACAACCAAGAGGAAGGAAAAACCACCATCAACGGCAGCAAGAAAAGCTCACCGCGGCGAAGAAGGCGTACAGCGGCAAAGCAAGTAGCCAAAACACGTGCAGGGTCGCGATTATCTCATCCCTACGCGGCACAGTCGAACGGCGATGGCGACGAGTTGGACAGCGGTCCTAGGGGTGGCGTGCGATTTCTGGCAGCAAGAGAGAGGGAGGAGATGAGATGAAGTAGAAGGAGGAGGAAGAAGGTCACCACCAAGGGAGAGAAGGAGGTGTTTCAGTTCTTGTGAAGAAGAAAGAAAAAGAAAAATAAAGTGAAGGTGGTTTCCGTGCGCGTAATAGAGTGCAGAGGAAGGAAGAAATTTTTTTGATTAATAGTAGTAGGTACAAAATGAGTAGTAAATATTAAGCTTAAAATAAACATGTTTTTAGTTTTTGAATCTAAAAATAAAGATTGATAAATATATGATTTCGAAATTCAAATTAGAGTAAAGATTAATAGTTGAACTGATCAACTAAGAAAATACTCGGTCCAAAATTTAATCTCCGATTAAAGTCAAACCAGTTTATTTTCAACTCTAAAATTAAATACGATGAAAATATGAAAATGCTTTTCTCTTAATCATATTATTTAAAATATTTTTCATTACTGGTAATAATAGTGACAATAATGTAACTTATTGTCTAATAAGCGTGCATTCACTGAAATAAGTCAGTGCTAACGCACCCAATAAAATAATTTGAAGAGAGTAATTTAATTACTCAAACTAAACCACATAACAAAATGAACATAAACATCCAAATAAAATAATTAATCATATGTGTAAAAACTAGGGTGTTACACTTGGAACCTGTCCTCACACTCCTGGTCCCACACAAAAGGTTTCCCTTTCCTAGTCAATTGGGTCAAAGGTAAGGCTAGTCTAGAGAGTCTCTCTATGAACTTCCTATAGTAACCAGCTAAGCCTAAGAAACTTCTTACTTCGGTTATCGTCTTAGGTTGTTCCCATCCCAACACCGCATCAACTTTAGAGGAATCAACCACTACACCATCCTTTGAGATTGTGTGTCCTAAAAACTTTACCTCTTCTAGCCAAAACTCACACTTCTCCGGTTTGGCGTAAAGACACTCGTCCCTCAAGATCTGCAACACCAACCTTAAGTGTTCTCCATGTTCTTCTGGTGTCCTAGTCTATATTAAAATATCATCTATGAACACCACCACATACCTTTCCAAAAAGGTCCTAAAGATCCGATTCATGCAGTCCATGAAAACGGCTGGGGCGTTGGTCACACCAAAGGGCATCACTACATACTCATAGTGCTCATACCTTGTCCCGAAGGCTGTCTTAGGGATGTCCTCGCTTCTAACTCTAATTTGATGGTATCCCGATCTTAGATCTATTTTGGAAAACACTGACGCTCCCCTTAACTGATCTAAGAGATCATCTATCCTAGGCAAAGGATATTTATTCTTGATGGTCACTTTGTTCAACTGCCTATAGTCAACACATAGCCTCATGCTCCCATCCTTCTTTTTCACCAGTAGGGGGTGCTCCCCAAGGTGACACACTAGGCCTAATAAACCCCTTCCCTAGCATCTCCTCTAACTGTTTCTTAAGCTCGCTCAACTCTAAAGGTGTCATTCTATAAGGCGCTACCGATACTGGTCCACTTCCTGGTACTAGATCTATGTTAAACTCAACTTCCCTATTCGGAGGCAAGCTAGAGACATCCTTAGGGAAAACATCCTGGAACTCGCACACCACAGGTATAGCCGTCACATCACTGTCAGTCTCTATCTTAGCAGAGAATAAGAGTATATATCCTTGAGCTCCCCCAACTAAGCACTTATGACAAGCAACAGCAGAAACAATAGAACTGGGTACGGGAAAATCATTAGACATTGGTTGTATAGGAACGGAGATTGTTCTATCAGAGCAATTTATGACAGTATGATTTACATACAACCAATCCATACCAAGAATGACATCTAACCCAGACATGGGCAGGCATATAAGATCAACAAAATAAGATACACCTTGGTACACTAAGGGACAGCTCAAGCAAGCGATAGAGGTAACAAGTTTATCATTTGCAGGAGTAGCAACACTCAAATCATATGGTAACTTAGAAACAGACAAAGATAGATTTTTCACATAATCTAAAGATATAAATGAATGAGTTGCTCCCGAATCGAACAATAGAGTAACTTTTCTCCTGTACGAGTTGAAGGAATTCAGCCTCCTTCGGATCTAAGCTGCCTCGGAATGATGGCGGGTTGTCCTTCTTGAATTCGGAAAGTCCCCACGTGCTAAGGGTCCTAGGTTACCACCACCCCATTAGTGATTGGCCTCCATTCCCATTCAGTTGACGGAGAGTCTCTGCCCGCGCTTGCATGACTCTGGCTATACAATCCAAAGCTGGCGCAAGTGCAACGTTCGTCCCTCGCCTATTAATCGCCATAAATCTGCTCACTACCAATGAAATATTGGGTTGATCAGGTCCAATATCCCAAAGAATAGCATGCAGCATTTATAACTCTAACGAGCATCCTATGCGCCCAAGTTTTGTTTTATAAAAGCCCAATGCCACAGTCCGATTTAGAATCGAACTGATCTGATACCATAAATGTAACGCCCTTCGTTACATTAGTAATCCCAAGATAAAATCAATAAAATATCCTTTAAAACATTTAATTAAAACATATATTTCATGAAGAAAAATTAAAAAAAAACACTTAAAGTCTGAAAATACCTCATATTAAATAATATAGTATTAAATTATCCATGTAATGAATATAAATATAAATAAAAATCAAAAGCCTCAAAACCGGGCGTCTAATTACAATCCCAACGGTAAATAAATGTGTCTAGCCACATAAGGCTTCTTATTTAAGAAAATACTAACCAAACTAGAAAGATTAACTAATGGAATCCACTAAGTCTTCACGCCTCTTCAGTTTCAATGACGTCTTCCTCGTGCTCTGAAAACAATGCTTATAATGAGATATAAAATCCCAGTGATCAACAATACAGTTTTGAAAATACATTTTCGAAAATAGCATTGTTCTCAGCCGACGCGGTAATCGGAAAAACTGTCCATGGCACACGCTAATTTTCCAAAATAGTATACATAAAAGAAAATACTTTTAATATCAATAATAATCTCATCTTAATACATCACATTCCATATACCAGATAAATTCTAGTTTAATCCAAGCGGTCCGAAGACCTCCTAATTAAATTAGCCTCTTGCCGGCATGCCATAAACTCACACATCACACGACAATGGCATCCCATTGCCCACCCCTACTCACGAGGAGTGTTTCAATGTCACCCTCCTGTCGAGGACATTTCCATTTCGATACCTCCCATGTGCACATGGTGGTATTTCTCCTTTTTCGACACCCCATCCTGTGGCGGTGTTACTTTCGATACTCCTTTTTAGGTAGTATTACTCATTTTCGACATCCCAATCACATGGCGATGTTACTTTCGATACCCCATTAAGGCAGTATTTCTCTTCGATACCCCTATCATAGGTGGTATTGCGGCAAACATCATAAGGCACAATTTCATGTCTCATACGTGTAACAATTCATTTTCCAAAAATTAAATATTTGATCTTATCATTGATCAGCCTCTGGCTCGACTAGTTTTTAACTAGTAAGACCATAGGTTTTATTCGAGTTTAATCTTGTTTTCACCCAAATTAGACTTGATTGTCTTCAAGCAACATTTTGAGTTTCTAAAGTAGTTTTAGGGTAATTGAGCTGATTTAGAGTCAAATAAAGCACTTACTGCTATTTCTTGTTTTCAGGTCAATAAAGAGAAGGAATTTTGGAATTACTCGCCTTGCGAGAGGCTACTCGCCTCGCGAGCCTGAAGCCTTGCTGTGCCAGAAATGCCATCCTCTCTGTCTCGCCCCGCAAATCACTGTCTCGCCTCACGAGAAATCCACACCCTGAAGGACAGAGACCATCACGGCCTGCCCGTGATAGGCATCACGTCTGTGACAAACTGGAGTTTGAAGTCTCGCCTCGTGAGAACCCAATTTGAACCCGCGCCAAAATTAATATTCGCGTCGCGAGAGTATGCTCGCCTCGCAAGTGCACGCAGATTCTGGAGGGTATAAGTTGCTGTTTAGGGCAGAAACGATCATCTCTTTGAATCCTCTTCTTCTCTCCCATTTTGACGGCTGCGAATTGGTTCGTAGGTTTTTGTCATAGTTGTTAATGGAGAACTAGTCTCCTTCGATTGATCTGCTGTAATCGGGTTCCATTGACGTTTGAGGTTTTGTAATTCCTAATTTCATTGCTTTTCTCTTTCAATACTATTCTATATTCTCTGTTTGCTTAATTCAGTTTGTATCGAATGGGTATTGATTTGTTTCGATGATTGTGTGTTCCTATACTTAATCGCATTTGCTTAATTCGCGTGTGTTCATTCGTGTTTGCTTAATTCACGAGAGCTTCACCCCGTTTGCTTAATTCGGGAATAGGAACATACGTCGCGTAGTGCCGATTTCGCTTGTTAATTGTCGCTACAATCGAAAAGAGATTAGAATCCGCTTAGGGCTTGGATTTATATGAACCAATGCTAGTGAGAAACTGAAAGCAGTAGATTAGTCGTTTCAATTATTGACAATCACCTATTTGCATTATTTTCTTAATTGTTTTCTTTATTTAGTTTCAAATCTTAAAACCCCCCAAAACTGATTTTTCTGTAACAACCCGAGAGTCCTTGTGAGATGATACTCGAGTTGTCGCACTTTCCCTAGCTACATATTTTTCCAAACTGCTCGCTTTTTGATGCGTGCACGACAACGCGTCAATCATGCATGTCAAATAAACTCACATGACATAACATACACCAATCAGCACGTCATTCAACTAATACAAATATCAGTCATGTATTTCATGCCATCAATAACAAGAATAAATACCCAATTTAATAATTTTTATTTTAATTCAAAACTCCTAATTTTAAAAAAATTAGTTTATTAATAACATGCATCATTCGATTAAAATCTCTCAAAATCATAGGTAAATCGCTCAACACAACAAACATATGTGTCATGGAAAGGGTTATTGAAAGGTATTGTTACTCACCTCTC
This sequence comes from Sophora flavescens, assembly GCA_030762895.1. Classification (NCBI taxonomy): domain Eukaryota; kingdom Viridiplantae; phylum Streptophyta; class Magnoliopsida; order Fabales; family Fabaceae; genus Sophora; species Sophora flavescens. The sequence continues at coordinate 228,580,111 of CM061065.1, forward strand.
GAAGACCTCCAAAATGCTCTAAAAATTATCTGTGATAGGTCCCTACGTTCTGCCAAAAAATTTCTTATCTCTGCTGACCTTAATGGAACTGAACGCCGAAATGTGTGTAGATCAGATATTGAAACACAAGAAGCCACCCTCACTAAACGAGAATTTGCTGAAGACTGTTGTAGACACAACTTCAACTTCTTGAACCACTCAAAGTAGGATCCCAAGAAACGTACATGTCTGCCATTGGAGCAAGGAGAAGGTTCGAAGCTTGCAGTAGCAGAGACTTGTTAATGTTGTTTCTGTTTTCTGCTACTGCCGCAGATGACGATAAAAGGGGAAGAGGGAATGCGGCGGAAGAAAAGATCCCTAAGTGATTAACTTCTATCACTAATTAATATATATATATATATATATTATATTTATTTATTTTAAAAAAACCAATATGAATTGCTTTTTGGCAAAAGCCAAAGACCATTAAATATTTCCTTGGGGCTCAACGCCCCTTACACCACTTATATATATATATATATATATATATATATATATATATTAATTTTGTATTTTTTTAAAAGTTGGATAATTTCAAAAAATCCTTATATTATCAATTCTTTTCATTAAACCTCTTAATTATATTTTATCTGTACTATAATTTTTAATAATTCTAATAAATATTTTTTTTCAAATTAATAATATTAGAATTTCAGGATATTACATGACAACCATGGAAGGGACACCTGAATATTTACCAGTTCCAAGACACTCTGTGATGCCGAAAATGTTTGAAACTAGCTCCTTTGTCTCAATGCTTGTGTTTCTACTGAAGAAGATCTGACTTCTAGAGGTTGATTGCTTGACCCGAGGCTTTCTCATAGACTGACAAAATATCCTTCATCATTCGGCTCTCTCTATCATCCGCTCTAAAGAAAAGAAAACAATCATCAGCAAAAGTAGATGAGTAAGGATAGGAGCACTTCTACACACTTTGATCCCATGAATATCACCCTTCGCTTTTACTCTCCTGATAAGAGATGTTAATCCCTCTGTACATATAATAATGAGATATGGAGACAACGGGTCTCCTTGCCTTAAGCCTCTACCAGGGTTAACTGAGCCAGTCACCTGATTATTCAACAATACTGAATAGTTTACAGATTCAAAGCACATAGCCATCCAGTCAACCTATCTCTAAGAGAAACCCATCTTCAGCACAATATTTTTCAGATAAATCCAGTCCACTCTATCATATGTCTTGCTCATGTCAATCTTTAGAGCCACTTCTCCCACCTTACCCTTTGTCTTGTACTTCATGTGGTGAATAAGCTCAATGGCAACGAGCACATTATCAATAATTGACCTACCAACCACAAAAGCAGATTGTTACTGGGAGATGCAACTAGGAAGAAGAGGCTTTAGTCTGTTAGCTAAGACTTTTGATAAAATTTTGCAGGCAAAATTACATAATGAAATATGTCTCAGATCCTTCATAAAAATAGGATTTTCTTTTTTTGGAATTAAAACAATGTTTGTAACATTAAGAAAAGAAGGGAAGCAACCATTCTCTAACCAAGAAACACCTGGACGAAATACCTCCATACCACAGAGATCGCAGAATTTTTTTATAGAAAGCAGGGTTCAAACCATCAGGACCAGGTGCTTTATCCGAATGCATTTGGGAATGGGCTTTTCTGAATTCACTGATTGTGAAAGGCGCAATCAGTTTGGCATTGTCTGCTTCATCTACCCGAACAGTCACATGCTCAACAACATGATCATATTCGCCTTGCATTGGCTGGAAGAGACTTTCAAAGTAATTTTTTGTAATGTCTTCCATACCTGCCTGGTCATCCACTATATTGCCACCAGCATGTTCAAGTTTACAGATTTTACTTCGCTTCCTCCTTGCACTAGCAACCGCATGAAATAATTTAGTGTTTAAGTCACCATCTCTAAGCCAATATACCTTGGCTCTTTGCTTCCAAAAAGCATCCTCTTGCGCAAGCATCTTACTAAGCTCCCTTCTCAACTCCTCATACCTTGCAAGAGTGTTTACTTCATCGCTCTCTCTAGCTAGCTCCATGTCCCTCTTACATTGATTAATGGCAACTCTGTATTTTGACTGAATTTTCCTGCCCCACTCATTCATTTCAGCCGTGCAGCTCTCAAGTTTTTCCAACAGCTCACCATGCTCAGCTTTCTGTCAACCACCTCTCACAACATTCGCAAGCTCTGACTCTTCTAGCCAGGAGTTCTCAAACCTAAAGGACCTCCTACCTCTTCGCCTATCACGGTCGTACAAGGTCAAGACAATAGAAGAGTGAACCGATCTATCTGCAACAACATTCAACAATCTACATCGTGGGTAGGGGTGGACAGCGGTCGGGTTCGGTCAATTTCGGACCCAAAAAACCGAACTCGACAAAAACCGAAACTCTAAATGTCCAACCCATTCCCGACCGTTTGTAGCATCGGATAAGGCGGGTGGCAGGTCGGCGGGTGGCGGGTTTGCTCGTCCGGTTTTACACGGTTTGCTTTTAAAAAAATTTGAGAATGGGGAGTAGAAGATAGAACATGTGAACAGCAAAAAACCCAGAATAAAAAAACATACATATAGATTTGTGTGTTAAAGTAAAGCTACAAAAAATTAGTTACACAGATCAAAGACAAAACCCATAAGAAACATAAAATATTTAACAAAGAAATCAACTTCAAATATAAAAAAAAGGTGAGACTAAAACAGATCTATAAGTGCCTTCTCCATTGTTGTTGAAACTTGAACAGATCTACAGATCTACAAAACCCAGTAAACGCATGCAGCAGCCAGCGAAGTGAGGGAGTCCGAGCATCGACGGCCGAGGGGAGGAGATGGGCGGCGAGGGAGCTTCGTTGATCTTCGACGGCGGGGGGAGCGGGAGAGACACATGAGAGGTGAGGAGAGGAGAGGCGAGGCAAGAGTGATGCGAGGTGCGGCGTGGAGGGAGGTTGAGGGAGATGGGCCGAAGGCGGTGCGGTCAGTTATGAGAGAAAAGGGGCGTCACTATGGTTCTGGTAGGGTGTGAGTGTTGGGTGATGATGAGTGATGAGGGAAGAGTGAAATGGGTGTTGGGTGAGAGTGAAAATGTGAAATGGTTCTGGTTTCAAGTTTCAAAATATTTGTGATTTTTCTTTTGTTAATTATTAGACTAAGAGAGATAGTATTAAAAGATTGAAGTGTTTGACAGCTTGCGAGACTTTTTATATTCCCAATGTTCGTAGGATATTTTTCTTCCCAAGGTCAAAGATAGAAACTGAAGGACGGTGGACGGGTGGAGTGTGAGTGTAACGATTACGATGCAAAATTTTTACTCAGTATATTAGTATTCGGTCGGGTCCGGGTACCGATGGATTTAAATTTTCACACCCGAACCCGACCGAATCAAGTCAGTTGAAACCGTTTTCTCTCAACCGATGACCCGAGACCCGACCCGACCCACCCATCTATATAGTTTTTTGGTCAGTTTTTTCGGGTTTCGGGCAGGTCGGTCCAACTTGTCCAACCCTAACCGTGGGAAGGAGTCTAACCAGTCTTGAGTGACTAATGCTCTATCTAGTCTATCTTCTGTTGCATCAGAGTTACCACGGTTATTCCTCCAGGTAAACTGGTAACCCTCCATTGGAAGGTCATTTAAGTTTCACTCCATAATAGTATCTCTGAAACCACGAATTAAGGAGGGTGGTCAGAACTACCCTTCTTGTCTTTATTCGAAAGCAAATCATTATAGTCTCCCATGATGTACCATGGCAGTGTGTTGTCTCTAGCCAAGGTGCGGAGTAAATTCCACGAATATTTTCTTCTGCCTTTATCAGGGAAGCCATAGAAGCCAGAAAATCTCCACCGCGGACTACCATCATGCACCACTTCTACATTGATGAAATTTGAAGAATAACTCAGAATATTGAACTCATAAGGCTGTTTCCAGAGAAGAGCAAGTCCCCCCACTTCTCCCAATTCTATCCACAGCGAGCGAAGCATCAAAGCCCAGCTTCACATGAATCTCCTCTATCTTATTAGCATGTACCAAGGTCTCACACAGAAAGATGACGTCCGGTTGGTACGTCCGAACGAGGTCATGAAAAGTGGGAACTGCTCTCGGGTTGCCCAGGTCCCGGCAGTTCAGCCGATGAAACTCATGATCCTTGGCAGGCACCTTTGCCAGGGCCCACCTGTAAAAAAAAATTCTTGAGATTTGGTTGAGTGATATTTTTTTGTTGACTCAGATGGTTCAAAAGCATTGACGTGCGTTTCCTCTGCTAGACCATCCATTCTGCCTCGCTTCTTGATGACCAGATTGTCATCAATATTTGTTTCAATGTTCTCCCCCATATTCACGTCGTGTGGCCCACCAGGAATATCTCCCATATTTGATCATGTCCCCCCAACTTTAGGAAACATGATTTTCAGATCTTTAAAAATTGAAACCATAGATAGTGCCCTACGATTACTCTCCGCAAATCCCATCGAATCCGGGTCAGTTACTCCATGCACGTAATTGTCGCGCGTCTGACTTGCTAGGAATCCCTGACTAGGCGCCACCCAATCCGGCTTATCCTCCTTCCTCAGCCACCTCTCTCCCCCTGCTCCGGTGCTCTGTTTTGGGTATGCTCGAAGCTCCGGTCCCCATGCACGTAAACCGCCATCGTTCCGCATGGTGAACAGAAGGTCACACCGGTCCTCGACATGCCCTAAGAAGCCACACAAGTAACAAAAGTGGCCTAATCTTTCATATTTGAATTTAACCTCTTTTGCCCCACCCCCTGGTTTTTTGATCATCTTCAACCTCCTTAGTGGCCTCCTAACATCAACCAAAACCCTGATCCGCATATAATTCTTCCAGAAACTCGAATTATTTTTGGCATCGTATTCTATAAACTCCCCGATAAAGTCTCCAAGCACCTTCCCCACTGCCTCAGACATAAACCCTATCGGGATATTGTGGACTTGAACCTAGTAAGGAACTGTGAAAAGAGGGACTTGCGCTGGTGTTTCTCCTTCCTGCATCACTCTTAAAATCAGTAGGTGGTTATCGTATGACCACGGGCCTTGCTTCGGAACTCTTTGCACATCCAAATGGTGGAAAAACTGAAACAGGAATATCCCTGGTTCAGCTTCTCTAACAGACAAACCCCTTCCGGGTTGCAACACTGCAGCCATCCTATCCTCCATTACGTGAACCCTTATCTGTTTGTTTGTGAGGAACCTCCCCACAAGACATAGAGATGGGTCTGGACTTTCATCTTGCACTCCCTCTACCTGTACCTCTAGTTCAACCTCCTCGTCTTCCAGTGATAGACGCTCCATAGTCCACAAGAGACAGATACAAAAATTCAAACGAAACTCGACCTAGGGCAGAAACTCTCACTCATAGAGAAAAACTTCTCATACAGAGAAGAAAGAAAAACTTCTCTAGGGGTTGAAACTTGTTAATATAATGCTAATCTTTTTTGGGTTTTTTTATTAGGTGTAAATTTGCACAGCCCTTGACATTATTATTAATACCTCTCTGTATAGGTTATTTGCTTTTCCTGATAATCCTAATTAGTTGTTTATATTTTCATACTAACTTTTTTTTTTTTTAGTTTTTGAGAGTATTGTCTCATCCAATAGTTGGATTGGAAGACGAACTATCTGACATTTAAGTGGAGACCCCTAATATTTTTCCATATGCATGCAACCAGATATTGAACACCGATATTTCAATAATTTAATTTAAGCATTAATTTTTTTAACAAAATCAAATACTAAAAAATATCATTTATTTTGATAAAAAAAATCATCATTTATTCCAAAAAAAAAAATCATCTTCATGTATATTTTCTGGTAGAGATCTACGGGGACTTTCGTCATCGTGGCCAGCAGTGATTCAGAAGTTTAAGCCAAATTCAACTTTTTTTGACAAGAAGCCAAATTCAACTAATTACGACGAAAACAGAAAATCTAAGAAAACTATCTTGCGATGTACATTTATAAGGGCATGCACCACTTCAATATATATATATATATAAAAACAAAAATACATTGTTAAAAAAAATTAAATTTTTTTATGTAAAAATGTTATTAAATTAAAATTGAATGGTTATAAAACTAATCATAAGTGTCAGATTTTGATTAAAAAAAACTATATATTATTGATAAAAAAAAGAGATTTTGATAAAATTATGAAAAGAAATGATAGTAACACACTCTCTAGCACTCTTTTTCCAACACACTCCCTCCTATTGGTTAAAATTCATGTGAGTCATACAAAATTCAAGTGGGACCCACTTGAATTAGTGAGACCCACTAGAATTTCAACCAATAGCGGATAGTGTGTTGGAAAGGGAGTGTTAGAGAGTGTGTTACTAACACTCCTCAATTATTAAAATCATATTTCTCGTAAAATAAAAAGACCCACATTATAAAAAAAAGCTTAATTGCAGTTTTGGTCCCCCTACTATTGGTCATGTGCAATTTTGGTCCCCAAAGTTTTTTTTGTGCACATTTGATTGCTTGTTTTTTCAATGTTGCAAATTTGGTCCTTCTGTCTAATGTCTGTCAATATTTTTAATGATCAACATAGAGGAACCACTATTCTAAGCACACACAACCTCTGGTTGAGGTTCACCCTCCTCTGTGTCGCTGATTCAACATGATTCAGTGGTTCCTCTATGCTATTTACTGGTTTTGTTCCTCCTTTCCGAGACTTTTTTGGTTCCACCACATGATCATTTATCACAAAAGCTCAAAAAGAGGTTCTATACGCTTAGAGCAGTGGTTCTGTGTGCTTGGAGAAGTGATTCCTCCATGTTGATCGTTGAAAAATTGACACACATGGATTGAAAGGTCAAATTTGCAACATTGAAAAAACAGGGAGACCAAATGTACACTAAAAAAACTTTAGGGACCAAAATCGTATATGACCAATAGTTGGGGACCAAGACTGCAATTAAGCCTATAAAAAAAAGTATATGGGCCAAGTGTATGTCTATATACTAACCAAGATTGTGGTTGTAGACTTAGGTTTACCTGATCAAATAGCTAATAGCTAATACATATAAAATGAATGATGTAAAAGAATATGCGTGGGTGTATTATTATCATCATCATTATTAAGAGAGAAAGAAGTGAGTTTCTGATACAATTATTTGACATTAAGACTAGAACTGAGAATTCAATTAGGAGAGGATAAAAAGTTGTCATTTTGAAAAATCATATAGGTAAAATTGAAAACAAAAAATCATGTAGCTTATAACTTATTTGACAAGTTATTTTGACAGCGTTTTTTCTCTCCTCTGCAGTGCCGGTCTCCTTTTGCAGGGATTTCATACTCCATGTTTATATTCTCTAGTGTGTGGGTCGGTTGCTGGGGTTTCTGGTGTGTTGGTCTTAGTTCTGTTTTACTCAGTAGATTAGATTTTTGTTATATTTGATATTGGCACTATCATAGAAGAGCTACTCCTAATTTCTTTATATGACATTTTTAATTCATATATTAGTCCAAAAACTAATCCTTAGTTACTGTGATCCTTTTGAATCTAATTGGTATAGAGACATTCCAGGAATTGCAGAATGCAAGAACCTCATTTGAGGAAGGCAGTAATAGAGGTGAGAGAGACTTTTCTTCCCGAAACTCCTTCAACTGCTTTGGAAATTCTAGATTCGGAACTGAGTGGTCGGAGCTCGTTCACTGTGCGGTGCTGGTGGTTTTGGGGTGGTAGTAGAGTGATACGCCCTAGGTAGAGACTCTTCGAGGCGTACCTTGGTGGCATTGTCACAGTGGTTGGGAATGGTGAACCGTGTGTGTCGGTGTCGAAGATCGGCTCGTCTGCAGTGAAGGTGTTGCCAGGAGCACCGAGGGAAAGGAGGGAATTCGTGGGGGGTGAAGGTGCGGGTCCCAAAACAGCCATTGGCTGAGAGGAGGTACCAGAAATTGGGTCTGTGATGGCAGTAGCGGCCGTGCTTGGTCCTGGCGGAGGCTGAATGGGAGAACTGTCAAGACAGAATGCAGCTGGTCCAGTTTTCTGTGCACAGTGGCTATAGCTTCCTCCATGATCGGAACAGGCTTGGGAGGTATGGGAACGAAATGAAAGCACCGATGTTAGGACTTATGACCATGAGGAGAGCACAACCCAAAAGACTAGTCTATTAGGTGGGAGAGCCTCATGGCTTAAGTACCACATTAAGCATCCTTGTCTACTCAATGTGGGACTCATAACATTATCGCCCCCTTTAAGGGCCAGCGTCCACGACGGCTTTCACTCTACCGGCACTGACCCGATGGTAGCCGGCACCAATGTTAGGACTTACGTCCATGAGGAGAGGTCAACCCAAAAGACTAGTCTATTAGGTGGGAGAGCCTCATGGCTTAAGTACCACATTGAGCATCCTTGTCTACTCAATGTGGGACTCATAACATTACCGCCCCCTTTAAAGGCCGTCATCCACGACGGCTTTCACTTATCGGCACTGACCCGATGGTAGCCCTTTCCCTTTTGACGGCTTCACTCACCTATCAGTATTCGATTGCACCTTAATCCAGCCTATAGGTAGCCCTTTCCGTGGCCCAGCTCTCAATGAAGGCACCGATGATAAGGGTTCAATTTCTGTAACAATAATTCTTTCCTATTCGAGCGAGGGAAGGCTCTCCAGAAGTTAAGAAAAAGAGAGAATAATTTCTGAAATGTTTCTTTTCTGCCTTTTCATTCATTGTAGACCTCTTTATAACAATAAGTTGGTTACACTAAAGGTGGATAAGCCACCTCTCATTCTAGAATATTCAACATAAACAAATTTTGTTAAAATGAAAATATTTGCCTAAGTTAAGGAATCAAAGCTAAAAGTCCTTTATCCACTTGAGTTGCACTATTGTACACTTTGGGCCTCTCGCTTGGGCCATCTTGAGTAATGGATACTTCCTTTGTTGCTTCTGGTAGAGTTTGGGTCGTATCAGTTTCAATCAGGTAATTTCAGTTGCACAATATATGTTACTTTGAATAAGTGCATAAGATGCATAACATAAAGTCTTATCTACCTTCATACTCAAGAATTTCTAATGTTTCAATTTCCAAGCGAAAGCTTATTCAAATGCTTGGTTCCTTCCATTTTGTAAATATGGTTGGATCCTATAATGCATCCTACCGAGCCTCTCCCTGCATGGATTGCACCCTTATTTTTCTGTGAAATCCATCGGATGCATTGTCTGTAAAAAGTATCATGTGCGGAGGTCACTTTTGCTATAATGTTTTAAATTTATTTTCTAGAGTCTTTAATCATTTGCAATGATGTATTATTTCAATCAGTAGGTTGCTGCTGTTTAAATTTAACATGCAATTTTAAAAGGATGGTTGTGTTTTTTAATATAAGTTCTGAGACCTATTTGATATTTTATGGCGTTGGTTGTGTTTTATAATTGAGAATAGCTATTTGGTACGAGACGAAGCACTGTGCGAATGATGTGGCATCAGTATCTGTTGTTTTAAAACAATTTTTTTTTAAAGTTAAAAGTGTTAAATATAGAATCAATGGTTGTCATAATTCGCATTGTCTTTCGTATAGAAGTTTTTGCACCAACTATCGCTTCTCTTTATAATTTAAGTCCATTTTTATGTGACCATATTATGTTCTGAGACTCATTAGATTGTTAGTATATTACCTAATTAGCCTATTATTCTATAGAGCAAGTTCACTGGTTTATTTGGAATGCATTTACAATGTAATTATTATACATTCTATGTCTATTAGGATATTTGCTCATTGGCCTATTTAGTGGTAGGCATATTGGCATGTTTTGTTATTGGCCTATTAAATGGTAGGCTTATTGGCCTATTTAGTGGCAAAAGTTTGACCTATTTAATAGTAGGCTTATGGCCTATTTAAAGGTCTTAATGTGAAATAGGCCTTTAAGTATGTTTTTAGATCAGGTCAGACTTTTAAAAAGGTAGGTCATACCTTAAAAATAGTCTATGTCAAGTAACAAGCCAGGCTTAGGCTTTATATTTTTGAAACGGATTATATCTGTTTAGCTAAAGCCTGGTCTGACCTGACCTATTCCCACTACACTACCATAAAAAGTAGCCTCACCAAGTATCAAATCATTCATACATGTGACGTAGTAACAAAGAAACCTTGACTCATTTAGAACCAAAAGACTAAAATTGCACAACATGACACCAAAAGTGCAAAGCCCAAAAAATAATCATCGGTGTCTATCTTTTTCTATTTGCCTCCAGTTTTATTCCATGCCATATTGCACCGAACCTGACCTTTTTTTCTATATATATATATAAGGCGAACCCGACCTTTCAACTATAAGGATACGTATGATTTGCATAAAAATAGGGGACATATCAACATAAGATTATCAAACAAAAAATGGTTATAAGATAACACAAGATAAGAGACAAAGGATAACACAAAACTCATTTTTATTCCTCATTAAACCATGGCATATGCATTCGGTGTTGATAGAAAAAAGAAAAGGTCCTTCATATTTTAATAGCCTTTTCCATCTTAACATAATTATACTGAATAAAGAAAGGGTTGATTAGTATCTAGCATCTCAGACTCTCCAAGAAACCTCTAAGATCTAGTCTCTTTCTTTGGTGTTCATGAGTGCTAGTAGGGGTCGACCTCCGTCCAAGGAAGAGATTGATTTGCTGGAACGAAGTAAGAAAAAAGTGCGTACTCTCGGTAAAGATGATAAGGAATTCTATGGTTCATCTCTCAAAGTCCTGAGGGAGGAGCCATGGATGCAAGAAGCAGGGGCTGAACAGGGGAAGGAGGCCAAGAAGAAAACCTATCTTGTTTCCTTGATCACAATCACAGATTGAGGCTAGTTCGGAAAGCGAGGATGACCCTTGCAAAGAGAGGACGATGAAAAGGAGGATTCGCCAAGATATATGCTGGTAGATGATGACCCAGTCTTGGGAACGGAGAAGAAAAATCTTGGAGGAAGACTTTGATCATAAAATTTCTTGAAAAAGAAAATTGATGCTATATGGGCTAACAAAGGATCGATACAGCTAATCGATCCAGGCAATGAGTATTTTCTGGCTGAGTTCAGCGACTTTGAAGACTATGAATTTGTCTTAATAGGCGGGCCGTGGATGATCTTTGATCATTACCTCACTGTTAGGCAATGGGAACAGGAATTCAACCCCCATACAACAAAGCCGCTTGGGTAAGACTTGTAGATTTACCTATGGAGTTTTATAACCAGGAATTCTTGAGCACGTTAGGAAACTGGATTGGAACATCTCTGAAGGTGGATCTTACAACAACATTGCAAACTCAGCCTCCTCAAATTATCAGGCATTTGAGGGCTAGGTTGGCTAATGAGCAAGTAAAGTCTTCGGCAATGCAAACTCAGCCTCCTCAAATTATCCAAAAAGGTCCTCAAGAGGCATCAAAACCAGTCTTCTCTCCTCAATCATCCACCCTTCAGAAGCCTTCCACCATGCTTATTGTTCCTTCTTCTATGGCAGAAACTCTTGGCATGGACATAGAAAGGAACAACATACTCATTGAAAATGAGGGAGTTCAACCGTATAATGGCACTAAACAAACTAAACCTCCTGATCCACATGCCCAATATGTAAATTTGGGCTTGGAGGACATGCACGAAGATAGAGATAAGATATATGACCAAATTCCTGATATAGGAATCTCTGCGGACTATATGCAGGCTTGATGTTTTATTTCTGTTTCTTTATTCTTTCCCTTCTTTTCCTTTTTCTTATGATTATTTTAAACTGGAACGGAGTGGTGCTTCTAGTAGTGATTTTGCTAGAACACTTAAAGATATGATTAGAATTAATAAGCCAGATATTCTTACTTTGCAGGAGCCCCGGATTAGTGGCAGCAGGGCTTTACAAGTTATTACAAGTTTGGGATTTCAGTTTCACCTGATTGTAGAGGCAAGAGGATTCTCAGGAGGAATTTGGATTCTTTGGAATAATCCAGAGATTCGAATTAATCAAATTCAAACTCACGAGTAGTTTCTACATGTCAAAGTGGAAGCGGTCTCTATAGGTTCATGGTTTCTAACAGTTGTCTATGCAAGCCCAAGAGCTTCTGAAAGGGTGGAATTATGGGAATCTGTCCTAAACCTGGCTATAAATTAATGTCAATTATGAATGGTTAGTGTTTGGTGATTTTAATGAGAATGCTAGCCCATTAGAAAAGAGAGGAGGTGGTCCTGTGGATTTTGGGAGATGTGAGTTATTCTCAAACTGGATCAACGAGTGCAACCTGTTAGATTTGGGGTTTGTGGGCTCTAAATTTACATGGCGTGGTCCTCAATGGTAAGGTTTGGAAAGGGTCTTCAAGTAGACAGAGCTCTATGTAATGCCTCTTGGGGAACTAGATTTGAGGAGGCCATTGTCCTAGTCCTAACTAGCACAAACTCAGACCATCACCCTATTCTGATAAAGGTGCATGGTGATCCAATCAGATTAACCAAGAAGCCATTCAGATTCAAGGCAGCTTGGCTCAAGCATGATAAATTCTCAGAATTGGTTCGGTCTGTATGGGATTTGGGCGAATCTTGTATGATAAATCTCCAGAATTTATCAAATTCTCTTCATCTTGGAATAGAAATACTTTTGGAGATATTTTTTATAAAAAAGGATTTTATTAGCCCGGCTAAATGGAATCCAAAAAGCATATTCTATCAGGAATAATCCTTTTTTAGAAGAGCTGGAAGAAAAACTTCAAAAAGAATACCAGGAGGTTCTTGCTCAAGAAGAGTTACCGTGGTTTCAAAAATCAAGGGCGGAATGGATTAAGGATGCGGATCGGAATACGAGGTATTACCATACAAAAACAATCATCAGGAGAAGAAGGAAAAGAATTAGCTCATTAAGAAATGAAGATGGAGAGTGGGTTGAAGACAAATCTGAACTTAAAGACATTGCTGTTTACAGAAGAGAATGTGATTAGAGAAATGCTAGTTACATGCAGTTCCTCCCCAAAAATCTGTCCAAACAGTCTCCTTATGGTGGCTGCCCCACTCTATCAGGAAGAAATAAAAAAGGCAATGTTCTCTATTAGAGATTTTAAAGCTCCGGGTGAAGATGGGTATCCAGCAATCTATTTTTAGGTTAATTGGGATTTGGTAAACCCTCCTATTATTAAGTTTATTGAGTCTGTTTGGTCAAATCCTAGTTTGATACATCAGGTAAACAATACTCTTCTAGTGCTTATTCCTAAACTTGATCATCCAGAATTCATATACCAATTTAGACCTATTAGAAGTTCAAGAGTATTGAAAGAAAGAATAGAAGAGAGATTACTTTCATTATTGAGAAAACTAAAATTACAGTTACAAAGAGCTACTGCTATGTATATATAGCAGAGTCTAAGCCAGTTATTGCCAAGATAACAAAATGAGGCAGTTGCAACTGAATAACAGATTGCACTGCTAAGCTAAACTAATAACTAACAGAATGTTAACTAACAGAATGTGCACAACTAACAATCAACTGAAACTGAACTATCTCTAACATTCCCCCATATAAGTTCATGGAGGTTTTCCAAAGGAGTGCTTATCAAACACTCTGAGTTTATCTCTGAGTATGCTGAATCTTGAGGATGAGAGAGGTTTGGTGAGCACATCAGCCCACTGATCTTGAGCAGGAACATGAGTGACACTTAAGCTATGATTTGACACCTTTTATCGAACAAAGAAAATGTCTAGCTCCATATGTTTGGTTTTGGAATGCAGAACAGGATTGTGAGCCAGTGATACAGTGCTTAGATTATCGCATAGGATTCTAGGAGTGTGAATTTTAATCTTCAGTTCTGAAAGGAGAGACTGTATCCAAAGGATTTCAGCACTCAAGGCTGCCATACTTCTGTACTCGGCCTCAGCACTGGACCTAGCAACAAGAGTCTGTTTCTTAGACCACCAAGAAATGAGATTGGGACCAAGGTACACACAGGCACCAGAAGTAGATCGCCTATCATCTGGATCAGATGCCCAATCAGCATCACAGAACCCGGTTAGAGTTAAGGGGGCATGAATGGCAGCAGACTGAATGAGAAGTCCATGATGCAAGGTACCCTTGAGGTACCTTAGAATGCGTTTAACATCTTTCCAATGCTCCTCCAATGGCTGAGATAAGAACTGGCAAAATTTATTCACTGAGTAGGATATCTCTGGCCTTGTAAGTGTTGCATACTGCAGACTCCATCTTGGGACATAGTCAGCCCCTAGTTTAGACAGTTTCAGATTAGCAACCATAGGCGTATTAATGCTCTTTGCAGACTCCATCTTGGCTTTGGACAGCAAATCACGAATGTACTTTGTTTGAGAAAGAAGTAGAGCACCATTGGATAGATGAGTAACCTCTATGCCCAGAAAATAGTCCAAGTTACCTAGTTGATTCAGGGCAAATTCTGAATTCAGGGCTTCAATGAGACTCTGAATTTGAGAAAGAGAGTTTCCTGTGACAAGTATGTCATCAACATATACCAGAATTAGGATATAGTAGGTGGCAGTGTACAGGAAAAAGAGTGAAGGGTCACATTTGCTTGCCACAAAGCCTTTAAGTAGAAGAGCAGTTTTCAGCCTTTCAAACCAGGCCCTGGGTGCCTGTTTGAGGCCATATAGGGCCTTGTGTAATCTGCAGACTAGTGTTCTGTCTGCCACCTCAAACCGGGGGGTTGTTGCATGTAGACTTCCTCATGTAGGGAGCCATTTAAAAAGGCATTGTTCACATCTAACTGCCGTATAGGTCGCCTACAAGATATCGCAATTGTCGGCCACGATCCCCTAACAAATGACGGGTTTAACAACGGGGAAAAGGTTTTCGTAAAGTCGATTGCCGACTTTTTGATGAAAACCCTTGGCAACAAGTCGGGCCTTGTACTTATTAATACTGCCATCAGGGTTCTCTTTGACTCTGAACACCCATTTGCAACCAATAGGAGTTTTGTGTGGTGGAGAGGGAACCAAAGTCCAAGTGTGGTTGTTGAGTAAGGCATCATATTCAGTTTTCATGGCTGCAGCCTAATGGGGAGCAGCTAAGGCCTGTTTAACAGAAGTTGGTTCTGTGGAAGTTAGAAGAAGGGTAGGCTGACGTCTAGGCATAACAATACCTGATTTGGACCTTGTTTGCATAGGATGTGTTTTGTAAGGGAGAGATGGAGGATGAGAGGACTCAGGTGAGGAAGAAGAGTGAGGTGGTGAGGTGGAGGGACTTGGTGAGGGCTCAGGCAAATTTCCAGAAGAAGGAGAAGACTGACCCAAAGAACTGGAAGGACTAGGAGACTGAGCCAAAGTCTGAGGTGACTGAGCAGATTGGGCAAAAGATGTTGCAGGACAAAGATGTGTTGGACTGGCACATGCAAGAGGAGAAGTGCTGACATGAGGACTTGGAGAAGAAGTGGGAGCCACAGAGGGTGTTGTTGGAGACAAAGTAGGTGGTATGGAAGAAATTGGGAGAGTTGTAGACTGAGATGCAGGCTGAACAGCTACTGAAGGAAATAGATCCGAGTATGGAAAACGAATTTCATTAAACACAACATCTTTGGAAATAATCAGATTGCCATCAGGACTAAGAAATTTGTAGCCTTTATGAGAGGAGGAATATCCCAGAAAAACACACTCTTTGGAGTGATAAGAGAGCTTGTGCTGCTGATAAGGGCGTATGAAAGGATAGCATGCACAACCAAAGGTCTTGAGAAACTGAAGGTTAGGTTCCTGGTGTAACAAGTGGAGTAAGGAGATTTATAGTTGAGAACAGGCGAAGGCATTCTATTGATCAAGTAAGTAGCTGTTAGAAAAGCATGATCCCAAAATTGGAAGGGTATGGATGCATGAGCCAAGAGAGTGAGGCCAGTCTCAACTACATGCCTGTGTTTGCGTTCTACAATACCATTTTGGTGATGGGTGTGAGGGCAAGCAAGCCTATGGACAATGCCAAAGGCAGACAGATACTTGAACAAATGACGAAATTCCCCACCCCAATCACTTTGAACAGTTTTGATTTTTGTGTTAAATTGTAACTCAACCATAGCTTTGAATTGAATAAATTGAGAAAGGGTATCAGACTTTCGTTTTAAAGGAAAGACCCAAGTGAAACGACTAAAGGCATCCACACAAGTTAGAAAGTAAGAACATCCAGAAGAGGATTGAATTGGGACAGGTCCCCACAAATCACAAACAACAAGTTCAAAGGGAAAATTGTAAATGGTGTTAGAAGAAGGTGCTGGGAGACGATGTGCCTTGCCCAAGCAGCATGCAGCACAAAATTCCATTGGAGTTTTATGTGGAACAGGAATATTGGAAGATTTAAGCGCTTCTCTAAGTGCATCATGGTGTGGATGACCTAAGCAAGAGTGCCACAATTTGTAGGAGTAATGAGTCATATCAGAAACATAAGCATTTTTATTCATAGTAATTGGTGGTACATGTACATTGGGAGTGGAATTTACATTGAAAATAGAAAGGGAATTACAAGCAGGTACATTATGCGTATGAGTGGTAACAGAATTGTAGCTAGGAGAGAAAGACATGACTGAAGGAGAGATATGATCAAACTTGTAAAGGCCATCTGGACCAACACTGCCTCGAAGCAGAATTTCAGAAGAGCCCTGTGATTTGACAAGACAAAAGGAGAGGTGAAATTCAAAAT
The DNA here is from genome assembly GCA_030762895.1 of Sophora flavescens. Taxonomy (NCBI): domain Eukaryota; kingdom Viridiplantae; phylum Streptophyta; class Magnoliopsida; order Fabales; family Fabaceae; genus Sophora; species Sophora flavescens. The sequence continues at coordinate 228,596,752 of CM061065.1, forward strand.
AGACATGGTTATCTCGAGCAAATTGACTAACACTAATTAGATTTTTAGTAATCGAGGGAACAAGAAGAAGATTGTGTAAGGTGAATTTGGTGTAGGGATAGGCAGGAGTGCTAAAATCCATAGAACCAACTTTGTTAATAGACAAACCTTGGCCATTGCCCAAGAAGACCTGATCAGGGTGTGCCAGAGAGGCAGTATCAGTTATATTGGAAGGATCAGGAGTGACATGATGAGTAGCCCCAGAGTCAGGGTACCAGGAGCTGCCAAACTGAGACTCAGTGCCTGTGAGATAAGCCTGTGGCTGCTGTGGTCTAGGTGGTGTAGCAGAGGATTGAGCAAAGTGATGAGGCCTGGGCAATTGTTGAATTGTTGGAAATGGAGGTCTCTGGTACACAAACGGATTCCAGGTCTGATGCTGTGGGGCTCCTTGATAATATTGGTCACTGTTAGAATGCCGATAGTAGCAAATACTAGCATCATGCCCATACTTTTTGCAAATTTGGCATTGAATATTGGAGCGACCACCAGATAGTCCACCACCACGACCTCTGGTCCTGCCACCACCATAGCGACCGCCACCACGGTTTCCGCGATAGACTTCGCCTCTGCTACCGGACTCTCCTCCACTGATATGAGAAAAACTTTATGGAAATTGAGAATCTTGAAAAGAACTGTTACCAGGGGGGTTCGAAGGATGAAAGGTACCACCGAAATTGCCATGATTCGAACTTTGATTAGAGGATTGAGTGAGATTGATAGAGGTCGAATCAGGAAGAGCATTCTTTTTGTTCTTTTCAAGGCGAGCTTCATGAGCTAAAAGAATCGATTCCAGTTCATCAAGAGAAACAAATTCTGTCTTGCTGTTGATCGCAGCTACGATGGGGTCACAATCCTCAGGAAGCGCATCAAGCGCGACTTCCAAAAGATTGCGATGCAGAATGGGATCTCCGATTGAGAGAAGTGAGTCAGAGAGAGCGAACATAAATAATGAACTCCGAGACAGAACGATTACCTTTGGATAGGTTTCACAACTCAGAACGGAGCTTCCTAGCTTTCGTACTAAAGAGTGTGTGAAAATGCTTATGAATTTCGTCCCAAATTTGCCATGAATGACCACAATTAACCACGCGAGGAAGAAGAGCATCAGAAATCGAAGCTAGGAGCCAAGTGGAGATCAGCGCATCTTGCTGTTCCCAATCACTGTACGCAGGGTTTTCTTCATCATTTTCTCGATCGGTATCAGTGAGGAACCTTGACGGAATTCGAGGATCAGTGACGAATTTCTGAAGTTTGTGGCCACGAATCACTCCTTCAATCTGTTGTTTCCATTGTCGAAAGTTGCTATCATCAAGTTTTAACGAAATTGGATGTGAGGGAGTAAATTGGGGTGCGCTAGGGTTTGCAAAGGGATTGACAGAAGCCATAGCTCCAGGATCTAGAAGCTCTTTGATACCATATTAGAAGTTCAAGAGTATTGAAAGAAAGAATAGAAGAGAGATTACTTTCATTATTGAGAAAACTAAAATTACAGTTATAGAGAGCTACTGCTATGTATATATAGTAGAGTCTAAACCAGTTATTGCCAAGATAACAAAATGAGGCAGTTGCAACTGAATAACAGATTGCACTGCTAAGCTAAACTAATAACTAACAGAATGTTAACTAACAGAATGTGAACAACTAACAATCAACTGAAACTGAACTATCTCTAACAAGACCTATTGCTTTGTGTAATGTATTATATAAATGCATTACCAAAATTGTTGTTAATCGCATTAAACCTTTATTATTCAAAATTATCTCTTCGTTCCGGGGGAGCTTTGTCCCAGGAAGAAATATTCATGACAATATAATTATAGCTAAGGAAATGATGCATTCAATGGGCAGAATGAAGGGGTCCAAAAAGTTTCTGGCTATTAAGATTGACTTAGAAAAAGCATATGATAGGCTAAATTGGAACTTTATTCATCACTGTCTTATGAAGCTAAATCTAGGAGAGGATTTTGTTTGACTTATTATGAGTTGTATCATGTCTTCTTCTTTTAAAGTCCTATGGAATGGAGAGAAAACTGAGAGTTTTTCTCCTAGTAGGGGTATAAGACAAGGGGACCCCCTCTCCCCATATATCTTTGTTATATGCATGGAGTTCCTAACTCATATTATTATGGATAAAGTTAATGAAGGGGTATGGAAACCTATGAAAGCAGGTAGGAATGGCCCCAATATTTCACATCTAATTTTTACGGATGATTTACTTTTATTCTCTGAAGCTAGTCAAGATCAGATGAATGCGATTTTGAATTGCCTTAATTTATTTTGTGATGCTTCTGGACAAAAAGTTAATGCTAACAAAACTAGCATAGTATTTTCTAAAAATGTTTCTGCTAATGAGGCTAATTATATTGCAAGTTGTGTTGGTTTTTCCATATCTAATGAATTAGGTAGGTACCTTGGAGCTCATATTACTCAAGGAAGATCATCTCCACAAAGATTCAAAAATATAGCTGATAAAGTGCAAAGCAAGCTGTGTGGTTGGAAGCAACAGTGTCTTTCCTTGGCAGGAAGAATAACATTAGCAAACTCAGTGCTAGGTTCCCTAGCTTCTTTCAATATGCAGCATGAGATTCTCCCAAAATCAATTTGTCATGGTATTGAAAAAGTGCAAAGACAGTTTATCTGGGGTGGTGCCTCAAACCAATGGAAAGTCCACTTAGTGAATTGGCAGAAGCTTTGTAATCCAAGATCTGCTGGAGGTTTAAACTTCAAAAGCCTGGCAGCCATGAATAAAGCCTTTATTCTAAAGCTGGGATGGGGCATTCTAACTCAGCCTGAAGCTTTATGGGTTGAAGTTATGAAAGGAAAATATGATAGAGGTCAAGTTCAGGTTATGAAATGTATATCTAAACCATATGATTCCAAACTATGGAAGGTTCTCCATCAAGAGTGCTTATTGTTTGCTCCAGCCTCCAAGCTTCCCAATCAGATTTGGAAAATTCTGTGGAAATGGAAGGGCCCTCAGAGAATTTCAGTTTTTATATGGCTAGCGATCCCCATGACACTTTGCTTGCCAACACATGTAGTAGATGGGCAGGATCTTCACCTGATTGCTGTTGACGGTTCTAGGCAAGTATACCTAGTCGTACAAGTAATACGATGGTGAGACCGTTTATTGTTCCCACGAGGACTGTGACAAGTACTAGCACGTACCGAATCAATTACTATATAAGCGGATATTTGGATTGAAGGGAGTTCTATACTAATTATCAAGCCCAAAACAAACAAAATCAAAGGAAAAGTTCTTTGAGAATTTATGTCGAACACTTAGGAGGCAGAGAAAAGGATTCTTCAAATATATGAAAGATGTTGGGATTAGGTTCACTAAACTTCATCCCCATGCGATGAAATGACTAGTAAACAGTTTCTACTTCACATATGACAATCAATCCACTAGATTACTCAAGTCCTGATTCCTCAAATGACAAGAGCCTAAATCCACTAATAGACCCTAATTCCTTAGGTGGCCTAGATTAATGAATTTGCATGATGATTAGGGATTACACGATTGCTAATAAACCTAAATCCATTCCTAGATACAAGGTTTACCAGGTGGTTGATTTCAGTTCTAGTTCTAATACGAATTTTCCAATTGCATACCAAAACAAGAAACAAGTCATGGGGGATCACGCCACAACAAGCATTAAGCATGGAAATCAATCACTCATAATGAAGCAAAAACTGTATTACATGGTCAAATCAAATACATGGAGAATCCAGAAATAGCTACATTTAATCCCAACAATGGGAGTTTAGCTACTCATGATCATAGCCAAATTCAAAGAAATAAAGATGAAAAGGGGAAGAGACTCCATGGAATCCTTGTGCAGCTGCCCCTGGTTCAAAGAGAGTGTTTGAGGGTTTCAAAATTGTTTTCTTCTGTTCTGCTCGTGCCTCTTTATAGATCAGGATTCGCGTCACGGCCGTGACGCTTTCTGCCTTGGGCGCGCTTTCAAAATATGTTTGTCACGGCCGTGACACTCATCACGGCTAGGCCGTGATAGCTTCTGCCTTCACCAATTAGTCTGTCATGGCCGTGACAGATTCTGCCTAGGAGGGTTCTGACTCAATTAACATGTCACGGCCGTGATGGGCATCACGGCTAGGCCGTGACAACTTCTGACTTCTGCCTTCTTCTTCTTCTTCAGTTTTTCTCGATCATGGCCGTGATGGGCTCTACTTGGGTCATTTTTTCACTTTTCAAGCTCTGTCTTCATCCAAGCTCCATCATGGCTAATCTTGAGCATTTTTCCTTAAATTCCTGCAAAACAACACCAAGAAACTGCTTCACCCGTTCCAAGGTAAAAACTAATAGAATTCAATTTAAATATGCCTAAACTATATGAAAATGCATGCAGAAGTGTACTAGAATTATGATGTGAAATCACACTATCAAATCACCCTAAGCTTATTCATTTGCTTGTCCTCAAGCAATCACTAAGGCCAGAAGAGATAAATAATCAGAACATGGATAGTGAACCAAGAACCCGAGTAAATAATCCAAGTAATAGGCATTTCAAATAATTCTGCAAGAGACAATCAGTTTCAAGTCCAATTAGAAGCTTAGGTTTCTTAGACTCATATTCTCACTGATTCGGGCACTCTTTCTCACCTGAAGATCACCCCAAGCTTGTTCATTTGCTTGGCACTCTTTCTCACCTCACTCAAGTGTTTAGGGATATATGACAATTCGCTCCATTTTCCTCAAGGAATGAATTCTACCATAGGCTTGACTATCAACCAAATCTCTACTTTATTAATGAAAACAATTAAGAATCAAGAGGTCTTTTGATTTGGTTGTAACGGGGCCATGGGATTAATCATTAGGTGGGGAAATCAAGAAAAGGACATTTCAAAAGGCTACACAAAACATCAAGCATTGCAAATCATGACACCTTCTAAAATACCCCTTTTTGGGTTTTGATTTATTTTTCCACCTTTCTTTCTTTCTTTTTCTTTTATTTCTCACTTTTATTTTTGTCATCCCCTTATCTATTTATATTTCTTTTTCTCTTATTTTTCTTTTATTTGGAGAAGGGGAGATTTTTCAGCTCAAGAGAAACATTTTTCTGATTTTCTCATCCCATACTTTTTCAACTACCTTTTTACCCTTTTGTACAATACTTTAGAAGGTGCCCTATCAAGCATCATTCATCAATATATTTCAAGGTACCAAGAAAAGTATTTTATTCTTTCAGGCTCAAAATTGGGCAACTAAGGGGTAGCATTTAGTCAATCAAAGCTCAGAAGGCCGGAAAAATACCTAGTGCCTCAATCATTTTCGAAAATGTTTTCAAAAATTTTTAAGCTTCAAAACAGTTTCAAGTCAAGTTCTAGAGAATACAGACCAAGAGGAATAACACTCTATCACAAAGAGTGGGGTAGATTTAGTGAGTACTCCTTTTTGGCTCAAAATCTCACATTTTAGTAGTTCAAAAATTAGTGAGAAACACAAATCTACGAAACCACATACTAATTATCAACTATCACAGATCATATCAAGAATTTTTATTTGTAGCCTTATCATAAGAATAGAAAATTGGGTTCAACAATTCACTATCTCAATTTATTTGGCACTCGGTTCTCACAATCGGATGCAAAATCTAAGCAAGGGGGGTAATCTGATCATGCGATCATTCAAACTATGCCTATATGACTGCAACATGCAAAATGAAAATGCAAAATACCCCTACCCCAAGATTAAAAACTTACATTGTCCCCAATGTAAATAATCAAGTCGGAGAGAGGAAAGAAAAATTGGAACGACTTACCAAGGCAGTAGCGGGTGCTAGCTCACATGCCTAGTCAGAAGGAATTGCATGAAAATTGGGTCACGACCGTGATGCTTATCACGGGCAGGCCGTGATGCATTCTGGTCCATAGGGGTAACCTGTCACGGTCGTGACCTCCATCACGGCCAGGCCATGATGCTCTCTGATCTTCAGGGTCCTCCCATCACGCCCGTGATGGGGATCACGGCTGGGCAGTGATCCTTTCTGGTCTTCATGATTAGCTCATCACGGCCATGACCAGTGTCACGGCCTGGGCGTGATGGCTACTGACTGTGCTTGTCCTTGCCCTTTTTGCATCTCTTTCCTTCTTACCTTGAAACTAGCTTGACGGGTAGGTGATCTCAAGGTTCATGAAGGCGCACAGCTGAGATCAATCTCTCGATGTCACCTCCCAAGCAGGCCTTGAGCCTTTGGCCATTGACTTTGAAAATCCTTTTTTAAGTAGAATCCTCCACTTCTACAGCTCCATGAGGTGAGACTTCTTTGACAATGAACGGTCTTGATCACTTAGACTTCAACTTGCCTGGAAACAATCTCAACCGGGAATTGAATAATAGAACTTGTTGTCCTGGCTGAAATGTTTTCATCACGATCTTCTTGTCATGGTAGGTCTTAACTCGCTGCTTGTAAATAATTGCATTCTCATATGCATTAATGTGCATCTCCTCTAATTCATGCAGCTGATTGACTCTTTTCTCACCCGCCAGAGTGGCATCAAAATTCAAGAACTTCAATGCCCAAAAGGCTCGATGCTCCAACTCTACGGGTAGATGACATGTCTTCCCATAGACCATCTGAAAAGGAGATAACCCCACAGAAGTTTTCAGTGCAGTCGGGTAAGCACACAAAGCATTGTCAATCTTCCTTGCCCAATCTCTTCTTGAGGTGGCCACCGTTTTTTCCAGAATCCGCTTAATCTCCTAGTTAGAGACCTCCGCTTGCCCATTTGTTTGCGGATGATATGGGGATGCCACCTTATGCCTCACATCATACTTGGTCAACACATTCCTCAATTGTGAGTTGCAAAAGTGAGATCCCCCATCACTTATAAGGACCCTTGGGACACCGAACCGGGCAAAGATGTTCTTCTTGATGAATTTAATCATTACCCGGGCATCATTCCTCGGTGTTGCAATGGCCTCCACCCATTTGGAAACATAGTCCACCGCCACCAAGATATATTGATTGGAGAATGAAGGTGGTAGTGGACCCATAAAGTCTATGCCCCATCAATCAAATACCTCAACCTCCAATATGTTCTGCAGTGGCATCTCATCCCTTTTTGAAACGTTTCTGGTCCTTTGGCACTTGTCACAACTCTTCACATGATTGTAAGAGTCCTTGAAGATTGAGGGCCAAAAGAGCCCAGATTGGAGGACCTTTGCAGCTGTCCTATCCCCATTGTAATGTCCACCATATGGGGAGTTATGGCAATGCCACAGAATTTTCCTTGCTTCCTCTTGACTAACACACCTCCTCCATAAGTCATTCGGTCCAACCTTGAACATAAATGGGTCATCCCACATGAAATGGTTGGCATCCCGGAAGAATTTCTTCTTTTGTTGCCAAGTGAGGTGCTCTGGAACAATATTGGCTGCCTTGAAATTTGCCATGTCGGCAAACCATGGTCTTTCATGCACCACAAATAAGGCTTTATCCGGGAACTCATCCCGAATGTCCTTTTCTTTTGAAGCAACCTCTTCATTCATCAACCGAGATAGATGGTCAGCCACCACATTTTCGCTGCCCTTTTTGTCCTTGACGACTAAGTCAAATTCCTGCAACAATAGAATCCACCTTATGAGTCTTGGTTTAGAATCTAACTTAGTCAACAAATATTTAATTGCAGCATGATCAGTAAAAACAGTGACTTGTGACCCAATTAAGTAGGAACGGAATTTTTCCAATGCAAACACTATGGCTAGCAGCTTTTTTTCAGTTGTTGCATAATTTATCTGGTTTTCATTGAGAACCTTGCTAGAATAGTGAATGGCATGGAAAAATTTGTCCCTCCGTTGTCCCAAAACTGCCCCAACTGCGTAGTCACTGGCATCACACATTAATTCAAATGGTGACTCCCAGTTGGGTGCAACAAGAATGGGAGCAGTGATCAACTTGTCTTTCAAAATCTGAAAAGAGGTAAGACAAGCAGTATCAAACACAAATGGAGTGTCCTTGTTCAAAAGGCCACACAACGGCTTGGCTATCTTTGAAAATTCTTTGATGAACCGCCGGTAAAAGCCTGCATGCCCAAGGAAACTCCTCACACCCTTGACATTCACTGGTGGAGGTAGTTTCTCAATCACATCAATTTTAGATTTATCCACTTCGATCCCCTTAGCTGAAATTTTGTGCCCAAGCACAATGACTTCCTGCACCATAAAATGACATTCCTCCCAATTTAAGACTAAATTGGTGTCCATGCACCTCTTTAACACAGCAGTAAGGTTAGACAAACAATTATCATAAGAGGAACCGGAAACAGAAAAATCATCCATGAAAACTTCAATGAATTTTTCTACCATATTAGAGAAAATGGAAAGCATGCAACTTTGAAATGTCGCAGGCGCAATACAAAGTCCGAAAGGCTTCTTTCGATAGGCAAAAACTCCAAAAGGGCATGTGAAGGCAGTTTTCTCTTGGTCTTCCGGGTTAACTGCAATTTGGTTATAACCTGAATAACCATCCAAGAAACAATAATAAGCTTCCCTGGCCAACCGCTCCAACATTTGGTCCATGAATGAAAGTGGGAAGTGATCCTTTCTAGTAGCTTGATTTAGCTTCCGGTAATCTATACACATTCACCAACCGATGACCGTTCTAATTGGGATCAACTCATTCTTTTTGTTGTGCACGACGGTCATGCCACCTTTCTTTGGAACCACTTGTACCGGACTCACCCAAGCACTATTGGAAATCGGGTAGATCATTCCAGCTTCAAGGAGTTTCAGCACCTCCTTCCTTACCACTTCTTTCATTGTAGGATTGAGCCTCCTTTGCGGTTGGACCACCGGTTTAAATTCAGCCTTCATCATGATCTTGTGCATACAAAACGTGGGGCTAATACCTTTCAAATCTGAGATGGACCATCCAATAGCTGTTTTATGCTCTCGAAGCACCCTTACAAGTTTCACCTCTTCCAATTTGGACAATACATTGCTCACTATGACAAGGTCTTCATCATTCTCACCAAGAAATACATACTTCAAGTGGGGAGGTAGAGGCTTAAGCTCTAACTCGAGCTTCTCTTGGACTTCATCCTTTTTGAGCTCTTCTTTCTTAGTGTTGACAGCAAGTTGCTTGGGTTGAGCTTCCAGATCACATATACAGTATTCTATTTCCTTCTCCTCTTCCTCATCAAGATTTTCAATAGAGTTCACAATTACCTTCTCAAGAGTAGAGGAGTGGAGCTGATGTACAAAGGCTTCTTTAGCCACTACATCCACAATGTCCATGCGGAAGCAATTCTCTTCATCACTCGGGCGATGCATAGCTTCAAACACGTTGAAAGTAACCTCTTCATCTTGCACTGAGTCGGAGTTGGCCCTTTTGTACATCTATCAAAGCACGACCAGTTGCTAGAAAAGGTCTCCCCAATATAAGTGGAACTTCCGCACCTTCCTCCATGTCTAATATCACAAAATCCGCTGGGAAGATAAACTTATCCACTTTTACCAAAACATCTTCCATAATACCATAAGGACGCTTGATTGATCTATCGGCTAGTTGCAATGCCATCCTTGTTGGTTTCACCTCACCACCTCCAAGCTTGTTCAAAATTGAAAGCAGCATCAAATTGATACTCGCTCCCAAGTCACACAAGGCCTTCCCAATAGCAACACTCCCAATAGTGCAAGGGATTGTAAAACTACCAGGATCTTTAAGCTTTGGAGGTAGCTTCCTTTGAAGTATCGCACTACACTCTTCTGTCAAGACAACAGTCTCGCCTTCTTTGAACTTTCTTTTCTTCGTGAGCAACTCCTTCATGAACCTTGCATAAGTGGGCATCTGCTCTAGTGCTTCAGCAAAGGGTATGTTAATCTATAACCTCTTGAAAATGTCAATAAATTTGGCAAACTTTTCTTACTTCTCCCTTTTCTTGCTCAAATGAGGATACGACAACTTCACATAAGAGAGAATCTCTTGAGGCTTGTCTCCATATTTCAAAATCTGACTTTTAGTCCTCCTCAAAATTGAATTCTCATCCACTAGCTTCTCCCTCTTGTCTTTTTCACTGTCTTTTTCTTCCTCCTCTACTACAACCTCTTTGCCTTTTTCCTCTTTTTTCTCATCACTCAACTCTGTTTTTTCATCAACTCTCTGATTTTTCACCAAAGTCTCACCACTTTCTTCCTCAAGACTTTTACCACTCCTCAAAACAATAGCCTTACAATGCTCTTTAGGATTAGTTTGAGTATTACCTGAAAAACTGCTGCTAGATTGCTCCGCTAGTTGCTTTGCAATCTGTCCAACTTGAACCTCCAAGTTCTTTATAGAAGCATCGATGTTTTTCTGGTTTGACATGGACATTTGCATGAACTGATTGAGAGTGTTCTCCAAGATAGAAGTCCGGTATTGAGGTGGTGGTGTGGGTTGAGGCTTACTTGCTTGTCCGGTATCTTGTTTCCAACCAAAACTTGTTTGATTCCTCCACCCTTGGTTGTAATTGTTGGAGTATTGGTTGTTGCCTTGCCGCCCATAGTTCCCCATATAATTAGCTTCCTCATGGGAACTAGGTGGTGCCTCACATCTTCCATTATCATGATCTCCTCCACAAAAATCACATCTCATTACTTGTTGAGGTGGCATGGTTGTCCCTTGAACAGTTTGGAGTTGTTGTGGAAGTTGAGCTAGTTGCTTAGTGATAGACTCAAGTTGTTGTGTCATAATCTTATTTTGAGCCAAAAGTGCAGTTTGTGAGTCTAACTCCAACACTCCCCTTCTTGATGTGGGACCCCGATCATGATGCATCAAATAGTCATTAGATGCCATAGCCTCTATTAAAATCAATGCTTCCTCCGCTGTCTTTGTGTTCATGGAACCTCTAGCTGAGGCATCCAAGATATACCTGGTTGAAGGCCTCAATCCATTGCAAAATGTTTGCATTTGGGTATGATCATCAAACCCATGATTTGGACATCTTCGGAGCAAGTCTTTGAACCTTTCCCATGTGTCATGAAGAGTTTCACCCTCTTGTTGAGCAAAGCTTATGATATCACCCCTTGTCTTCACAAATCTTGAGGCAGGAAAGAACCTTGCAAGAAATTTTGCCTCTAAGTCATCCCATGTAGTGATGCTCCCCCTTGGTTGAGATTGGAGCCAAGCCTTGGCCCTATCTCTTAGAGAGAAAGGAAACAACCTTAAGCGGAGTGCATCATCGGAAACACCATTGTGCTTACTCGTATCACATAACTCCAGGAAGTAGGAGACATGATTATTAGGATCTTCCTTATCCAACCCGGCAAATTGATTTTGTGAAACCATATTGATGAGAGCTGGCTTGATTTCAAAATTTGCGCAGTTCACTGGAGGCCTTACTATGCTAGTGACATGCCGATTGACATTTGTATTGGCATAATCTCCAAGTGTCCTTCGTGGAGAACCTTCACCATTGCCTGCCATCTTGAGTTCTTCTTGATGAACTTGAGAAGTGGAAGTCTCTTGTTCTTCTTCTTGTTGTTCTAACAGTTTCTGCTCTCTTGCTTGCCTCCGATTCTCCCTAGCTGTTCTTTCTATTTCAGGATCGTAGAGGAGTTGGTCAGCCGGGATAGTACCTCGCATGCACAAACAGTCTAGCAACCAAGAGTGTTAGCAGTAAATGACAACACAAACAACAAATAAAACAAAAACCTACGACAGCAAAACAGAAAAAATCTATGACAGCAAACAGATAATAAAAGAAATTTTTTTGCTTAAATTAGTAGTCGAAATGGGTATGACAATATTGAAATACAGTCCCCGGCACCAGCGCCAAAAACTTGTTGACGGTTCTAGGCAAGTATACCTAGTCGTACAAGTAATACGGTGGAGAGACCATTTATCGTTCCCACGAGGACTGTGACAAGTACTAGCACGTACCGAATCAATTACTGTATAAGCGGATATTTGGATTGAAGGGAGTTCTATACTAATTATCAAGCCCAAAACAAACAAAATCAAAGGAAAAGTTCTTTGAGAATTTCTGTCGAACACTTAGGAGGCAGAGAAAAGGATTCTTCAAATATATGAAAGATGTTGGGATTAGGTTCACTAAACTTCATCCCCATGCGATGAAATGACTACTAAACAGTTTCTACTTCACATATGACAATCAATCCACTAGATTACTCAAGTCCTGATTCCTCAGATGACAAGAGCCTAAATCCACTAATAGACCCTAATTCCTTAGGTGGCCTAGATTAATCAATTTGCATGATGATTAGGGATTACACGATTGCTAATAAACCTAAATCCATTCCTAGATACAAGGTTTACCAGGTGGTTGATTTTAGTTCTAGTTCTAATACGAATTTTCCAATTGCATACCAAAACAAGAATCAAGTCATAGGGGATCACGCCACAACAAGCATTAAGCATGGAAATCAATCACTCATAATGAAGCAAAAAATGTATTACAAGGTCAAGTCAAATACATGGAGAATTGATCAGCCTCTGGCTCATCTAGTTTTATGACTAGTATGACCGTGGTTTTGTGCTAATTATACCTCGTTTTCGCCCAAATTAGACTTGATTGTCTTCAAGCAACGTTTTGAGTCTCTAGAGTATTTTTAGGTTAATTTAGCTGATTTAGAGTCAAATAAAGCACTTACTGCTACCTCTTGTTTTCAGGTTAATAAAGAGAAGCAATTCTGGAGTTATTCGCCCCACGAGAGGCTACTCGCCTCGCGAGCCTGAAGCCTCACTGTGCCAGAAATGCCATCCTCTCTGTCTCGCCCCGCGAGAAATCCAACCCTGAAGGACAGAGACCATCACGGCTTAGCCGTGATGAAGGTCACGGCTGTGACAGATTGGAATTTGAAGTCTCGCCTCGCGGATCCTCGTCTCACCTCGCGAGAAATCCAAACACTGAAGAGCTGTTCATAATATTCGCCTCGCGAAAGGATGCTTGCCTCGCGAGCGCGCGGAACCCAGAATCTGTATTTATATCTGTTTTAGGGCAGAACTGATGATCTTCTCATCATCTTCTTTTCTTTTAGATTAGGACGGCGGCGAATTTAGGTTTAGAGTTTTGTGTTCCCTTTGTAATGGAGAGCTAGTCTCCTTTGATTAATATGCTGTAATCGGTTCGCCGCCACTTGAGGTTTTGTAATTCCTGAACTCATTGCTATTCTCTTTCAATATTTGTTCTATATGTTCTGTTTGCTTAATTCAGGATTATATATAATATGTGTTGATTCATTTCGATGATTGTGTGTTCCTAAAATTAATGGCGTTTGCTTAATTCGCGTGTGTTCAATTCGTGTTTGTTTAATTCACGAAGGGCTTAATCCGTTTGCTTAATTCGAAATTAGGAACATATGTCTCGTAGTGTCAATTTCGCTTGTTAATTGATGCTACAATCGAAAATAGATTAGAATCCGCTTAGGGCATGGAATTGTATGAACCAATGATAGTGGGAAACCGAGAGCAGTAGGTTAATCGTTTTTAGCTATTTGATAATTATTTAGTTTGCATTGTTATCTGCTTTGTTTTCTTAATTGAATTTCATATCCAAAACCCCCAAGACTGACTTTTCTGTTAACAACAACCCCAAGAGTCCTTGTGAGACGATACTCGAGTTGTCGCACCCTAACTACATATTTTTACAAACCGCTCGCTTTTTGACGCGTGCTCGACAGCGTGTCAAAATTGGCGCCGTTACCGGGGACTCTTGTTGTTATTAACAGAAATTAAAAAAAAATAAAATTCTGCTGAATTAGTTATGGCTGTTTTGTCTGGTTAGAGATCCTAGTACCTTCCCATGGATAATTATATGCAAAACTATATGCCTAACATTGATTATGAGTCGTCATGCATATATTATCCTGACTTTTCTGGTTTAATACACTGGTTGCCAAGGTTTAGTGGTCTTGCAGGTGAGAATCCGCAGATGCATCTAAAAGAATTCCAGGTTGTTTGCTCTACATTTTTGAGACCTGAAGGAATGACGGAAGACCACATCAAGATGAGAGCCTTCCCATTCTCACTTCAAGGTGCCGCGAAGGATTGGCTTTACTATCTTGCGCCAAATTCCATTTTAACCTGGATTGATTTGAAGAAAGTTTTCCTAGAGAGATACTTTCCTGCCTTCAGAGCTGCATCAATCAAAAAAGAGATGTTGGATATTAGACAAGTTAATGAATCACCTCAACAACAACTGAGGTTGTCGCTGATACCACCACAGAACCCTCCCCAAGTGACCATCTCTGCACCTTCCGGACCTTCACTAGAGGACATGATCAAGCAAATGACTGACAACAATCTCCAGTTTCAGCAACAAGCAAATGCTAGTATTCATACTTTGCACACACAGATTGGACAGTTTCAGCGGCGAACGGATGCTAGCATTCATACCTTACAGACACAGATTCAACAGCTTGCCACTTTGATGAATTCCATGCAGCAAGTTCAAGGATCAGAACCTTTGACTAAGGAAGTTGAGAGGAAGAGATGTATGGAGGACATCCACTTCGCCATGCTAGAGGATGATGAAGAAATTCTGGAATTAGATAACTCCATTGGTTCCTAGGCATGTGTTGAATGTGATGGGATGGATGAACTGTGTGTTGAATTCCCAAACATTCAAGCCTTTTCTGATTCTGTTTATTGTACTATATGTGCTGATTGTACTAACACTAACCTTTGTGTGGTGTGTGCTGAGATTTCTGCATGTACAGCAGGTGATGGATTTGATAGTGCAGTGAATGAAGATCGTGCAGAAGCTGAAGCGACACCAGTAACCCTCTCTACCTATTTGCCACCTCCCACTGTGGAACAACCGGCAATGGAGTTCAAGCCTCTGCCAGAGAGACTGGATTTTGCACCATGGCCAGTCCAAGGGGTTGAACCCCAATTTTATTGGGAGAACTTTGTTGACAAGGAGGTCATCTTTGACCCAAGAGGGAGTGAGAAGTCCGCCGCACTTGGCGAGTTCACCATAATTGTCAAGCGCCCACTCCCGTATCGAGGCTGCAAGTTATGGGACCATGGAATAAGCTTCCGCCATTTGTCTATCACGTGGGCCTTATGCTACAAGCAATGGGATCCAGGCGGAAGCCCCTCAATGAGTTTTCTTAACCCTTTTTCTCTAGTTTATTTTCATTTTCTTGTTAGTTTTTGCTTTTCCTTGTTTTTGTTTGGTTTTCTTCAGCTCTTGAATAATTTGAGAAGATCAAGAGTTGTGTGTTGAGTCTTGTGTCGGTAAGCTTTATTGGTTTTTGATCAAATTTTGCATAGATGATTGCATGATATTTTTTGACCATTGATGATTTTCCACCTAGGTTTTGAAATTGAAAATTGATCCCCATTTAAAAAAATTGAAAATTGAACTTTGAGATATTCTATTGTGATTGAATGATTTATGATAAGTTTGGGGTGAAGGGGTGCACACACTAGGGATAGAATCTCGGTCAAACAATTTGCAAAAATGTCCAGGTGAGGATTTGAGCCTCCAACATGTTTTAACTGTGTGAATCACTTTCAAGTTGCACTTTCCCGAATTTGCTTGAATCTCTTCATGGTTTGCATGTTTATGTGTTGCATCAAATGATTTAGGCAGTTTTCTTTGAATTAGCTACTTGGCCTGAATTGAACCAGTCCCTAATGCATGTTCCCTAGTTATCCCCTTTGAGCCTAATTAGCCTGTTGTATCATGATGACCCTATGTTACAAGCCAAAAAATCTGAAAAACCATGTTAACCGAATCTTAGGATTAGGAGAGCATGGAAGCTTAGCAAGAGAATGGTTGCAAGAAACTAAGTTTGGGTGGCTACAAGGATATGATGTGTTGTTTGGGATTGAGAAAAAGAAAAATATAATAAAAATGTTGGAGCCAAAGGGCAAAAAGAAAAAAAAAAGAAAAGTACAAAAATGTCAAAAAGGGTATTAGAAGAAGAAAGCTGTAGTCACCCAAAAGCAAAAAGAAAAAAAAAATGGAAAAAGGAACTTGAGTGGAAATTCAATGTATCAAAATGGTCATGCTCTCTTAGCTCCTAGGGACTTAAGCCTAGTACCTTTGAATATCCTACCCTTAGCCAGGCCCCATTACAACCTTAAAAGACCTTTTGATGTTGCATGCATGTTTTCATGGGAACCTTGTCTGAGGTGAAAATCAAATTCATGGGAAGTGCTCTTAAAATGTGAAATTGAGTGAAAGGTTCATAACCTAGACAAAAAATGCCCTTGTGAGGAAGGCGGTTGTTTGAATTTGGTGATCTCCCTTTTGTGTGTAACTTGGATCCTCAACTTAGATTAATGATAGTATGAATGATGAAATTTTCAAATGTTTAGAGTAAATGAATGTGGGGATTGCATTGTTGAAAAAGGGAGAAAACATTGAAGCAAAATTGTTTTGTTGTAATTGCAAGAAATTTGTGCGAAATTGATTGAATCTTTTAAGCTCGCCAAGTTTGAGTCCTTTTTGAGTTTTAGTTTGCTTGGGGACAAGCAAAGTTTAAGTTTGGGGTATTTTGATCAGCCTCTGGCTCATCTAGTTTTATAACTAGTATGACCGTGGTTTTGTGCTAATTATACCTCGTTTTCGCCCAAATTAGACTTGATTGTCTTCAAACAACATTTTGAGTCTCTAGAGTATTTTTAGGTTAATTTAGCTGATTTAGAGTCAAATAAAGCACTTACTGCTACCTCTTGTTTTCAGGTTAATAAAGAGAAGCAATTTTGGAGTTATTCGCTCCGCGAGAGGCTACTCGCCTCGCGAGCTTGAAGCCTCACTGTGCCAGAAATGCCATCCTCTCTGTCTCGCCCCGCAAGAAATCCAACCCTGAAGGACAGAGACCATCACGGCTGCGACAGATTGGAATTTGAAGTCTCGCCTCGCGGATCCTCGTCTCGCCTCGTCAGAAAGCCAAACACTGAAGAGCTGTTCATAATATTCGCCTCGTGAAAGGATGCTCGCCTCGCGAGCGCGCGGAACCCAGAATCTGTATTTATATCTGTTTTAGGGCAGAACTGATGATCTTCTCATCATCTTCTTTTCTTTTAGATTAGGACGACTGCGAATTTAGGTTTAGAGTTTTGTGTTCCCTTTGTAATGGATAGCTAGTCTCCTTTGATTAATCTGCTGTAATCGGTTCGCCGCCATTTGAGGTTTTGTAATTCCTGAACTCATTGCTATTCTCTTTCAATATTTGTTCTATATGTTCTATTTGCTTAATTCAGGATTATATAGAATATGTGTTGATTCATTTCGATGATTGTGTGTTCCTAAACTTAATCGCGTTTGCTTAATTCGCGTGTGCTCAATTTGTGTTTGCTTAATTCACGAAGGGCTTAATCTGTTTGCTTAATTCGGAATTAGGAACATATGTCTCGTAGTGTCAATTTCGCTTGTTAATTGATGCTACAATCGAAAAGAGATTAGAATCCGCTTAAGGCATGGAATTGTATGAACCAATGATAGTGGGAAACCGAGAGCAGTAGGTTAATCGTTTTTAGCTATTTGATAATTATTTAGTTTGCATTGTTTTCTGCTTGGTTTTCTTAATTGAATTTCATATCCAAAACCCCCAAGACTGACTTTTCTGTTAACAACAACCCCAAGAGTCCTTGTGAGACGATACTCGAGTTGTCGCACCCAAACTACATATTTTTACAAACCGCTCGCTTTTTGACGCGTGCGCGACAGCGTGTCAAGAATTCAGAAATAACTACATCTAATCCCAACAATGGGAGTTTAGCTACTCATGATCATAGCCAAAATCAAAGAAATAAAGATGAAGAGGGGAAGAGACTCCATGGAATCCTTGTGCAACTGCCCCTGGTTCAAAGAGAGTGTTTAAGGGTTTCAAAACTGTTTTCTTCTATTCTGCTCGTGCCTCTTTATAGATCAGGATTCGCGTCACGGCCGTGATGGCCATCACGGCCAGGCCGTGACGCTTTCTGCCTTGGGCGCGCTTTCAAAATATGTTTGTCACGGCCGTGACACTCATCACGGCTAGGCCGTGATAGCTTCTGCCTTCACCAATTAGTCTGTCATGGCCGTGACAGATTCTGCCTAGGAGGGTTCTGACTCAATTAACATGTCACGGCCGTGATGGGCATCACGGCTAGGCCGCGACAGCTTCTGACTTCTGCCTTCTTCTTTTTCAGTTTTGCTCGATCATGGCCGTGATGGTTGATAAGCCTCTGGCTTATCTAGTTTTATAACTAGTAAGACTGTGGTTTATGTGCTAATTATTCAAGTTCAATCTCAATTTCGCCCAAATTTGCCTTGTTTTGTTCTTAAGTTAGACTTTGACTCGTTTTAGACATTTTTAGTAGTTTTTAGTCTATTTTTAATAGAATTACGCTTTTTGTTTCTTTTTATTGTTTCAGGTTAAAAGGGGAAGCACTTCGAGTCAAGGGAATGAAGAAAACAGTGGAAATTGCCATTCTGGAGATACTCGCCCCGCGAGAGGATGCTCGCCTCACGATCCTGAAGACCAGCTGAAGCAGCAACAGTCATCCTTTCTGTCTCGCCCCGCGAAGATACCACTCGCCTCGCGATCCTGAAGGTCTGACTGTGCCAGAATTGTCATCCTCTTTGTGTCGCCTCGAGAGAGGCTTATCGCCTCGAGAGAGGCTTATCGCCTCGCGAGAGTCCAATTTGAAAGCGCGTCAATTTTAATATTCGCCTCGCGAGAGCTTGCTCGCCTCGCGAGTTCGCGCAGATCCTAAATCCTATATATTGCTGTTTTAGGGTAAAGTTGAGGAGCTTTTGACTGTTTTGTAGCGTTTAGGGACGAATCCTTGTGTTTCTGGAGCTGCGTCTCCTCTTTTCTTTTTCTTATTTTACTATGGTGGTTATGTCCGATTGCTTGTCTGTCTTTACGAGCATGAGGAACTAATCCCCTCGTCTGAGGGATCAATGAAACCACCCATGGCGGTGTAGAATTCGATGTGATGTATATTTTTCTCCCTTCTTTCAATTAATGTTTTCCAATTCTGATTTGATTGCGTTGATCATATGCATGCGTGATTGACTAGTTAAACGTGATTAGGCTTAGGAGGCAATTCGCGTTTTAGAACTTGAATTGGGATCATCGATCGAATATTGCACGAGAGTGAGTAGGAGATCGGTGCAACCTTATAGGAACCAGGTTTAATAGAGTTTGATGATTAGGGTTATGAGACCTAGTAAGTAATTAATCCAATCATTGAATACGTCCTATTGAGCACGACAGTGGATATAGGAGAATTTGGGGGTCCTGGTTGACATTGTAATTGAACTTAAGAAAGAATCATCATCACTTGGGTACTATGCATGATTGGGTAGGTGGATTTGAGACCTTAGATATTTTAATTTCAGATCTTAATACCTTAGTTCTATTAGATTTGTTAATTTAATTTGCGATCATATTTTCTCTCTCAACCATCTGCTGTTACTTGACCAACTTATCAAACTTCTCGCGAATTAGTCGAATTGGTAGCCCAATCCTTGTGTTCGACCTCGGTAATTACTTACCGTGTTTATTTTATTACTTGCGACGACCCGGTACACTTGCCGGTGACACAACAAGTTTTTGGCGCCGTTGCCGGGGATTGGCACAACCAATTTTCCTAATTTTTAGGGAAGTTTGATTATTTGGTCAAGTTATTTTTATTTTTATTTACTATTATATCTCTCCACTTCTTTGATTCCACTTGGTCTTGCCTTGTTTTTGTATGCGAGGTACCCTTTCACAAGAGGACTTGCTATTCGATTCAGAGATCACCAGGACCAAGAAGCGATTAAGGAAAGAGGCCAGAGAACGAAAGAGGCTTGAAGCAATTCATTTTGAGAGGAAGACCGAAGAAAACCCTCCTCCTCCTCCTCCTCCTCGTTACAAGCCTCTCTTCGAGTACGATCTACCCAACTTGGGTGATTGTGATTCGTCTATCGTGATGGGCGACCTGAATACAGACTCCTTCATAGTGGAAGGATGTGTCACCGCCCAGATCCGTGAGAACCAGTTTGATGGCAGTGGCAAACAAGACCCTCACAGACACGTCACTCGCTTCCTTGAAGCTTGTGACATGCAGAAGACAAGAGGAGTTACTCAGGATGAGTTTCGCTTGCGGCTATTCCCTCTCTCTCTTAGGGATGTCGCTCGCGATTGGTTTGACAGCTTGGATAGGAACAGTATCAGAACGTGGGAGCAAATGGCACAAAAGTTCCTGACCAAGTATTTTCTTCCTCAGAAAGCGGCACAAGCAAGAGTAGCTGTCACATCTTTCAAAGCATGTAAGATGAAACTTATAATGAAGCTTGGGAGAGGTACAATGTACTCTTGAGAAGATGCCCTTCGGCGTTCTTTGACCCGGTCTCCAAGGTTCAACATTTCTTTAACGGGTTGAGGGGACGCTATCAGATGAATTGTGATGCCGCAGTTGGCGGCTCTTTTTCCTATTTATCAGCTGAGGATGGATGGGCATTATTGGAGAAAATGTCGTACAATGATTACAACCGTGGTAGGGAAACCTCAAGTGGAGTCAGTTATGCAGCAATGGAAGCCATTCTAGAGCAAAATAGACTGTTGAAGATGCAAATGGCGGCTTTGTCTGAGAACAAGAAGGTGAATGTGATACATGAGGGAATGCCTCCGGGTTGTGAAAATTGTAATGGAAGTCATGACATTCAGAACTGTCCGTTCAACTTCTCTCGAGAATATGTGGACTCATGCCACAATTTCTGTGACAGTGTGCCCCAGAACAACTATCAGAGGAACAGTCAGAATCAGAATAGGGGTTATATGAGGAGAGACCATCCGGGTTTCGCTTGGATTAATGTTAGTGGTGGTCTAGCCGGGCAACAACAACCTCAACAGAATTGGCAACAACAACCTCCACAGGGTCAGAGGCCTAACTATGGGATCCATCAGCATAATACTCAGCAGGCTCTTCAGGGGCCTAATCAGTTGCAAATAACAGATGGTGGAAGGCAACCTTGGGAGTTGGGTTTTGAGAAGACGAATGCGGCAATTGAGAAGTTGGCAATCTATACAGGCACAACATTAGAGAAGGTGAATGCGGCAGTTGACAAGTTGGCAACGCATACAGGGACGGCAATTCAGAATCTAGAGACGCAGGTTGCTCAGCTCGCAAGGCAACTAAATGAGCGTCTCCTAGGCACCTTCCCAGGTGATACCGAGAACAACCCTAAGAACCAATGCAATGCCATAACAATTAGGAGCGGTAAGGTGTTGGGATCTAACAGGGGTGCAACTAGTTCTCAGGAAGACAAAGCCACGGAACAACCACATGTTGAGGAAGAGCAACCTGAGAAAGAGGAGTTGGAAAGTGACAAGGCACCGGAGCAAGGGGGAAGGCTGAAACTTGTAGATGAAGAGTTCTGAAAAAAGAAGTGGGTTGAACCCCATGACCTCCCGCCCTACATGAAGGTACCATATCCTGAAAGATTGAAGAAGCCTCAATAGGATAAACAATTCAATAGATTCCTTGATGTCTTCCGCAAACTTCAAATTAACATTTCATTTGCGGAAGCCTTGGAACAAATGCCATCTTATGCCCGGTTTATGAAGGAGCTTCTCTCCAAGAAGCGGAGAATAGTGGATGAGGAAACAGTTGCTTTGACCGAGGAGTGTAGTGCCATTCTTCAAAGAAAACTACCTCCAAAGTTGAAGGATCCCGGTTCTTTTTCGATACCATGCACCATTGGGGGGATGACTCTAGGGAAGGCATTATGTGATCTAGGGGCAAGCATCAACTTGATGCCCCTCTCTATGACGAAGAGGTTGGGGATCAAAGAAGTCAAAGATACGCGGATGTCACTCCAACTGGCCGATCGTTCTGTAAAATATCCTTATGGAGTGGTCGAAGACTTGTTAGTGAAGGTGGACAAGTTCGTATTTCCGGCGGACTTTGTGGTGCTTGATATGGATGAAGACGCCGAGATCCCTCTCATATTGGGTAGGCCCTTCTTGGCCACTGGGGGTGCCTTGATAGATGTGCGACAAGGGAAACTCACTCTAAGGGTGCAAGATGATGAGGTAGTCTTCAATGTCTTTGAAGCAGTGAAGCACCCTGTTGAGAGGTCGGATGTGTATCGAGTGGATGTGGTGGAATCAATTGTTAAGGCAAAGGCAGCTAGAGAAGCCCATGGTTCTTCACTAGCACAAGTGTTGGTAAAATCCCATGATGCTGATAGAGAGGAAAAGAACCCTTTGGGGGATGAGGTCTATATTGAGTGGTTAAAAGACATGGAAGCCTTACCGAGTCTCCCAAGGGATGAATGTGCAAAGGAAGAGCTCAACAACAAAGGCATGGAAAAGGATGATAAAGCACCGGAGTTGAAAGGTGGCACAATCGTGGTGGTCAATGAAAACAATGAGTTGATCCCAAAAAGGACCATCACGGAGTGGATAGTATGTGCCGATTATAGAGGGCTTTTGGATTTAAATGAGTTGTCCGGGATCCGCAAGCAAGCAATCTACAAAAAGTGGACTAAGGAAAGGAATGACAAGCACATCTTGCCTAGGAAGTTTGAGCCCGGACAAACGGTACTTCTTGATAATTCAAGGTTGAAACTCTTTCCTGGAAAGCTAAGATCAAGGTGGTCGGGACCATTCAAGGTCCTCCAAGTTTATCCACACGGAACAATAGAACTAGAAGGGGCCTCTGGTAACTTCAAGGTGAATGGGCAAGGGCCAAAGCATTATCATGGGGAGGCATGGCATGGCAAGCAAGATCTTCTTCCGGATTAACCCTTAGGGGTGACTTGAGTCAGGCTCGGGACGTTAAACAAGCGCTACTTGGGAGGCAACCCAAGCTCGGTATCCTTTAATTTTAGTTTCTGTTTTATAAATATATATATATATATATATATATATATATATATATATATATATATATAAGAAGAAGAGCTTGATTCGCCACGCGAATCTGCAGTGGCCACGCGAGACAGAAGCCCTGAATCTCAGAGGCTTGCTCACGCTTCTGTATCGCGTCGTGATAAGCCTCTGGCTCATCTAGTTTTATGGCTAGTATGACCAGGGTTTTGTGCTAATTATATCTCATTTTCACCCAAATTAGATTAGATTGTCCTCAAGCAAGGTTTTGAGTCTCTAAAGTAGTTTTAGGTTAATTTAGCCAGTTTTGAGTCAAATAAAGAACTTATGGCTATTTTATTGTTTTCAGGTTAAGTTAGAAGTCAAGGGAATAAAGAAACAGAGAAAATTCCAATCCTGGAGGTGTTCGCCCCGCGAGAGTCTTCTCGCCACGCGAACCTGAAAGCCAGCTGAACAGCAAAATGTCATCCTCTCTGGTTCGCCCCGCGAACAACACCTCGTCTCGCGACACTGAAGGCTGACTGTTCCAGAAAAATGCAAGATTTTTGTGTCGCCTCGCGAATCCAAGTCTCGCCTCGCGAGACTGAAGACCAGGAGCCATGACTCTTCCATTCCTCGCCACGCGAGCAGTACTTCGCCCCGCGAGAAGACCAAACGTTGCAGACTCTTCATAATATTCGCCTCGCGAGAAAGGGTTCGTGTTGTGACTCCGGCAAGTGTACCGGGTCGTCGCAAGTAATAAAAGAAACACGGTAAGTAATTACCGAGGTCGAACTCAGGGATTGGGCTACCAATTCGACTAATCCGTGGGAAATCCGATACGTTGGTCAAGCGAGAGAAGGTGGTTGAGAAAGAGAGATTAATATCTAAAATTCAATTAACAAATCTAATGAAATAATTAACTAAAATCAGAAATTAAAATATCCAAGGTCACAAATCCACCTACCCAATATGTACACCCAAGTGATGATGAATTCCTCCCTAAGTTCAATTACAATGTCAACCGGGACCCCTAAATTCTCCTAAATCCACTCTCGTGCTCATTAGGACGTATTTGACGATTGGATTAATTACTTGTTCGGTCTCATAACCCTAATCTCAAATTCTATTAAACCTTGTTCCCTATATGGTTGCACTAATCAAATAAATCCACGGTCGTGCTCATTATTCGATTAATGATTCCAATTCAAGTTCTAAAACGCGCCTCGCCGTTTGGCCTCAAACACGTTAACTAGTTAATCACGCAACACATATGATTAACACAATCAAATTAGAATCGGAAAACAAGAATTGAATTAAAGGAGAAAGACATACATCATATAGAATCTACACTGCTATGGGTGGCTTCATCGTTTCCTCGGACGAGGGGATTAGTTCCTCATGCTCATAGACAAGCGATCGGACATAACCTCCATGAGAAAAAGGGAGACGCAGCTCCAAAGAGAAAAGAAACTACCCTAAACGCTACTCTAAACAGTGGAAAACTACTCGATTCGCGGCCCTCCAAAAGCCCTACAGCCTCCTCCAGTTGGATCCCTCTTCTGATCTGCAACAACCTTTAAATAGGATTCCTGATCTGCGCTCGTTCGCGAGGCGAGCAGCCCTTCGCGAGGCGAGAATTAAAATTGGCGCGCTTTCAATTTGAACTCTCGCGAGGCGAAAGTTTGTTCGTGGGGCGAGTCTTCAATTCTAGGCTGTGACCTTCATCACGGCTGGGCCGTGATGGTCTCTGACTTCCAAGGTCTTCGGGGACTCGCGAGGCGAGACACCTCTCGCGTGGCGAGACTGAAGTGATGACTTTTGCTGCTTTGTTGACTTTCGGGCTCGCTGGGCGAGCATACACTGCGAGGCGAGTGTCTCCACTTGCAATTTCCACTTTCGCTCGACTTTCCTTCACTCCCGGAGCTTCACTTATTTAACCTTAAACAACAAAAGCACCCACAAGCGTAATTCTATACAAAATAACCTAAAAACTACACAAAGTACTCAAAATGAGTCAAAGACCAACTTAGGAACAAAAAAAGGCAAATTTGGGTAAAACGAGAGTGAACTCGAATAATTTGCACAAAAACCACGGTCCATCTAGTTATAAAACTAGATAAGCCAGAGGCTTATCAAACACCCCAAACTTAAACCTTGCTTGTCCCCAAGCAAGCTTAAAACTCAAAAACGACTCAAGACTTGGCAAGCCTAAAGGAATCAATCGATTTCGCACAAATTTCATGCAATCAAAATAGTTTTTCTCCAATGATCTCCCCCCTACATTAATGTAATCCCCACATTCATCTACTTTAAACTTTTGAGAACTTCATCATTCATGCAATCATTAATCTAAGTTGAGGTTCAGAGTCACACACAAAAAGAAGATCACCAATTTCAAACAATTGCCTTCCTCACAAGGGTATGTAAAATTTCACTCATTCGCTCAAGTTTGTCTAGGCTATCAACTTTTTCACTCAATTTCACTTATCAAGAGCACTTCCCATGAATTTGATTTTCATCTCAAAAATGGTTCCCACGAAAACATGCATGCAACATCAGAAGGTCTTTTAAAGGTTGTAATGGGGCCTGGCTGAGGGTAGGATAATCAAGGATACTAGGCTTAAGTCCCTAGGAACTAAGAGAGCATGAGCATTAAACACATTTTCCACTCAAATTCCTTTTTCCATTTTTCTTTTTGTCTCGGGTGACTACAGCCTTCTCCTTGCTAATCTTTTTGTTCTGCCCCTTTTCCTTTGGCAAATATTTTTCTTCTTCTTCTTTTTTTTTTTTCTTTTTTTTCGCCTTGGGTTTCAACCTTTATTTTCTTTTTCTCACCCCAATATGACACATCACCTTGTAGCCACCCCAAACTTAGTTTCTCACAACCATTCTCTTGCTCATTTCCATGCTCTCCTAATCCTAAGATTGGGTTAACATGGTTTTTCAGATTTTGGCTCGTAATGTGGGGTCATCAAGAAACAATAGGTCAATTGGGCTCAATTTGGCTACCTAGGGAACATGCTTTAGGGATGGTTCTTTTCAGGCCAAGTAGTTATTCAAAGAAAATTGCCTAAATCATTTGATGCAACACATAAACATGCAAACCATATAGAGATTCAAGCAAATTCGGGAAAGTGCAACTTAACAGTGATTCTCACATTCAAAAACAGAGTTGGAGGCTCAAATCCTCACCTGGACATTTTTGCAAATTGTTTGACCGAGATACAATTCCTAGTGTGTGCACTTCCCTCACCCCAAACTTATCATAAATCAAGTAATCACAACAAAGTTCTCAAAATTCAGTTTTCAATTTTTAAGTGGGGATAAACTTTTCTAATTTCAGAACTTAGGGGAAATCATCAATGGTCAAATAATTCATGCAATCAATCTACGCTCAATCTAATTAAAATCCAACAAGCTTGCCGACACGACATTTCATACAACAACTCTTGATCTTCTCAAATTATTCAAGAGCGACAAACAAAAACAAAAACAAAAACACACACAAGCACACATAACACAAGTGAAGGGTAAGAAATTTTTATCTTAGTGGGATCCGCACGGACCCCATGTTTGCAGCTGGCTCTCCTTCCTCTTTCCATCTTTCTACTGCCCCGCTTCACAGCGGGGCTAGTTTTGACCTCGTCCTTGCCCAATTGATTGACCCTTGTAGTTCCGGGCACTCCACATAATTCCATCACAAGCAAACATGAATGTTAAGCAATATATCATAAGAATTAACAGTGATCCATGTCTACTAGTAACAAGTCAGTATATAAAGAAATAGTTTCTAGCTAGCAAAATAATATACAACCATATCGAATCATCCTAGCTAGAACTGAAAACAAAAAGTACAGGGGCCCGGATCAAGTGTCGAAATCGATGTCGTCCACCGGTCACCCCTGGTCCTGTGGTGCCTGCTCCTCCTCCTTCGGGTCCTGTGGCATACCACCCCTGGTCATCCGGATAGTCCCGCCACCCAAGTCGAGGGACAGCTCCTCCTCGGAGGGGTATACTCGGCACCCGACCTCCCGCTTGGGCCAATGCCATCGCTCTGAAAAACTCCCGCATCACCTCATTATCCCTCCTCAAAGCCTGCTGGCTCTGCAAGAGCAGAGTCATGTCTGATGATCGTGGCCTCTGAGTGGGTAAGGGTGGCGGCCTCCTAGGTGCGGCAGGGGCTACATAGCAGAAGCGCCGGATGTAATCCTGATCAATCGGCTGCCTCGACACCTTCTCCATCATCCTACTCACCGGTATCCCCGCCCGGCGGATAAGCTCGGTGATCAGCTGTCCGAGTCTGGGACTCTCCTTCAGCGCTCGGGAGTTTGCCTTCATCTGTATGTCTGCGGCAATGACTCCTCCCACATTAATAGTGCTACCTGTCAAGATGCCATATAGTAAGTGGGCTCTGGCGGCGGTGACTGTGGACTCATGCGAGCTCACTCGTAAGTTGGCGTGTAAGAACGCCGACCAGACCTTGGCATCCGGGGTGAGGTCCTGTCTCTTAAGTCTCAGGAGGTTCCCAGATGTCCCCATTTCCCAGGCAGCTCCCCGGGACACAGCATGTGTCTAAGATGGCTCGAGCAAGTGCCTCAGATCTGCTGGGAGCTGCTCATAGTCGCAGGCTCCTCTCCAATGGGGATCCCCAAACATGAGTTAATGTCTGCCACTTTGTGAAAGTGATGGGGACCCCCGAACCTCTCGTAACGCAACTCGGGCTGTGACCTCGAGTTTGAGAGCGTTGGCATAGAACTCCTGCACCGTTTAATATCATACCAGGTGCGGGAGGTCAGCCAACATCTCCCAACCTCGGTCGCGAATCCGGTCTCGGACACTGGCATAGTCCTGCCCCACGAGGGACACACGCCTCTCTAGAACCATCTCCTTCCTCACAACCAAGTTCCAATGCTCCCTGTGATCAGGAGAGCGGAACCTGGGGAGTAGGAGTTGGCCCTAGAGGAGCCGCCCGCCTGAAGGCAACACTACGTCATCGCCGGGGAGCAGATGCGCTTCTTCTTATTTGGGCCGTGCTGCCAAAGACGGTTGCTCTTAGGCGGAGCCATACACGAAAAATCAGAAAAGTCCCAATGCAGTTTATATTTAGCAATTTAGAATAAAACCCAGGCACATTACAGTATTAACCCCCCACTGTCCTACTGTCATACAGATCTGCAATAAAAATCATGACAGTATCCCCACTATATTCATAACACTCAGAGCAGAGACTATGCCTAGCAGCATTCCTAAGACTATATCAGTTCATGAACATGGCCTCTACCCTATTACCAGTCATAACAATGAATTTCGTGCACAGTGTGTGTAGTGACTGTTTGCATTCCAAAGAACAAGTTAAAGTCAAGTGAGTGTTCTTACCTTGCAGAGACAAATGCGTGATAGTGAGAGTGAACTGAGTGAATGGACGTGGGGTAGTGTGTGGTAGTGATGGGTGATGAGTGTGAGAGAGAAAGAGAGACAGAGAGAGAGAGTGTCTCGCAGTTTGAGAGAGAAGAAGGAGAGGGAAGGTCGCGCGAGTGCCGCGCGGCCGCTCGCGGGGCTTTATAATTTTCCTCTTTCGCGAGGCGAGTGTATACTAGCGACGCGAATTTTAAAATTCTGCCCCAAATTGAAAACCCTAATTGCAGATTCGCGAGGCGATACAACACTCACGAGGCGAATCTGGAAACTTGTTCTTCCCATTTTCCAGAATCGCGGGGCTAGTGGTAGCTCGCGCGGCGAATCTGGAATTTCCAGAAAGCTGCTGAAGCCCGGATTCGCGTGGCCATCATGAGCTCGCGAGGCGAGCCTCTGTTTTTTTTTTGTTTTTTTTTTTAGAACAGAAACTATAAATAAATAAGGATATCTAGCTTGGGTTGCCTCCCAAGTAGCGCTTGTTTAACGTCCCGAGCCTGACTTATTAAGAAGCATCCACCTGGATCCCATAGTCTGTGGTACAGAGGCCAAGAGATGCTCATCATATCAAATCCTCCACCCGGATCCCATGGTTTGTGAAGTGGCCCTCGCAGGAGCAATACCACTCTATTCATTATTCCACCAAGCCTGAGTGTGAAAACTCCATTGACCTCCGTACTGATGAACTCACTTCCTCTCCGGTCAAATGGTGTTTTCACGAGGAAGTGTGCTAGACAAGTGGGAGGGTCTAATTTACTGGTGTCCACACATGCATGCAAGCCAACATATTTATTTAACGCATCAAAATCAGGTTGCTTGGCAAGCATGGTGAACTCCTCTCCCACCTTATTTGCATTTTGTTCTCTACCCCCTTGCTCCAGTGCCTTGTCCTTTGCTAACTCCTCTTCCTCCGGTTGTTCTTCCTCAACATGTGGTAGTTCTTCCTCAACTCCCCGAGAACTAGTTACATCCCAGTCATATCCCAACACCCCACTGCTTCTAGTTGTTGTGGCATTGCATTGGTTCTTAGGGTCGTTCTCGGTATCAACTGGGAGAGTCTCTGGGGGACACTCATTTAGTTGCTTTGTGAGATGGGCAATCTGCATCTCTAGATTCTGAAGTGCCACCCCTGTCTGAGTTGCCAACTTATCAATTGTCGCATTCATCTTCTCAAAAGATGTGGTCAGAATAACGTTGACAACTTCTCAAGAGCCAACTCCCAAGGTTGTGGTTGCCAATTCTGTTGAGGTTGTGGTTGCCGAGGCTAGACCATCGTCGCATTACTCCAAGCGACATCCGGATGGGCTCTACTCATATCACCCCAATACCGATTCGACTCGATAGTTGTTCCGGGGCACGTTTGTCATTATGCCATGGTTCCACATATATTTGAGGGAAGTAGAACGGACAACTCCAAGTGTCATGGTTCCCATCACAATATTCGCAACCCGGAAGCATTCCTTCGTGTACCTCGCATACAAAACAAGGCAAGACCAAGTGGAATCAAAGAAGTAGAGAGATAGTAGAAAATAAAAAGAAAATAATAAAAATAAAAATAAAAATAAGAACAAAAAATAACTTAACCAAATAATCAAACTCCCTAAAATCAGAAAAATTGGTTGTGCCAATCCCCGGCAACGGCGCCAAAAACTTGTTGTGACTCCGGCAAGTGTACCGGGTCGTCGCAAGTAATAAAAGAAACACGGTAAGTAATTACCGAGGTCGAACTCAGGGATTGGGCTACCAATTCGACTAATCCGTGGGAAATCCGATACGTTGGTCAAGCGAGAGAAGGTGGTTGAGAAAGAGAGATTAATATCTAAAATTCAATTAACAAATCTAATGAAATAATTAACTAAAATCAGAAATTAAAATATCCAAGGTCACAAATCCACCTACCCAATATGTACACCCAAGTGATGATGAATTCCTCCCTAAGTTCAATTACAATGTCAACCGGGACCCCTAAATTCTCCTAAATCCACTCTCGTGCTCATTAGGACGTATTTGA
This sequence comes from Sophora flavescens, assembly GCA_030762895.1. Taxonomy (NCBI): domain Eukaryota; kingdom Viridiplantae; phylum Streptophyta; class Magnoliopsida; order Fabales; family Fabaceae; genus Sophora; species Sophora flavescens. The sequence goes on from CM061065.1 coordinate 228,626,985, forward strand.
TAATCTTTTAAACTGCTCTGTTTTATTGCTCTGTTTTTGCATTGTTTTCCATTTGAAATTAAAACCACCACCCCCCCCCCCCCCCCAAAAAAAACTGAATTTTGTGGTAAATAACAAGTCAAGAGTCCTTGTGAGACGATATCCGAGATGTCGCTTCCTAAACTATAGTTTTATAAACCCGCTCGCTTTTTGGTGCGTGCGCGACAGCGCGACCAAAAATTGGCGCCGTTGCCGAGGACTCTTGTTTGTTATTTTCGCTTTTTTTTCTTTTTTCTTTCACTTTCGTTTTTGTTTTGAATTGGTCTGGCTACTAGGTCTACTTGCCCTGAACTGTGTGATTTTGATCCTGAAATTGAAAGAACACTGCACACACGCCGTAGAGAAATTCGGGCTAGCACTAGTAGTGATTCTAATTCTAAAACTGTTTTTGATAACATGGGTGACCAAAGGACATTAAGACAGCTTGCTGCCCCTGATGTTAATTATAATGGCTTGTGTATTGCATATTCTGGTGCTGATACTCCCTTTGAATTACAATTTGGTCTAATCCATTTGTTGCCAAGGTTTAGTGGTCTTGCAGGTGAGGATCCACACAAGCATTTGAAGGAATTCCAGGTTGTCTGCTCCATAACCTTGAGATCAGAGGGAGTAACTGAGGATAACATCAAGCTGAGAGCTTTCCCGTTCTCACTCCAGGGCGCTGCAAAGGATTGGTTGTTATATCTTGAGCCAAACTCTATTACCACCTGGAACGATTTGAAGAAGGTTTTCTTAGAGAGATATTTTCCTGCCTCCGGAGCTGCATCAATCAGGAAGGAAATATGTGGCATCAGACAAGGAAATGAGTCATTGGCTGAATATTGGAAGAGATTCAAGCAGTTGGTATCCAGTTGCCCTCAGCATCAGATTTCTGAGCAACTTCTTATCCAGTATTTTTATGAAGGGTTACTACCGATGGATAGAAATATTTTGGATCTTTGCTAGTGGGGGAGCACTTGTTGATAAGACTCCAGCTGCTGCCAAGCAATTAATTGAAAATATGTCACTGAACTCCCAGCAGTTTACTACCAGGAGAAATTCTGTTGAGACAAGAGGTGTGAATGAGGTCCATAGCTCTTCTTCCATCCAGGCCCTTGAGAATAGAATGGATGAGCTCACTTCTTTGGTAAAGCAAATGGCAATGGATAAGGTTCAGCCGGCAAGGTTGTGTGGCATGTGCAACTCTACTGAGCACCCATATGATGCATGCCCCATTCCGAAGGAAGAGTTCGTCATTGATTTTCCTCAAGCTTATGCAGTCAATCCCTATAATCAAGGCAACAATCAGAACCGGTACAGCACTCCTGACCTCTCCACAAATAGGTATCATCCCAACTGGAGGAATCATCCTAACCTTCGGTATGGGAACTCATCCCAACAACAACCGATGGCAGCACCACAGAATCCTCCTCAAGTGACCACTTCTGCACCTTCCGGACCTTCCCTGGAGGACATGTTCAAGCAAATGACTTCACAAATGACTGCACAAATGACTACATTTTTTCAGCAGCAGATTGGTCAGTCTCAGCAGCGAACGGATGCTAGTATTCAAGCCTTGCAGACACAGGTTGGACAGATTGGTCAGTTTCAGCAGCGAACGGATGCTAGCATTCAAAATTTAGAGACACAGGTTGGACAGCTTGCCACATCCATAAATAACATACAGCAAGCTCAAAGGTCAAGTCAACTGCCTGCACAAACAGTGATAAATCCCAATGTCTCCAATCCTAATGTGAGTGCCATTTCTCTGAGATCTGGAAGAGTTGTTGAGGCAGCCTCTGAAAAAAATGAAGAAACTGTTGAGGTAACTCCTGAGCCTTCAGTTGATGTTGAAGCTGAGAAAGTGTACATACCACCGATCCCCTTCCCACACAGAGTGCAGAAAAATAAGAAGATTGGTAGGGAATACAAGGAGATGGAAATTCTAGATGTGTTCAGAAAGGTGGTTGTGAATATTCCCCTTTTGGATGTGATCAAGCAGGTTCCTAAGTATGCTAAATTTCTGAAGGATTTATGCACCAACAAGAGAAGGTTGAAGAGTAATGAGAGAGTTAATTTGGGAAGAAATGTTTCAGCCCTTATCCAGTCTAAGCCTGCACCAGAAAGAGTTACTGTTTCAGCCCCCACTCAGGCATTACCACAGAAGTGCAAGGATCCAGGCACTTTTACTATTCCATGCACTATTGGGGACATCAGATTCGAAAATTTCATGTTGGATTTGGGAGCCTCCATAAATGTCATGCCCACCTCTATTTTCAATAACCTTGATCTTGGTCCCTTGCAGTATACAGGTCTCACTATCCAGTTGGCCAACAGGACCAGTGCCCGCCCCATGGGAATGGTAGAAGATGTGCCGATACAAGTTGATGAGTTGATTTTCCCTGTTGACTTCTACATCCTAGACATGGCAGGAGAGACAAATTCCAGTAGATCACCAATAATCCTGGGCAGACCGTTCATGAAGACAGCTAAGACTAAGATTGATGTTAATGATGGGACCATGTCTATGGAGTTTGGTGATATTGTGGCAAAGTTTAACATCTTTGATGTTATGAAACATCCATTGGAAGAGCACTCTGTTTTCCAGTTAGAGTTGCTCTCTGACATTATTGATGACACCCATGAGAACCTTGTTTCTGATTTTCCATTTATTTCTGGCTTTGATGATATATATTCATGTATCGATCTTGATCGACACTAACCCGTGTGTCTTGTTTGTCTTGAGTTTCTTGATTCAACTTTGCAGGGTGATAGTGAGAGTGAAGCTGTCTGTTCAGCCGAAGTTCTTGACATCATGGCTACTCCAAATGTACCATCCATTGAGCAGCCACCCTCCTTAGAGCTCAAACCACTTCCTGGGAACCTGAAGTATGCTTACTTGGAGACGAATGAAAAACTTCCAGTCATTATTTACTCCAGCCTTGACTCTGACCAGGAAGCAAAACTATTGGAGGTTCTGCAGAAGCACAAGAAGGCGATTGGGTGGACCTAGGCTGACATTTCAGGAATTAGCCCCTCCAGATGTATGCATAGAATTCTGTTGGAGGATGGGGCTAAACCAGTTAGGCAGGCCCAAAGGCGGCTCAATCCATTGATTCTGGATGTGGTGAAGAAAGAGATGACTAAACTCTCGCAGCGGTATCATATACCCCATCTCTCGATAGTACTTGGGTAAGTCCAAGGTGCAAGTTGTACCCAAGAAGTCCGGCCTCAAAGTGGTAAGAAATGATAATAATGAGCTTGTACCCACTAGAGTCCGAATATTAGCCAGCGAGTACAGATAGATTATAGGAAGTTGAACCAGGCCACCAGAAAGGATACTTTCCTTTACCGTTCATAGATCAGATACTGGAACGACTGGCTGATAAATCTCATTATTGTTTTCTTGATGGCTTTTCCGGTTACTTCCAGATCCATATTGCCCCAGAGGATCAGGAAAAGACCACTTTCACGTGCCCCTTCGGCACGTTTGCTTATAGGAGGATGCCATTTGGCCTTTGTAATGCTCCTGGCACTTTCCAAAGATGCATGCTTAGCATTTTTACTGAATTTATTGAAAATTGCATGGAGGTGTTCATGGATGACTTCACTGTATATGGCTCCTCATTTGATGCATGTTTGCATAGCCTGAGTTTGATTCTAGAAAGATGCATTGAGACTGATCTGGTTTTGAACTATGAAAAATGTCACTTTATGGTAGAACAGGGGATTGTTTTGGGTCATGTTATTTCTAAAGAGGGTATTTCAGTAGATCCTGCAAAAATTGATGTGATTTCAACATTGCCTTACCCATCTTGCGTTCGCGAGATACGTTCTTTTCTTGGCCATGCAGGTTTCTACAGGCGCTTCATTAAGGACTTCAGCAAGATAGCTCTGCCATTGTCAAACATGCTGAAGAATGATGCCATGTTCCATTTTGATGACAACTGCAAGAAGGCATTTGACTACCTGAAAGGAGCATTGACCTCTACCCCCATCATCCCATTCGATTGGACACTCCCTTTTGAGCTCATGTGTGATGCTTCTAATTATGCTGTGGGAGCGGTTCTAGCACAAATGGTGGGCAAGGCTGCCCATGTCATTCATTATGCTTCTAGGACATTAGATGCTACACAATCAAATTACACCACCACTGAAAAGGAACTGCTAGCTGTTGTTTTTGCACTTGATAAATTTAGGTCATATTTGCTAGGTTCCAAGGTTATTGTTTTCACTGACCATGCAGCTCTGAAGTACCTGTTAAAGAAACCAGAAGCGAAGCCAAGATTGATTCGGTGGATGCTTTTGCTCCAAGAGTTCAATGTGGAGATAAAAGACAGGAGTGGAGCTGAAAATTTGGTAGCCGATCACTTGAGCCGAATAGCAAGGGATGAGGATCCTTCTCCCATCCAGGATGATTTTCCTGATGAGCGACTTCTACATCTGTATGGGGTAACACCTTGGTTTGATGACATTGTTAACTTTCTTGTTGCTGGTGTTGTTCCTGCAGGTACAAGTAGATCCAAGATCCACAAGCTCAAGAGTGATTCAAAGTACTATGTGTGGGATGATCCGTACCTTTGGAAGTTTTGCAGTGATCAGGTGATTTGGAGGTGTGTCCCCGATTATGAGACAGAGTCCATCTTGCACTTTTCTCATGCCTCTCAAGTAGGGGGACACTTTGGACCATAGAGGACGGCAAGAAAAGTCCTAGATTCTGGGTTCTACTGGCCCACAATTTTTAGAGATGCCTATGCAGTTTACAGGAATTGTAAGGAATGCCAAACAGCAGGCCCTGCCATCACTCGTAGGAGTGAGATGCCTCAGCAGCCCATGCTTTTTTTGTGAGGTTTTTGATGTGTGGGGAATCGACTTTATGGGTCCTTTCCCTGCATCTTTTGGTTTTCTGTACATTCTTTTGGCTGTAGACTATGTTTCAAAGTGGGTGGAAGCTATCCCCACTAGGACTAACGATGCTAAAGTGGTTTCAAAATTTGTTAGGTCCAACATTTTTTGCAGGTTTGGCATACCTCGGGCTATTATCAGTGACCAGGGCACTCACTTCTGCAACCGCACCATGGAAGCCTTACTCCGGAAATATGGAGTTGTGCATAGAGTTTCCACTGCTTACCATCCCCAGACCAATGGCCAGGCTGAGATATCAAATAGGGAGATCAAGCAGATCTTAGAGAAAATGGTGCAGCCGAATAGGAAGGACTGGAGCCACCGTCTGGAAGACGCACTGTGGGCTCAGAGAACCGCTTTCAAGACGCCAATAGGGATGTCCCCCTTTAGGCTTGTATTTGGTAAGGCATGTCACCTCCCGGTGGAAGTTGAGCACCGTGCATATTGGGCAGTCAAGTGCTGTAATTTGGAAATGAAAAAAGTTGGAATTGAAAGGAAACTCCAGTTGCGGCAGCTTGAGGAGCTTAGGCTAGAAGCCTATGAAAGCTCCCGGATTTATAAAGAGAAAACAAAACATTTTCATGATAGGATGATTGCTAGGAAAGAATTTTCTGTGGGCCAGCAAGTCTTACTGTTTAATTCTCGCCTGAAATTGATGGCTGGGAAACTTAGGTCCAAATGGGATGACCCCTTTGTTGTTACTAACGTTTTTCCTTATGGTGCAGTAGAGATTACAAGTGCAGGTACCAACAAGTCCTTCAAGGTTAACGGGCAAAGGCTGAAGCCATTCCATGGTGTGGCTGCTGGTGTTCCTGACGATGCTAATGTTGAGGAGCTTTCCTTTGAAGCTCCCACCTACACTGCCACCTGATCAGGGAACACCCTTCCTTTCCCTCACTCTGATTTTATAGTTATGTTATTTCATTGGGGACAACGTATGTTTTAAGTGTGGGGGAGGGAACTAATTGTAGTTTTGTTTTGTGTTTGGTTGGTCTGTTTTTCTTTTAGATCTTGAATAAATTGTGTGTGAGTCTTTGGTCGGTGAGCTTGATTGATTTTAATTGAATTTGCATAGATGGCTTGCATGACTTATGTGATGATTCCCCCTAGGTTGGAAAAAAAAAATTTGTTTTTGAAAAGTGATCCCCATGTGATTGAAAACTGAACTTTGAGATTTTATTATGATGGCATGATTTATGATAAGTTGGGGTGATGGGATGCACACACTAGGGATAGAATCTCTGTCAAACAATTTGCAAAAATGTCCAGGTGAGGATTTGAGCCTCCAACATGTTTTAAATTGTGAGAATCACTTTCAAGTTGCACTTTCCCGAATTTGCTTGAATCTCTTCTTGGTTTGCATGTCTATGTGTTTGCATCAAATTATTTAGGCATTTTCTTTGTAAATAACTACTTGGCCTAAAATAACCATCCCTAATGTATGTTTCCTAGTTAGCCCCTTTGAGCCTAATTAGCTTGTTAATTCTTGATAACCTTATGTTATGAGCCTAGAATCTGGAAAAACCATGTTAACCCGATCTTAGGATTAGGAGAGCATGGAATCTTGACAAGAGAATGTTTGCAAGAAACTAAGTTTGGGGTGGCTACAAGGATATGATGTGTTGTTTGGGATTGAGAAAAAGAAAAAATACAATAAAAAGGTTGGAGCCAAAGGCAAGGAAAAAAATCTAAAAAGAATGGAAAAAAAGAAATAAATAAAAAGTACAAAAATTTCAAAAAGGCTATTAGAAGAAAAAGGCTTTAGTCACCCAAGGCAAATGAAAAATGAAAAAAAAAAGGAACTTGAGTGGAAATTCAAAGTGTAAAAAGCTCATGCTCTCTTAGTTCCTAGGATCTTCAGCCTAGTACCCTTGTATATCCTACCCTTAGCCAGGCCCTATTACAACCTAAAAAGACCTTTTGATGTTGCATGCATATTTTCTGTGGGAACCATTTTGAGATGAAAATCAAATTTATGGGAAGTGCTCTTAAAAGAGAAATTGAGTGAAATGTTGTTAACCTATACAAAAACTGAGCGATTGAGTGAAACACTAAACTCCCTTGTGAGGAAGGCAGTTGTTTGAATTTGGTGATCTCCCTCTTGTGTGTAACTTGGATCCCCTGCTTAGATTAATGATTGTTTGAATGATGAAATTCTCAATGTTCAGAATAAAGGATTGTGGGGATTGCTTTGTTTGAGAGGGGGGAACATTGAAGAAAACTGTTTTGATGAAATTGCTTGAATTTGTGCAAAGTTGATTAAATCTTTTAAGCTTGCCATGTCTTGAGTCTTTTTGATTTTTGAGTTGTAGTTTGCTTGGGGACAAGCAAAGTTTAAGTTTGGGGTATTTTGATAAGCCTCTGGCTCATCTAGTTTTATGGCTAGTATGAACAGGGTTTTGTGCTAATTATATCTCATTTTCACCCAAATTAGATTAGATTGTCCTCAAGCAAGGTTTTGAGTCTCTAAAGTAGTTTTAGGTTAATTTAGTCAGTTTTGAGTCAAATAAAGCACTTATGGCTATTTTATTGTTTTCAGGTTAAGTTAGAAGTCAAGGGAATAAAGAAACAGAGAAAATTCCAATCCTGAAGGTGTTCGCCCCGCGAGAGTCTTCTCGCCACGCGAACCTGAAAGCCAGCTGAACAGCAAAATGTCATCCTCTCTGGTTCGCCCCGCGAACAACACCTCGCCTCGCGACACCGAAGGCTGATTGTTCCAGAAAAATGCAAGATTTCTGTGTCGCCTAGCGAATCCAAGTCTCGCCTCGTGAGACTGAAGACCAGGAGCCATGACATTTCCATTCCTCGCCACGCGAGCAGTACTTCGCCCCGCGAGAAGACCAAACGTTGCAGACTCTTCATAATATTCGCCTCGCGAGTAGGCGCAGTTCCTGAATGCTATAAATGGCTGCTCTAGGCAGATTAGTGAAGAACTTTTGATTCTCCCTTGTTTTTACATATTTTCTATGTGTTTCATTTTTCCATGGAGAACTAATTTTCTTAGATTAGTTTACTGTAATCGAATTCCACTACACTTGAGGTTCTTGTAATTCCTGTTTTATATGCTTTTCCCTTTTCAATGCTATGCTATATATTTCTGTTTGCTTAATTCAGGAGTGTATAGTGTTGTGTTGATTTATTTCGATGATGTTATGTCCCTATATTTAATCGCGTTTGCTTAATTCGCGTGTGTTCAATTCGTGTTCGCTTAGTTCACGAAAGGCTTAACCCCGTTTGCTTAATTCAGGAATAGGAACATATATCTGTAGTAGTGATTTCGCTTGTTAATTGTTGCTACAACCGGGAGGGGATTCGAATCTTCTTAGGGCTTGGAATTTACATGAACCGATGATAGTTGGGAAATCGAGAACAGTAGATTAATCGTTTTTAGCTATTTGATAATCTTTTAAACTGCTCTGTTTTATTGCTCTGTTTTTGCATTTTTTCCATTTGAAATTCAAACCAACCCCCCCCCCCCCCCAAAAAAAAAAACTAAATTTTGTGGTAAATAACAAGTCAAGAGTCCGTGTAAGACGATATCCGAGTTGTCGCTTCCTAAACTACAGTTTTATAAACCCGCTCGCTTTTTGGCGCGTGAGCGACAGCGCGACCACGTCCCGAGGACTGCTTTCGCCTCGCGATTCTGGGCATCATCATCTGTTGGAATTCCAGATTCACCTCGCGAGATACTACTCGCCTCGCGATTCTGGAAAGTGTGAATAACAATTTTCCAGATTCGCCTCGCGAGTGACCTCTCGCCTCGCGAATCTGCAATTAAGTTTTTGATTTGCAGGATTTCTTCCAGGAGAGGCCTTTGGCCCAGCAGAGGGGTTCCCGAGAGACCAATTGGATGAGGATGCAACCATAGAAGAGCTTTGCGTGGAAGCGGCCACTACAACTTGATCAGGGAGCACCCTCTCCTTTCCTCACTCTTATTTTATATCTGTGTTCTTTCATTGAGGACAATGTATGCTTTAAGTGTGGGGGAGGGAACCAATTGTTTTGTTTTTGTTTTTGTTTTTGTTTTTGTTTGTCGCTCTTGAATAATTTGAGAAGATCAAGAGTATGTGTATGAATGTCGTGTCGGCAAGCTTGTTGGATTTTAATTAAATTTAGCATAGATTGATTGCATGAATTATTTTGACCATTGATGATTTCCCCCTAGGTTCTGAAAATAGAAAAGTTGATCCCCATGGAAAAAATTGAAAATTGAACTTTGAGAAACTTTATTGTGATTGCTTGATTTATGACAAGTTTGGGGTGAAGGGGTGCACACACTAGGAATTGTATCTCGGTCAAACAATTTGTAAAAATGTCTAGGTGAGGATTTGAGCCTTCAACTTTGTTTTTTGATTGTGTGGATCACTTTCAAGTTGCACTTTCCCGAATTTGCTTGAATCTCTTCATGGTTTGCACGTTTATGTGTTGCATCAAATTATTTAGGCAATTTTCTTTGAATAACTACTTGGCCTAAAAAGAACCATCCCTAATGCATGTTCCCTAGTTAGCCACATTGAGCCTAATTAGCCTATTGTTTCTTGATGACCCTATACTATAAGCCAAAATCTGGAAAAATCATGTTAACCCAATCTTAGGATTAGGAGAGCATGAAAGCTTAGCAAGAGAATGGTTGTGAGAAACTAAGTTTGGGGTGGCTACAAGGTGATATGTCATTATGGGTTGAGAAAAAGAAAAAAAATAAAGGTTGAAACCCAAGGCAAAAAGAAAAAAAAATTGCCAAAAGAAAAGGGGCAAAATAGAAAAAATAGCAAGGAAAAGGCTGTAGTCACCCGAGGTAAAAAGAAAAAAGGAAAAAGGAATTTGAGTGGAATATGTGTCAAATTCTCATGCTCTCTTAGTTCCTAGGGACTTAAGCCTAGTATCCTTGAATATCCTACCCTTAGCCAGGCCCCATTTCAACCTTTAAAAGACCTTCTGATGTTGCATACATGTTTTCGTGGGAACTATTTTTGAGATGAAAATCAAGTTCATGGGAAGTGCTCTTGAAATGTGAAGTTGAGTGAAAAGTTGATAGCCTAGACAAATTGAGTGAATGAGTGAATTACTAAATGCCCTTGTGAGGAAGGCAATTGTTTGAATTTGGTGATCTCCCTTTTGTGTGTAACTTGGATCCTCAACTTAGATTAATGATTGCATGAATGATGAAGTTCTCAATTGTTTAAAGTAAATGAATGTGGGGATTACATTGATGTAAGGAGGAAAACATTGAAGAAAAACTGTTTTGTAAGATTGCATGAAATTTGTGCGAAATTGATTGAATCCTTTAAGCTTGCCAAGTCTTGAGTCTTTTTGAGTTTTAGCTTGCTTGGGGACAAGCAATGTTTAAGTTTGGGGTGTTTTGATAAGCCTCTGGCTTATCTAGTTTTATAACTAGTAAGACTGTGGTTTATGTGCTAATTATTCGAGTTCAATCTCGATTTCACCCAAATTGGCCTTGTTTTGTTCTTAAGTTAGACTTTGACTCGTTTTAGACATTTTTAGTAGTTTTTAGTCTATTTTGAATAGAATTACGCTTTTTGTTTCTTTTTATTGTTTCAGGTTAAAAGGGGAAGCACTTCGAGTCAAGGGAATGAAGAAAATAGTGGAAATTGCCATTCTGGAGATACTCGCCCCGCGATAGGATGCTCGCCTCGCGATCCTGAAGACCAGCTGAAGCAGCAACAGTCATCCTTTCTGTCTCGCCCCGCGAAGATACCACTCACCTCGCGATCCTGAAGGCCTGACTGTGCCAGAATTGTCATCCTCTCCGTGTCGCCTCGCGAGAGTCCAATTTGAAAGCGCACCAATTTTAATATTCGCCTCGCGAGAGCTTGCTCGCCTCGCGAGTTCGCGCAGATCCTGAATCCTATATATTGTTGTTCTAGGGTAGAGTTGAGGAGCTTTTGGTTACCACTGTTTTGTAGCGTTTAGGGACGAATCCTTGTGTTTCTGGAGCTGCGTCTCCTCTTTTCTTTTTCTTATTTTACTATGGTGGTTATGTCCGATTGCTTGTCTGTCTTTACAAGCATGAGGAACTAATCCCCTCGTCTGAGGGATCAATGAAACCACCCATGGCGGTGTAGAATTCGATGTGATGTATGTTTTTCTCCCTTCTTTCAATTAATGTTTTCCAATTCTGATTTGATTGCGTTGATCATATGCATGCGTGATTGACTAGTTAAACGTGATGAGGCTTAGGAGGCAATTCGCGTTTTAGAACTTGAATTGGGATCATCGATCGAATATTGCACGAGAGTGAGTAGGAGATCGGTGCAACCTTATAGGAACCAGGTTTAATAGAGTTTGATGATTAGGGTTATGAGACCTAGTAAGTAATTAATCCAATCGTTGAATACGTCCTATTGAGCACGACAGTGGATATAGGAGAATTTGGGGGTCCTGGTTGACATTGTAATTGAACTTAGGAAAGAATCATCATCACTTAGGTACTATGCATGATTGGGTAGGTGGAATTGAGACCTTAGATATTTTAATTTCAGATCTTAATACCTTAGTTCTATTAGATTTATTAATTTAATTTGCAATCATATTTTCTCTCTCAACCATCTGCCGTTACTTGACCAACTTATCGAACTTCTCGCGAATTAGTCGAATTGGTAGCCCAATCCTTGTGTTCGACCTCGGTAATTACTTACCGCGTTTATTTTATTACTTGCGACGACCCGGTACACTTGCCGGTGACTCAACAATGGTCATCACGGCTCTGCTTGAGTCATTTTCTTCACTTTTCAAGCTCTGTCTTCATCCAAGCTCCATCATGACTAATCTTGAGTATTTTTCCTTAAATTCCTGGAAAACAACACCAAGAAAATGCATGCAGAATACTTTTTGACAGAATAGGATTGATATATCAGGGGCTTCGTCTTTTTGGTGGTCAGAATAAGAGAGACATGATATGATAAGTTATCATATCCTGTCTGAGATTATTGTTTGGTGAGCCATATCCTGTCTGAAATTGTTGTTTGGTGAGCCAGCAGGATAGTATAAGGCAATCCTGTCACTTATCCTATCATTTCCATCTAGTTAAAATTCTATCATGAGGGGAGGGCTGGGTTAGCACTCAACGGGATAGGATAAGGTTTTTTTTTTCCTGATAACAAATAGGATAGGATGATTTAAAGTATAATAAAATATATAATATATAAAATAATTAAAGTATAATAAAATAATGATTAAAAGTATAATAAAATTTAACATGATTATCAAAAAAAGATATAATAAAATATATAATATTTAAAATAATAAAAATATTAATAATTCATTTTAAAATTTATTTTTATTTTATAACAATGCTAATTTTATTATTTTATATTATTTTAAAGAACTGTAAAATATAAAAAAGTATTCTAATAATTTAACTATATGTAAAGTAAAAACAAAAAATGAATATTTAAAATATAAAAAATTAATTTTAGTTAGACAATATTTAAAAAATTATATGTAATTTTATCACAAGGATAATTTTATCTTTTTATATAATTTTAAATAATGAAAATTATAAAAAAAACTAAAATATAATAAAAGATGAAAACATTTAAAATAAAAACGAAAAGTTTAAAATTCATACTTAAATTATAATGCTGTCCGGTTGGTTATCTGGTGAACACCAAACGTCGGATATGATAACAGTTTATCTTGTTCATATCCTATTCTACTCCTATCATGTTCTCTTCTCATATCCACCTCTATCCTATCCTGACCATCAAACGAGCGCTTAGTGTTTTCCTAGAATCTTCCTTTTGGGCTCTATGTCCCTTTTTGTAACAAAAAAAAAAGTTTATTTAAGATCAAACTATCAAAAAGACAAAAATGACAACTTTTATTTCATATGAGGTATGCTATATGAACACCCAAAATAGACATCCAAGAATGTGACAATGTGTGTGTTAATAATGTATTTATATTTACATAATTATCATTGTGTCTATTTACATAATTATCATTGTATCTAGAATGTCTAAAAAAGATGTCTCAAATAAATGTTCAAATATCATTAGTGATTTTACATTAACTACTCTCTCTCTCAAACATAAAACCTAAATTATAAAATGTTTATAAATTATATTAAGATAATATTATATATTATATATAATACTTATTAATATAATATTTACATATCACTATATAGTATTTAAGTAAATTACATATTATTTTACTTGTATTGTCCGTTGTATATCAAATAAAGAAAATACTAACAAATATCTTTAGGACATTTTTTAAGAAATCAAGAAAAGAAAGTTTATATAGAGAATTGATATATTTAATAATTAAAAAAATGAAATGCTTACTTTTTTAATAAAAACTTCCTTTCTTGATTCATTTAAAAATGTGCTAAGATACTCATTATCACAGCCCATCAAATAATACACTGGACAAAGAATTTACTGTGATCCAAGCAGTTTTCTAGGTTTAAAATTCAATGCTCTCACATAATGTATTTACACTGAAAGAATTTATTTTCCTATTTTTCATTTGTTGTCATTTTGTGATCATTACCATTGATTTTCAATTGCATGCAGAGGTTTATAACCTACAGTAACCTCTACTGTTCCGTTTTCGCAAATTCTACTAAAATTGTTGCTTCTCTCATCTTCTACTCCACTTTTCTTCCCCCCCCCCCCAGCCTCAAGGTACTGTATAAATTAGTACCAAACATTACAAGTTTTATTTGAGCTTTGCCTTAATTAATTTGTGAATCAATCCCTTTTAGGTTACAATTACAAGAGCAGATTCCAATTTCCCAAAAACGTATATGATACATGTCATCGTCAGCCAAGGACAAAGTAATAGGAGGTGAAGAAGGCTTCGAATTGCTTAGTGCAGATGAGGATCAACATGGAGCAGTTCATGTCAACATAGAGGACCCTATGGATCCTGTACTCTTTGCTTCTTTATTGGAAGCTTCAGTGTCACATTGGAGGCAACAGGTACTTTTTCAATGCAATAGCACAAGATTTGATTCTTTATTGGAAAGTTCTCTTTATTCAAACTGTGTTAGCAGGGAAAGAAGGGTGTCTGGGTCAAGTTGCCTTTACAACATTCGAATCTTGTTGATTCTGCAGTGAAGGTATATATATATATATAGTGAAATATAGCTTAGAATGTGTCTGAATGAATCCTAAGAAGCTATTTTGCCATGATTCGTCTATACTTTCTTAGGCTGGATTTAGGTACCACCATGCTGAGCCAGATTACTTGATGCTTGTATACTGGATTCCCAATACTCCTGATATGCTTCCTGCAAATGCTTCACATCGCTTGGGTATTGGTGCTTTTGTCATGAACACCAAGAGAGAGGTTTTCTCACTTTACACTTTCACTGCCTAATCCGAATCCATGTTAGTGAAGTAAATGTTCAAATAGCTGTGTCTTTTCATGTGATAAGCTTTTGGAAGGTGCTTGGAAATCTATTATGGTATAATATCTAGAGGATTTGTAAAACCATAGTTTAATTTGGCCCTTCACCTTTCAAGTACGAAAGAACAAGTCCACATTAAGATATGTTGTCTCTTTTGATTCATATTCTGAAATCCAAAAAAACATTTTCCAAAAATATTTGTGATTGCATTATTAGGCTCTTAAACTTCATTTTTCGGATGGCTTTCACTAACACAAGACAATTTGTGTATATTTAAATTAACTTATTTTATGTTTAGAAGAGAGTTTTTGATAAATGATTATTTCTCAAAATTTAAATATTTCATTGCACACAATCAGCGGCCCAAGTTTTGATTTGACTATTTTAGAACTTTTAAGGTAAATTGAGCATACCATGTTTCCGAGGAGTAATTCTTTTTATGTTCTTCATCCCGCTCCCTTTATTCATCAAACTGGAGTCCATCTTAGCCTTCATTCTCTGATCTTGCATTTTATGCAGTGATCATTTAGGTTCCTTAAATTTTATATTGATAACATTATATCTTGTTTCATTTGATAGTTACTCGTGGTTCAGGAAACCAGAGGCAGGTTCAAAGGCACCGGTGTATGGAAGTTGCCTACAGGAGCTGTTAATGAAGTATATTAAAATGATTAATGATCAAATTATTAAACTTGTATTTTTTATTTTTTGATACATTTGAATTCCATTTGGCATTTGCAGGGTGAGGATATTTGTGCTGCAGCAATCAGAGAAGTCAAAGAAGAGACAGGGGTGAGTGAGCACATAATCAATGTGTTGTTTAGAGAAAATTACATTCCACTTGAGGTTCGTCGAAATAATATCAAACGGCAAACTTAGTTATAAATTAGACTCCACTCTATTTAACCAAAAATGTAAGAGTAAAATGGAGTGTAACATACAGCCAAGTTTATAGTTTGCTGGTTTGCTGTCATTTTGAAAAACGTTGGGTGTGATTTACTTCATAGTTTATCTATTCCCTGTTTTTTGGACCATTTCAAACTCTAATTCCCTGTTATTCTTATTCTAGATAGAGACAGCATTTGTTGAAATTTTAGCATTCAGGTAAGAGTATGACACTAACTTCATCAACTAGTATGCTGTCTGAATGTTGTATAATAGGTATTATGTTTGGTGTTTTGTTAAATAGTATCTGCATGTTACTCAAGAACCAGCATGTTGCTATGCAAAGAATTCGTACTATTTTGTTCTTTGAATTCAATTTTGTCTATGGCCTTCAGTTCATGTTCACAGTCTGACTTTCTGGTATCAGGCAAAGCCATAAATCTTTCTTCCAGAAATCAGATTTGTTCTTTGTGTGCATGTTGCAACCTCATTCCTTTGACATTCAATGTCAGGCTTCAGAAATTATGGCAGCTCAGGTATATATTCTAAGGTCAATTGAAATTAATCTCACTAATTTTAAGTTGAGTGGCATTCTAAAATATAGCTTTCATCCTTCATTTAAATCTTTCTGACTCAATTAAGGCCGCATGCTGATAATCTATCCTCACATTGGTAACAGGAAACTTTGCAACTTCAATAATTTTTTAACAGGCAGTGAACATTCTCCTAATGTGCTTTTCCTTTCTATTCAGTGGATGCCGATTGAAGATTATGCAACCCAACCTTTTGTGCGAGAAAATGAGCTCTTTGACTTTGTTGCGAAAATATGCTTATCAAAGTTGGATGGCAACTACACTGGTTTTTCTAACCTACTTACTAGTACATCTTCTGGCAAAAAAACCTATCTATATTTCAACAACCGGGATGCTAGTCACTTGATAGCTTCCAAACACGAGCAAGCTTGACATATACTTGCAAGTTACTGTCATATAATCTTTTGACTTGTTAGCCTCCATGACTATTTACTTCCATGCGCGCCTGAAACTTGAAGTTAATGTATTCCATGTGGATATAATATGTTGTCAATTTACTGTTTGTTCGTTTTATAACGTCTTGCATTCTTGTGTAGAGGACTGCCTATTTACTAGTTCACTTTTTTGATGCACCAACAGTGTCACCTTTACACGTGCAACTTCGGATTGTCATATTGCTGTCTCAGTGACTACAATTATTTAATTTAATTAAAGTAATAGGCAATGTATTTCTTGTTTTTTCCCCTTAATGTTTGTTACTTTGATCCTTTCAGGTTCACTACGATGTGAAGTGTTGTAGAAACGTTCAGAGGTTTTGAGAACTGAACCAATACTTTCATTTGTTATTACTATACTTCGTCACAAATACAAAATGTGAGAAAACATAGGTGCAAAAAAATTCAAGTTTAGGAGTAACATTTTTGTTTTGCATATGTTGTGCGAGAGAGCGGGAGTTAATGGCAAAGAATAAGTCTTGCCATACATGTACGGTCCAGGAAAGTTATGTTGAAGATATTTATCTTTATCGAATCTTGGACGAAGCAGCAATTTACACAAATAGAATAAGCTACACCACAGGTCAGTCACTAATAAAAGCTTGCAAAATGTTATTTTCTAATTTTCTTATTAAAAGGAAAAAAAATTTGTTTTCTACACACACAACAGAATGAATCACTTTTGTTAGATTGAGGAACTACACTTCTACAATTAGTCAATTACGTGTGTATTGTACAGGAAAAATGGTTAGTGCACATCACCTAGAAACAATTCAGCTCAGATTTGTATGAGAGGTGGGAGGATAGAGTGTAAGTGGATAGAAAAAGAAGTAGGATTATTTATAATTAAATGAGAACTGTGCAAATGAAAATAGATTTTGAGTGTAGATAGCATTAATGAATGTACAGTGTCACGACATCTGAAAGTCACAGGTTCAGAATGCTGAAACTTAGAAGCGGAAGCAGAAGAGGGGCTTGGTTGGTTCAGCACCTGCGTTGTTATCCCGCTTGACTTTCTGGACCATACTGAACATTCAAAATGGTTCAGTTCTCAGCAACTTGGTATAATGGAAACATATTGCAGTGACGTTTTCTTTCTAATTGTATCAACACTGAAAACACACACAACTTGGTTTCCTGTAATATTGCATTGCATGGCTATACGGCTCAGTCCTGGATTTTGTTCCTCTTCACTTTCACTTGATCATGATTCATGAAGCTGACACTGACCAACCAAGAAGCTTATTCGGTACTGGGGTTGGCTCGAGCAATTGGAGAAGTCGTACCAACAAGTATCTTGACCTCAAAGCTGCATATATGCATCCATTGGCTGCTTTTCCTATGCAGAACCAGGTTCTGTTCTTATGATTCAAGTAACTTCATGTGATGGTCTTAACATTTCTGAAATCTGCTGTTAATCTTCCTTTTGTTGATGAAAACCATGAGTCAGACACAGAATGTTTCTATTAAACACCCCTCCCAAAAAAAAGCCGTAATTTCTAGTTATCAGAAAAAGATGGGGACCCTTTTTCTTCTTTGGTGATTTCCCAATATAAGCAATAAGCAATTAACTATTAAGCATAATCGTATAGGTTTAGGTTATCCTTAGATGATTCCTTTGTTTTAAATTTCTAGTTTTTTGTAACTAGCACAACTTTTAATTTCACAAATTGTAATCTTGAAGGTGAGAAAAATTCTTCCCCTGCTCAAAAATCTTAACTCTCTGTATCATATTGAACGTTGTTCCCTTTATGATGAAAATTGTTTAGACTCAAATGTTCTTTGCTAAAATTACTCTTGTTGATATAGTAAAAAATTTAAATGCCGATCTCTGTTTTTTTTCCTTCATTGTTTTTCCCCTTGCTAACGAGAAGCACATTTTGTAACTATCTCCTCTATTTTTCACTACACATTTTTGGTGGTTGATTTTATTTTTGTCAATAGTATAAACTATCCTTAAAGTTAAAACTACAATCATCATTGTTTAATCTACTCTTAGCATTTGCTTCAAAAAAAAAAAAACTACTCTTAGCATAAGAATGGGAAAATTACATTAATTTTTTAAAGTTTAGTTTAATTATATTTCATATTTTTCTTATTTTAGAATTACACACCAATCTTACTTGAAATTATATTTATCCTCTAATAAAGACAACTTTTGAAATAAGGGAGATGTTGAGTGTAATTAAGTCAAATGTTAAGGGAGGTCAATATATTTTTCCACAAAAAAAAATTATGACAAATATTTAATATCTCAAAGTTATAGTTAGAATAATCTCATGCATTTTTAAATAATTGAATACATGATAAATCAATTATATGTAACATTAAAAATATAAATAAAACAGAAAACAATATCAATCATTCACGTAAACTGATATAACATATATTCAATAGTAGTATATATAATATGAGCATCTAAGAATATGGATGTGTTTGGGTAAACAACTTAATTAAGAGCTTATCACATAAGACCTTATCACATGAGAGCTTATGCCATAAGCGCTTAAAGAAATAAATAGAAAGAAAGGGGCATGAGATGATTCAAATAGTGAAACAGAAGTTTCTTATGATAATTCCATAAGCTTCTCCCAGTGACTTATGAAAATAAGTCAAAAACTCCTTATGGGATGTCATAAGTTATTTTTATAAGTTCTGTCAAACACACTGCATAAGAGTTTATGTCATCAAATAAGTCAAAAGGAGCTTAAATAAGCTCTTCCAAACACCACCTATATCACATTTCTATATCATGACCATATCGTGTGTAACAGAAGAAAAAAAAAACATCAAAAATCTGATCAATTTAAAAGTGTTTATATTCATACATACATGATATCCCAGCTGGCAGCTAGCACAAACTGGATCTACCCCCACCGAAAAAGGCCAATTAAATAAATCAGAAAACAAACAATTAATAAATATAAACCTACAAGATTGGAAAAATTAAAGAAAAGACAGTGGCTCAAACATGTGGGTGTCTGTCACTGTTTTATTTCCTTCACAAATAATAATATCAAAAAAGAAAAAGAAAAGAATCTCTCACATAACCATTAACATAACTGTATACCCACCGACACTCCATTAATTGCGTCTTCATTTCACTTCATGAATCATGATGCAACCAAAACCCCCATAAACAAACTCAAGAACAGCATCATGAATCTGGCTCCTTCCTTTAATCCATTCCCTCCATTGTTATCATCAGCAGCCTTCTGGTCATCTGCTTCATCATCTGCTGCTGGCCCATCTGCTGGTGCATCCGCTGAATCTGCAGCCTCCCCCTTCTTACTCTTCTTCTTCTTCCCTGCAGGTTTAGGTGACTCTGCAGGTGCCTCAACACTCATCTTAAACAACTCTCTAGGCAACAACACCTTGTTAATCTTATAGGCCACAAAAGGGTCTTGGTCTATCAATGTTCCTACTATGTTTGCTGTCACAATTTTGGTTTCCAGTTTCACATCTTCCCCGTTATTTTGCACTGTGAAATCGTATTTGTTGGCTCCTTCAGTGGCCAAAGTGTTCATGACCCCATTGTTGGACTTCAACATCTGCAAAGACTCGTAAACTGGAATACCATGATATAACAGTAATGAAACCTTCTGAGCATCCGTTAGATTCTTGTACTTGGGGATGAAACCATTGACAGCAGTGTCAGTTGGACAAAACACGGTTAACCCTCCATCAACGTTTTGCTCAAAAGTTGGGAGAGCTTTGGAAGCTCTCAACAAATCTGCAAAGGCTTTGCAACCTTGTTTGGACATGATGGAGATAAGGTTGATGCTGCTAGGAGCTGAAGTTGGTGCTTCAGCGTCAGCAGAACTCAATGCTTGACTGATTTGGAGGACAGAGATGTCGTATGGAAGTTCTTCAACAGCTTTGACATAGAATGAATGGAGCATGCCATCGTTGTCTTCTGCTCCAAACCCCACTTTCCCTCCTTTAAGGTTGGTGATGTTGACGTAACCTGCAGTGCCAGCAGCTGCTCCTGTTGCCTGAAACACAGAGGAAACCAAAGTGGTTCCATTTGTGATCTGGTGAAGTTTTTTGGCGCCGAAGTAATCGACTAAAACGTGGAGGGAGAGGACGTTTTTGAGGGTGGAGATGGAGAGGTGCTTGTCAAGGAGAGATTGCATGCCGGCATTGTCGATGGCAAGGACGGTGATGGTCCGGCGGCGGTTGATCTCATCGGCGAGGTGAGTGGCGGAGAGGTAGTGGTTGAAGGTGGAGAATCCAGGGTGCTTGGCTAGCATGCGAGTGATGTTGTGGGCATTGGCTGTGGAAGAAACAAGTGTTGTGACTATGAGGGAGAAGACAAAAAGAAGTGCTGGGTTCTTCATTTTGGACTTAATTTGGAGGAGTAGGTTGTAAGGATATGATTGATTGAATTTAGAAGGGCGAGGAGAGTGGTGCGTATGTTTTATAAGAGTGTGTATTTGTGTTTGTGTACTGACAAATAATGCCAGGTTGGTTTTAGGTAGGATATGGACCCCATGCATTACAAAATAGTTTGGATGATTGTAAATAATTAGGGAGAAAAAAGAATATGGTATTTTAATATTTCAAAAGAAGGTGGTGGCACGTTCACTCTTTCGGGGAAAGCCAAACTATATGAGCATCCCACCGACACTTTTAGACCCCACTTCCCACTGCACTAGCGACTTGATCTGTAGTGGTTAAGGAAGATCA
The DNA here is from genome assembly GCA_030762895.1 of Sophora flavescens. NCBI lineage: Eukaryota > Viridiplantae > Streptophyta > Magnoliopsida > Fabales > Fabaceae > Sophora > Sophora flavescens. The sequence continues at coordinate 228,647,888 of CM061065.1, forward strand.
AATATGTAATAGCTTTTGGTGCAATAACATTCTAATCTTACACACATACAAAGAAGAATAAGAGAGAAAAAGGAATATTACAAACTGAAATTTTATTCATTAATATCACTTCATTATTACACTTCTCTACACCTTTACATTATAGTATTTGTAATTTATTTATAATAGCTATTAGCCTCTAACCAACTAACTAATAGCCCACTCTAATCACAACTAATTAACTGCCTTTAACAAACTTCTAACAACTAATACTTATTTGAATTACATTCCAACACTCCCCCGTAATTCAAATATTCCACTCACACTTTTTTCATTACACTAAATTTGCATTTTTATAATGCACACATTATTAATACTAAAACACACATATAAGTCCACCTGGATCCCATAAAAAATTCAACAAGAATTGGACTTGGCCCATTAAAACAAAACCTTCACAAATCTGTGAAGTTGGCCCATATTTCTTCACAGCGTTGGTCTTTGCCCAATATGCCAAAAAATAAACTCCTAAGGCAGAAATAAATTTCTGATGCTCTTCCTCCACAACTTGGGCTTGGCCCATTAGGTCACAAAGTTGACCAAAATTTCGAAATACCAGTTTTGCCCCTTGTGTCATCTCCTTCCTCACATCACACATCAGCTTCACCTCATCACTGACACTACACCACCACGATTTTGGATCTGGAACCATGTTGAAGCACATCATCGTGGGACTTCTTCCCCTTTCCATGGCGGTGTGTCCGAACATGGGGTCTATCTCTACCCCTGTCTTCATCTTCTCCTTCGCAAAAGACGACAGGTTCACCTCACGGACATGACACCGCGGCAGCTCTGTAGATGGCGGCGGCGGTTTCCTGATCGGACATGGCACCTAAGCCCCCTTCGAACTTCTTGTTTTCTTATTCGCAGCGGCGACCCTCATTGGGTTCAAGTCAGGTAGCTCCACTCGAAACGCCTTGTCTTCTACGTGTGACGCCACCGCCACTGCTCTTGTGGCCGTCGCGTGATTGTCTTGCTCAGGTGGTTCTGTCTTTGCATAAGCATTTTGATCCGGCGGTGGATCACCTAGCTTGTTCGAGACCCACAACTCCGTCTTCACCGGCAGCGGCGGCACGTTCACCTCGCACCTCGGAACCACCCACGACCGCTTCTTCTTCGACGCGGCGTTCCGGTGAAGGATCCCTTCACCCACTATCTGAATGTCACTCTTCTTACGTGCACCGCTGCTTCCTTCAGCCGCAAGAGGCCCTTCGACCACCATAGTACAGATATCACGTTTCGGCGGCGGTGTCGTCACTTCCAGCGACTTCGACGCTGGAAGTTCAGCTGGGTCAGTCACCATTAATGACCCATTCACCTCCCATCTCTGTTCTGTTGTTACACATCCTGTAGGGAGGATTTCCTTCTCCGGTTCCATCTGACACATTCCCGGCGGCCTCAACTCATACCCTTTTGTCACACCAACTCTCTTCGTCACCACCATCAGCGGCAGCACCACCGCGAGATGCGTCACTCCGAATTTCTCAACAGCTCGGAACCTCTCAATCTCAAAATCCTTCTCAGTCTGTTTTCGAGCCACCAATGTTTCCCTGAGTTTCTCATTTGCTTTCTCATCAATTGCTTTTACCTTCTCCTTCTCAGCTAGAGAATCATCACTGAAATCGTACTCATCGAAACTTGGTTTAAGCCGATCAGCCCAAGATTGGGTCTTTTTCGCAGAAGTCTGTTTGGCGTCCTCTGCTTTGGACTTGGCATCTTCAACAACATCAGATTCTTCACTGCCACCTTCACAAATTGGAACCCCATCATCTAACAACTCACCTACATCAACAACAGAAAACCCAGCACCCTTCTCTGTTTCCTTCTTGCACTCAGTAACAAGCACTTTCTTGGCTGGATCATCTTCAATATCTGCTACCTTGTGAGACTTGTAATCTTTGATTACATATTTAACTTTCTCAGAGAAACAAGAAACCCTCTCTCTGTTGTTGTTCTTGTTTGCCTTTTTTTCACTCATTTTGACATTCTTGATTTTCTTCTTGGCTGCACCACCTTTGTTCAAGATGTCTCATGCTTCTTTTGCATTTTTTGGCTGAAGCAATCTTCTTAAGATTTTTAGAGTCCACACATTGATGGATGATGGAGAGAGCCAAGCAATCTCTCTTCTTGGATTCCTTGTAGGAGGCACTATCCTCCTCTTCTTGGATCCCATCCTTCACTGTTTCCAACACTTCATGGAAACCAAAGATTGCTTCCAATTTCACAACCCAATGCTCAAAGTTCTTGCTATCAAGAACAGGTAGAGGAATTGAAAAATCCTCACTCAACTCCATCTCCATGGACACACTCTCCCAAGATTGTTATAGCTCTAGATACCACTGTTGGTGCAAGAACACTCTAATCTTACACACACACACAAAGAAGAATTAGAGAGAAAAAAGAATATCACAAACTGAAATTTTATTCACTAATATCACTTCACTATTACACTTCTCTACACCTTTACACTATAGTACTTGTAATTTATTTATAATAGCTATTAGCCTCTAACTAACTAACTAATAGCCCACTCTAATCACAACTAATTAACTACCTTTAACAAACTCCTAACAACTAACACTTATTTGAATTACATTCCAACAATAGCAAGGGCAGTACCCTGCCCCTAGTACTGAGCAGTGAGCACAAACCGCCACTCCTTTCATATTATATTTGGCTACTCGACTAGTTATTGGACACCAAGAAATCTACTAGGAGGGTTGGGCAAACACCTGACTTAAATGACATCAGAGATCTTTAACGCCCATCAAAATAGTGATCGGGACCTTAACCGCTTGTAATAACCTAAATTTGCCAGCCCACTAGCTAGGTGTTTGAAGATAGGTGTTGTCTAAGGTACACCATGCAGTGATGCATCATTCAAGTGACACAATCTGGACCAATCAAATTGTCCCTTGGGATGGTTGGCTTTTTAATCAGGTCATGATCAAAGTCCAACTAATGTAAGTGATAATCTGAATGATCCAGATGATGTCACTTGGATGGTGTACCACTGCACCTATTTGATTCGTGGTGCACCATAGCCTTCATCTCGAAGATAACTTCTTTTTCTTCTGCATCATTTTGGGTGCAGTATTTAGTGATACGGTATTAACCTACAAATGATAATATTGGCCATAAATGCTTATTAGAAAGAATTTGACTGAAAATCTCCCACAAAGCTCTTTTCTTTTTACCTAAAAAAATATCTATTGACAAGAATGTACGTACCTTCTATGCAAGAGCACTATATAATGTCTTTATTTTAGTGTGATACTTTGCATATTATTGACTTCAGTCATCTTGAAAACAAGTTGGAAATATGTATTGGCGACAAAATCATTTTTAAAGACCGAATTAGCTTTTGCCAGTTGTGACAAATTTGGCTCAATACTTCAATAGACAGGTTCAAGCATTGTTTTTCCCTATGAATGGGCATCCATAATAATTGTTCAAAGATAGTTAAATTAAGCTTTGAATTAGTTGATACGTAGTTGTCATCCTCGTCTCTAAAATATAGTTTAAGGTTGAGCCACCAAATTTGGAATAAAAGGCATCAAATGACATTAGTGTGGGGAAGCCAATACTAGTATTGTCTCAATATTCAATAGTAAGGTTGTTGATCAAGTGAGAATGGACTAGAGACAGAGCCTTGATCCAAAGAAAGCTACAAAAGCTGCTCAAGGACATTGATTCGTTTCTTTGTGTTTGGTTTTGGGATAAATTAACCAAAGTTGAAATTAGTTGCGACAATGTCAGGCAAAAGAGATAAGGTAGTCAGGATTTAATAAAGTTTGAAGAGTGAAACAAGGCAACTACCTCTAAATACACATGAAACTTGTGAGCTAAATCTACCTCATTTGATGACTTGTTCAATAGCAGAAGCAATGGTTTTCTATGATGAAATTAGTAGAAGTAAAGTTGGTTTGACAATAGGTATCACACTAGCTTTTACTTCCACTAATGAATTCATAACTACAAGAAAATTGGGACATATAGCATATAAGAAGGTTTAGGAATTGATTGCAGATTATCTAAGTTACTATAAATCCCACTTAAACAGATTTGTCCACTACCTCACTCCGAGATGTTTCCACGTTAATGTAACAACTCATTCAAGTTAGTATGTTTGGATGGGTGTTTGACAAATATGATTTTGTATGAAAGTGATTTTGCAGAATTGATTTTGGTTAAAAGTGAGTTGAGTGTGAAATGATTTACGTTTGAATGCATTGATGGAAAAATTGATTTTCATCATATTGTTTGGATAGTTTGATTCAAAATTGTTTTCGGGTGAGTAATTACTAAAAAGAGCTTTAATATTTTATATATATATATATATATATATATATATATATATATATATAGCACTAATAGCACTTGTTAAAAAAAAACACTAATAGCACTAATAGTCATACACCGAATTGCAAAAGGCCCTGGGAATATAGGTGCCGATTGGCAATTAGGGTCCTTGAGGTATTGCCAAATGTTGATTAGGTTCATATGTTTCCTCCTGATTTGTGTAAAAAGAGAAATGCTTCTCTGATGCTACTGTCTGCACATGTATCATTCTCTCTTACTGAGAATCAAGTTACCCATAATGCAAAAACTCCTTTATGCAGCTTCACTTCATACGTGCGTTTAGGGTCCAAAAATCACCTTCGTTTGGATTGCCAAACATGTGGGATTGAGACACAAATCACGTCGAGAGATCCGGACTCACGTTTGAAAAGGTGGAAACGCACGATCAAACACATACTTAGATATAAAATCTCAAGGAGTCCATTAATGGCACTAGAAGTACCAGCCCAATCTATTCTTTCTTTAGTTAGTATGCTAATAATACCTGAAAATTTTAATTATACTCTATTTATGTGGAATTTAGATGCGTATATATTGTGGACAGTATCAATATGCATGTGTCACAGCAAAAGGAGGAGCAATGCACACAGTTGTCTTCTTCTTCTTCCTTTTTTTTTTCTAGGTTGAAAGCTCCGAATTTTAATATACCAGAGATACCAAGGCCCAAAGCTGAACACAGACCGGACTGCAAGACACAAGCCCATTCTAAGCAAGGCACATAGTTCCTTTTGGGTCCAGTCAAGGAACATAGTTAAAACTTTTAAAAGGTGCATTTTTGCTACTTATAAAATTCAAATAAATATGTGCAGTCAAGGCACATAGATCACACATGTTTAAAATATTTTAGATGAATATTTATGAATTTTTTTTAAAAAAATTGTTAGCCCAATATTTTAATATTTTTATTAAAATACTAAATATGTTGCTTGTGTTAAAAAAAATATAAAATTTAATAAATAAAGTATTTTTTAGTTATTAAATGAAGGATATATATATTTTTTGGGTGGATAATGAAGGATCTATCTCCTTATTAAAATAAGACTCCATTATTCACATTCATTAAGCGTATTAATAACAATATACTAATCTATCTTTAAGTTAAATAGCAAGAATGTGAGTACTTTTTTTACTAAAAAAGTTTATATAACTTGGTAATATTTTCCTTCTAATCTATAAAAGCACCTTGTTAAATAAAAGTACCTTGTTACTTTGAAATATGAGAACAATGAATTTTGACTATTGGATGTACGAATACTCTAGATTAGAACATAAATTTATACAACTTTTTTAAATGGTTGTATGAGCACTAAATGTTAACATTAATCACATGATTGTATGATATCAATATTTACTATTATCACTGAATTCAAATATAAATTGTTTTGTCAAAGATATGCTCCTATTTTTTTAAAAAAAGTCTTTGTTTAAAGAAAGTGATTTAAGAGAGATAAGAATTTATTGTGATCTATCACACTCTGTGATCGACACTAATATTTTATCACATATTTGTCATATATTTTATCTTTTTAGCATTACATAAAATTTTAATTTATGTGATAATATATTATTGATGTGGACAATATGTGGTATAATAAAATGAGACAACAAGTCTTCCTATTTTAAGAGATGACAAGCGATGAATTTCTTTATATTTTTTCCTTACACTTGCTCATCTTTTGAAAGAAACTCAATAGTTGCTGTATTTGTATGACTATGAAAGCCAGGTTTACATAACAAGTATTTGCGAAAGATAGCAGAAACAAGACTATTTCCAACCAAAGAGAAGAACTTTGGTTTGACAGAGAGAAAAAAATGATGGACTGGTCCTAAGCTCATCCATCAAAGTTTGGATGAATCAGTGTTTGAGAAAGTGGCCATAGTACCCACCTTGTTGAGTAGTATGCTTCTTAGAAACCCACTTGTTTATTTAGTTTGATACAGATCTCCCTAATTCCTCTCTCGCGATCCCAACTGGAAAATAAGTCCAAAACTTGAGACGCAAGTGCAAGAAGAGAACTAAAGTAAGAATCAGGCTGAGGAGAAATGCTAGCCAGTGGAATTTCCATCAATTGAGTACAACCTTTTTCGACTTTACTTTTATTATACTTCAATGAGCATTAAGAAGCCAAAAAGAGGGGTATCCAAAGTTTGGGAGGAATTAACAGAAGCTCGCACTGCACAACACTTTATAACACAACATTAAGCTTATAGAGTTATAGTAAGTATTACATTCCAAATCCAACCAAAGGTGGATGAAAAAAACTTGGTACATATGGTAAGAGTTATTGAACTTTTAAAACAGTAGTGTTAAAACTCATGCTTTTATTTCAAACCTTGAATACTTGATGGAACCCATGGATATGTCAATCTCTATTAAGTTTTCTTCCTCAATCATGTCATTAAATTCTGCTAGGAACTCCATTAGACTTTGTTGGCTGCTGAAAAGGGCCTCAGCTGATAATTCCCTCTTCTTCTGCTGCAAACTGCAGTTGTACTCTGGCTCATCTTTCTGCTGCTGATCCACATACTGTCCACTGGGAAGTGCAATTTCTATGAGGCTGTCCTCATCAGAAATTGACCCATCTGAGTAGTCATCAGGGCTGTGATCTACATCAGATTGGAATAGCCAACCCACTTCAGAGTCCTCAGAATTCCACAACTTGTCTTGGCATTCACTCTCTGATAGCATATCTTGTGATGTGGTTGAGTAATTAGCAACACCATCCATAGTAACTTCTTCTTGGGCTTCTGTTGCTGATTCATTCTCTTGGAGTGGTGTTGGTGCAATATTTTTACTTTGATCTGAGCTCTCCTCCTCAAAACTCAGAACCTTTTCTTCCACCAAGTTATCAACCTGTATCACTTTGTGCTTTGATAAAGTGTAGACAACAGTAGACAAAAGCACAACTACTAGAGATGAGTAGAGGATAGAAAAAAACCCAAATCCCACCATTAGGTAACTTGAAAAAAGAATCAAGAGAGCAACAGGAGTCATCCATGAGGGTGTATTCTTGAATAAACACAAACAAGAAAGCATTTGATTAGCAACTTTGCTTTCCCACCCCATGAATTGCAAAAAAGTCTGTTAGTTTGTGACCTGGACAAAAAGTATATGTCCAAGACTAAAGCAAAGCAAATGAGTATAATAATAACAAAAGACTTTAACTTAGAACAGTGAAAAGAGCAGTGAAAATTGCTCTATTTGGAGTTCAAGGGAATATACTCAAACATGGGTTTAGGGTACTCCAGTTTCTTCTTCTTTTTCTATCCCCAGATTAAAACTCAAGGAGCTCCAATAGAGTGAGAAATACAATGGGGGGCACTGGAGGATTGTCTACTTTTAAATTAAAGATGCAGAAATCAGCTAAGGTTAAGGGTTTTCAAGAGGAAGCCTACTTTTATACTCTTATCTTTCTCAACATGGATAGAGTTGGCAAAGACATTTTCCTGCTAGTACTTGCAATTAAATCTGATGTTCAGGTCTGTGTGAAAGAGGCAAGAACCTTTACTCAAAAGCCAAGGAAGCAGATCATGAAACTGAAGATGGGGGAGCAAGCTGAAACAACAGACCTAGCAAGCATACTTGTACAGTTCTGAATGTTTATGCAGTTTCCTTCATGAAAGAGTCACAGTTCCCAAGTCCTGCATTGGACATAAAAAAACGGGGTTTCTTTATTCTAACACCCATTTGGTGGCTTCCCCTGCTGCAGCTTATAACTGATTCTATTGAAAAACCCACCAAAAACCTAGTTTCCCATATATTTTTGCAGTTTAAGAGATTGGAATTAGAGAAGTCATGTGCTGACATCTGTGCTCACCACATGCCACTTTCTCTCCAACTCCAATCCCAGAATATAAAACAAAAAAGAATCCTTTATACAATTTTTCCCATTCTGCCATTTCTACTGCAACCCCACTAGAAACAGAATATATATATATATATATATATATATATATATATATATATATATATATATATATCCAAAACACAATGTCTGGTCACTTGAATATTTACTTAAATGCAATCAAAACCATTGACAATTTCCTATTCCATTAAAGGTCACCAAGGGAACAACTCTTCCGAAGAAACCAAAATTGCTCAGATGCTTGAATCTAACACTGGGTTTAAAATTTTTGCAATCATTTTATATTTCAGATCTTTATTTCCTTTTGATCGTTAAAATCATTTACATGGAAAATCAATTATGAAGGACATGGAAAGAGGAAAGTAAAACTAAAAGGATTATCTCATTCTAATTTAAAACTGTTTGTACGTAAAGTGAAACACTCACATCAACTTAGGATCCGTTTGGTTTAGTAACTTAGACCTAGATGTCTCAAAACTAGTTTAACCTGTTTTTTTATCATAGAAAACTAGTTTAACTAAACTTGAATTCGATAGGATATTTTGATTAATTCATTTACTTGAGTTGAACGCAATCCAATAATGTTTGAGAAAACTGGATTAAATTGATATATCGACATACCCATTAAACTTAGAGGGGAATTACCCGCTTCATACCCGTATCTATTAAGTGGGTAATTACCCTATCCAACATTGGTAATTTTTGTGAGTATCCACTGAGTCCGATAATCATTGTCATCATTATGTCAGACACTTAAATGGGTACCCCTTCCTATAGACATATGAATCAGACATGAAACCTAAGACCACATGATTAAGGAGTCCAAAACCCTACCACCTAGACCAACACATGTTGGTCTCCTTTTGCTTGTATTTATACATGACAACATGAAAGTTGTACCTTTTAATACAATTTCAATAACTTGTAATCAGATTTATGTTTGACAGATATTTTAGCCTAGTTAACGATCTCCATAACTAATTGCGTAGTGTCACCTGTGAAAATAAACGCTTGGTTTATGTGGGTAACACCAATTTTAAGTTTTGGGATTGAGAGGAAGGCAAGATTGTTGAATGGAACTGCATAGTCAACAACAACTATGATTGCCTCTCTAGCTCCTTAATAGAAAAGTAAATCCGATACAATGAGAGAATTTAGGGAATTGTATTGAAACTTTTCATTGCTGTCAAAGAGAGTACACTTGGGTATTTATACAACAGCTAAGGTAAGTAAATCAGTTACAGAGAGCTAACAGAATCACTAACTGGTTTGGTAATGAACCTAGACCATACTGTGTCTAGATACACAGCTTGTAAATACATTTCAAATACATTCTCCAATAGCCCCCCCCCCCAAAAAAAAAAAAAAAAAAAAAGCTCAAGGTGGTTGAAGCAGAGGGTGAACATTGACCTTGGTTCTGAGAGCTGCAAACCGAGAGGCAGGGAGAGGTTTAGTTAGCAGATCAACTAACTATCACAAGCTGGGATATGTTGAACAAGGAGCTGCTTGGAAACAACCTTCTCTCTGACAAAGTGTATATCAAGTTCCATATGTTTAGTGCACGAATGTAAGACCGGATTGTGAGAAAGGGCAATGGCACTAAGGTTATCATAGTACAATGTAGGTGTAGGGAATGAAATGCCAAGTTCTGTTAACAGGGACTGAACCCACAACAATTCTGCAGTGCAATAGGCCATGCTTCGGTATTCGACCTCTACTGTGGATCTTGCAACCAATGGTTGATTCTTGGAGCTCCAGGAAACAAGATTTGGGCCAAATAAGATGCAGTAACCAGACGTGGAGCGACAGTCATCGGGATCACTCGCCCAGTCGGCATCACAAAAAGCTCGAAGATTAAATGACTGAGCACTGGAAGCAGCTCGGAGTAATAAACCTGAATGTAGAGTGCCTTTTAAGTAACGAAGAATTCGTTTCACAGCTTTCCAATGACTGAGCAAAGGGTTAGCCATGAACTGACACACTTTATTTACACTATAGGAGATTTCTGGCTGTGTAAGTGTAGCATATTGAAGGGCTCCAACTATAGATCTATACTGATGTGGTTCAGGCAGTGAGTCAGTACCAAATCTGCTTAGTTTGCAATCACTGGCCATTGGAGAAGAAATGTCTTTTGCATCCATCATATTAGCTTTGGAAAGCACCTCTCTAATGTATTTAGTTTGACTAAGGAGAAGGGAACCAATTGACAAAGTCTTGACTTCAATGCCAAGGAGATACTCTAGATTGCCCAACTGTTTTAGAGCAAACTGTACATTGAGCCGAGTAATGAGATCTGTTATTGTTGTGGAAGATGTTCCCGTGATGATAATATCATCAACGTAGATGAGAACATAGATGCACACGCTCTCCTTGCTGTATATGAACAGTGACTGATCACATTTACTTGCCCTGAAGTCAAATGTGATGAGAGTGTTGGTGAGTCTTTCATACCAAGAACGTGGTGCTTGCTTCAGTCCATAGAGAGCTTTGTTAAGCTTACACACCAAGCTGGAATCCGTGGCCTCAAATCCAGGGGGTTGAGCCATGTATATGTCCTCTGACAAATAACCATTCAAAAATGCGTTATTTACATCAATTTGTTGAATATTCCAACCATAAGTGAGAGCTAAAGTTAACATAATTCTAACAGTTGTTGGTTTAACTACAAGAAAGAAAGTTTCTGTAAAGTCAACCCCAAATTGTTGATGGAATCCTTTTGCTACTAGGCGCGTTTTATACTTGTTTATAGTTCCATCCGGATTCTCTTTTAGCCTAAAAACCCACTTATAGCCAATGGCTTGTCTATGTGGAGGAAGAGGAACCAAAGTCCATGTATTGTTACCCATCAAAGCAGCATACTCAGCCTTCATTGCATCAAGCCATTAAGGACAAGAGAGAGCTTGTTTCACTATGGTTGGTTCTCTGTGAGTAAGAAAGACCCGAGGAGGTGGTAAGGATCCTGTTTTGGAATTAGTTATCATGGGGTGCACTGGCTGCACTGGTGGGGCATGGACACTTTGCTGGACTGTAGTTACAAAGGATGGACTAGGAGGTGTTTGAGGAACAGAATTGGTAGAGTGCATAGAGGATGAAGGGGTGTTAGGTTGCACATAGGGGGACACTTGAGGACTGACCAAAATAGCTACTTGAGGTGAGGAAGACTCTTGGACAGGTTGCGCAGCAAGAGAATTAGCTATTTGAGGTGAGGGGAAGTCTTAGACAGGTTGCACAGGTTGCACATCAGTGGAAGGAAAGAGAGGAATGGTTGAGGAAAAGTAGAGGGTGAGGAGTTGGATGACTCATGTTTAGTGAATAGGGTGGGAAATGGGAATCTAAACTCATTGAATAATACATCTTTGGAGATGTATATTCGGCCATTCGAGGCTAGGCACTTATGGCCTTTGTGTTGAGCTGAAGCACCCAGGTAAACATACTCGATAGAACGAAATTTCAATTTATATTGGTTATAGGGCCTTAGGTGGGGGCAACAAGCACATCCAAATATTTTTAAGGAAGAATAGTTAGGTAAGGATTGGTGAAGGGCATAAAAGGGTGAGATGTAGTTAGGTAAGGCACTGGTAGGCAATATATTGATAAGTTGCACAGCTGTGGTGAAGCTGTGATCCAAAAACTTATAGGGAATGGAGGCTTGGGCCAAAAGTGTGAGTCCCATTTCAACTATCTGACGATGTTTCCTATCTACTGAGCCATTTTGGTGTGAAGTATGAGGGCGGGTTAGAGTATGTTTAATGCCTAATTTAGTAAGATATTTGGTTAGAGGTCTATATTCCCCTCCCCAATCTGTTTGAATGGCTTTTAAATTGGCATTGTATTGAGTTTGAATCATTTTGTGAAATTGTTTAAAGGCTGTGAAGGTATCAGATTTGTGCTTTAGGAGGTATATCCATGTGAACCGGGTATGTGCATCAACAAAAGTGCAGTAATAAGAGAATCCACTAGATGAAATGAAGGGAGCTAGGCCCCAAAGATCACTAAAAACCAACTCAAAGGCAGAACTATAAACAGTATTAGAAGAGGGAGCATGCAAGCGATGAGATTTTCCTAAGCAACACGTATTGCAAAAATCAGAAACTGCTTTGTTGACATAGGGTATATTACAAAGCTTTAGAACAGAAGTTACAGTAGTTGCATTGGCATGTCCTAAACGATTATGCCAAGTTGTAAAGCTACTTATAGAAGTAGGTTCAACAGTATTGGTATTTACAAGAGTATTATGAAACAAGTATTGTTAGAAATAGCTTTGTCTTTGTTCCTAAGTGAATGTTGGGGAAACAATAGAGGCCATCATTGCCAATGGTTCCCCCAAAGAAGCACCTCATTAGATCCCTGTGATTTAACATAACATGAATTAGAGTGGAAATCAAAGTAGACATTGTTATCATGGGCAAATTTTGACACAGTCTAAGTTTCTAGTTACGGAAGGCACAAGCAACAAATGATTTAGAGATAGAGTGACATGTGGGTGATAAGGTGACACAAATTTAGAAGAGCCAATGGAAGAAATAGATAGACCTTGTCCGTTACCCATGTGAACCTGATCAGTGCCAGTGAATGGATGTTGTTGAGTCAGGTTGTGGGAATCGGCAGTAACATGGTGTGATGCTCCAGAGTCTGGGTACCAGTTTGTGTCAAACACTCAAGGAGCCTGAAATTCTTGTGTTTCTGGAGATAGATGATGTTGTTGATGTGTAGCAATGAAAGCAGAAGGCTGTGCAGGGGTGTGCGATGACTGATTTTGACGCCACTGTGGTTGTTGTGGTGGCTGATTCTGTTGCCACTGTTGTTGTGGTTGACTCTGGTTTTGATTCCATTGAGTAGTGTGGAAATTTGTCTCTGCATTTTGAGGTGGTGGAGGAGGTTGAACAAAATCTTGGTTGAACCTATTCCAACAATTGAAAGCTTCATGGCCATATTCGAGACACCCCGACGTCCCATTAAAGAAAACCTAAAATATTAAAACCTAATTTCGTTATTATCGTTTAAGCGAATATATTAAAACAGTGGAAAAATTTAAAACATAACATACATACATAATATATATACATCTCAAATCCTGATACAGTACAGCAGAGGGAATCCCATCAGTTGGATCCCAAAATGTACAAAACTGATAATCAAACAGAAAATAAAAACAACATCCTAAAGAGACAAGACGCGCTGGCCATAGACTCTACACTCAACTATGAGGATCCACTGCTCGTCCTCCAACGTCAGGCTCATACGAAGTCCCATCAAGTTCCTCCATGACTGGAATCTCTGTAGGCTCTTCTCATCACGATCACAAAAAGAAACATATGTAACATAGAGAATATAGGGATAAGAAACCATATAACATCAACCGTGGAAATGGTTTAGCAACATTTAATTAAATAACGGCACACTAAACATCCGTCTCCCCAGTATAATATATATAACATAATCATCCTCAATCCACATCTATAATCTTTCCTCTACCCTCCATTATGATGCAATGCAAATGTTGTATGAATAATCTCTTCAGGTATTGGCCATATCCGGATATCACAACAATATAATCGACACGTCCTAGAGTCCCCGGCGCACACCCTCGTCCGCGGATGGAGAGTGCCCACGCAAAGCAATGGCACTATAGACGCACAACCCGGTGCACACCTCTGGACCACAATCTAGGATGCTCATGCAATGCATGAACTATAGCTGCGACTAAAATGAAATCATCTCTGGACGGTCCGCCGTTAGCCTATCCCCGGGAATTTTCCGTCCGAGGCATAGACCCCAATCGACCATGTTTTAGGTCCACTCGACCATGTTTCATGTCACCCCCTAGTGCCTTAACCGGTCATCCTAATCTCATAGATCACCTTAAAATAATCTCATCTCATACATCTCAACCTCATTTCACGATAATTATCTCGGTTTGACACTGCTATCACATATAGTATGCAATCCCCAAATACATCCTCGTGTCTCAACATAACATATGATTTACTCAATCCTCTAAGCACAATCATTACACTCAGTCTATTATCCTGATAAGAATAATAATCACAATAATAATAATAATAATAATCATAATAATAATAACAAAAATGATAATAATAATAATAATAATGATAATAATGACAATAAAAATAATACTTATAATACTACTACTACTACTACTACTACTACTACTACTAATAATAATAATAATAATAATAATAATAATAATAATAATAATAATAATAATAATAATCACCATCCTATCAGTAGTAGTAATAATATTAGGATAATTATTATGATAATAATAATAATAAGAATAATAATAAGTATAAACCAGTATCAATTTCACATCAACCAGTCAAACACGTAATCATCACGTAATAAAATCATCTATGTATGTAATGTAACGACGATAAACGCACAATTTCTATATCATCATCGGTACCACTGAGTAGTCCCCAATGTGGTATAGACATTGTCCGTTACTCGCTCTCGTGTAGGGTTTGGGTCGCCCTACACCATTATCTAATTAAATGTAACCGCGCCGTTTCCGACGTTAAATAGTTTCTTTCCCCCACCTGGAATGTCTTAGGCTAGCTCTGGGGTAACGAAATGGACACTCCCTATATTACCTCAAATCTGCCACGTACCGTTCTACACCCTCCGAGACTCCAAAAATTCACCTGAACACATCATTGTGAAGCACACGTTACGTGTAACCCAAATCTGAAGACGGAATTGAAAACCGATAAATGAATTGAAAGATAACCTCAATACCGTCGCCGACGGCATTTAGACATAAAAAGGACATAGGCTTACCTTAGCCTAATCAAGAAAAGAAAGATAAGGTAATGAAGTAGACGTCGCGAAGATGACAACGGTATAATCGGTTTTTCGATAGGACGAACGGATTGACCGAAATCAGCTCCGGAAATTCTTGTTCCTCTCACGGTCTTTCTCTCTCTAACTCTCTTAACGTCCCTCTCTCTAACTTATTACTTTCTTTCATTCAATTTTGCTTATTCTTTCTTTCTTAGCCGTTAAGTAGTATATATATATAGAGAGATAAGGAAAACTTTTGTCACAATTAAACAGGCAAGCAAGAGGTGTTACTCTCTTATTATGTGGCAAAATGAGAAGATGGAGGTGTCATTATTATAGCAATTGCTGTGGCCACTTATCATATCAAGAGAAAAAATTGTTTAGTTAATTCAATTAAGTTGAAACTTGTAACTAGGGTATACTTAATTAAGACTAGTGCTAATTAATCATAATAAATAAAACTTGAGTAAATTAATTATAATAATCTAGCTATGATTAAGATTTATTTCTATGACTAATTATCTTTTAATACTGTTGATGATAAACCACCTTAATTAAGAATTTAAATTGAGGTGTTTACCTACTAAAAAAATTTGGGTTGCTTGAATTTTATTTTGAATTTGCTTATGTGTTTGGATTCTTAAATTTTTGATTTATCTAACCCTCACTCCCATCTAATTAAAATATTTAATTTCCCGAAAGCTAGGATGTTACAATATTTATGGCATAGTTGACATGTAGGTTGTTGGCCACCACGACTGCGCCCTCTCCCACGGCCTCTATCGCCACGGTTACGTCCACCGCCACCGTCGCGATTATTGTTCGAGTAGCCTCCCCTATCATTGGAGTATGAGTCGAATTGATGAGAATTCGGGTTGGAATTTGGGGAAAATTGAGTCAGATTAACAGAAACTGGAGAATTCACCAAATCTTGTCGATATCCCTCAAATTGAGCTTCCTGAACCATGAGTAGAGCCTCAATTTCATCAATCGAAGGAGAATCGATCTTGCTGTAAATCATCATCACAAATGAGTTGAATTCTTCTGGAAGGCCTTCAAGCACAGCATCAACGTGATCCTGATCCGAGATAGCATCACCAATAGCTTTGAGCGAATCAACTATAGCTTTAATTCTTAACAGATATTCATTGATAGGCCTTGCACCTTTCTTTGTGTTGCACAATTCAGATCTGAATTGCCGTACTTTGGCTTTGAGGAATGAGTAGAAGTGTTTATGGATTTTATCCCATACCTGCCATGAATGCTTGCATCCAAGAACCTTAGGTAGAACCGATTCAGAGAGAAACGATAAGAGCCAAGTGAAAAGCATCTGATATTGCACAAGTCATTGTTGATATTCCGGAGTTTGAACATCAAGATTCCGATCGAGTTCTGTTGCATACTTGGCTGGAATCGAAGGATTCACCACAAATTTGTGTAGTTTATGCGCAGTAATCACGCCTTCAACTTGTTGAGTCCACAAAAGAAAGTTCTTGTCATCAAGTTTGAGAGATAGCGGAGGCGCAAAGTTGATCGGCGCCGGAGTTTGGTGGTGCGATGCGGAAGAAGAAGGTTCTGAGAATGGGTTTTGCACTGTAGCCATTGAAGACCACGCCCAGGAAAAAACTGCTCTAAGATACCATAATAGAAAAGTAAATCTTATACAAAGAGAGAATTTAGGGAATTGTATTGAAACTTTTCATTGCTGTCAAAGAGAGTACACTTGGGTATTTATACAACAGCTAAGGTAAGTAAATCAGTTACAGAGAGCTAACAGAATCACTAACTGGTTTGGTAATGAACCTAGACCATATTGTGTACACAGCTTGTAAATACATTTCAAATACATTTTCCAATACTCCTAGACATTGTCATTGCCTTTGAAGGGTCGAAGAGATTGAAAGCGTTGTTTTTGAGTTTGGGCACATGAGTTTGTACGGGTGATGAAGCAAATAGGAAAAAAGGCAAAACCTTAGAGAGAAATTAAGGAGAAAATGTGAAAACAATGGATAAAGATCCTCTACCTTTTTGGTGGGAAAAGGTAGGTGACTTTAGTGTATTTTTGGAGAGAAAGAGGGGAGTGAAAAATGGAAAATAAGATGAGAGAAAGTAATATAGGAGAGAGATAGAGAGAAAGTCACCTACCTTTTCCCACCACAAAGGTAGAGGATTTGAATCCGAAAAAATAGGAAGAGTGTGTGAGAAATGAGAATCGGGAGAGAACGGAAGTGATGAGTGGTTAGAGAAATAGACAAAGAGAACAAGCATGCTCAAAGCTAACACTTATTTGATTAGTTGCGGGACATGAATCATTGAATTATGAGTGTGAGGATTTAAATTCTCGCGATACATTTACTATCACACTCCTTTTTCCTTCCGCCTCTTCCACAATGTAAGATCTCTTGTGAGCCTCTTCCTTAAAAAAAAAAATAAAAAAAAATACGATAATGTCAACTTAAAAAAAATAAAGTGGATATGGCAGTTTCACAGTCTCCATATTAGGTTTTATAGATTATAAATAAATATATAATAAAAATCCGTGTTTTTTCAACAAGTTGCTTTTCCATAAAATAAAAAAAGAAAAAAGAAAGAAAAGAAAAGCAACTAGCTAAAGCGATGATGCCCCTTGTCAACCATTTGTAATTGTTTTTTTTACTGGACCATTTGCAATTTTTTTTTGTTCGGAACCCACTTTAATTAGTTCTTTGGGTCGAGTGGGTGTACCAGGATATCCCCTCGACTTGGGTCATTCGGGCCCGTTATGTAGAGCTGGCAAAATGGGTCGTCCGATCGGGCTAGTCTGAATAAACCTGATGAAATGTAGGGTTTGGGTAGTCAAATTTGAGCCCATTTTAATTTCAGGCATTTTTGGCCCAACCCTATGAATCCCGAACCCGCAAAGGGCTAGCCCGCATCGGGCTCAGGTAGCTCAGTTAGTTTTATATATTTTAATTTCTATTCATTTTATTTAACTAAAAACATAAAAACATGAAAATGAAAAAATTAAAAAAAGGGCCAATAATGTTGGAGATGATGATGATGAGCGGGACACCATCAATCTTGAAGATGTAAAGCTTTCTTTAGAGGCTTAAATGTCAATATTGATGCCAAAACATTGGATTTTAAATATATTGTTGTTACTATGTACTTTCATTGTGATTTGTGAAATTTGTTTTTATTCGACTTTTTCATTGTTTCTAATGTTAGACTTTTTCATTGTTTATATTGTCGGACATTTTCATTGTTTCAACTTTCAATTGTTGGAGTTTCTCATATTTTGATGTTTTTGTGCGACTGTAACTATTGGTTTAAAAGACACAAACAAATTGGTATAAATTCGTTTGACTGAATCAACATTTTTTTAGAAGAATAATTAGCTTGTATACAATTACAAAGATGCTTTTTAAAAAAAAAATACTTGCCAATTGGCAATTTCACAATGTGTACCAACTTGATAGCCCCAGAAACAAGGATTTAAGTGCTAATGTCAATATACATAAGACAACTGGAGAATGTAGCGATAACTTTTTTATTAAAAAAAACACACACACACACAATAGTATCTCTGTAATTAACATCTTTGTTTAAGATACTTAAGCGGATTTTTTTTTTATTTTATAAAAAATACTAGTAAGAATTCATTTGGTAGAAAATTCAATAAAAATGAAAATGATTGAAAATACAAATAAAAAATATCAGGCCAACTCGAAAAAGCCTATAACCCGCATAGGGCTGAGCTTGGGCACCTATTTTGCAGCCCATATTAATTATGTGCCTTTTTGGCCCGGCCCTATAAAGCCCGAACCCGCATCGGGCTAGCCCACGGCGGGCCGAGTAGCCCATTTTGCAACCTCTATCGTTATGGAACTAATCTTTGGTGCGGCTGATTGAGCAGAGTTTTATCTCCTGGTTATCTGCCTCCCGATGATGATGGTTTCACAAGGATTCGAATCCGGATTCCCCATATCATTTTCCTCAAGGGACAAGTTGCTTCTACTCGATCAATACCCACTGATGGACCATTTGCAATTGTTAGTTGCGTAAAGAGTGATTTTTTCACAACCCATTATGAAAATGGTCACGCTAAACACTCTGACTCTACTTAATTAATGTGTTACTTTTGTTTTCGAAGTTTGAGTTGATAGCTTTGTTCTTAGAAAAAGGAACCTGAGAAACAAAATCCGACTACCATTGGCCATTGCCGTGCTGCGGGGATACAACTAGGGAATGTTTTCCCATTGATCGTGAATTTCAATTCGAAGAGGTTGGAGGGGACCATGCTATAATAATTCAAAGTTCAAAGTTAGCGTAACATGCATAAAACTTACACTAATTGACATAAGAATACTCTTTAAATTATAAGTTTAATGGCAGCGTCCAAGTTGCCTTCCCCTAGCACTCCTTGTTGGTATCGTGAAAGGAGATGCACTTCTTCTTCAAGAGATCTCAATCCTCAATGAGATGAGAGGCCGAAGCGGGGAAGGGAGGGTTGATGGCCATCCACGGCGGCTACTGTTTGGGTTTCTTCTAGGTAAGCTATATGGTGGTGGTGGTGGATGAAGGAGGTGGATGTCTCCATCTTGTTGCTTCATCTTCTTCATCTTACTGATCAGAGAAGACGACCACACACAACGGCGAGAGAACGGTGATGACATCATGGCCGGCGGCCGAAGATGGTGGTTGAAAACTAGAAGGGACAAAAGGCAAATGAGACTTTTTTTTTGGAGTGACAAATCCAGATCATTGAATATTTTAGTATTATATCCAATGGTGAAATTCAATGCCTCATGGTGAGGCACTTGGTGAAATACCTCACCGTAGACACGACCAAGTTTAATTGGTAAAGTTTTTTACACTTTCAAAAGCCATGATATAAGTGAGACTTTTATAGTCATGAGCAGCCCAACATCAATGTAAGCCTAAAGCAGACTCTAAGTTGAGACTTTTTTTAAAATTTAACAATAATATTTTATAATGAAGTAATTTTTGTATGAAAATTAAAATGTGAGTTTTAAATTTATAAGTAATCACATATTAACTTTTGATTTTAAATAAAAATAATTTTTTTATACAATGTAAATTTCACTTTAAATCTTAATCAAACAAATATTCCTTTCAAATATTTTTAACTTTGTTCTGTTTAATAGTTTAATATTATCTAATGAAATGCCCCAAGAATAAATAAAAAAGAAAAAAAGACATAAATACATAATAAAAAAAAGGAAATGTGGTGGCAGGGGAGTGGAGTACCGTGCTAAGTTACGCAATATAGATAGCAACTTAAGTGAGATGAGTATGTTATAATGAGAGATGAGATGAATAAATCTGAACATTTTGATCATATATAAATGGTCAAGACTAGAATATAAAACCATGTAACTTTTTTAAGTGATCGCATAACCACCTACTATATCTTCTAATCCTGACCATCCATATATGATTTAATAGCCCAAATTCGCTCTTCTCACTCTCACAATAAAACATCACTCTTACTTGAGTCATCCCTGCAATATATGTTTAAAAATATATATGTAAGTGGAGTACCGTGGATTTGAACACAGACCTGGGAGAGAGCAAGAACTTAACCACCAAATCCACTGGATATAATTGTTTGTGTTGCATACAGTATTATATATATAAAGTTTCAGGGTGAGGTATAAAACAAAAGTAAGGAGTTTAGTGACCTTACCCTTAAGTCGGGCCTGTTTATAGCATAGCATGTTGGGTAGAATTATAAAAATGAGAAATATAATTATTTCCTAATATATTATTTAGAAATCTTTGTCATGAAAAAAAGTATTAAATAAAAATTAGTGAATGATTGACGGATTTGATAATTGTAACAATTAATTAGTAAATTTAAGAATACACTATAAAATAAAATATTAAAATATTTGAAAAAATTAAGATAAATTTTATTGAGAATCCTTGAAAAGGATATACAATTATTTAAGAATGTTTTTTTAGAAGTAGGATTATATATTGGAATTAACATAACTACTGGATATAAAATTACTCTTGTTAAAAATAAAAAATAAAAGATAATTCCTATTAAGAAACCTTGAAGAGGACATACAATTGTTCCAAAATATCTCTTTAGAAAGTTTTGTCCTAAAAAAATATTTAAATAAAAATAAGTAAATGATCAACAATTTTAATAGTCATGATATTTAATTAGCAGACTTGAACATATATTAAAAGTAAAATATAAAAATTCGATATATGCGAAGCCAACATAACTTATTGAGTGAAAGAAAAATTGTAGAGTTTTATTATATATATATATATGTGTGTGTGTGTGTCTATGTATATGTATATGTATATGTGTGTGTATTCATAACTTATGAATCATAAGAGAGCCTCAAATTACGTACAGTTAAGATTAAATTAATATAGCATTAATATATTAATGCTATACAAGAAAACAACTGTTGGTAGCTATGAGAATTTCTTAATAATAAATTAATAATATAGTGTGCAAACTTGCTTGTTCGTATTTTTCCCGGCCTTCGCAATCAGAGGATTTCTTTCATTTGACCCATCCCATTAGTGTAAAACCATATTTTATTTCATGTCACACTCCTGCCATTATTCTTGACGATAAAAATGCCCTTTGATTTGAAGTCTTTCATCAAGAAAACCAAAGAAAGGTAATATAAAAAATGAAATAAAATAAACCTAGAAGACTTTGCCAGGAAGCTGACAGCTATTTAAGGAGTTAATTCCTTAAGGCAAGAAAGCGATGGCATGGGATTGGCGTATTTTATCGAAAGAATATAACTTGTGTTTTATCGAAAGAAACAAATATACTCTCCACCAATCCCTTTGGAACCAATTTGATGCATCATCTCAAAAAAGCAAATATCTCCCTTACAAAATGCAGCTCGTGTTGATGCACCCTGGCTGTAATAAAACAAATAATTCCATGCGTCATGAACCCATTTGACCATGCCTCTCTTCCTACTTTAACTAATAGCGCAACTTTTAGAACAATGGAAAAGATTTTTTAAGTACGATATATTCACTTTTACAAGGGAAACTTTGCACATAGTATAGTCCACACTATCTTTTTTTGAAGTATGGATGCTCCATACATTTATAGCCGTTGGTTGAATGTTAAAAAAAAAGGTTGGCATTTTTCATGGGATAACATTTTTTCGGAAGGTCAAGGTCAAAAATCTAAATGTAAAATTTGTAAATCGGCGGTTTTTTTTTTCATTTTGAGGAACATAAAAGTACCTCGTCATAGAGTATATAAAAAAAATACCTAGTCATAGTATAACATTTTGTTCTATAGCAGGATGAGAGCGGAGGTTTATCCAACAATGTATCGAAAAAGACGAGTAATTTGAATTTTTTTTAAAATATTTTTATCAAGATAAATTCCCAGTCGTTTCCTTTCATGAGAGTTGTAATGAAACATTTTATTTTAATTCGGATAGAGTTTAATCTATATAAACTTTTTTACACTATCATTATATGAATTATTATAAGTTTAATTTTTATGTACTGTCAGTACAAAGAATTCTTATATTAGTATTCAATAATATATTGACAAATCAAAATTATTTATATATTTTTTCTTGGTTATTAAAATAAAAGTACACATGTCAAAGTATTAGTCATCAGTACAGAAAAGGGATTTAACGTCGGTTAAAATTGACCTTTAAAGTCGGCTTTTGAACCGACGTTGAAATGGACGATGTTGTATGTGGACGTTTTAGAAATCGGTTGAAGTGCATTTTAGATATCAGTTCTTAGCAAAAACCAATGTCTAAAGTACTCTTAAAACAACTTTTTAAGAAAAGAATATCACTTTAGACATTGGTTCTAGCTTGGAACCGATGTCTAAAGTTCTCTTCAACAGTTTTTAAAACAAAGAACAACACTTTTGACATTGGATCTCGATAATAACCGATGTTAAAAGTCCTTTTTTTAATAAAAAAAAATAATTGGTTTGTTATATCAGTTTAGACACATTCAACAAAATAAACATAAAAATGAACACATAATATAAACTTAAACATGTTCCCCCATAACATTAATTTATTGTCAAATATAAACTTCAACTTACAATGTCATTTCTAGATACAAACTTCATGTTACACAACAGCTACATCTCTAAACTACCCTAAACACATACTCTAAGACAATGATCACCCAAGACATTGAGACCACCTCTATATCATTTTTCTTGTCTGATACAGCAACATCATCAAACTTTGGGATCTTCTCAGTTTCCATTATCCAAGGGGTATTGTGAACCCAAAACTTCCTGGCACCTTCATTATACAAACTCTGCATACAAATTGATGAACCAAGCATCATACTACATGAAGGACTAATAACTCAATGAAAGAAATAATGCTACGATCTTAATTTGGATTTGGGAGAAAAGTGATGCTCATCAGTGAATACATAAAATCTTAAATATGAATAATTAATTTTTTTATTTACCTTACAAGACCCGACAGTTCTAGGAATTATAAGCTCCCTTGCAAGTATCAAAAAACGAGAAATATTATCGTCATCATCCTAAAAAGATGAAAATGAATCAGCTTAACATTAGTCTTGATTTAACCATCAATAACACACATGTTTTAGTTTTACAAGAATCATGTCTTCTAATGACTAGCTAAAAATTGTGTAAAAGAATGAACATTGAGCATTATGGTGTTTTGTGAGAGCAAAGTATTCCTTAAAAAAAATGCAATCATTTATATATGTATGTGTCAGATTCCTAGGCATCCTTCAATAAATTGCTTTGTGTAAGTTAAAAACACAGAATTATATCTGCAGCTATACAGTAAGACCTAGTGAAAAGATACTTAAGTCTTATAAGACCAATATAAGTTTTCAAAGCTACACTAAAAAGGGAAGGTGGGAACACTAAAACTAATTAGCAAATATCCTATAAGTAAATAGCCCAAATTAACAATAAAAAAGTTGTCGATGCTTAATAAAAACATTTCAGCCTCAATATATCCAAATTAAGTGGTGTGCTGGCATAAGACATAACACATGATGGTATAAACCCAAGGTGGCTGCCATATGAGAAACCGATATCTTGCACAAACCTGATAAAACCAAAACAGCAGAGATACTGCAATAAAAAGCAGGAAATAAGACTAGGTAACAAAGCCAGATCAAAATTATTGCAAACAGCCCCATGATAATAAGCAAGTTTACTCAACAAAATTTTAAAGAACACTAGACTGACCTTCGAAGCATTCTCAATTTCAGTGATAACATAATATTTATTGATCTCCAATTATTAAAAAAAAAAATAGTGTGTGCGAGAGTGAAATCAAAAGAGGGAAAACCTGATGGAAGAAGCTATGAGGGATTGTTAGCCATGGAACAACCACAGGTAATTTTTCCAGAATCTATAAACACAAGTTACACAACACAAGTATATTATTAACAACAAGCTCTACAAACATGGGGAGATAGGGTAAAGATAAGTTAGGTATTTGAACACTTGCTCAAATTCAGACTTCAAATTAAACCATAAACCCTTCAAAATTGGATGAACACCTTTATTGATTAGAACTTCAATCGATAAATGCATCTGAAACAAACAATTCAAGCAATAATGAAAGAACCTGAGATCGGGAGTTGAGAAAGAGTGAGAAGAGAAGAACACAGGTTCGTTTTACGATTGCGAGTGAGACTGTGATAGCTTGAACGGTGTTTGTGATTGGGTTCCTGAGAAGGCGAGTTGGAGGAAGAAATTGGGGGTTCTGAAATTTCAACAAGAAACCAGAAACTGAAAAATCGAAAATCAACCAGTATTGGATGAATCGTACCTGGGTTGGGGGAAGAGGAAGACTGATGGTAGAACTCGACGATGATGAAATTCCTTGGATTAATCTACGGAAATCTAAGTGAGATAGATCTACAAAGAAGATGAAACAAAATGAAACCCTAAAGCCATTGTCTTAGACCTCTGAGAAGCTTAGGAAATGAGAAATCAACGAGTGATGGTAGAAGGGACCTGAACCTGAAGCTGTGGTGGTCGTGGTCATGGTAGAAGCTGGAGTAATGGACACGGGTGGTGGCTGCGTGGCAATGACGTCGCCGTTAAAGGGTTAAGGGGCGGAGGACAAAGGTTTCTGAAGTTTCTGAAGGGAAGAAGGAAGTGAGGCTGAAGAGGGTTTACGCGTGGTCTAAAATTTTTAAAGGACTTTCAACATCGGTTGAAATAATAACTTATATTTAATGTTTTGATGGTTTAAAATTTTATTTTTGTTCCACAACTTTCAACATCGGTTTAAAAAAAAAAACCGATGTTAAAGGTTTATAACATCGGTTATATTTTTAACCGATGTTAAATGTTTTCCAATTAATTTCAAAAATATCACCACCTCCTTTTTTATATCGGTTATATTCGAACCGATGTTAAATCTCCAATGTTAAAAACATATTTTGTACTAAATGTCAGTGTAAAACTTTTTATACTTATGTACTACTTTAATTCTATCGTTATAAAGAAATGTTATTTGGTATGAACGGTATTCATACCAATGATGATCAAAAGGCTACAATGAGAGGGAAAATGGAGGATCCAGGGGAAAATATATAGGAGCTGTTCAATGAAAATTACAGAGAGTACAAATTCATTTTCGTACCATTAATTTTTATTCATTATTATATATATAAATTTTTAAATAATTATTATAAGAGTTAAATATGTTTAATAACATGATAATATATCATTAGATGATAATATAACAATCTTTTACATTGGTAATGTATTAAAAAGTAGTAATTTAAATAGAGTTTAATTTTTATATTAATTTTCATGTGTAAAACATGAAGAGTCATTGTAATAGTCAAAATAAAAGGGGCATTAAACAAAATTTAGGCCGGTCTCCATAATTCATTAAAATAATCAATATAATATAACGTTGTTCGATTATTAATCCACCCGTATTGTAAAAAAATTAATCCACCTTTAGAATTGTCGCATGGTTAATTATTCAATGTTTGATGTATATTCAGGAAATGGATGAATACGTAGTTGATAATAGAGGTGGCAAAGAGGACTAGTTCAGCAGAGTCGACCCAAATATATTCAATAAAATATAAAGGTTTGAGTTATAAAAATTGAGCCCAAATGAAATCCGAACTTTTTAGCCCAGCTCAATAAAACCCATGTTATATTTGATTTTAGGTCGGTTTAGTCCAGATGGGTTTGGGTGCAGAAGCTGACCCAGACCCCTGTTAGCTAACATATCAGCTGCTGAATGGGCAGCTCTACTAGAAACAGAGAAAGAAACTTGCCAATTTGGAGATCTAAGTAAAAGGAGAGCCTCTTCAAGTAGAGGTTTGAGATGATAGGAAGAAGTGAACCCTTTATTCATCATGTCGAAGATGACAGTAGAGTCTACTTCAAAAATAATTTTGCTGACATTCATAGACTTGGCAAGTCTGATGCCATTATTAGCAGCCCAAAGAACTCAGCCATAAGAGCATTACATGGATTCAATTTACAGTAGAATCCTTTTACAAAATTACCAAGGTCGTCTCTTATTAATCCACCACAACAAGAACCCCCTCCTAGCTGGTTGAAAGACCCATCCGAGTTGCATTTAAGCCAACCAGCCGCTGGCTTTCTCCACCTCAGATTCGGGTTCTGACTTTGTCTAATAGACAACAAACTTGGATTTTTCAATTCCTTTTCGATGAAATGGACTTGAGAAGAAACTTCTAATTAACCAGAATCTCATTGATTTTTACCTCTTATAACTTTTTATATGCCTCGTTAATCAATGTCCTTTGAAATTGATTAATAAATTAATAATAGATAAGTTTTTTATTGAAAATTTGAGTGTATTATATTTCAATTTATTAAATACCTACTTTCTAATAAAAAGTTTGTAAGCATAATGTACAATTTTGATCCCTATAGTTTTTTTTGTGTGTGTAAATTTGGTCCTTCCGTTCAATGCATGTCAATTGTTTCAGTGATCATCGTAGATGAATCATTCATCTAAGCACACAGAACATCTGGTTGATGTTATCCATCATCTACCTCTTCCATTCAACATGATTTAATGGTTTTTCTACATTTCAATGGTATAACTCTTAAAAGTTTATCATCTGAGTCTCATAGGTTTCATCACATCTTTATTTATATTTATTATTTATTTCAATTTAAATTATTAAATCCTAATTTTTATTTGATGTTAATATATTTAATTTAACACTATGATTTATCTCTCATATTTTTATTGGTGGTTCTTATATAAGAACCAACAAGAACTTATCCTTAATTTTCAGAACTTGTTAAGTTACTCCCATCAGAAATACTATAATATTTCCCTCCCTTTATTTAATATTTTAGATTCTTGAAGTGAAGAAAAAAAATACACGTTAGGTTCTTTTAGAAATGCTTAATCAACACTTTAGCAAGCCAGGAACTGTGAGACTAGCAAAAATTGGCAACCATCTGATTTACTTGGAGCTTGTTATCATTGATTGGATGGTTAAAAGGAGATGCCCACTTGCTCCATAATTTGCTCTCGCGAACTTTGGTGGATTAGGACATGCTCAACTAGTACCTATTATGCTGACTCCTTTTAGGAATATAAAACAAACCACGTGGGAAGGTAGATACTTCAGGGACTTTGCTATCAGAGGCTGGACCTACTTGTATAACTTTAAAAGGCCTAAGCAAGAATCTATCAATGCCTTAAGTTAGCTTTTCACGTGATTGTTTGAACTTTGGAATCTTGGGATGCTATTTCTGCATCTTAAATTCGCAAAAGCATATGTATGCTGGAAAAGATGCATACGTATATGCTTATGGTCGTGGGAGAATTTATTTGGGTTCGGCATCCTCTTCCTTACGCATATATACAACATCAACTTTAATGACCCTAGGTTACATGGTTTATTATTTTTTTATTGGTCTAAAAAGAGACCTATAGTAGGCTTTACATGACGAGGAAAGAAGAGGATTAAGAAAGGGTTGAAGCTTACTGCAAGTTTTGAAACAACACGGTCACAATTCATATATATCTTGTAACTTAATCAAATGAGCTGATTCAAAAACACTAAATGGTCATTATTTCATTAATTAATTAACACATTACAGTCACTAAGTCTACATAAAATATTCTGTTCGAGTGTCCAAGAGGCTTTAACTATGTCATTTAGTACAGCTACGAATTTCTAGATGGTACAAATGTTTCAAAGGGGACTTCCCCTATTCTGTCTTCTCTGCAAAATATTACTCTAACACAAAGACGGAATCCTCCAACAAAGGATTTGTCACCACCTGATGGCGCAACTCCTTGCTGGGTTGAAGGGAGCACACGCATAAGAAGAAGATAAAACCATCGTTGTATTCGATAACAAGACCTTAGTGTATTGTATTATAAGAAACTCTTTGCGTGTATAGTTTATCTGATACGATGGACTATATTATATAAAATGGATAAAGATACGTTGTCTCATTTTTCTATATCACTCTATCCCGGTTAATATTATTTTGTCACATTTTATTTTTTTAACATTACATATAAATTTTAAAAGGTGTGACAATATAATATATGATGGTGACAAGATGGGCTTTCTTACCTCTATGATATAATTTGCTCACCAAATTATCAATTTGATATAAGTTGAAAAGAATTTACCTATTTGATGTAAGTCGTACATGGGATATACGACTTTGAAGTCGTACCTACTATGTACGACTTCATTTTTTATTTTTTATAATAAAATAATGGAAGTCGTACTTCCCATATGCGACTTACTCGATTAAGGTAATTTTTTTTAAATAAAAGCCACACATAAGAAGTACGACTTCCATTATTTTGTTAGAAATAATAAAAAGTGAGGTATATGACTTCAAAATCGTATATCTCATTTATAACTTATATCATATAGATAAATTGTTTTAAATTACGCCAAATCGATAATTTGCTAAACAAATTACATCATAGATGTCAAAAAGCCGACAAGATGTGAATAATAGGTTGAATTTGAATCACAAAATAAAAACATGAATATAAAATGCAGTGTGACGCTTGTTGCTTGGCTCAGAGGTATCAATCCCACCCACCCATCTCTCTCCCCAGTCCCCATCACTTGCAACAATTTTTTTTCTTTTACCGTAACAAAGAATTTTGATATAATAAAACAATAGAATTGAATTAGAAATTATTGGTTAGTACTTAATATCATATTCTAGTTTTCTGTTTTGTTGATTTGCGCCACTGTTGTTGTTTTTTTTTTGGTGGGTACAAGGCTACTGTTTTTATTTGCAAAAGTAGCGCACTGGTATTGAAATATTAAATTTTATTATGCAAGACAAGAAACTGAGAAAAAAGATAGAAAAAGACAAAGTTAACATGTCAATTCTAATTAACAAGTTAACAACTCATGCTTTCCTATATACAATGTAAGGATGACGTTATTTTATAAGTTAATAAATAATAACAAATAGCAATTTAGAACCTATTCCTTTTGCATATTCGTTCGCATTTAAATTTTAAACAAGCCTTTTGACTTCAATTCTGAAGAACAAGTTCGCTTATGGTACCAAACAAACCAATATTGGTATGCTAGATTTCTTTTCAAACAGAATTTAGTTTAATAGACCAACACAAGGACATGAACATGAATTATGGAAAAAACAAGCACAGTACATTAGACAGCGTTTGGTTGTTCTGTTTCTGATAGCAGGGGAACATTCTCCTTTAAACCAGAGTGTCGTAATAATTAGTCCACCGCAGAATCTTCCAAACTCATTGGAGAATAAAACCCTGTATATTTGTTCAGTTGCTTAAAGGCAGAGAAAAGTAGTATCCTCTCAGAGAGAGTGTGTGATAGGTTCATCAAACATTTAAAAAAGCAAAAAACTTTTGTATAACAACAATGCCACTGTGCCACCTTGAGTCAATTCCTGGTTTGTTCTATTTATGCCATATTGCTTTCAGTTTATTTCTTCTCTATCTAATGGATTTGTCCTGTTTCGCAGCTTCCCTTCATCTACCCTACTCTCTTCTTGTGCTGGAGTTTTGCTATGCTACTTTGATTCTGAGGATAACAGTGATTGATTAGTGATTACAATCAAAATCTTCAGCGATGGGAAGTAACAGCAGAGGAAAGGATGGTGAAGGCACTTCTGGAGTTAAGAAGGATGATGAGAACTATGAGTATGATGAACAAGACATGAAATTTGTGCTTCTTCACACTGACGTGAATACCAATGGGTTCATAGATCCTTTGGTTCACTTACCTCCACGTGGCCCTACAGCATATGAACCACCACCTCCCTTCCTCATACAACAGGTCAGATGATCCCTCTTTAATTTCTTTTGTTCTAGAAATATTATGGGATCTCTCTTTCTTTCTTTGTTATTCTAACATGTTAAAGAACTATGAAAAGGAGCTTCATCTGAATATGCCATCTTTAAGGAAATTTTTTGGATATGTAGTCCCAAGGA
Source organism: Sophora flavescens (assembly GCA_030762895.1). Taxonomy (NCBI): domain Eukaryota; kingdom Viridiplantae; phylum Streptophyta; class Magnoliopsida; order Fabales; family Fabaceae; genus Sophora; species Sophora flavescens. The sequence goes on from CM061065.1 coordinate 228,678,420, forward strand.
AGGGGGGGAATTAATTTTTGGATTATAAATAGGCTTTAGCTCTAAATAGGTCATGTTTTATGTTAGAGCCATGCACGGTGTATCCATAGCAGGGGATTTAATTGTAAAGGGGGGAGAAAAGAAATCTGTTCAAAGTAGGGTGTTTCTCTAGAGTCTAGACTGCTATGCCCGTTTATTAGTAGTTTGTAGAATGGTCCAATCAAAGTCTTATATTGTATTATAGGGCAAAGATCAGAGAAATATTTCAATTGAGAGAAACTTAAGATGAATTTACAAGTTTGAATACTACTTTTGTTTATCACTCCTAAGGGAAAATCTGCATGTCTTCTAGAGGCTTGGTATGAGATATATTGACCAAAGAAATTAACTTTCTGAGACTCAATATACTCTCTTTACAAGCATGCTATTGTGGTACTAGTTCATTCTAAATAAAAATTTATGCAATTGCAATAATAAGGCTTTATAATCCAATGAAGAGCATACAAGTTGAGTGTGTTTGGAATGTTAAAAAATAGGAAATGTTTTGATTTGTTAATCAAAAGTTAGAAAATGATTTGAATTTTCAAATCCAATTTAATTTATAAATAAATCAAATCATTTCCAATTTTAACTGATTGGAAACACAACCATAGTGAGGGAAGATAAACTGACACCAAGTATGTTGAGGGGCAAAGACAATGAACGTTTACGTTGAAACACCAAATTTGAAATGCCTGTTTTCAAGGTCCCTGTGGTTGCCATGCAAAGAGCTGGAGTGGTAGCACATCCCCAGCCGCATGCATTGCTGCAAAATGGATATGTAGGATCTGTGCTTCATGAAAGGTTGAAAAGTGTAAAGATCACTTGGAATCATTCAGGCACCATTGTTGCTATTGCAGGATCATGGGACAACTGGGAGACCACGTAACAATCTATATTTGCTTTTACATCATCATCATCATCATAATATGATATTATGAGAAACTTTTACCTTTTCCACTTGTCATGTCAGGGAGCCCTTGCAGAGTGCAGGTCAAAATTTTGTCATTGTCAAGACACTCCCAATTGGTATCTATCATTACCGTTTCATTGTAGATGGCTATTGGACACATGCTCCAGAATTCCCATCGGCTTGTGATGGTTCAGGTTATGCCTACAATATATTGGATTTGCAGGTAATTAATGGTTCACTTTTCAGGAAATGTAGATAATTTCATCTATTACATCTTCACAAGTATTATCATTTACTGTGTATAACCATGTAACATGATCATCAATTTAGTTGAGACATGTTTGCTTAATGAGAATATGTATTGAGTACTACTTCATTTTGACCAATCTAATATATACTGAATCCATCTCAGCACATGTTTAATCGTTATTTTTAAAAGATTGAAACTTTGCTCTCTGATGAATAAACTACTGCATCTGCACCTTACCTGACCAAATACATTAATTTGGATAGCTTCATGCTAAACCTCTATAGAATAAAGCTGCACTAAAGGCACAGAAGTAGAATTTCATATGAAGTTCTGCATGACAGAAAATTTTTATATTACTGACTTAATCTTGTCAAATAATCGCTCCGTGATTTTACAAAGATTGAGCAATATCTGCCTCCTTCACATTTTCATTAATAGTAGTTCTCGTTCCTCTGCCACTATGTCATAGAAGTTATGCTGGTGTGTTTTCTATACAATTATTGAACTGAAAGCTGTCTCACCAACAAGCTGATTATATTGTTTAGGGCTTTGATCCTTAGAGCATTGATTAAAAAATTAAAAGTTGGAGAGTTGTTATAAGAACTTGTAACTTCTGAAATCCAAATATATTAAATACAACATTTTTCCAATAAAATTTTTCTATCTTTGATTCTTTAAGCAATACCTTTGGATATTTGCCTAAATCTGTAGATGCAGAATAGTGAGAAAACAGAAATAGATTACTGAGTCTGATAGCCTCAATTGTGTAATCCGTGTCCCTCTCAAACGAAGTGCACATATACATGTTCAATTTTGTGGATACAGAAATTTCAGATGTGCTGCATTCTGCAATCCAAGTTACGGGATTAGTGTTCATATGGTCATTGTTTTGTTCACTGTGTGCACAGACATTTAAAAAGTGTTACAAAACAGTACCTTTCCTCTTTTTATTATAACGAAATATACTAAGATGATTATGTTTACATGGTGAAGATAATATATATCTTATCCACAATATCTCCCTATTAAATGATGGTCCATCCATCTCCTACTGAAGTATAACTACTGCAAGGGTCCTGAGATCATATGTTCAGCATGAACTAGAATACATTGGTATGTCTAGAGTACCACTTGTAAATTCTGCTAATTTAGACTGATTTCGCTTCCAGAGTACTTTGAGTGAATTTTAACATCCCAAATTATAGGTATAATCCCTTGAACTCTTGCAATCCATCTATATGTGCTTATTCACTCCCACCCCCTAACATTCTAAAATGCATGCACGTATAATGTAGGCAATGTCTTCAAAGTCTGATATGTATTGAAACAGCATGCAGTTTTGCTTTTGTTATGCTCTTTAATGTATGCATACAGTAATTAGCATTTGGACATCCTTTCCCTTTGTTTCTGTAAAGTATTCTCACCTAGCTTCATGGTTAATCAATAATCATATATTTACAGGATTATATCCCAGAAACACTTGCAAGGCTGTCTGATTTCGAAGATCCTCCATCACCACCATCAAGTTACGATAACATATTGTTAGATGAAGATGATTTCAATAAGCCTCCACCAGAATTACCACCACAACTACCAGTGACAACAAGAGATGAGCCTTCCACGAGCGTTACTCGTCTTTTCCCTAGGCCCACACATCTGGAACTGAATCATCTTTACATTCACAAACCTGATAAGGATCAATTTGTGGCACTACGATCATCTCATGAGTTTCAACACAAATATGTTACTATGGTTCTGTACAAGTCTCTGCGCAGGGAATTATGATGAAGCATTTAACTGGTATTTATGGGAACAGTTTGTTAAGGTCATTGATCTAATATGTAGAAATTTGATTGGAATCGGTAAATGAAGAATTGTTTTCCATGTAAGCAACTTAATGGGATATTATTTATTCTGGCTGTCAATATATCTAATACATATTCATAGCAGTTGTCTGCTATTAAGATCTGATGTTTTGGAACTGAATATGCTAACTGCATATGTTCGGATTGAGATTCAAAGGTTAGTCCTTAGCATATAAAGGTTGACATAATGAAATAGGACCCTATCCCCATTTTCTCTATTGAAGTCTCAGATAATTTCATCAACTTCTGAAGTAGACATTTGTTCCATTGCCATGGTTTATTCTATCATGGGTAATTCTAATGGTTGAACATATATTAGAAGTCATAAATTTAAATACACAGAAGTAACAGGGCTATTCCTCTCTCCCCCTTGTGGTAGCTAAATTCGAAAGCACATGCACATACTATACATAGTACAACTGTTTTATCAGCTGGAAAAATCAATTCAAATTTCCAAATATTAATTCAAGTGAATGAAAATTAAATTGGCACAATTCAAGAGGAAGTGGAGTTCAATGTTTTGACTCGTGGGGAGTCTACATTCATCTTTGGATGAAGGAGTGGATATTAATGATATTGAAAATGTGGGAAGTAATTAGTATCCATTATCTCTCATTCATTAATGGAAGCCATGTCCATTCACTATATAAAGGGAGTCTTGTGAAGAGTTGAGGTATACCCAAGTGTGGGTGATCATGTGCAGAGTAGAAGCATCCCCAAGTATGGGTGATCATATGAAGAGTAGAAGCACATCCCCAAGTGCGGGTGATCATTTGTAGTGAGATGCGTGTGTGTCTGTCATTCCTTGTAACTCTTGAGTGGGATACTCGGGTTTGTAGGGTGATACACAAAATGGGTGAGTTACAATCTTGTAATCTTATTTGAGATAGTGAATACATTTGTTGAGGTGTTTCCGTGGACGTAGGCAAGAGATGCCGAACCACGTTAATTCTTATGTGTTCTTCTATTATTCTCTTTGTGACGTGCTTGTGTATATTCCATCTTAGATCCTTGGGCGTGTGTGATTTTACCCAACACAAGAACTAAAAGGAATAAAAATCTCTGACTACACAAGTCCTTTAATAGTTTTCCTTATAACCTTCTCATATCAGTAGTTCTAGTGTCGGGTCATTAGAACTGTTCTGCATCGATCAACAATGTGCAGTAGTTCTTGAAACAACAAGCAGAGTATCCAACAGAAAAAAGGCCCTTCTTTATGCTTCATTCTTATTTTGTTTTCAATCTAAAAGCGTACAAGGGTCAAACTGCTACTCTTAACAGCCGACTTTGATAGTGGTAGTGCTGATATCTTGTCCATTAAAATGATCATGTGATGTCCGTACAAATGTGAAAAAGTAAAGAAATTATGTGGTGGAGTCGGAGAAATAACAAGTGAAAACAGGAGGAGACAATCTCATCGAACAGGTACCTTGATCCAACCATTAGCAAAAGCAATGGCCAAGATTACAAAAGGAGTTGACATACCAAATATGATAATGTAAGGAAGAGGGGTCTTCATGGGATTCTCTCCTTCTCTTTCTCCTGCTGTCTGCCAGTACCTGCACCACACAAAAACCTTTCTTGGTGTTATCACTATTCAAAAACATGTGCTAAACTAACTATTTGCTAGTAACAAAACGAGCTCGGATTCTCTCCGGCCAACATTTTTGTAAAGCCAAGATATATCCTGGGCCAGGACACATATGCATCTTCACATACAAAAGTGATACAAAGTGTTAAGCTGGAATTGTTACTGTTGTGGTTCTTCATCTCTTGTTATGAATTTCCTCTTGCCTTCTTTCTTGATTTCTTCATCTCCACCACCTAACAATAGCCATAATTCCTAATGTTATCATCTCAACCTCTTCTAATACAGCAGAATGAGAAACAGGATAATTACATCAAACTGAAAAGATGGGAGGTGAGTGATTGCATGTTACCCAATTTAGCATGAACTTTGACACCGGCAACATTTGTTTTGGGATAGCTTAGGCTGTTTAAAACCGGAGAAAGTGATAGTGATTTTGGCAGAAATGATGTTTTGAAGGCAGGGGGAGAAGATAGAGTGACTTTGGTAGCCATTTCTTGAAGGTTTCTTTCTATGGTCCTATGACTATGAGAATGTGTACTTAAGCCACACCCTATCTACCACATATCCATGTCCTATCGGTTTGGTTATCTTGTGGATTCTATATACCCCTTATCTCACTCTCACCCGATTCGGATCTCCTGTCCCAATTTTATGTATCAAATTATGTCTCCATCAATATCATTTTATCATGTATTTTACTTTTTTAATATTACATAAATTTTAATTAATGTGTCAAGATAACATTGATGGGGATAAGGTTTGGAACAGAAAAATAGGACATAAGATCTTCATCCACTCTCACCAACTAAATACTAACGTTTGAAGAAGGAATACTCTCCAAATCCGTATCGGTCAAGTAAACAGTGAAAAATAGGATGTTACACCATTTGTCATAAAGTGTGGATAATTCATTGATGACCTCGCATCCGTCCATATAGTCCTTTTTCCAAATGTGAGTATGTTTTTAAATTTAATAAATAATTAATTATTTAATAAAGTAAGATTGTAATATGTTTTAGATTGAGCCCTTGGGATCGGTCTAGTGGGGCATTATCGGATCTCGTATCTGACAGGTCACGTGTTCGAGTCCCTACTAGTCTCCTCGGGGTGAGAGAAATGTAAATCCCTTTATAAGTATTCATAGAATCCGAAGGTCTTCCCTACCTTGGACTGGAACATCATCCTCTCACCCTAAATTTCCTTGTATAAAAAAAAATGTTTTAGATTGAATTAAAGGTACACATATATTTACCTTTGTTGCTTTAAAAACAAGCTCATATTTTTCCCCCTTACTTTCATATAATTTACATTTTAGTTAGAGTTACGGGGCATTTAGAATCTAGATTCTAGTTAGCCCTTCTTCGCAGAATAAAATTAAAGCTGAATTTAGCAACAAAAAAAAAAAATTAAAGCTGAATTTACCCTCCCGTTTAATTCCTTTATATTGTTGAACCATTAGAATTTTAGGCTTTTAGCTGAATATATGTGATGAAATTTATATTTTTTATTTGGGCCACTAATCTATGATGAGGTTGTTGACGATCGCCCATTTCATTTCCATCAAGTGTTGGGCTCGTGGAGTGCCGATCGTTGGGTTTCAATTGAGGACCGTGGGCTTTAATCAGACTCGGGTTCAGCCTCTTCTTAGTCATTTTTTATTTTATTTTGAAGATCATCTTCTTAGACATATTGATATTTGATATCGTAAATTCGTAATAATAATAATAATATAACAAAAAATAAAACTTCAACGATGCAATGCAACGCTGTTCCTCTGATGACCAGCAACTGAACCGGCTTCTCTGAGAAACTATAAATTTGACAATCAAGAGAAACCATTTTTTGCCCTGCTCATTGTTTTGGCCTCTCTTGAAACATGTCAGGTCAGCAAATAGGACCCAGAAAAGTTTTGCAATTCTAAAAAAGCTTCAATATTGCAGCACCCTTTTATAACTTAATAGGGACTCTGAACATGCATCTTTTCAGTCACAGAGACTATATTGATCATAGTTAAATTATGAAGATAAGCATGCCTCAATAGAGTTGAGTTGAATTGCCAAAAGCATGATATTCTTGTACACTTCAAGGCGTGCCCTTAGTACATTTACAGTGTCTCCAATTCTCTTCAAACCTCAGTTAGCTGAGTTAACTCAGAACCAGCTCAAACATGATCCACCTTATGTTCCTTTGAATTTGGAATATCATGATTTACTTGCCCATCGATACCAAAATTCTTGTTGCTTGAAAGATGCCCATCAACTTCATTTGCTCATCTACAAAACTGGGTTCACCAATGATATTTTCTTGTGTAATACTCTCATCAACATTTATGTCAGAATTGGCAATTTGTTTTCCGCACAGAAGCTGTTTGATGAAATGCCACAAAAGAACCCTGTTTCTTGGGCTTGTTTAATTTCAGGCTATACACAAAATGGCATGCCTGATGAGGCATGTAATTTATTCAAAGGTTTGATTTGTGCTGGCCTCTTACCAAGCCACTATGCTATTGGTAGTGCACTTCGAGCATGCCAACAGCGCGGTCCAGCTAGCCTTAAACTTGGCATGGAGATTCATGGCTATATTTCCAAATCTCCATATGCTTTGGGCATGGTGTTGTCTAATGTGCTCATGTCCATGTATTCAAATTGCTCGGCTTCCATTGATGAGGCACGGCGTGTTTTTGATGAAATCAAAATTAAAAACTCTGTATCGTGGAATTCTATCATTTCGGTTTATTGTCACAGGGGAGATGCAATTTCTGCTTTCGAGCTATTTTCAAGCATGCAAAGGGAAGCTACGGAGCTTACCTTCAGGCCTAATGAATATACCTTCTGCACCTTAGTAACTGCTGCATGCTCACTGGTTGACTGTGGATTGATTTTGCTTGAGCAGATGCTAACCAGGATTGAGAAATCTGGATTCTTACAAGATTTATATGTTGGTAGTGCATTGGTCAGTGGGTTTGCACGGTATGGTTTAACAGATTGTGCTAAAATTATCTTTGAGCAGATGTGTGATCGAAATGCAGTGACTATGAATGGGTTCATGGTTGGATTGGTAAGGCAGCACCAGGGTGAAGAAGCAGCTAAGATATTCAAAGAAATGAAAGATTTAGTTGAAATAAATGCAGAATCTTATGTAGTTCTTTTAAATGCTTTTACTGAGTTTTCAAATTTAGAGGAAGGGAAGAGAAAGGGTCAGGAGGTTCATGCTTACCTGATTCGCAGTGCCTTAGTTGTTATCCGGATTCCGATTGGAAATGCTCTTATAAATATGTATGCAAAATGTGATGACATTGATAATGCTTGGTCAATTTTCCGGCTCATGCCTGATAAAGATATTGTCTCATGGAACTCCATGATCTCTGGCCTTGACCACAGTGAGCGATTTGAGGAAGCAGTTACCTGTTTCCATACATTGAGGAAAAGTGGAATGGTGCCCTCAAATTTCTCAGCTATTAGTACTTTGAGTTCATGTGCAAGCTTGGGTTGGATCATGTTAGGACGACAGATACATGGTGAAGGGATCAAATGGGGGCTTGATTTGGATATTTCAGTTTCTAATGCTCTTCTAACACTATATGCTGAAACTGATAGTATTAATGACTGTCAGAAAGTTTTCTTTCTGATGCCAGAGTACGATCAAGTTTCTTGGAATTCTTTTATCGGTGCACTAGCAGCTTCACAGGCATCAGTTTTACAAGCTATAAAATATTTCCTGGAGATGATGCAAGCTGGATGGAGGCTTAATAGAGTGACGTTTATAAATATTTTTGCAGCAGTTTCTTCACTTTCACTTCTTGAGCTGGGCCGTCAAATTCATGCTTTAATCTTAAAATACTCTGTTGCTGATGACCGTGCCATTGAGAATGCACTTCTAGCTTTCTATGGAAAGTGTGAAAAGATGGAGGACTGTGAGATTATCTTTTCTAGAATGTCTGAGCGAAGAGATGAAGTCAGTTGGAATTCCATGATTTCTGGATATATACACAATGGCATCCTGCACAAGGCCATGGATTTGGTATGGTTTATGATGCAAAGGGGCCAAAGATTGGATGGTTTTACTCTCGCCACTATTCTTAGTGCCTGTGCTTCAGTTGCAACATTAGAGCGTGGTATGCAAGTGCATGCAAGTGCTTTAAGAGCTTGTTTAGAATCTGATGTTGTCGTTGGTAGTGCACTAGTTGACATGTATGCAAAATGTGGAAAGATAGATTATGCATCAAGATTCTTTGAATTAATGCCTGTGAGGAATATATACTCTTGGAATTCAATGATATCTGGTTATGCACGCCATGGACTTGGACAAAAAGCTTTAAAGCTTTTTACACAAATGAAACAGCAAGGCCAATCGCCAGATCATGTTACCTTTGTTGGGGTCCTATCGGCTTGTAGTCATGTAGGGTTAGTTCATGAAGGATTTGAGCATTTCAAATCAATGGGTGAAGTATATGGACTAGCTCCTCGAATAGAGCACTTCTGTTGTATGGTGGACCTTCTAGGGAGGGGAGGTGATGTTAATAAGATAGAAGACTTTATCAAGACAATGCCAATGGATCCTAATGTCCTCATTTGGAGAACAGTTTTAGGAGCATGTTGTCGAGCTAATGGCCGTAATACAGAGCTAGGGCGGAGGGCTGCCATGATGCTT